>OX336397.1:47566494-48190218 GCA_946902985.2 Meconema thalassinum
TCAATTGCATTTTGTAAGTATTTTCAACCAAAACCACATTTCGCACGAATTTTGAATCTAAATTGCATTTTGTTTGGTGGGCATTTTGCACATATTTTGATTCTCAATTGCATTTTGTGGGTATTTTGAATCTAAATTACATTTTGTCAAGTATTTTTAATCTAAATTGCATTTTGTAAGTATTGTCAATCCACACGAGTCGTTTGAATCTACCGTACATTTTGTAAGCATTTTCAATTTCAATTGCATTTTGTAAGTATTTTGAATTTCGATTGAATAATTTGGATTGGAACTGGGGTAGGGCCTATTTCAATCTGAATTGCATTGTGTATTTTCAATTTCAATTGCATTTTGTAAGTATTTTGAACCTCAATTGCATTTTGTACGTATTTTCGATCTCATTTGCATTTTGTAAGTATTTTGAATTTCAGTTGCATTTTGTAAGTATTTCGACGCTACATTGCATTTTGTACGTATTTTGAACCTAGCCTACGTTTTGTGGGTCTTTTTCAATCTATTCCTTTTGTGAATCTTTTCGTTCTAAATTCCCTTTTGTACGAACATGTTGTGAGTTGTTTCCATCTGAGTTTCTCTTTGTACGTCTTGTCCGTCTCACATAATTTTCGTTCTGGTTTCCATTTCATTCTCATTTTCGCTCTCACCCAGATCATTAGGGGCCGATAACCTGCATGTTAGGCCCCTTAAAACAACAATTATCATCATCATCATCATCATCATCATCATCATCCTCCTCCTTAGTGACATAGCTTCATTGTCACTTCATTTAGCGTCCTTGCCTCTACTTCGTAAAAGTAATACCATCGTAGCATTCTTCTTATGATGTGAAGGTTGTACTGACACCGTTTCATTTGATGAATGCATGTCTGACTTTTAATTCCCTGTTGTAGTTCTTATTGATGTCACACAGGTGGTGGTGGTGGTGGTAGTGGTGGTGGTAGTCGCAGATCGATCTCCGGACAGCCCCCGCACCAGTTCATCACCATCCCACTGCCCATGGCGCTAGCAGCCTCCAATGGACACCACCAAGAGGCAGCAGATCTCAGCAAGAGTCGCAAGTGACGCTGGGCGGACAGGACTGGCTCAAGTCCACTTGTTACTACCCTTAGCTAAAGACTTACCACTGTAGGGTTTCCATCAACCTCCTGAGAGATACACCATGTTTAATTATTATTATTATTATTATTATTCTGAGCACGAGAAAGTCTTTCATTATTGTCCTACAAGATACAGTATCGCGTACCAGAGGCGTTCCGAAGGTGTCGTGCCGGATGCGACTCACCAATTTGCCATCGTGCCACTAGCGATCCAAGCACGGATGTATCGCTGGAATCTGGGAATTTCTAACACTTCTGTCTCTGCTAAAATTCCGCTGAGGTTAGGTTAGGCGCTGTAAAAACTGAAGAGCTTATTTCCAAAGTGACGTAAATCCAAAATTGACGGTTTTTCAGCTTTTACTTTCATAATTAAGTTTATAGGTTCTCCAGGGCCGGATTTAAGAATATGCCGCCTATAGGCTAAAGTCCAAAAAGGTACCCGCACCCCCCGCGTGACACCCGACCTTACTACTGGTGCCTCCGACATGCAGTTAGTCTACGATAGTAGAAGAGAAAGCATAGGGGATTGGATAAAAGGAATGTCTTTTAGGACTTAGTGCCTGTCCCATCGCGGTCGCGATCTACCAGGCATAATTTGTTGATATTAACATAGGTATATGTTTATACACACATCAAAAAAAGTTTTGCATCACCTCGGTTCCCAGATATCCGGCATATAGACGTTGACTGTGTATATTGTATCAAAGATACAGTCCCTTTGACTGTTCATAGATGTCACTAAAACTGCTCAAAGATGTAAACAACCATGCATGAGCAGGGCCTATTAGACGGAGGGGGTACGACAGCCGATCAGTTCCAGTCATTCCACCAGGACGAAGGTACGCTGCTCATGTTGTCTGTAGTTCTACCATGCCTAGAAGGTCAATACCGCAGTTCGATCGCGTCCGCATTGTTACTTTGTGTCAAGAAGGGCTCTCAACAAGGGAAGTTTCCAGGCGTCTCAGAGTGAACCAAAGCGATGTTGTTCGGACATGGAGGAGGTACAGAGATACAGAAACTGTCGATGACAGGCCTCGCTCAGGCCGCCCAAGGGCTACTACTGTAGTGGATGACCGCTACTTACGGATTGCCGCTCGGAGGAACCCTGACAGCAATGCCACCATGTTGAATAATGCGTTTCGTTCAGCCACAGGACGTCGTGTTTCAACTCAAACTGTGCGCAATAGGCTGCATGATGCGCAACTTCACTCCCGACGTCCATGGCGAGGTCCAGCTTTGCAACCCCGACACCATGCAGCGCGGTACAGATGGGCCCAACAACATGCTGAATGGACCCCACAGAATTGGCATCACGTTCTCTTCACCGATGAGTGTCGCATATGCCTTCAACCAGACAATCGTCGGAGACGTGTTTGGAGGCACCCTGGTCAGGCTGAACGTCTTAGACACACTGTCCAGCGAGTGCAGCAAGGTGGTGGTTCCCTGATGTTTTGGGGTGGCATTATGTGGGGCCGACGTACGCCACTGGTGGTCATGGAAGGCTCCGAAACGGCTTTACGATACCTGAATGACATCCTCCGACCCATAGTGCACCCATATCGGCAGAATATTGGAGAGGCATTTGTCTTCATGGACGACAATTCTCGACCTCATCGTGCACATCTTGTGAATGCGTTCCTTCAAGATAACGACATCGCTCGACTACAGTGGCCAGCATGTTCGCCAGACATGAACCCTATCGAACATGCCTGGGATATGTTGAAAAGGGCTGTTTATGGACGTCTTGACCCACCAACCACTCTGAGAGATTTACGCCGAATTGTCGTTGAGGAGTGGGACAATTTGGACCAACAGTGTCTTGATGAACTTGTGGATAGTATGCCACGACGAATACAGGCATGCATCAATGCAAGAGGACGTGCTACTGGGTATTAGAGGTAGTGGTGTGTACTGCAATCTGGACCACAAATGCTGCAAGTCTAGCTGTATGATGGTACAACATGCAATGTGTGGGTCTCATGAGCAATAAAACGAGCTGAAATGTTGTTTGTGTTGATCTCTATTCCCTTTGTATTTAAAGGTTCCGGAACTCTTGGAACCGAGGTGATGCAAAACTTTTTTTGATGTGTGTATATGAGCACATATAAATATGTACTCATATATAAGGGTAAGATTGTAGGGCCAGGGAAAACCGCATAGGCAGAAAGGAAAGATTGCCTACACGTAAAACCTGGCGGACAACGACTGCTAGACAGGTCGCACTTATATAGCAGGCCGGTGACTCAATAAATGCTTCTAGATCCATCCAGGGTTCACGGCTTCTCGAGGTTTCCATCGCTGGTCCAGTCACGAATATTCTGGACTATCCCTTTGTCCTAGTAGCCCTGTTGCATAAGGCACACGCAATACAGGAGGAAGGGCACAGCCCAGCCCTGGGGCAGTTGTGACTCATGCGGCGAGTGATGACACAAACTCACAGCCGTAACAATATTTTATGTAGACTAATTTATTGAACTCGGTTTCAACACACTAGCTCTCTTTATAAACAGATACCGTATTTTAAGATAATAAATAACAAGAAAATAAAAATTGTTAATATTACTGAGTTTTAATTCTAAGAAGTGTGTAATTTAATGTTTAACACCACATTCCTTCAGTCCTGTGGTGTCGCATTGTGATTGCATCGTAACGATGAAAGGTTATGATATGTTTTAAATGTTTCCAATAACACGATATGTTGAAAAGTGTGGAGGAAATGTGGTTTTTGTTTTGTGAATTAATGGATACGTGTTTGAGGGACTGATATTTCATGCGTATTAAAACCAGAATCATTCGGTGTAACGTTTGATATTTGTATTTACCGCTCCATTGCCCGAGGAAACCGGAATGTTGGTATGTCAGGTGTGATAAGAACTGCGCAAAAATTACCGCACAGATGTTGGTTTCCCAAATTTCTGCTATTAAATTGCAAAATTATATTTCTGAGTTGTTTTTAATAATTACAAGCAATGTTTTCTTCAGACAAAAACGACAGGCCGCACTCAATAATGAATATTGTTCGACTGCTCTCTCGCGGATACATGGTGAACCGTCGCCGTCATGCGTGCGTACGGTTCTTCCGGTGACTCCCGTTTCAAAACCATGACGAAAAATTTACACGGTAAAGGCCTGATGTGTCCATACTGTATATGATTACTATACTGTGGTCCAGGTTACAAACGGTGCTCAATATGTCGACCATCCGCATCCACGACAGCCTGGAACCACATCATCGGCCGATCGTTTCCCACTGCCTGGCCACCAAGATCCCCAGATTTGAACCCGTGTGATTTCTGGCTGTGGCGTTACCTTAAGGACAGGGTGTATCAACGGGACACTGACACATGTTGGGCGTTTGAAGGTAAGCATGGCGAGAGAGGTAGCCAACATCCTGCCTGAGAAGTTGCGGGCAGTGGTAGGGTAGCCTTATACATTATGAGGAACTTTCTCTGTGCCTCAGATATTTGAAACTGAAGAAATGTTGTTTGCTTCGTAAAGGCAACAGAGTTCGTATATTTCCCTCAGTATCTCTCAGGAGGTTGACATATAATATATTTTATAAAACAAACTTGCTTTCTGAATTGTTACATCACGATGATTTTTTTTAATGAGAGGTATTTTTACTAGTACCATTTTTATATATTGTTTTTTTCTGGTAGACATATTGAGTTTCCTAGTCACATGCTTGTTGTTATATATATCTACTGTATACCTACCTGTATAACAATGGACCTGCTTATATGATGTCATTACTAGGGACAGGACTTTTAGGTTTTCAAAAGCATAAAATAGTTTTTTTTAATAGGTAAAATATGTTTTTAACCCTACGATACTAACATACGTAAATTTTACGTGTATGAATAATGTAACTGTTTAGAATTCCCTCTATATCTGTCCCCCACCCTACCATCTTCCAGCAGTGATTCTATTGGTGGTGAAGTTAATGCTTTTGTTATACACTTTTTATTTTAAATTACCTCACAATTGAACATCAAACGGGCTTAGGTCCGTGCTCCGATTAATTACAGGAAACACGCAGCGGGGTGCAGGAGTAGCTACATAATATAACGATGTAACTTACAAAGTTACAGTCTGTCAGTTGTAGGTAGTGATGTGGGCCGGGCAAATGCCCAGTGGGCAGGACATCTATAAATGGACATTTGCCCGGGCATTTGCCCAAAGCAGTTTTAAGCGCCCAAAATCCGGGCATTTAAGAAAACTTTTTTTTTTTACTTTTTAGTACTTGTGATTGTCACTAGAGCATCTAAAACATAATAAAAACCATTAATCAAAGGTACATTTCATGGATAAACTAGTAATGCCTGAATATTGCTAATAATAATTTAATTATCCTGTGTCAATGTTGTCAATAACATCTAAATGGGAATTATGTAAATCTGGTTTGAATAAAACATTGTATTACTGAGTTAGGCGCCTGCAGGCCTACGGATTTATATTTAGGAAAATTAGGTAGGAGTTTGATTATGGTGTGAATAGTGGCTTTGGGAGGAAGGTCAATGGGCTAGGCTCTGGGCAGCCATTGTGCTATGATCTTGGAATGGGGGTAGGGTGGTTGTGGCCTTGAGATTGGCGAGGCATTCTACCACCAGCAGCCCAGCCCAGTTAGTTGTGAAGTAGAGCTGTCTGTTGAGTGGTTGAGTATGAGATAACATCACTTCTTTCTTAGGCTAAGTGTTAGATTACATAATTAAAACATACTTAGGAAAACAGACCTATTTGGAACTTTTTTAATTTGAAAAGGAAAGGAGTATCTTGTAAATATTGTGATAAGGACTATTAACAGTCACATTGTAACAAAATGGAAAAGCACATAAAGAAGTGATTTAAGTGCCCTCAGGATCTTAAAAAAAAGTGCTTCATTTAAGTACAATTACAGTGGTTGAAAAACCTTTTCGAAAGAAAACCCCCTTATGAACCTTTTTACTAATTGAAGTGGATGATTTCAACAACAAATCTGCAGTACCAAGCACAAGCTCAGCCTCAGAACCATAATCAAGTTTTTTCAGTGAATTCCTTCAACAACTTCCGCAGCCTATTTTGGCCTCAACTCCTGTTTTTATGGATAAACATATATGTAGATACATATATGGCTAAAACAATATTTTTATAAGCGTTGCATTATAAATAAGTTTTCAAAAGAGGTAAATGCCCAAAATGCCTGGACATTTATGGGTTTTGGGCATTTGCCCGGACATTTATCCTGGACATTTGCCCCGACTTATAAATGCCTAGACATTTTACATCACTAGTTGTAGGAGAACATTTTCATCGACTTCTGTGGAAAGGTAACTTCTAACCTTTAACTGGTGACGAGAGGTCATCCAGATTCCCAAGAAATAAAAAAGAACATCTGTGCTTCTTTAATTAAATCTTGCAGCTGTTGTTTATGTTATCTTCTTATCTGTGCGCTGACACTACACACCCTCGTTAATGAAAGTTTAGTGACTTAATGGACTTTAATGACCCTGGTTAGCTCGCCTCCGCTTCGCGCAACCCTGCGGCCCGAGCTCGGTTGGCTGGCGGAAGGCGCGCGGTACAGGCAGTCGGCCGCCGGTCCCGCTCCAGCAAAAGAATCTCACTGTATTTATGAATATGTATGTTAGAGCATATAATAAAGTTATAATTATCGTCGAACATAAACAGTCGTACACAACTCGCCGATAATGGTAATTAAGACACTCGTATGGAAATTATGAAACTCGCTTCGCTCGGTTTATAAACATACTCGTGTCTTAATTATTGCCAATATAGGCTCGTTGCATAATGTACTATTAGGTTCGACGATGTCGCATTGTAAATATTGTCAGAAAACTGTATCATAATGAGGGTCATTATAGTAGCCTACTATTCTTCATTGTGAAACAGTTTCTCCAGCCAATCAGAGCTCATTCATTGACCAATTAGGTAAGGATAGCTTCGCGCATGCGCTCAAAATCCAACATGTCGGACATGAATTACATGAATTTGAAAGTTCAAATTGGATAAAGGTCAACCATTGTAGTTACAATCCCAAACACGAAGACAAAATCAGCACGAACCTTTACGGTAACAAGAAAATACTATGACATATGCAAGAAATTTATGAATCTACATCCAGAAGTTAGCAACACAGCATCCTTCTATAAAAAAATAAAAAAAAAGACATGGAAAGTGCACCGTTCCATATGTTGACGTAAATAAACTGGCGAATATGAGACAAGAAATAGCACTGTACCTTAATATCCCCAACTCCAATTTCTTCACAGCGCATTGCTTTCAAACGACTTCGGGGACAATATTAGTGAATGCTAGTTCTGATCGGCACTATACATTATGCAGGCTGTTAACAATAGCATTGACAAGCAAAGTAAATGGTCTCTGCTTTCGAAATTCTTTGACCCACGCATGCGCTCTGTTCAGTCAGCAAAGCCAGCGCACTCTGTTCACTAACTGAAGTTACTGAATCCCACATATATTCATGAATATTTATGTTAAAACATATAATAAAGTTATAATTATCGTCGAACATAAACAGTCGTATGCAACTCGCCTATAATGTCAGTCGCTTCGATCTTTTTATAAACATACTCGTGTCTTAATTATTGTAGGCGAGTTGCATAATGTAGTATTATGTTCGACCCTGACTATTATATGTCAGAAAACTGTATCATAATGATGGTCATTATAACACTATTTTTCATTATGAAACAGTTTCTCCCACCAATCACAACTCAAGAAACAGTTGTTTAACCAATTAGGTGAGGATAAGATCGCACCTCCACTGAGTTCCAAGGCCTTCTAATTTAAATTTCACTGCCTGGCCTAGTATCATAGTAGGGTAATCGAGGAGGCCATGGTGAAATACAAGGCATTCTCTGCGTCTCATGCGCTCTGTTCAGTACATAAAACTGGTGAAATCTCGACAGATATTTATGAATATTTATGTTCGAACATGAAATAGTTATAATAATTATCGTCGAATATAAACAGTCGTATGCAACTCGCCTATAATGGTAATTAAGACACTCGTATGGAAATTAATAAAACTCGCATACGCTCGTTTTATAAACATACTCGTGTTTTAATTATTGCCATTATAGGCTCGTTGCATAATGTACTATTAATTAATTAAATGTATGTTTGACTTCTGTGAGAGCGTAGTGAAGTACAACATTTAATCGACAAAACAATTAAATAAATTATTCGATGAACCAATTAATTGATTAGATTAATCGATATTTGCAGCAACTGATCGATTTTTCTTCTTCGATTAGTCTATGAATCGATTACTGAAATGAATCGATTAAAACACGAGTACTATGAAGAAGCGTTAACCAAGGCAATGAGCACGTCTGCTGTTATACTTGTAGCTGTAAGTTATCCATGGCATAAGTGAACTTCAATCAATTTTTGTGTGTGTATATATATGAGCTTTCCGTTGTTATTTTTGTTTGTTTGTGTAATAATTTTTGTGATTAGCTGAATAACAAATGAGTGGTATTTTGAAACAAAATAATTTACAAAAAACTATTGTTGATTTTTTTTAAATAAAACATTTATTGTATAATGAACGTATAGTGATCAAATTGTGTGACTTGATACAAGTTTTTTTTCTTTTTTATACAGGATGTAAAATAAATACTCAGGAACATTTCTGGGTTGTGATCCTTGGCCTCTCAATAGTCATTTTACTCCAACCCTATTTTTATCCTATTTCAATTTATGAAAAAAAAATAGGCTTATGAAATCACCTTTTGTCCGTGTGTATGTGTGTGCATCCGTTTGTGTGTGTCCCCCTAATAACTTGTAAACGGCTGGAGGGATTTCAATGAAACTCGGTAAGTTTATAGTACTATTTCGGCCGACCCCAACCGTGCCCATTAAATTTTATTACGTCTCACCAATCCAACATGGCGGTTGTGCAAAATATTTCAACGGCTTTCTATATCTGCGATACTATTACTCATATCACCCTGAAATTTTGTTCGATGATAAAGGGCACTACTGGACGTTCACCTATGTGACTTTCAAAAACCTGTTAACTACAAAACTAACATGGCGGCCAAGCAAATTTGATACATTTAAAATTGACTTTTCTCGCGATTTAACCATCTAAACACAGTGAAGCTTGGTACAGCAAATGTTTATACACAATTGTAATGCACTGACATCTAATTAAGTTCAATTGTTTAGATAACCTCAAGAAGGTGGCAGTGCGAAATTTTAAAATTAAGTTTTTATTTCTTGTGTTCCAATCATGCGATCGAAATCAACGTTTGAATAATGAACGTAAACAATAACCCTCATCATCTAATAGTACATAACTCTATGTACTACATATATTAAAATCCAACATGGTGACTATCTGAAGTATTTAGATGGTTATCAATATATATTAATGTATGACAGCAATCAAACTGAAATTTTGTATGTTGATAGAGGCTATTAATATAAGTAGGATATATGAAAATAGGATTTTTAGTTCTTCACGGAACTACTTGTTTCGTGTTGAGTACCTACTTTCCCCATCAGTGAAGTTCATCAAGGTTCTGCACATACAAACTCCTTAGTCATAAACTATGATATATGCTGATGATGTATTTCTCGTGAAAACCTCAAGAATCATGCTCTGTGCTGGAAAGATCGCCTGGGCAAAAATGGTTAAAAACGCAACATAGGAAAAGCCGAATATGTGCAATTTCACACAGACCATTAACATTGTAGACCATTAACTCAATACAACCACTAAATTTAAGTACCTTGGTTCTCTCATTACTTCGGATAGGGTGACCAGACGTCCTCTTTTTCTCGGACATGTCCTCCAATTTACGTCTCTGTCCTCTGTCCGCGAACAATTTTTAAAATTGTCTAAATGTCCTCCTTTTTATTAATTTACTATATTATCGTATGAATGTATGTATGTTTTAGTTTTTCGCAGTTTATATTGGCACCATGGCAATAGTTTACTTTTTGACCGATGTGCAGCGCTACTATCTTTGTTTCCGGTCTACGCTGGGTTTGGGAATGTGTTTCTGTGTTGTGCTCCGTTGAATGGCAGTCTTGTGGCGTGGTTGTGTGTTTGCCAGTTTAAAATTTGATCGCATTCAAGATGCCTAAAAGAAAGTGCAAGTTTACAGATGCTTTGAAAACCAAATATCCTGCTTTCAAGCTTGGACGTAATGATTTTGCCCAACTGCAACTTTCGTTTCGGTAGCAAATCATGGTAAGTTATATAATTTATTGTTTTAGTTAATAAATTATAAATATTAAAACAGCGTTATTTGTATAAAATTTTCCTTTAATTTCGTACGTTCTCAAAATTTGGATAGCCATATTTCTTCAAATAAACACACAAAAAAGAGTACAAGGCTGCGGCAGTTCGCAAACTATAGAGAAGCATTTTTCCACATCAACTACAGCATTAACGAATCGCGTTTTAGCTGCGGAAGGAGCATTAGCATTCCATACCATTCGTCATCAGTCCTCCTACAGATCAATGGACTGCACACCCAAATTGAACCAATTTATTATGAAGTGGCCAAAAGAATTTGGACAGACCTAAACTGTTGGCAGGAATATCATCCTCAGATTAATACAAATGCAAATAAAGTGTAATTTCATGTTTTTAATTTCAGAATCATATAAATTTTCAGTGGCAATGTTCTAAGTTTATTAATGTAATTAATACATTTTGAAGTTCATAACAATTTTTGTTGTATCTTATATGGTTTCATTACTTTTAGATTTGTCCTCTTTTTTTCCCTTAATGCCCTCAAATTTTTTCTTTGTTCTCTATTTCACAGTACTGGATCTGGTCACCCTATTCGGATGGCGAAACCATTCTCGATGCCCGAGCACGAGTAAATGCTGCGTCGCTGAAATGGTGCCAAGTCACTGTTCGATAAGAAAATACCTCTCCATCTTAAAGGAAACGTTTACAAGACCATGATACGGCCAGTGGCACTCTATGGCACAGAATGTTGGCCAGCTTCAACAAAACACGAACAAGCCCTCCATGGTATGGAAATGACAATCGCATTGGTCCATGGGTATTACAAGACTTGACCATGTCAGAACATGCAAGGAAGCAAATGGGAGTTGCAACAATCTTAAAGACAAAATAATAATAATAATATCGTATGGCCTCAGGTGCTGGGTGCAAGCTTTGTTATTTGCACCCAGAGGGTAGCTTGCATGTCTAATTTCGTTGTTCCTTGACTATGAAAGTCAAAGAGGTTAGGTGTTAGATATCTGAGCTCCTTGAACACTATAGCGCTTTCTATTAGAGAAATGAGGAACTTTGTGTTGGCGGAAACTTCCGAGATTAATTTTGCCATTATAAACTCGGCCTACTGAATTCAAATGGGTTCTTGGACATGCCAACATCGTATGACATGCGTATCGTATTTTTGCCGCCTTTCAAAAATCACTTACCTCGGCCAGGAGCGAACCTGCAATCTCGGGGTTAGTAGACCGACACGCTATCCACTCACCCATCGTGGCAAGCTGAAGACAAAATGAGGAAGCGCGTCTTCGCTAGTGTGGGCATGTCACTAGAAGTGATGAGAACTCGATGGTAAAAACCGTCCTCCGATCGATCCCGTTGGCGCCCAGGGAAACGGATAGAATCAGTGAAGACCTACTGGTGTGCGGCCTCAAACCTGAAGATGGCCTTGACAGGAAAAAGTGGCGAACAACCACAAAGCAAGCGTAAAATACCCAGAAATATCAACCAATATCTTACAGCATATAACTTTGTGTAATTATTTTAGATAATTGTAAAATTCTAAGTTTATATAGCCTACAATTACTGGCAATACAAAAAAAAGTTGTAAAATACAACACAACACACAAATACAATTGTATACCTAACTAGCTGTTCCCGGCATGCATTGCAATGCCAATCAAAGAGAGTGTTGGTGATGTGACTTTGTTTGTTGAACTGCTTTTGTATTCCCAATAGTTTTTCTTTTTACGTTAACCACCTCTTAACTATTATAAAATTGATTTACTATTTCAGAAACATTCATGGGAGCGTGCTCAACAACTCACCGAAGTTTCATCGCAATCGGATGAATGGTATATGATTGCATACGGGATTTTATTAAACGCTTCTCCGCGCCGTCACTCTTTTGTTGCATCTACTTGTGTTTTACCCATTGAAAAACGGATTTACTAATTCATAAACCTTCGCAGGAATATAATCAACTCACCAAAGTTTTATCACAATCGGATGAATGGTATATGAACGCATACGGGACTTTGTTGAAACGATTCACGCGCTGTCGCTCATTTGTTGAATCTACTCGTGCGCTACCAATTTTATTGTCAAATGGATTTACCAAGTCTGAAACCTTTCCTGGAGTGTACACAACAATTCAAGGTGGTTTCATCGCAATCCGATGAATGGTATATGATGGCATACGGGAGTTTGTTGACACGATTCGCGTGCCGTCGCTCATTTGTTGAATCTACTCGTGCGCTACCAATTATAAAGTGGATTTACTGCGCCAGAAACCTTCCCTGAAGTGTACACAATATATCACCCAAGTTTCATCGCAATGGGATGAACGGTATATGAACGCATGAGGAACTTTGTTGAAACAAACGCACGCCATTTTGTTGAAGCTACTCGTGCGCCATCTATTTTTAAATTGGATTTACTATGCCTAAAACTTTCCCGGGGGTGTGCACAACAACTCGCCAAAATTTGATCGCAATCGGATGAATATTGTATATGAACGCATCGCCAACATTCATTTGTTTAAACTACTCGTGCGCTATCTATTGTAAATTGGATGAACTATGCCTATAACCATCCCGGAAGTGTGCACAACAACTCACCAAAATTTGATCGCAATCGGATGAATGGTTTATGAACGCATAAAAGACGAACAAACGAACATCCTTTTTTTATATATATATATAAGATTAATTTTCTATGGAGTATGAATGGAAAATATCTAAATATTTGTCAACTTATTACGCAGAAAGGGGAACAGTTTTTTTTTTTAAATTGATAATTTATTTCTTAAAAATACCGTAGAGTGGAATTCTCAGTTTTGCCTCAAAAAGCTGAGTGTACCCTGTTCCAACCCTTAGACCAGAATTAAAATTTCTTGGTAGAGCCAGGAATCGAATTCGGACCTCCAGGGCGGCAGCCAAGAATGCTATCCGCTACACCAAGAGGTAGTCTAATTTCTTTCTTTTTTACTTCTCTTTTTCTTCATTCTTTCTTTCTTTCTTTCTTTCTTTCTTTTTCATATTCTCTTTCTCTTCTTTTTCTCCTTCTTCTTCTTTTCTCCTTCTTTTTCTTCTGCTTCTTCTTCTTCTTTTCTCCTTCTTTTTCTTCTGCTTCTTCTTTTTCTACTTTCTTCTTTTCTTCTTCTCTTTCTCCTTCTTTTTCTTTCTTCTTTTTCTCCTTTTTCTTCTGGTTCTTCTTTTCTTCTTCTTTTTCTCATTCTTTTTCTTCTTCTTTTCTTCTTTTTCTCCTTCTTTTCTTCTTTTTTCTTCATTCTACTTTTCTTCTTCTTTTTTTCTTTTCTTCTTTTCTTCTTCTTTTTCTCCTCCTTGTTCTTCTGCTTCTTCTTTTCTTCTTCTTTTTCTCCTTCTTTTTCTTCTTTTCTTCTTTTTCTCCTTTTTCTTCTTTTTCTTCTTTTCTTCTTCTTTCTTCTTTTCTTCTTCTTTTCTTATTCTTTTTCTCCTTCTTTTCCTTCTTTCTTCTTTTCTCCTTCTTCTTTTCTTCTTCTTCTTTCTTCTTTTCCTTCTTTCTTCTTTTCTCCTTCTTCTTTTCTTCTTCTTCTTTCTTCTTTTCTTCTTTTTTCTTTTCTTATTCTTTTTCTCCTTCCTTTTCCTCTTTCTTCTGCTTCTTCTTTTCTTCTTATTTTTCTCCTTTTTCTTCTTTCTTCTACTTATTTAAGGTTATATTTCTCATATTCCACAAATTATAGTGATTTTTGTATTGACCGACAGAAAACTACAATATTAATTGATTTTCATCATGAATTGTTACCATTTGACAACTCGTTCAAATCCTCTGATGAATCCCATGTGCCAAGTCTTGTTTTTTCTTCATGACCAAGGGTCAGTGTGCCTGTTTGCCATAGGCACCTCAGTGTCATGTTTTATATCGCCGTCATCTTGACTGAAATGTAATGGCGGCCACCCAAATGTTCAAAACTTAAATCGAATTACTACTAACCTAATCATCTGATCTCTACCAAATTTTGCAACAACATATATATGTATATGGCGAGCGTCTTTTGACTAAACTACAAGGTCTTCAGCCCAATAGATTGCAGATGGCGGCCACGTATGTGTGCAAATCGATTCCCCCTATCAATTCAAACACGGCGAAACCCGATCGAACGAAATTTGGTACCGAGTTAGCACTAGCAAAGGGCACCTCATATTCATGTTTAATATCCGTATAATACGTTGTATTTCAACAATCAATTATGCTCCTTGAAAAGGACAAAGAGTTATAACAATACCCACACATTTAGAAGAAAGTATGCTATATGTTCTTTACTGAACATCCTGTTGTGTTTGTAATTTTAAGCTGATGTAAAAAAAATCTAATCGACCGGAAGAAAAAAAAGTCGGCTATGATGACAAATGTCATCAGCAAATCTCAGAGTTGAAAATTATTTCCCCTTGAATCTCTACTCCTGCTTTCAAATTTTTCCAGGGTATTGATTTATTATTCTCTGAAAATTTTGTTGAGATTGGTCGAGTTGCTTAGATTGTGTCTTCGGACACCCAGATAAATCAAAATAATAAGTTATATATAAATAAACACTCCTACAATATGAAGCCTTGTGGTGATCTTCAGCAGGAAATGGCGGTTACTTCCTTTTCCTGTGAACTCATCTTAAGAAACAACTGGTCTCTCCTTTAAATGTCATGCTGTAGTACAGGTCCTATCAAAAGTTTACGGACACCCGCAAAATGTCATGATCATTATTCCTGCCCCTATACTTTTGGTCTCAGACATACGAAGTTTAACAGGGACCTAGAAAGTGTTCCAATGAACACTTTGTGAATTTATTATGAAAACATAATTGTTAGTTTTGAAGTTATGATTTTGTTTGTTTAAGATAAGTGTGTAAAAGGTTGTATATTTTTCATATGTGAAGCTATCTGGACTGAACACTATGAGGATTATATCCACAATTTTGGTTATACAGAAACACAGATACCTCTAGAATCTTACTATCCAGGGTGTAACAGAAATGTACGGCACAAAATGCAGGACACATTCCTCACAGGTAGACGAAGAAATTATGTTATATGAACATGGGTCCGAAAAAGCTTTTTTTTCCATGTTATACCTCATTGTCTCCAACACATTAATCATGGGAAACACACAAGAACAGAATGTAGGCTACCAGCATACCACATGTTCAATATGCCCTCCGTGCATCAACCCACCGTCGGTCGTTGTGAATCTCGGATGCGCTGAAGTATCCCTGGAGTATGCGTATGGTTTCGCAGCCTTCCATAATACGAGCACGGAGACTCTGAACATCTTGTACTGGGGTTCGATACACAAGAGCTTTCAAATGCCCTCACAAATAAAAGTCCAGTGGGTTTAGGTCCGGAGAGCGTGGCAGGCAATTGGTCCACCTCTACCCGTCTATCTGTCACAAAATCTGTTATTTAGAAGCCAACGGACATTAGCACTAAAATGAGAAGGTGCTCCATTGTGCATGAAGTAGATGTTTTGTCGCACAGCTAAGGGCACATCTGCTAAGTCGCATGGCAACGGGGCCATGTAAAACAAAACACTGGCGGTGCATCTACGATAATGACAACGTAACCAAGAGTGCATGTTCCCCACGATTCTAACGTTCTGTTCTTGTGTGTTTCCCATGATTAATGAGTTGGAAACAAAGCCTCCGTGGCTTAGGCGGCAGCACGCCGGCCTCTCACCGCTGGATCAGTGGTTCAAATCCCGGTCACTGCATGTGAGATCTGTGCTGGACAAAACGGAGGCAGACAGGTTTTTCTCCGGGTACTCCGGTTTTTCCTGTCAAAATTTCATTCCAGTTCATATCCTCGCCGCTAGATGGGGGCTTCATTCATTCCATTCCTGACCCGGTCGGAGACTGGAAGCAGGCTGTGGATTTTCATTTTCAATGAGTTGGAAACAAAGAGGTATAACATGGAAACAAAGCGTTTTAAGGTGTTTGTTTCACAAAACTCAAGCTCCTAAACCAGAGGAAGTCAGAAGGTGTGGTTTTTACCAAAATCTTCCAAATCTTCTCAATAGTAGGCCTACAGGAAAAATCTTGCATTTCTTAAAAGTCAACGGAAATACAGTATATGTATTTGTTGTAAAGTGCTTTTAAACAATTAAGCCCCTGACAGAACTGTGTCGCTTACAGCCGCATAGCACTAGTGACGGGCGGGTAGTCTGTACACATGGGGCACACACAACCAGCAACAGTGACGAATTGCACTCTGATTCCATAAATACCGACAATTTGTTTAAAAAGTGCGTTTCAACATATTTATAGAAGCCCGCATAACAGTAAAGCCAGGCGGGTGGTTTATACCCATGCGAGAGTTCTCGTGCGGGTCCGCTGGTATTTTCAATTGCAAGAGAACACAAAAATGTGTTTGCATTAAGAAATATCACCAGTTTGTATAGCCCGAAATAGAACCGCAGAAAAAAAGGTCAACAGACAGACATCTTTGGTCTAGGCTGAGCGGGAGACCCTTCAAGGTTCAGAGATCTTTTATGTTTCACGTTGTAGTACTACAGTTGCAGCACTGTATGGGATCATGCATACTGTATACGTTTGAATAATGAACCTACGCCATATTTTTCCTTTGAGCGAATTGATTCCATCATCAGCATCCATAAACAGATATAGGCGCTGTGGTGTTGGGGTAGCGCGCCTGCCTCTCACCCGGAGGCTCCGTCAGGGATTTTAGAACTGACGTGAGGGCTGGAACGGGGTACACTCAGCCTCGTGAGGACAATTGAGTAGCTGTCTGACAGTGAGACAGCGCCCAGGTCACGAAAACCAAGATTAACGGCCGAGGGGACCCGATGCGCTGACCACGCGTCACCCCCCAACATCTGCAGGCCAAATGGCTGGGCAGAGGTCGCTTGGTAGGCCTAGACTCTTCAAGGGCTGTAGTGCCAGGGGTTTATAGGTCGTAGTTCGTTGAAATCGAAAAAAAAAAAAATACGCCTTTTAAGCTTACGCTGGGTAAACCGTTATGATAGGGGAAATATTTTAAAGAGAATATTTTTTTCAAGTTCCGATGGACTGTATAAAAATAACAGATTGACAAACCAAACTGATTTTCTACTAAATGTTTGCTTGTTTTATTTTTATGTCTCAACATAATCGCCAAAACGATTGAAACATTTGTCGTATCGTTTCACCAGCTTTCCAATGCCCTCGAGAAAAAATTCTGCCGCCACTGAGGTGGGTATGTCCGGACAGTCTCCTGAAGTGTTTCCTTGTAGCCAATCTTTGCCGCCCAACCATGCCTTCAATTTTATTCTCGAAGAAGGTTAAAATCATTCACGACCGCACTATGTCAACGTTACGATAGATGTTTCAAAGAATTCAAGTGTGAAGTTTTGTAGCATCTGCCATTTAGTCGAAACCAGCACTGAATGATTTTCACCTTTTTCGAGAGTTGAAGGTATGGTTGGGCGGCAACGCTTCGCCAAAAAGGGAACACTTCAGGAGGCTGTCCAGACGTACCAACCTCAGTGGCGGCAGAATATTTTGCCGAGGGCATTGGAAAGCTGGTGTAACGATACGACAAATGTTTCAATCGTTTTGGCGATTATGTTGAGACATAAACATAAAACAAGCATTTTTTTTTTGTAGTAAAATCAGTTTGGTATGTCAATCTGTTATTTTTATACAGTCCATCGGAACTTGAAAAAAGAAAACAAACAGCCCTCGTTTAAAGAAACCTACCCCACTAGACCCCGTTCTTTCAGCGATTGACGGTAACCCACAGTGTAATGTTTTGACCACGCGCCCAGCTATGAATAGTAATAATACCCGTACAATAACTCCACGCTTAATGCGTCAGCCGTACATAGAATGACAGTTCGCGTATGGAATTTGCGTGTAGTTGCGTGAGTCAGTTGTGTTGTTCTAATGACCGAATGGCATTGGAACTCTGAGCCTTATACGTGCTGCCTCTGCGCCGAGCTGGTCTCATTGTTTCAATAATATAGCCCAGCCCTCAGCGTGCTTCACCAGCCTGAGGCACGTTCTGCAGCTGAGCTTCGATCCCCAACAATGACACTGGCGGCCGCCAATAGTGTTACAGGAGAATGATGATCAGATGGGTAGAAAGAGTAACAAATAAAGAGGTATTAATACGAATGGGAGAAGAGAGATATTTCTGGCTTCTTTTTTCTCTTTTTCCCCCTTTTTTCCTCCCCCCCCCACCCTTTTTTCCAATTTTCCTCTTACTCTTTTTCTTTTTTCTCCTTTTAATTTTTTATTTTTCCCTTTTTCCTCTTTCCCCTTTTGTTTTCTTTTTTTCTTCCTTTTTTCTTTTTTCTATGTTTTTTTCTTTTTGCCCCTTTTTCCCTTTTGTTATCGTTTTCTCTTTTTTATTTTTTCTATAGTTTTCTTCTTTTTTCCTTCCTTTTTTTCTTTTTTCTTCGTTTGTTCCTTTTCTCTATCTTTTTTTCTATTTTCTTTTTCCCTTTCTTTCATCTTTTTCTTTTCTTCTTTTCTATCATTGTTTTCTTTTTTCCTTTTTTTCTTTTTTCTTCTGTTTTCCTTTTTTCTTTTTTCCCCTTTTCCCTTTTTCCCATTTGTTTTCTCTTTTTCTTTTTCTATAGTTTTTTTCTTTTTCTCCTTTTTTCCTTTTTCTCCATCGTTTTTTTCTTTTTTCCTTTTTTCTATCTTCATTTTTCTTTTCTTTTTTCCTTTTCTCTATCTTTTTTATTCTTTTTTCCTTTTCCCTTTTTCCCCTTTGTTTTCTATTTTTCTTTTTTCTATCGTTTTTTTCTTCTTTTTTCTTCTTCTTTTTCTACATTTTCTTGTCCGGAGGTTGACGATCCACATAGTTAGCTGTGATCTTGACATTGCTGCATGAAAGGCCTCTTCTGATGTGCAACAATGCCATCTTCTGATATCGTTCAGCCACGAGTTTCTTCGTCTTCCAATAGACCTTTTTCCATGGATTTTCCCTTCAGTAACTAGTTGTAGTTACTGGTATTTCTCGCCTCTCATAACATGTCCCAAGTATCTTGTTTATCGTTGTTTTGTTATAAGCAGTAGTTCTCTTTGCTTTGCCATCCGACGAAGGTCCTGGTTATTCGAAACTTTCAGTATCCATGATATGCGTAGGACACGTCTGTACAGATACATTTAAAAAGGTTCTGGCGTATGCTTAAAAGGCGCACGGATGGCAGGTTTTTCTTCGACTCGATTCGATTCTTAATGAAGATAATGATAGGTTGGTAACACACATACACTAAGACGCCCAGGAATAGCAAACATAGTTGTGTAAGGAAGGGTTGAGGACAAGAACTGTAGGGGTAGACCAAGGTTAGAATATGTTAAGCAGATTGTAAGGTGTGGTAGCTATGTATATATAGAAGGAACGATTTGCTGAGGACAGGGAGGCATGGAGGGCTGCATCAAACTAGTCAAGACACCGATGACTCAAACAACAAGACAATAATAATAATAATAATAATAATAAAGTGTTGCTTTGAGTCTTCAGTCTTTTGACTGGCTTGATGTAGAGTAGAATAGATTTATTTTGTCTGGCAAGATTAGGACCATTGGGCCTTCTCTTCCATCTAACCAGAGGGGAAGTAAAGCCGGCGGTCCCATGTCATAGATTTATGGCATGTAAAAGATCCTTCCACATTCAAAACTTGTGTGAAGCAAAATTGTTAGGTTAGATTTCGTAGGAACGCTCTATCAAAGTTCCAACGTTCACCACTAGGTATCAATGATATCTGGTAGCGAAAGTTTGAACCACTTGAAATTGAACGGAACTTGTAGCTCACCCTAAGGTGTCCGCTGGAAGCAGCTACAGCCTCGGACACTTCCGGCACTAAAAACCATACGCTAAATAAATAAATAATTCAATTAATACACAATCAACAATACAAATACTAGTTTAATCTAACAATAATATAATGTTGATACAGGGTCATTATCTATGTGCGCGCGACTAAACACGGCAAGCTATGCCGGCTTTGACTGGCGCAGATTGTGGGTTCAGCCGGTGGTGGCGCGCTCCACTGACTCATATCGTTAGTTCACACGCGGTTTCTCATTCATATGGACGTGTATCTGCAAAGCTAGTTCTCAAGGGTTAACATACTGTATAACAGCCTAGAAGATCTTCTACGCAGAGGACCTGAGAACACAAAATTCATGATCAATTTTGCAAAAAAGTTTCACAAAAAAAAAAGTAATTTGAAAAAAAATAATCAGAAAGAATTCGAAAAAGAAATTTAAAAATTAGAAAACAATTTTTAAAATATATTTCTAAAAATATTCAAAGTAAATATGAAGGAAAAAAAATAAAAATAATTTCAAAAATCTAAAATATTTTGAAAAAAAATTCAAAAAGAAAATGAATAAATGAAAAAATAAAAGGAACTCAAAAATAATAAAATAATAAATTTAAATGCTCTTACCACCTACAGAACAATATACAAAACATCTGGAGAGAAGAATAGCTAAGAGTAAACACATAGAATCGGACTTCTACGCTGTAGGGGAGAGGGGGGCATGTTGTTAACAGGGGCACGTTGTTACATGTTAGTTTTAAAATCACCCGTGTGGCTGAAGCGCGTAACGATCAGCTACTAAAGCGTGGGGTGCCTGTCTGCAGATGCTGTGAAAACAAGGAAACCATTGCGTGTATTTTAAGAGTGTTATGAAGGTTGAAGTGTTTTTTGAAGTGAAAAGTAAAAATAAATATTCGATTTTGAAGTCATCTGTCTTCTTCTGTGTTGAAGGTAAGTACTTGCATGTCTCTGAGAATATAGGTTGATATCTTACGAAAGAAATGCTTGTGAGAGTAGTTAGCTAGGCTACTCCCCGCCGAAGTATTGACCTTGAATACAAAATGTCGGCCGGTGGGGCAAGTTGTTACAGTACGCTGGGGGCTTGTTGTTACACTGTAACAACATGCCCCATGGTATCATATTATTATTTAATTGCTAATTATTAAGGCCCGGATTGTTGTGTGTTTAAATATTTTTAATTAACTAAATATTTTCTATTTATTTACATATTTTTGCCGTTTTTATAAATAAATACATATTCTGGTGTATTTATTCTTAAGTACATATTTCCTATATTTGGTGGTATGTTGTACTCCTTAGATGATTGCTGCCCACATCTTTGACTCTTGGCAAATCCAGTAATTGGCTTATCTATTTCTAGAATGCACCCTTGTCTCTGTATTGTATTTCAAACAGGAATTCCCAGGTCATTAAGTATAGCAGGGGGACTGGAGTCAACAGTCTCATTAAGCCTCCAATAGTCCTTACCTTGAAAGGAAATTTTACTTGAAATTACAGTGGTCAGCAAAACTTGTGAATATTGACAGATTGCTATGAAAGTTTCTGATATGACCTTTTTTTCTGCTCTTTAGAATGAAATTCGAAAACAGCACATACATGATTTCGTATCGCGCATCTGCAGTACAGTAAGACGGACTCGGAAACTGAGGCGAGCCCTGGCCTGTTAAGCGGGAACATTTTTTGTACTGTAGACAGGATTATGGATTATTCAAGCAGCTGGACGTTTCAACTATATTTCGAGGAACTGGGGGACACAAATTTGATACAAATTTATGAACATTTTTTGGAAATTTAATCACATATTTTTCACTTTTAAGCGCGTAAATAAATACATATTTCTGAAAAGTTAAGCACATAACTATCCGTCCCTACTATAAACGTATTAACGTATTTGCTAGTTGATTATTATTACCGGTAACATTATTATTTCTCTATACCGACAGTGATAGCTATGCTTGATAACGCGCAGCGCTAGGCCAAGCTCTCTGCTAATTTGGTAGACGTGGGTTCGAGCCCCACTCTCTGCCGACCTTGAAATGGTTTTCCGTGGTTTCCCATTTTCAACTGCAGGAAAATGCTGGGACGGTACTTTCTGACAGGTCACGGCCGCTTCCTTCCACATCCTTGCCCAGTTTCATTTATCTTCATTCATTTCATATTTCATTTACTCGTCTCATGAGTTTGGCGTCAGGAAGGGCATTTGGCCGTAAAAACCAGAATTGCGAAATGTGGTAAATGTATTTCAGGGTTGTCTGTTATATTATTTCGATTTAAATATACAAGATTGTAGTCACAACTATGTCGCATTTTATTATTAAGTTGAGTGTAACAACTTACCCATGGCATATAACAACTAGCCCCGTTGTGGGGCATGTTGTTACAATTTACCACATTAACAAGAAAAATTATTTATACGGAAAATATTTTTACGCCAGTCTTCACATTTTTCATATATAAAGCCAAATACTGATACTTCATTGTCACTGCCATAACAGGCTAACAGTTTCCAGGAGAACAGTTTTAAAAAATAAAATTTGAAAATTGTAACAACATGCCCCCCTCTCCCCTAGTTGTTGCACTTTCTCGGTAACGAGCGGCACGCCTTTGAAATCTACCTGGGTGGATATGTTAACATTCCATGGCCTCGTGGAACCAAGGCTTTCCCAGCGCGAGGCACAGCGTTGCCAACTTTCGTTGGTTCGTTTGGTTCCTTAGTTTTGGGGCTGTGACAACGCAGTCATGTAGCCCCGTGTACTTTGGGTGTGTGTAGAGTCTGTCTGATAACCGGTGTTAATTGTGATGGCTGTATTAGTTTGTGTTATCTGTTTTTAATTCAACTAAGGACTGCATACATTCAATTTTCAAGTAGTTCCAACTTTTGCTACCAAATGCTACCGTCAACGACACCCAGCTTGCGGACTTTGCTGCTAGATGGCATCGCAGTCAGCACCTGGCGGCGAACGTTGGAACTAATAGAGCGTTATTAATTCTAACCTACAAATTTTTGCTCTTCTTTTACATGCCATAAATCTATGACATGGGCCCGCCGGCTTTACTTCCCCTCCAATGGAAGGCAGACTGAGGGATTTTTAACGCTCTTAAAAAATCCGACGACTTCGGCCGGGTTTGAACCCGCAATCTTGGGCATAGAAGTTCAGCACGCTACCAACTACGCCACCGAAGCCGCTCAAAAACATATTAATGTTAAAATAGTTGAAAGTATACGAAAATTAAAATTTTCGAGATAGTGTGGTGTGTCTCAAAAGGGAAATGTTGGCAGGTATTTTAAAAGCACAGCTCGCAAGAACACGTGAGATCTCGTGTATCGCAGCCTTTCATTCCCATGAGACGTACTGCATGCTAATACTAAGATATGAATAATGTATCGGTGAAATTAGCGCGAGTATTGGTTGTTATTAAGGTCTCCAATTGGCGGCGATATCTACTGGAAACTTGTTTCTTTTGTGCGTCACTTGGGAGATGCATCATCGAATGATAATTAGATGGTGAGAACAACATGTGAGACCAATTCCATGGGGGGGGGGGGGGGGCATAGAACATAAATCACCTCTATCATTGATGTCCAAAATGCCTCACATTATATTAGTATTTTTTTGCTTTTTGGAGTGGAACAGCAATGTCATCTGCCCCAATACTTGATATTTTGTGAAAAAAGAAACCAAATTGTTTAGTAAGAGCATATAGGTGGCTTTGGTGGCTTAGTCGGTAGCATGCTGAGCTTCTATGCCCAAGATCGCGGGTTCAAACCCGGCCGAAGTCGTTGGATTTTTAAGAGCGTTAAAAATCCCTCAGTATGCCTTCCTTAGGAGGGGAAGTAAAGCCGTCAAAGATTATGACATGATAAAGAGCCTCCCACTAATTACACTCGTATGAAGCTAAATTATAGGTTATATTTGACTGACGCTCTTAGGTTCCAACGTTCGTCACCAGGCATCTAGTAACCATGTTCAGAACTAGTTGGTCGTTGACGGTGGCGTTTGGTAGCAAAAGTTGAAACTACTTGAAAATCGAATGTCTGCAGTCCTTACTTTAATTAAAAACAGATAACACACACTAATACAGCCATCAAAATTAACACCGGTTATCAGACAGATTCTACACACACCTAAAGTACACGGGGCTACATGACCGCGTTATCACAGCCCCTAAACTGAGAAACCAACCAACCAACCAAAGAACATATAGCCTAATTTCTCCTGCCTGCATGGGTATAGTTATAACTCTTTATCCTCTTCAAGGAGTAGCCTATAATTCAATGTTGGTTGTAGTAGCTTCTTGAAATACAACGTGCTATTAATACGGTTAACTTATTATACGTTGATTAATTGATTGAATCCTCACCAGAATTATGTATACAAACACTAATACAGCCATCACAATAACGCAGGTTATCAAACAATATTCAACGCTCACCGAAGTACACGGGGCTAAATGGCATTGATGACCATGCATCTCAAATGAAACAACAACAGCAACAGCTTCTGACCCAAATCCTTCCTCGTATATAAGGACAACAACAATAGACTCTACCGCGGATCAAGGACAGTGATTCTTAATCACTGTAGTCGAGTGTAGAAATACGTGGTGTTATAAGTATATATACCGTATATAATATTTTCGATTGTAAATACACTCTATACAGTATATACAGGGTGTTTCAGGAGGAATAGTAAATATTTTAGGAGGTGGTAGTATAGATTAATTGTAACAAAAAATTCTATCAACATGTGTCTTATTTCCATTGCGTACCGAGATACAGCTGGTAGTATTTAACCCAAATAGATGTAAAGGCAAGGCAAATGAGGACGTTCGAAGTTGATTTTCAAAAATTGCACCACCAACTTCAATGCATCTCTTGATAACACCCCGTGTAGCTCTTCGGAGGGCGTCTTGGCGTTCTTTGACGAGGGCTGCAGTATGCATCATCCGAACGACCAGCTCGGCTCTTGTGTTAACATTTTCCTTGCAGACTTCGCCTTTCAACCATCCCCACGGGCAAAAATCCAAAGGAGTAAGGTCCGGGGACCTTGGTGGCCAAGACACGTGCCCATAGCAAACTGTGTGCCAACACACTAAACAACAGCTGCCCGGGTTACATACCAACATCTGTATCTCTGCACGCAATACAAATGAGACACATGTTATATGGATTTTTTTTTTATCGCAATTCATCTATTCTACCACCTCCTAAAATATTTACCATTCCTCCTGAAACACCTTGTATATTTTTAACATTATAACGTGTGAGTAGTTGTAAATCAATAAATACAAAAAAAAACAAACAAGTAAACAAGTTGAACCTGCTTAAATTTGATACACGGACCTGTAGACTATGAATCTAGAACGCTACCACTACGCTACACACGCCCAGTTAAGTTCAAACCACGGTGTTTGGCCGGTGAGCCTCGATTGCGCAGTCGCACAGAGCAGGGCCGGTGAAAACTAGAAGGGCTCAGCCACTCGTTTGAAGTTTGTCTGAAGCCGCTGCTGCCGGTGAGGGGAGGGGGACGTTGGCCGTGTGACGTCATAGGGCTGTAAGCGTGGCCCACGAAAGATACTGGCCCCAGTGCGAGCAGCCATCTTGTCTGTGACGTAAGCGAAGTAGTGACTCCGGTTGAGAAGACTTGTTTGTGAATTTCTTGTGAATAGCAGTGTGAGAATAGTTAGTGTTTTATAAAGTGTAATGTCCAACTTTACATCCAACTTGTGTTGTGGTGCATCATGTAGCTGCAATAATCACGTAGCCTACAGGGTAAGTGTTAACACTTTATTTCTCATTAATGATACAGGTTAATCAAACGCACGTGTGGTGCAGGTTATGTACGAACTTACGTTAGCCTAATATTGTGGATGTTAAGGTCTATTACAATGCTTGCTAAGTTAATTATCTGAGTTAAAGTTAGATATTTAATGAATGTGTCTCTTTACAGGAAATCAGATGCTGTAATGTAGCTGGCTGTAAGAACAATTACAGATCTCAGCATGAAAATGTTTCTACATTTTCTCTCCCAAAGGACGAAAAATTAAGAAATATATGGCCTAGAAAAATTCCCACTGACTTCTCTAAAGTGAGCAAGCCTATAATTTGTATAAAGCATTTTCCTGATAGCTCTGTTATCAGGACAGAGCAAGTTGATGAGGAAATAAAGACATTTGCTAGGAGTTATCCGAAGTTGAAACCTGATGCAGTATCTTCAATATTTTCGAATTTGCCAGGTTAGCTATCCACTCCTGGGCCTTCTTCTAGAAGACTGTGTGATGCAGAGGTAGAAAATCTCGGATAAAGCCATAGAAGCGAGCTTGGAAGACTTCAGACACTACGAAGAAGAGAATTCTGTGCACAGTCTATCGGATATATCTGAACACTTCTCCTCCAACAGGAATAAATTTAAGCAGGAATGGACACATATCAAGACAGAAGACAAGTTGGTGAAGTGCTTGAAGAATTTGAGTGATGCAGTGCCCATAATTACAGGTTCTGTGTGTATTCTAAATAACCTCAGCATTGAGCTGGCTGTCAATGGGTTGCAGATTCCCAAACATTAAGTTCCACAAAACTTTCTTTGCATTACTGATAAAAATTCATTTGATGAATTAGCCTATTTCAGTTCATTGAAAATTCTGAGTGCGATGAAAATGGAAGAAAGTTGTCAGCAGTGAATGCTCCTGTGAACATCCTACAGAGAAGTTTTTCGAGTGATGATTGCACACCATTATAGTCTTTAATAGAGCAAATTAATTTTTTAGATGTTAGGCAAACAATCGTAGGTACAGTGGAGACACTTTACTCTTGGCAGCTTCCATATAATATGTTCACTTGTCATCAGTGTACAAAAAGTTACATCGGAGTGGTCATATTATATCTGCCTCATCCATCAAATCTTCAAAAGTTGCTTGGTAAGTTTGATTTGAGTACTTTTGACATTATTGGGAGTATTGAGTAGCCTATCTCAGTCTAAAGAAGAATAATTTCTTGAAAGATCATGAATGTCCTTAAATTACTTTTACCGTAGTTCATTTTAATGGAAAAGTTGAACTGTATTCTTCTAAAGCCATGGCGAGACAAAGCCATTGGTCGCTACTTGGTTAGGCGACTATCTGGACCAAAATTATTGTTAGTAGTACAAGCAAGGAGGTCTGGGGTTAGGTTTGTGTTTGTACGCAAAGAATACTCTGTATTGCCGGTACCAATAATGAGCGCTGGCAGCTGTCAAAGCTAACACGTGAGGAAATGCTGCGTTGCCACTGAGGCAGATCAAGACTCATAACATTCCAAGAAGCTTCCAGGAAGACACAAATACTGGGATCTGTGGTGTGTCAGCCGTATTCGTGTGAAGGGTCAATTAAACATTGCGATGTACGTGAGTTTAGGGGAATTTTTAGTTGCCTAATCGCTCTAGCTGCTACTAACTTAATTATGGGTCTATTGCTTTCATAGCCCCCTCTTCGTCACTTGTGTCTGAATTGGATCTGGAATTGCTTTCCAGGGAAACGATGAACCAATCTACCCCATCATGGAGTATACATTCACGTTTCGTAGCCTCATCCAGTTCTCGTTGCACTATTAACACAAAACGCTTCCAGTTTTATGAAGTCACTTCCCTAATAGCCTAAACGGTAAGCTTCTCAACCTCACGGAGTGTGAAATTCTTATTATGCCGTGCTAGATAACCCTTCACTTGACCCCATATCATTTCTATAGGATTGAAGTGGCAATGATATGGGGCAGCGTGATGATCTCATGGCCATGCTTTCTCGCCAGTTCATCCACGTGGTAGCCTACATGGGTTTAGGCTTGCGCTGCTGTATAAGGTTGAGAAGGATATTAATTCTGAATGAAAGTGGAACGCGGCTTATACACTTGTAGCAGACATGAATGTACTTTATTACATACCTTGTGTCCTTGTTTCATTTTTTGGGCGATATTACGTATTGAAATTAGGAACCCTAATTAAAACTTACTACTGAAGCTCATATATGTGCTAAAGTAAGTAAATATGTGTTTTTATTTTTTGCTATTTTAAAAACAGCTGCCATGCTTCGATAGCACTTGATCTCGTTTAACAGTCATCAAGGCTCACTGTAGCAGCACGCTCCGAGGCACACATGTGAGATACAAAATCACTGTTGATAAAAAGAAGTGGGATGCAAAATCACTGTTGATAAAAAAAGAATCATCGGGACACGTTAGGCAGTAACCATTGCCAAAACTCATTGATCTGGGCGCGTTAGGCTGTAACCATTGTCAAAAACCATTGGATTGGACAAAGTGAAGGTAAGAATGGTCGGGTGTAGGTGCAGCCTTGGCCGCGCGCTGTTAGCGGGGCATGGTTGACACAAAACCATTGATCTGGGCGCGTTAGGCTGTAACCTTTGTCAAAACCACAGTTGTGCGGAAAAAAATACACGTAATTATTACAGGAGAGCGATATACTGCATAGTTATTACAGAGCAGATAACAAAAAACACTCATTTCAGCCGTACAGAGATGCGAAATATCGCACACACTAGCATAATTAGAGTCGTGAACTGAGTGCTGCGAACGAATGATGCCCACTAGAGACTGAATTGGGCACTTTTTTGTTTCACATTGTACCGTAAGGGCGAGGTTGGCAGTACTGTTATGGTACTTTTTTGAAGATTGATTTGAACAATGCCGCTCACTGCTGTAATTTTCGCTATATTTGGAATGGCTGGGTGGGTCACAGACGGCGGAGGAGGAAACATCTATTAAAACATTGCTTCCTGATTTATTTCTCATCCTTTTATAAGGTATTTTGGCTAATTCATGTATTATATGGAATGTTATCGCTCGTTCTATGTTCATTCAGCACTACCGAGAAGGATTCCTTTTGTCCGAGAGCTGTCGCATAGTAGGCTACACGATGGCGGTCGAGCCATTCCAACATTCGCGGCTTCGTACTTGAAGTTGTTGGAGCTTATTCTATCTGTACTATGTGGTACGAAGCATTGTCCATTACAATAACACTGTGTTCAGGGATGTTGGGTAACAATTGTTCCTGGAACCATTTTAAAAACTAGTTGTAGTCCATGTCTTCATGGTAATCACCAATTCTTTTCGACCTAAAGAGCAAAAGTGTATTATTAACAAAGCCGTTTGATAGCCCGGCATGTAGAATAATAAATCGACCCCCTCTGCCTGACGGCCCTTCCTTGTCCCCTGAACTGAGTTGTCACTCCAACCCTTAGACACTGTGTGACCAGCATTGACCCACATTTCACCTAACCACACAATATCCATAATATTTTTGTCCTATTAACGTAAGTTTTGAATTTTCCAGTAGCCTATTTTCACCCAATTTTCACCAAATTTTGTAGGTTCTTTAAAGTGAGCATAATTAAGGGAATTCTAAACTTTGGAGCTATTTGGTTCAGTCATTTAGAAATTATAACATTTTATGTAATAAATATGCACATTTTGAAAATGTCCCAGGTACATCAAATTTAAAGTTATCAATCTAAAACTTCTATAGAATGATCATCAATGGTCTACAAATAAAAATTGGTATTACTTTTAAAATCAGTGCAAATGGTTTATTATTAAAATGTTTTTTTCTTAGAATGACCTGTTGTTCTGTTAAAATATGTCATTTTTTTTTTCAAATTTGAACCTAAATATTTCTGAAAGTTATTAATATTTTTCAAAATGGATTCCACACATTATTAAGACCACAAAGTTGTATGTGCAAACCAAGTTTGAAGGTAATGGGATCAAAACGCAGGCAACTGGAACATTTAAAATGCTGAAAAATACAGTATTGAGAAAAAGCTAACTTTATTAAAAAATACAGTATTTTAGTGGAATTTCCTGCATCAAGACTTCCCTGAGTTTACAAATCACTTTTCCCACACTTCAGAGGTAACTTATTACTAAACCCATCTTTCTCCCTGATGTTGACACGAAGATTTACTGCCACATTCACCACACAGGTCTGTAAACAAATTTTGGAGGGCACCCATATATGAATGAGAATGTGCTTGTCATTAACACTAGGTCTAACAGTATTCTCCTCACTAAAATAGGCCTATTCCAGTTTTCTGACACTGGCAGAAGAAGTAGTTGCAGCTGTTGAACTTGCATTACTTAACTTCACTTGTAATATCACCACACTGTTTGTCAACATTCAAAATAGCACTATTCCATTTCTTTGTTTCACGGACTTTCGGTTTATTCCATCGACTAGATACAGAATACATCTAATATACTGCACACAAATCTCTAAAATACCGGTACCATTAACTTACACAAGTTCCACCACTCACAGTAAACCAATAAAAATATAATTCTTGCGAATAAACTTCACTAAAGCCACTGACCATCAAAATAAACAAAGACGCATGGTTCCACCATGTATCCAAAATGGCCTATACTTTACTACAAACCAAAATACTTCTGCTCGATGTTAAATATGTGCATGTGTATAGTAATGATATTCTTTTAGTGAATGCCATAATTATATGGGATAAGAAAATAACATGTAGGCTACGGTAAGAAAAGTTTCACACTTGACAAACATTGCCTAGGCTACTCATAACTGATAAATTTACCAACAGATGGCACCATAAGCTTGTATTCAGATGATTGGCATGATAATCTTGGCCAAGAGTATGAAATTACAACAAAATTGAGGGGGTTTTTGGTTCTAGGAAGTAGGCGTTGCCCATATCAAGACCTAAGCACGTGTTCTTTAAAAGCCCCCGTAAGGTATTTAAAAATGGCCGTACATAAAAAACAAATGTATATTTAAGTGCCCCAAGTGATAAGGTAACTTCTAGGGCATGAAACCAGATTTTGGTTTTTTGTTTGTAATTTTTGGCCTACAACTCAGTAGGGTCTCCCCATTTCATGTAGGAACTGACACCTCAAAGCCACAATATCTGGCCTCTCCATGATCACCTTCCCCCCATTAATTTTCTTATATTTAAATCCCAGATCGTGCAACACTTTCAGTGAAGAAAGGCTTCCTTGAAATAATTGTGCCTCTCTTAGCAAAAACAAGAAGTTTGCGACATGTTGGAATTTCTTTCCTAAAATAATATCTATAAATATGCCGTCTAACAGCATCTTGTTGAAAGCCATCTAAATTAGTGACCACCCCTTCTCTATGCCTCTTCTTCCCTGGAGTTGATAGTTTAGACGGGCCAGCATCATCAGACAGGAACTTCCCTTCCGTCACTCAGTATGCAGTGATTTCACTCACACCAAGAGTCTTGGAAATTCTTTTCCTCACCTGAACAAATGGAATCAGAGGTTTCTCCCGTAAGCGCATACTTTCCTCTTCTTCCTCCATAAAATTCCTCACCGCACATACCATCTCCTTTACTTGGCTATGGAGAGTCACACCACGGCCTGAAGTTGTTCTGTCGCAGAGAATGGATCCTGGGCCTTCCGCGAGCATGTACCGATGCCATTTTTACACAACGAAAATAGACACGATGATGCAAATAAAAGAAATAAACTCAAAATCTGTATATACACACGCTTCCAACAAAAACAGAACGATAACGCTTAGTGTAGCCTATGAAAGAATAAGCAAATGCACTTCAATATATACACGGGATATTACTAATGGCAGTGACGAGTTAGTTCACAGTAGAACACTGCGTCAAACCATGTGCTCACTGTTGTGTCAGCATTCATTGCAACACTGCTCGCTGTTGCTATGGACACAGTTACCCCTCTTGTCTCCACTCCTCACCTCACTATTCAAGCGGATGGCAGCTTGCACCGTTCATATTTTGTAAATCAGAGTATAACACATAGAATTTAACATGTATGCAGCGTTTAAACCCTAAGTGTTGTCCACGTTGTCATGGAAGATGCAATTTTGTGTCTAGGGGAATTTTGTAAGTGTGAATTCCATTCCATGTCCACATTAAAGCTATTGACACAAGTTGGCAGGCTTGTTTTGTTGAGATAAATTAGAGATGAAAATAGTACAAGAGTTAATACAAGACTCTATCGTTGCCAAGGCTGCAAGATACCAATATAATTGATAGTGATTTTGTACTGCATAAGGAAACAGTAGCAAGGCAGCTGGAATCAAGTTAGACATGTCCAGTCCTCAAATTGTGTTCATGCATCTTTGTAACGATGAATTTGTAACCCACTAAGCTCCAGTGAGATTGAGAAATGGTGTCAGAAAAATTTAAAATCCTGAAGAGATCATGAATCATCAGCAGGGTATAATGGCTGTAGGCCCTATGTGCAGTGCAGGATTTTTTGAGAATATTAATAGCTGGAGGATATTAGATCCTAATAATCGTCAGTAATATATCCAAGATCAGCAAGATATCACCTTTATAGCCTACTTGGTGAAACCTGCAAACTTCATTTTCTACATTCTAAGATTCTTCCAGACAATGTGTTAATGTGCTTGAGATGCTTATATTTATAACCAATATCCTAAATAAAATAATGTCTGTAATACATTTTGTGTGTGCTTATTATAATTTAGTGTAAACATTACTGTGTCATTGGAGGAAGATTACTTGCAATTTGCTAGTGTTCTTGAAGATACGGGCATAGTTTTGTACTCCAGGGCCCTACCAATCACCACATCCATAATTCTCTGTTAAAGCTCTAGATTTACCCATTTCAAACCGATTTACCCAGTGTGTAGTACTGTTAACTGCTTATTTTCCATGTGGCCTGCAAGGATGCCCATGTTCTTTTTCAGGGGGAATGGATGTGGTGAGGATTATGCGATATTTTCTGGGAGGAAGGGGAAGGGGGGGACTGGGTATGTTATAAAATTCTTCATCCCTAGACCACCAGGGTGAAACAAAAAATAGAAAAAATAATTAAAAGTTGAGGAATGCTTTCATTTGAATAATTTGAAGGGTCTCGTTTGACATTTGGTGGAGATCTTGGACATCTTATTGGGAGGGAGATACCATGTCCGTGTAGCCAGCATAGATCCAAATTACAATGGCAAGTATGGTCTTTCTTTAATTTTAATAAATGGAACAGTTCCACCTACATGGAGTAGGGGTAAGTAAAGTGGCTTCTTGTCCAGATGACCTGTTTTGCGAAGGAGTATTTGAAACCTGATATAGGATTTAGTCTTCAAAGCTTCGCACAAAGGCTCTTGATAGAATGATTTGAATCCCACTCCTTGCATCCTGGAAGTGTCGTCCCAACTCAACTGTAAATAAAAGCTAACTGAAAACCACTACCATATCCTTTTCTATTACAAGTACAGTACACACATAAGTGCATGGGGCTGATATCCACGACATTTCAATCCACTGGATTAACTCACAATGAATAAGTTTCCAAGGTCCTTCATTTGTAGTAATATACTTCGTTATAAAAATCTTGAGCCCATAAAACCATAAATTTGACCTAAGCCTAACTGGGAACGGGAGAGAACCGTTAAACATGTCCAACATGAAGGTAGTTGCCACAAGAAGTAAACCTGCCACTGTAGGGGATTGGTGTCAGATAAAAGGCTCTCTGCTAAAGGAGGTAAGTATAATCTCAGCAATTCATATATGTATCTGAAGTAGTCCTATGCATTAAATTTTTGTTGTTGAAAAAGATTGTCTTATGGTAGGCCTTCTCAAAAAAGCAAAATGCTAAAAACCACGAGTGTAGGCTCAAATTTCTTATATTCGTTTTTATTATTTTGGGGCATGAATGACCCTTCCCTTGCAATAAATGAAGCACTGAATACTTTCTCCTAATGCAATGCTTGGTTGTTTCTTCTTTTTTTTAAATTCCAGCTGCTTTTAAAGTTAAACTCACATGTAAACTGGTATATATGGAAACAACTTATTGATGAACGAAGATAAGAGGATAATATGTACAGTTTTGTATATCTGCATAAACTGGAACATCCATTCAACGTTTGTATTACACTGCTTAATATTCTACTGCTCTAAGGTTTTGAGCTAGTGATAGGGGTGGATTTCTTCCACAGCTTTTAACTTTATTTTTGAGTATCCTTAAATTCACAATAACAAATTACTCGGCTATTGGTAGGCTTCTATAGATGAGAATACCTTGGTGCAATCAATGCGGCGAGGCGAGCGAGCGACACCACTCCTCTGACGTCACAGATCCGCGCCATGGCCTGTCTTTCTCGTCGGCCACGGCTGTAAGGCGAGCTTGCCCACTTGGCTTTTCCCAAAGAATCACCTGTTGTTTGTTTGATTAAGTATCACAGAGAAGTTCATTGTGAGCATGAGCGTTGTCCATCGTCAGGGCTTAAGCAGGTTATTGTCTAATAATTCGTTACAGTTTCCGAGCTTTAATTATATACGTAAACGATTTAGTATTTTAGAATCGCAATGAAACATGAGCTGTGCTATTTTTAATTGTGGAAATACCTACCGCAACACCAAGAACTGTGAGGTAGGCGTCATTTACCACCGATTCCCAACTGATAGTGATATTTCAAAGCAATGGGTTACCAAGTGCCACAGGAAAGACAGTGTTAACGTAAAAAATGAACGCATTTGTAGTAAGCATTTCTTGCCTACTGATTATCAAGATGATATGAAAAACAGCCTTTTAGGACTTCCATTGAAAAGAGGACTAAATAATTCTGCAGTCCCTTCTCGAAATCTGCTCAATGATAGTACACTAAGCCAAACCTCTGTACTTAGGGCAGACAGGAGCAGAAACAGAGCCGTTAGAGCTTCAGCTATAGTAAGGTTGGCACAGTTAAGTCCTAAAAAAACAGGCTATTTGTACTGAGGATATTGACAATTCCAGGGAATGTGAAACTGAGAAAAATGAAGAACCACCTAGCTTAATCCGTTGTAAAGACTGTGAACGTAAATCCGGGGTTATTGAATCATTACAAAATACAAAATGAAATAGTGGGCTTGAAATCGTAGCTTAAATGTCTAAAACGGAAAAATAAAATTTTAGTTGACAGTAAGTTAAGAAAGTCTAATTGCTACAAACGGTTTATCAACACGATCAAACGTCTACGAAGTGAAATATGCGATGTAAAGGAGCATAAAAACAAAGCAGTTCTAACCAAGTGGGCCAAGCAAACTATGACTCCCACGCAGATAAAGGCTATAGAAACTAACAAGCAAGTTCGGTGGACAAGTGACGACATATCTCGTTGTGTGATGATAAGGGCTCTGTCTCCAAAATCTTATGATTTCTGGAGGGAAAAATTGCAATGTCCTATCCCATCAGCCACAACCTTGAGAAGATGGTGCGCAAAGTTCGCATGCTTTCCAGGTATTCTAAGGAATGTACTATGCCTAGTTAAAAAAAAAGGTTTGATGATCTATCCGATTTTGACAAGCTGTGTATAATTAATTTTGATGAAATGCATATTGATAGTAGTGTTGTTTATGACCCAGCCATGACAAAATACTTGGTCCCTCATCTAAAGTGCAAGTAGTATTAGTAAGAGGTCTAATATCGAGCTGGAAACAACCTATTTACTTTGAGTTTGACACTGATATCGATAAACAATTTCTCATGACAATAATACAAGCCGTAGAGTCCTCTGGATTGTTAGTTACCTCCATAGTGTCAGATATGGGAGGGAGCAATTATCTATCTTTGTGGTCATCTTTGCAGATTTCTGAGAATAAAAAATCTTTTTCCCACCCAAATGATTCAGAGAGACACGTTTTTGTTTTTGCCGATATGCCTCATTATGTTAAACTGCTTCGCAACCACTTTCTTGACAGTGGTCTTATCTTGGGAAACGGCACTGAATTGGATTCATCCATGTTAAGAAATGTTCTGGAGAAGGACTGTGCTGAAATAAAGTTGTGCCATAAGTTGAATCCAGCTTATCTGACTGTGAAAGGTAATGACAGACAAAAAGGTTGGACCTGCAAAAGCAGGTTTTTTTTTTTTTTTTTTCAAGAACAACAGCGAAAGCAGTCGCATCACTGATTGGAAACTTCCAAGCTGCAAACTTTTTTGAACTTATGGATCATTTTTACGACATTATGAATTCAAGAAGTCAACATGCTGATCCAGCGCATCCTCTTAAAGTTGCCTTTGGTGTACCTGAACATGCAGAAGAACAATATCTTATACTAAACCAAGTTGAATATGTAGTATCGCGAATGAGAGTGAAAGGGAAAACTAAAATGCTTCCATTCCAGAAAGGCATGTTAGTATCAATACAATCTTTAAGAGACATGTTTGAACAGCTTCAGGCGGACTATGGCATTAAATATATAATTACTACTCGTCTTACTCAAGATGCTCTTGAAAGTTTGTTTAGCCAGCTTCGTGGGCTAGGACGATTTCATGACCACCCTTGTCCTTCTGATGTTATATCACGTCTCAGAACACTTATGATATCAAACAAAATGCCCATGCCTTCAAGGAAGACGAACATCACGCCAATTGAGGAGATGTGTAAAGAAATTCCAGCATATTTGACCTCGGACTTACTCCAAGTGGCTTTTACACCAGAGGAAATAGGATCCATGCAATCAAGTAATACAGGGAACAATGCAGACGTCAACTTCTTGGCGGAAGATATAACAGTGCCAGGTAATTATTAATCATACTCATCCATATTACGCGAATTTATTGTAATATATTTCAAACGTCACAAAACAGTTTTTAACACAATTTACATAATTTGTACATTGATAGTTTCATCAAAAATATATTGAATTGGTTTTTAATATTTTAAATTGTGATATTAAAGTATTTATAAAGCAATGTAATTATTTATGATATATTTTTATGTATAAAGACATATTTGTGTATTGGTATGGTTTTATTACAGAATATCAAGATGTCGAGGGCGAAATTACATGGGCTGAGAACGAAGGAGTTAAGTACATCGCTGGCTACGTTGCTTTCCGTGTTCGGGATATTGACCCTAGCCTTGGAAGAATTACAAAATTCGCTCCAAATCCGGAAGGGGGGCAGCCATCTTGGATACGAACTCTTATCATTCGGCTGCCTTACTGAACCAAGTGACCAGCGGTTTAGTTTAGTGAAAGAATTTGAAAAGGTGTTTTTAGAAATACGTGGTCCTCTATTCGGGTTTAATTGGCAACCGGGAATAGTGAAAGTGTTAAAAAATAGGCTGCATTCGCTATTCCCGAGTGTATGTAAAGAAGCCATTAACGTGTATGCCAGACTCAGAACATTTATTAGAATTATAGAAGTTAATAGAAACAAATTTAGTGAGAGAAAACAGATGAAAAAATCTATCAAATGGGTAAGATCCAAGAAGTAAGCATATCTGTAACTGATTTGTTGTGATTTCGCTCATTTTGCCTTGTCTAGGTGCATTAGCCTTTAATTAAACCATTATTTATTGACTGTTGAAAGTGTATATCTAAGAGGGTGCCACTAGGGATAGAATGGTATCATGGGGTCATCAAGTACTGAATACACGCTGCCGGCTAATGCAAAGCAGTGGTGGTTGTATGTCAGTGTTGGCGCGAGTGACAACCCTGTGACGTCACAGTGTTGAACCGGCTGGCAGCACGTATCGAGGGGAAGTGGCTGAGCCCTTACTAGCTCATTCTCGCCGGCCCTGGTACAGAGGACAGGTGGTGAACCACAGCCATTTGTAATTGATACGAAAGTTGCTTTCCACGCAACTGAAAACTCACCTATCAATTGCACATGCATGAGACTCACAGACTGTACAGCTGTGAAACTGCGACTCACCGGCCAAAAACCGTGGCGTAAACTGTATTAACGTTAGGTTAACAACTGGTTTAGTATAACTGCATAACATATTTTGTCATGGAATTAACGATTTCATTAGCGTATTCTGACGTTTTTATAAGCCATGTGATACTAAATACGTATTGTTTTGTTAAGTGCATTCCTAAAAGGATATAAATTTACGACGTTACTGAAATATGGACTAGCGAGCAAACAGTTGACCCAATGGGACGGCACGGCCCAGCACGATATGGCACGGTCAGCCACCAGACCTGTTAGTCAGTTCAATGGTTACATATTCTATTATAGAATGCTAATGTCCTGCCGGTCACCTTCTTGAGGACAGTTTATACCTCCCTATGTACGATAAGATGATTTGTTGAGGCCAGGCCTTGTTGAACTGTAAGTTACGGTTAGGCTACAATACTTGCATGAATCAGACATCTGCCATCGTGAAACTATTTGGCTGTTGACCTGTAGTTCGGGCAGAAGAAGCTTCCCACATTAAGGTATATTGTTGAAACATTTGGTAGAGATCGGATGATTAGGTAAGTCGTAATTTGATTTAAGCTCATAACATTGGGTGGGTGCCATTTCTTTTTCGTTATGATGGCGGCGATATACAACATGACACTGAGTTAACTCTGTACCAAAGTTGGTTTGATTTGGATAAGTCGTGTTTTGATTGATAAGGGGGATTGATTTGCACACATACACGGCTGCCATCTTCAAACTATTTGGATTATGACTTAGTAGTTTGGGCGAAAGATCCTTCCCACATGAAGGTATATTGATGCAAAATTTGGTAGAGATCAGATGATTAGATTAGTCGTAATTTGATTTAAGCTTTGAATATTTGGGTGGCCACCATTTAGTTTCCGTCAAGATGGCGGTGATATAAATCATGACACTGAGGTGCCCTTTGCTAGTGCTACCTCTGTACCAAATTTGGTTTCGTCATGTTTGAATCGATAGGGAGGGAGGAGGGGAGGACACAACAACACACACACACACACACAGGCAGACTGACAACTTTTGGCCCGTGTAGATCTCATAAGTCTACTTTTTATTTTTCAAAAATCAAAAATAGGCTAAAAATGGGTTCATTCTCTTCGAATTAACATACTGGTTTATTTATTATTTGTTTATTATTTGTTTGTTTATTTGTTTGTTTGTTTATTTGTGTATTATTTGTTTGTTTATTTGTTTATTATTTGTTTGTTTATTATTTGTTTGTTTATTTATTTGTTTGTTTATTTGTTTATTATTTGTTTGTTTATTTATTTGTTTGTTTATTTGTTTATTATTTGTTTGTTTATTATTTGTTTGTTTGTTTATTTGTTTATTAGTTGTTTGTTTATTTGTTTATTTATTTGTTTGTTTATTATTTGTTTGTTTATTTATTTGTTTATTATTTGTATGTTTATTTATTTGTTTATTATTTGTATGTTTATTTATTTGTTTATTATTTGTTTGTTTATTTATTTGTTTATTTGTTTGTTTATTTATTTGTTTATTTGTTTGTTTGTTTATTTGTTTATTAGTTGTTTGTTTATTTGTTTATTATTTGTTTGTTTATTTGTTTGTTTATTTATTTGTTTATTTATTTGTTTATTATTTGTTTGTTTATTTATTTGTTTATTTGTTTGTTTGTTTATTTGTTTATTAGTTGTTTGTTTATTTGTTTATTATTTGTTTGTTTATTTATTTGTTTATTTGTTTGTTTGTTTATTTGTTTATTAGTTGTTTGTTTATTTGTTTATTTATTTGTTTGTTTATTATTTGTTTGTTTATTTATTTGTTTATTATTTGTATGTTTATTTATTTGTTTATTATTTGTTTGTTTATTTATTTGTTTATTATTTGTTTGTTTGTTTGTTTATTTGTTTATTATTTTTGTTTGTTTATTTGTTTATTATTTTTGTTTGTTTATTTGTTTGTTTATTTGTTTATTATTTGTTTGTTTATTTGTTTATTATTTGTTTGTTTGTTTGTTTATTATTTGTTTGTTTATTTGTTTATTATTTGTTTATCTGTTTATTATTTGTTTGTTTATTTGTTATTTATTTGTTATTTATTTATTTATTTATTTATTTATTTATTTATTTATTTATTTTGTTCTTGCATAGTAACTAATTGAGTTACCGTTATTCACCAAAATAGGTAACCAAGTTACAATTGCACAAGAAACGTATCGTTACTTCACTGTATTAAATGATATATGGAAATGCTTTTCAGTCGGTCAACACGATGTTACTCAATTGCTACTTTCTTCAGTCCTTTTTACTTCTTGGAAATCAGCATCCCATGGCCCTGAATACACGTGACGTGAAAATAATGTCATATTTCAAACATAAAACAATAGTATGTTGATAATTTGATGTTTGTAGCTCAGATAGTATTTGAGGATGAATGTTTGCTGATAAACATTACAATATGTTCCTGCTGTTATTTACAACGTTTACATAGAATGTATTCAAGCATATTGGAATGAAGTGATCTGCATCCTTTGGACAAACCATTCGCTATGTTATATTATTATATATTAATTGCAGCCAATGGGAAGCGTCCGTGGCTTAGGCGGCAGCACGCCGGCCTCTCACCGCTGGGTCCGTGGTTCAAATCCCGGTCACTCCATGTGAGATCTGTGCTGGACAAAACGGAGGCAGACAGGTTTTTCTCCAGGTACTCCGGTTTTCCCTGGCAAAATTTCATTCCAGCAACACTCTCCACTATCATTTTATTTCATCTGTCATTCATTTAACCATTGCCCCAGAGGAGTGCGTCAGGCCTCGGCAGCCGGCACAGTCCATATCCTCGCCGCTAGATGGGGGCTTCATTCATTCCATTCCTGACCCGGTCGGAGACTGGAAGCAGGCTGTGGATTTTCATTTCAATTGCAGCCAATGGCTAACGTTGGAACTTGTTAGAGAGTTTCTAACCAGCCAAATATAACATACACATTTTGGCTATTCACTGCTAATTTTGGTGGTAGGTTCTTTTACATCCCAAAAATCTATGACATGTGCTCGCCGGCTTTACTTCCCCTCCGAAGGAAGGCATACTAAGGGATGTTTAATGCTCTTAAAAATCTGACGACTTCAACCGGATTTGAACCCGTGATCCTGGGCATAGGAGTTCAGGATGCTACCAACTACGCCACCGAAACCGTTGTTAAAAAGATCCTAGTTTACTAAATGCGAATATTCATTTCTTCCCTCGGTAAGATTATTTCGCTTATCTTCACACACATCAGTTCACAATTATTTAACGATGTATGAATGTCGTGTGCGTCAATATTCTCAGACAGGGATGAATTCGGCACGGTCCCCGCACCTCTGTTCACCTGCCGCTGCATTCTCAAAGTCAAATGCAGAGCTAGACGCCGGGAAATTTCCACTCAGCGAATGGTCTCACACGGGGACATTACTGTTTGTAGCCTAATAGATGTCAGCAAAACTATACGTTATTCATCATTATACTACCAAAGCTACAAACATCATATTATCTAATTTTTTTGAATTTCTGCAACTTTTGAATTAGGAAAATACACTGACCGGCAAAAGAAACCGATCACTTGAAAAATTCAACATTACTTTCATTTCTAAAAATGAAAGTTTGTCTGTATTTTTTTCTGAATTTCCACGGAAATTTGCGATATTTGCGCGTTTCAGACTGTTTTATGACGGATGCGCGCAAAAATATTTTTTGTCTGTCTGTCTGTTTGTCTGTGGACAATTTTTTGTGTCCTTATAACTCAAGTATGGCTGGGTGGATCAACGTAAAATTTGATACAGATATCCATCAGAGGCACGACACTAATCATTGATGTAACTCTTCTCCGTACCTCTCATAAACGGGAGCCTACCCCCTTAAAATAGATGCTGAAATAGGCGTAGAAGTGTGAGACAAAGCTCATTTTCAGCCCCTCAATGTGAGAAACGAAACTCGGGGGCCCTAAAACCACGTTTTAAGGCCCTAAAACCAACAGTTTTTGAGATATTCCCAGGAAACTACTTGCACTTAATAAACTATGAAAGAATGCAAGCCGGTAACAATGGCAACAGAATCTCAGAAGTCCATCTATTGCTGTAAGACGCGATGCCATTCCATTCATTACATTACTGTGAAGGTTTGCAAACGGCTATAAGGTTATAACGGATCCAAATTAACCTGAAATATTCATCAATACATATAATTCGCTTAAGGGGGTCAAGGGGTACTCTAGAATTTTTTCACGCGATTTACACGTGCGGGTATGGTACGGAAGGTCTATTATATCCCTATCCCTATATTGTTATATTATTATTATTATTATATGTTGGCAAGTCAAAGAACCCATTTGAATTCAGCAGGCCATGTTCATAATGGCAAAATTTATCTCGGGTGTTTCCGCCAACACAAAGTTCCTCATTTCTCTACTAGAAAGCGCTGTAGTGTTCAAGGAGCTTAGATATCTAACCTCCTTGACTTTCATAGTGATTCGAGGAACAACGAAATTCGACATGCAAGCTACCCTCTGGGTGTCAAATTTCAAAAGCTTGCACCCGGCACCGAGGCTATACGATATTATTATTATTATTATGAATTATTATTATTATTATTATTATTATTATTATTATTATTATTATTATTATTTAATTTCGTTAGGGCCATCTATGGACCACGGTGCTTGTGTTTTAGCTGTTTCTTGATGTCATCGTCAGGCTTGCCACGATTGGTGTTCTTAGTGGTGGGTTTGGCAGCTGCTTTCATGTTAGTACCTCGAGCTTTTCTGATGGCCCAGTAGTCCTTCATTTTCCGGCTAAATTGAATCTTACGTTCCTCAGACCATTTCCTAGTCTCGTCTTTTGGTCTGAGGGTAACTTCTGTGAGGGATGTTACGAAGGATTTAATTTTAAGAGCTGTATGATAGTTACTCCGGTCGGCTATGTCATTTTCATTTATATGGAGTTCCGAAAGATCCTTCTCCACTTGCTTCTTCCACAAGAATCCAGTAGCTTTGCCCTTGTTAGCAGCCTTGAAGATCCCATGGGATAACCTGTTGTCCATTCTGAATAGATGTCCGTAAAAAGCCAGTCGCCTTCTTCTGATGGCATCTATGAGGGTTTCTTGGTGTTTATATAGCTCACGATTTGGTTGATACCATCGGCTTCCATCTGGTAGAATTCTTGGTCCTACTATCCGTCTCAGGAACTTACTTTCTTGTACCTCGAGGGCTCTTAATGGGGTCTTATTAGTTAGACATAGGCACTCTGCTGCATAGAGGACTGAAGGTCTGACTACTGCATTGTAGTGTCTTAGTTTGACATTCATCGACAAATTTTTTGAAGCATATAGTTTTCTACAGGCATGGTAAGCCTTATCTAGTTTGAGTCTCCTGTGTTCAAGAGCCACTGTTTCGTTGAGGTCCTCTGAAAACCATTCCCCAAGGTATTTTACACTTTTGACTCTCTTGATGTAGATGTTATCACTGACTCTCATCATTCTAGGGGCATCCTTGATGTTAGTAACAAACTCGGTCTTTCCTATGTTAACCAAAATACCCGTTTTAGCCGCTATTGAGTGCAGTGTTTGGAGCTGAGTAGTAGCCTCCTGTATGTCATTTGCCAATAAAGTCAGATCGTCTGCAAAGGCTAGGCATGGAATCCTTAGGTTGTCAGCTTTAATCCCCATCCGTAATCCAGTATTCTCTGGTAGGATTCTCGTCCACTCTCTAATGATCTTTTCCAGAACACAATTAAATAATATGCATGAGATGCCGTCTCCTTGTCTCACCCCTGTTTTAATGGTGAAACTCTCCGAGAGCTGTCCTCTAAACTTGACTCTGGCTGTGGTGTTGTGCAGGGTGGCTTGCACCAGCCTATTGATCTTGTCGTTGAGTCCTAGTTCTCTCAAGGTGTTAAAAAGAGTAATTCTGTCCACTGAGTCGTATGCTTTCTGGAAGTCGACAAATATAGCTACCCATTGTCTGGCTCTTGACTTGCTGTATTGAAGGATGGTCTTCAGATTGTGTATCTGCTCGGTACAGGACCTCGATGCTCTGGACCCTGCTTGATATTCTCCTAACTCTTTATCCAGCTGTCTCGTTACATGGCGTTCCAGAATCTTGGAAAATATCTTATAGGTAACAGCAATGAGTGATATTCCTCTGTAGTTACTGGGATATGTTTTGCTTCCCTTCTTGTGGATTGGATGGATAATGGCTGACGTCCAATCATCTGGGAGCCTCTCACTAGTCCATATGTCCAGAATTACTTTATGTATGCTCCTGAAGGTGTGTTCTCCGGCATGTTTTAGCATTTCTGCTACTATCCCGTCTTCCCCAGAAGCTTTATTATTCTTGAGTAGTTTAATTATACCTCTGACTTCTTCATAGGTTGGAGGAGCGATATACTCAGTATTAGGGTTAGCTGGTTCTGTAACTTGGAGACGCTCAATAGGTTCTTCTGCATTTAAGAGTCCTTTGAAGTAGTTAGCTAGGGTCTTGGTACAATCGCTGTCATTAAGACACAGGGATTCATCTGGTCTCTGGAGGTGTAAGGTAGGGGACGCGAATTGGGTTGTTTGTTGCTTGAGGCTTTTGTATAGATCTCTAGAGTTGTTCCTTACAAAATCCTCCTCTGCCTGCTTAATCAGTTCCTGGTTGTGCTTCCTCTTGGCCCCTCTTATGATTCTCGACGTAGTTTTCCTTTGTGCAATAAAGGCTTGTAAATTAGCTTCGTTCTTATGTACATTTCATTTGATCCACGCTAGTCGCCTGGCTTCTATAGATTTATCACATTCGCTGGACCACCACGGATGCTTGTTCCCTTTAGGTCTATTGGGGATTGTTTCCTGAGCCGCTACTGTTATGGCATCCCTAAGCGGATCCCATTTTGTAGATGTGTTAATCCTGTTGGTATTGTTGCGTGCCACCCCCTAGTGGCACCTTTGTTAACTGGATTACGGTGGGTATAAAGCACAATACCAATTACTGCTTAAAGAAATAATTAATTTTATTGCAGCCAGAAAAATACACTACTCAACAGCAATCATTACCTTACTCCAGTTTCCTCACGTCGAGAATACTTTCCCTTTCACTTGTCAACAGACCACAGTTAATCCTCTTCGCTAATGAGTCCGGTCCCGTACGCTCGCTGGAAATAGCTGCACTAGGTCTGTCACTGTACTATACACTGTTTCACAAGCACCACAATCACTTCCTCGGTGTCAAGAGAATCAGCTTCACTAGGGGTTTCGCAAGTCACCACACTTCTGTCGCTCAAGATAATCGCTCGCACTAGTTCGTAAAACACAACAACCACTGCTAGACAGGTCGCACTTATATAGCAGGCCGGTGACTCAATAAATGCTTCTAGATCCATCCAGGATTCACGGCTTCTCGAGGTTTCCATCGCTGGTCCAGTCACGAATAATCTGGACTACCCCTTTGTCCTAGTAGCCCTGTTGCATAAGGCACACGCAATACAGGAGGCAGGCCACAGCCCAGCCCTGGGGCAGTTGTGACTCATGCGGCGAGTGATGACACAAACTCACAGCCGTAACAGTATTATGAATCAGCCTCTCTTGGTAACTAGTGCTGTCTTCTTTAAGTTTGGTGATATCAAACCTAGGGATCTTCGTGTTCTTTGCTAGCATACCAGTGGTCTTTATTAGTGGTTTCAGGTTCGTCTTAATCAGAGACAGGTAGTGATCAGAGTCAATGTTGGCTCCTCGTAGCACCTTGACATTCATAATATCCCTATGGTGCAGCTTGTCTATTGCTACGTGGTCGATTTGGAATTCACCCAATATGCTATTTGGGCATCGCCATGTCATAGCCTTCCTGGGAAGGTGTTTGAAAGCTGTCGACATCAAACGTAATCCATACTTGGTGCAGACACTGATTAATCGTTCCCCATTGGTGTTGGTTCTCTTATGGGCAGGATATCTTCCTACAATCTTCCGGTGTTTCTGTTCTCTACCGATCTGGGCATTGAAATCTCCTAACAATATAGTCGTATGGTGATCTGGGACCTTGTCTAGGGTTTCCTCAAGGGCATCCCAGTAATGGTTTGTCATTTCTGGTTTTTTCCTGTTATAGTCATTGGTAGGAGCGTGGAAGTTAATCATAGAGTATCCTCTATTCTTACATCTGAAGGAAAGCACCGATGTTCTATCGTTTGGTGAGGAAAAGTCAAGAATGCTTGTAACCAGTCGACGGTGTACTGCAAACCCAGTCCCAAGGAATGGTATATTTTCCATTACTCTATTACCAGGTTTCCCTTTATATATTCTATATCCTTGAGACTCTATGGCTTCTTCGTCCGGAAACCTAGTCTCTTGGAGAGCTGCTATACTGATGTTCTTGTCGTTCAGTACTTCAAGCGATTATTATTATTATTATTATTATTATTATTATCATTATTATGGCGTACAACGACGAGACAAAGCTCATTTTCAACCCCTTGGTGTCAGCCGTAAAGGGTCCCCGAAAAATACATTTTAAGGCTCTAAAACCAGCAGTTTCTTAGATATTCCCAGAAAACTAATTTTATTTCATAAACTAATGAAGGAATGCAAGCCAGCAACTACGACAACAGTATTCAAGAGGTGACATCCAACTTTACATCTATTTCTTCAAGAAGTAATGCCACTCCATTTATTACATTTCTGTGAAAGTTTGAAAATGGCTATAAGGTTATCACGGAACCAACTAAAACTGTAAAATTCGTCAATGCGCTTAAGGGGTTCAAGGAGACCCTAGATATTTTCACACGACTTACACGGGCGATATGTCGTACAGAAGGTCTATTATGTCTCCAAACACCAACATTATTTTCAAATATTCCTGATTTGAAATAGTAGACTATTTTTTGCTGCTTTTGGAATTTGGGCCATTGGAGGCTAAAAACCTGAATTTTCATTATTTCTTTCATTTTTTATAAAAGGGGGTCTTCCTGTGGTTGGGCACTTGACACAACGGTTAGGGTCAGTTTGTATGTGACGTGTATTGCGATTCGTCTATGAGGTTTTCAATTTTATTTTCACGTCAGGAAGAACACGTTAGGTAAATTTAGTTCGAGAGCGCATTTTAACTAATCATTAATCTTTGTCGACAAACAGGTTCCAAGCCCCTAACCTTTGCAACAGTAGCTCAATTGAAAACGTCTGATTATTAATACCGAAGACCGTTCGAAGAATAGGTACTTCTGCTAGTTTAAATCATAATATGAACGCTCTAGGCCTAGTATATAAGTTACAGTATGGAAGTAAGGTTTCCTGGATGTGTTATCATTCTTCATGTCACTGTTCCACTTAACAATAGCGATTCATTGACATGAAGCTGTTTCCCGCGGAAAGATGTGCGCGCCACCATTTTCGATCAGAGCCACTGCCCTGGCAACATCTTCTGGCCTCAAGCGCATATTCGTTTCTGAATTGCACAAGAACTGGGGATATGGCTGTATTGATCTTTTCCTATGGCAACAAATTACATTGTTGACGATAGAGATGCCGCGCACATCTTTCCGCGGGAAACAGTATCATGTCAAAGAATCGTTATTGTTAAGTGAAACAATGACACGAAGAATGGTGATGCATCCAGGAAACCAACTAACCTTACTTCCATGCTATAAACCAGTGTGGTCCAACCCGCGGCCCCCGGGCCGAATGCGGCCCGCCTGTTCATTTTTGTTGGCCCTTGCCCTTCCTCCTGCCCTTCCTCCTGCCCTTCACTCTTTCACTGCTATAATCCGTGCCGTGCCTACTTTAATTTTCACTTTCATTCAGTAATGTTACGAAGGAGCCAGGTGGGAAAGGAAAGATCCCGAAAAATACGGCAGTAATCACGAACACGTACACGTACGGCACAAGAAGCGGCCCCGTCTCCAGGCGACAACTGGTTGGCTGCCGAGAAGTTCGCGATCGTTCGTGTGCTGCAGCGGATTTCCGTATAAAAGGGAGCGCAGGGATGTTCGAAGAGGTTGTTTTTGACGAGAGAGGTTGTTCGAGAGATATAGTACGACGAGAGTTTGTTGTCATCGTTGTTGCGAGAACGGTACCTAATATGGCGGGACTCAATCAACGGCTTGTTGAAGATGAGAAACGACAATTTCACTAAAGTGGCTGGAAAGTTACATTTTTGTTGAACATAATGGAAAACCACAGTGTGTTATCTGTTCTCAAGTCCTAGGTGTCTCGAAGGAGTATAACATGAATAGACACTATACCAGCTTGCATAAATCAAAATACGATCAATACCAGGGAAGTGCCAGAAGTTGTGTGTTTAATGATTTGAAGCAGAAACTAACATGACAGAAGAATATATTTCAGCTACCATCAAGCACTGCCGGTTTAAAGGCACCCTTCAATAAAGCATGGTTTCGTCGAGAGTCGTCTACGGGGTCGTGTTCAGTCCTGACTGCGTTACACAGCAAAGTTCGCTTAAAACAACATGCTCTAATGAATAGAAAGGTTCATGACAGAGGCTATACTAGAAATAAAATGAATAACAAGTAGAATAAAAGAAATTTAATGACTGAAAGATATGTGCATAATAATAATAATAATAATAATAAATAAAAACAAATCCTCCCTGACTTTCACCCCCTTAATAAATAATAATAATAACACTGAGCGGTAGGAATTCGCTCGTCACAACAAGACAATATGAATGCAACATCACATAAATGATAAAATCATAACATAAGCATATGAGCGGTAAGAACTCACTCGTCACAACATATGGATACAAGTCCATTTTTTTCTGGTCAAGAAGTTATATAATGTGCGGTGTACTGTTCGTTAATAAGAAATCGAGTACTGATGCGAGTCCGTTTACAATTGAAACAGACATGTTGCTTACGGAGTGCATCTTTTAAATCACACTACGGCTATGGGACCCACCCTTAATTAATACACCATAATTAATACTGACACATGCAAGATCTAATAATATAAACAGAATGAAGAATCTCCCTGAGATTCTTACTGGTGCAGGAGCACATAATGAACACAAAAAGAGCATGCCAGAAATAGGCCAAAAAAAATGCTCTCATCTTAACTTGGGAACATAGCTTCGCGCACCCTAACTTGACACGGGTCAAGAACGCGTCAAAAATAAACACACCAAAAATTGAACCAACAACAACAAAATACAAGCCTAACGGCTGAAAAACGATGTTTACATTTATATGAAACGCCAGACAAACACGAATTTCGGTGGCTACCTTACAATTATGGACAGCTCCCATTTAATCAACAATACTCATTATAACCGATCAGGTTTTTGTGAATTTAAACAACATCTTAAATTGCAGTACAGGAAGCAAGCCTGTTCTAATGTCATGACACGTTATCTGATTGAGCGCTCCCCTATTTGTATGAGTCAACACTGCCACAAATACCTCTCTCAGTCTGGCAAGCTAAGTGCAGGTTTCCCACTGGAAAACGTCAACATATCTCACGCATCCCCTGGATGGCGAGAAACAAATATATACCACAAGTCCAGCCTCGCGAGGACATGAACTGGGTTGACGTGCAGCAAGACAGAATAATCGCCATGATATATTCTCGCTAGCACATCATAAAGAATCACATAACGCACCCATAGCTTCGACTGACTCTCATACACACACACTGGGTCGGCTCAAAACAGATCAACAATATTGCGTCCATTGACACATTAACAAAAATACACAACAAAAACTCGGGTGCAAGGTGCCATCCCGTTCAAATCTGCTGGAAAGCAACTATCAAAATAATCCTGATCCGTCATAAAATTCTACTCACAAATAATCTTTTACCCTCCAAATTCTATTTTTAATCTCAAAATTAATTCAGTTCCATTTTTGTTGTAAGGCATATCTCCGAATAATAATGCTTGACCGCGATTTACGCAAGCGAACGCGAGCATCGGCTGCGCGTCCCCGCGTAAAGTTAAACCAAATACAATCACAAAATATATAAATTGCGCAACGCTCGGCTAGTCCCATATTTAATGTGTCAGTAAAACAAAAACTAATAATCTACATTACCAAGCAAGCAAACAAATATTTACGAAAATATCCCATAATATCGTAGCTGATTTAATAAATAAATAAATTTATTTGGTACTCAATCCTTTAAACAGCGCCAAGAATACGTCTGCAGCCATCTCCTTTAAGATGTGTATCTGGTCATTGACATCTTTAGGCAAATGTCCTGCTGGTTCCCAGATCCATTCTCGTACTTAGGCGTCATCTCGTGCTGAATTAAATAAAGTTTTTGTCAGGTACACACACGATATAATTCCTACTATATTCACCTATCAAGTACTATATTCCTTGACAGTCTATTTGGTGAAATACTTCGATGAACTGGTCCTACTGATAGTGCTGGGACTATAAATAAATCACTGAAGTTATACTTATAAATTGACGACACTGTTCCATGTTCACAAACATGAAAATATGCAGAGTATGAAACTTACGTCCACAGACGTACAGAAATAAGTAATATGTGTTACGTCCTCAGACGCGCAGAAATAAGTGATATGTTCCGTCCTCAGACGTACAAAAATTAGTAATGATCCTCGAAGCATCTTGGATCCTTATAAATGACACTGACTAGGGTAGGTGTGGAAGGGGATATATTAAAAAAATATTCCATAATAACTATCAGACTAGCATGCGATCGGTATCATTGAGTTCGTAGCAGTGTGGAGGTTACGATTATGCTGTAGCCGGCTTGAATCGATCGTGGAATTAATCTGTAGATAACTCCCGCGTTAATTCACCAGTGCGCGTTTCCAAGCCGAGTTCCCGCTAAGACAAGGCGTCTTGATATTATTGGCCCAGACTATTGTATGTCTTTGCGCGTTTTTACATACATTTCTGCCGTAGGGAGTGGTTCACATGATGATAGACCAATTACCTTGTAGCATTCGATTTTCATTTTGGCGCCAACCTTCCTAGTAGCAAGCCATATTGTGCGTGCCCACGCCAACATTCGCGCTAAAAGTTGCACCTGTCCTGTGTCCCAAGAATATATATGCTTCTTCCCAAAATACCACGGGAGCTTAAACCATTGTGTCCTCTTGGCCACTGATTTCTCAATATATCCCAACACCGTCTGGCTCTCATATCTGTTGTCTGTAGAAATGTATCAAAAGATGATGAATAATTATTAGAATCCTTTATACAGCCTGTGGATAAAGGGTTCAGTATGTTTAGAGCTAGCCAAAAGTAAAAAAGTATTTTAGGGATGGTGAGCTCATTAAGAGATGTGCTGTAAAAATGGCATCTTCGTTTGGAGATAATAGGATGGCTAAAACATTTGAAACAGTTTCCTTGTCTCATCAGACAGTTAGTAGAAGAATTAATGATATGGCTGGTGAAGTTTCAGGTTCTCTCAAGAGCATTTTGGAAAAATATGAATTTTACTCTCTGGCCCTAGATGGGAGCACAGGCATAGCTGACATCGGCCAGCTCCTTATCTTCGTCAGAACAATAAACGAAGAATTTGAAATTCATGAAGAACTGTTGGAATTAAGATCATTAGAAACCAGCAAAAAAGTTATTGACATATTCAACGCACTGGACGATGTCGTTTCTAAATATGGAGGTTTTGTGAAGTGCTCTGGCATTGCATCAGATGGAGCTAACGCAATGGTTGGTCCTAACATTGGTTTAGTAGGACTGTGAAAAGAAAAAGGATTGAATTTTTTGTTTTCCCATTGCATTATCCGCCAGGAGGCTCTTTGTGGAAAAATTCTAAGGCTCAGCGAGGCAATGAAAACTGTTGTAAATACTGTAAATTGAATAAGGGGAGGCAATAAAGCCTGTAGACACAGAGCATTTATTGCATTCCTGGACAATTTGGAAGCTGAGTATGGTGACATTTCCTTGTACTGTGAAGCGCGTTGGTTAAGAGCTGGAAATTGCTTGCAACAGGTTTGTGTGTGTGTGTGTGTGTGTGTGGGGGGGGGGGGGGGGGGGGGTTGAGGAATGAAATTCTTGTTTTTCTAAAATATGAAAACATTGGGCACGATTATCAAGAAAAACTGGAAGAAATTCAGTTTTTAAATAATCTTGCTTTTCTGACAGATTTAACATCCCATCTAAATGTATTAAACCTGAAACTACAAGGCAGAAAACAAAATATCTCCCAGCTTTATGGACATATTGAGGACTTCCGCAAAAAGCTTGATGTAATGCAAATTGCATTGAAGGCAAATAATATGGCACACTTCCCATCTTGTCAGCAGTAGAAAGAAGAAATAAGTGTTTCATGAAATAATAATAGATATCAAGAAAGAGTTCCAGAACAGATTCCAGGATTTTGACTCCCTAAAACCAAAACTTGCACTGTTCAACAACCCCATGGATATTAAAGTGAGCGAGGTGCCCTGCGACCTTCAAATGGAAATTTGTGATCTTCTGGCAGACCCATTCTACCATACTAAAAAGTGTGATGTCCCTGAAAATTTCAGGAAACTGATTTCTAAAGAACGTTTTCCTAAACTGCTTAAATTCTCTCTGCAAGTGTTATCGCTGTTTGGCAGTACTATTGAGTGCGAAAGTGCTTTTTCTGCTCTCAAACAAATTAAATTATGAACGAGAAAACGAATTGAAAGTGCTTCACTGGAATGGAGCCTGAGACTTAGCCTTACTGAATTTACAGTGGACATTGATACACTTGTATCAGGAAATCAGTGCCAATCATCAAGTTGATTGCTCGACTGTAAAATTAAGTGGTAATTATATTAAACTAGTAATATTAAACTTCTTTTAAAATAAATTTTAATAAATGTTTTTGACTAAAATATGTAATACGTTTTCTTTCTGGAAAGTCTCTGGCCCTCACATTCCTATACTAAAGTTTGATTGGCCCTCGGGTAACTAATGGTTGGACCACCCTGCGTATAAACAGTCTGTACTGTACTAGCCTATACCGTTCATATTTAAGATTTGAATGAAAGTTATGTTGAATTTTTCAAGTGATCGTTTTTTGTTTCTTTTTTGTTATCATTTTAAATGATCTTGTCGACTTCGTCGTTACGCTGGGGTCTGGCGTTACGTTACGGTGACGGGACGAAATGTACCCAGATGCACTGAGGTGTGTGACGTCATAGTACTGCTTGGTGCATGTGTTCCCCGACAATCTCTACTTCGTTAGTATAAGACAAAAATCCCCGATTCTTGGATGTCACGGGCAATCTCGAGAACCACTGGATGGATTTTGATGCGGTTTTCACCATTCTGTAAAGGATATCTCGAGGAAAGATTCTGTAGAAAATAATTTATGTATGATCAAAGGAAGCCAAGCAGTAATGATTTCAGTGAAAAAGTCGAAAACAAACTGGGCGTCCGTGCGCTTCTTGAGCTTACGATGGGCAAACCGTTAAAAATATCAATATACTATGAGCATAAGAATTGCTCAGCATGAAAAGTTCTACAAAAAAGTCCGCGAGAGCATATCTCTATCTTCAATACATCGCCCACTATAAATGTTTTTAGACTGGATGGAAGGGGCATGTCCCCGCGCGCTCTGGTGAGCGTGACGGCATCCCGCGCGCTTGACTTTGCTTCGCTCTTGGTTTGCACTTGCCGTTCGCGGGTAATTTGAAACATGATAAGCAAGATAAGTATTATGTAGATAATTTTCTAACATGCGCCTTTCTAGCATTTTTCAGCATTTGTAGCATTTAAAATGATACTAAGTCTAGTCTTTCAGACTGACTGTCACTTTTTTGTTTTGTTTTTGTTGGTCAGTGTATTTTGACGTCACATATTCAGGGCCATGCCAACAACCGGCAGAACGAATATTAGCACAGGAATTTTAGTCTAAAAACGGTCAAAACCTTGAAAAAAATTTAGTAAATCTGAAAATTGGTACAGTTGTCCTATTTGATGTTCTTAACAACATATTATAAGTCCCCGGTCTTCCCGTGTCGCCTTCCTGGATTTCCAGCCGTTTGAACTCCTGGAATGCTGGAGATGTAGGTGGTGTCGCTGGAATGCGCATTGTAAGCGAACGATTTGGCTTACAGTGCTCTAACATGGCTTAAATTAAAGGAGAAGAAATAAACTATAAGTTAATTCATATGTTGGCATGTTAGCGATACTTCCGGTCTAACAGGAAACGAAAAAATGCCGCGAAATTAAAAAAAAAAGTGGCACGTTTTTGTTTCTTGATGTTTGATGGCAAACTATCACGAATATCGCAGACAAGTCTGATATAAAAGTAGTTGGCGACAGAATAATCTTTCATTTGATGTATTCATAATTGATGTGCAGGTAATAGTTGCCGAGCTACAGAGATTTAAACAATGGCGCGCGAACTGAATCAGCCCGTTTTTGCGTTGTTTCTCAGCGGCCAACTGACGCGTTCGCCCGCAGCATTGATGCGTCGAATTGGCGGAGCTTCTTGTTTTCTTTTGTTTCTAAATTTCAAACTCTTGGTCGTTGGACGATGTGTGTTATGCCGTATAAGTGTTATTTATTGTGTTGTCATAAAAATGAGTTTTGAAGACTGCATTTTGTATAAGAAACCACTCGATGATCCGATGGGCGTTGTTTGTGTTTTAAAAGGTTTTAGGAGGAAAACTAACACCGAAAGAAGTATGCGAATATCAAGTTGTTACTCGGGTCATGGAGTAAACGGAAGACAGGATGAAGACTCTGTCAGAAGCTAGCCGGACAGCGAAGCTGTGGGCGGAGTACTACAGGCAAGTGGAAATCGTTCGGCTGTTTATTCTGGCAGAAAGAACATCAAATTGGAACCTCCATTTGTACTGCGTATCGAAGATGTTGCCATACATACACGCTGCAGGGCATATTCACTACGCTAAGTCAGCCTACTTGTACCTGCATCAAATGGTTAAGTTAGATCAGAAGATGCCCTTGGACGAGTACATCAACTTCACGAAGAACGGGTACTTTTTCATCCGACGCTCGCATGATTTTTGCGCTGGAATATGGTCAGATATGGCCATAGAACAGGATCTTATGCGGCCTATGAAATCACGTGAAGGTTTAACAAGAGAACTAGGAGTGGACGATAGCGCGCTGGCTCACTTTGTCTCGGAGTTTCCACTGTGCATCCCGATCTGTGAAGCTGTAGAAAATGTGTCTGGTAAAAAGACAAAATCCTCGGAACAGCACATTGAGTTGAGAGACTCGCGGTGGAAGCTGGAGAATCGCCACGCAGAAGTGTTTCGCCCGTGGGTAGAAGATCGCTCTCCGTGGGATTTAAATAAAGAAAGTCTTCAATCGCTTTCCACTGGCGTAGTTGTAGACAACAGCATCAACTGCGACAAGGCTCGAGAAGTTGGTGAAGAAGCAATACAACAAATGGTGGGGAAAAGTTTTGAGGGTCTCAAGCTCGCAAGAAAAAGCCGCGTAGTCCCTTTGTCAGTTGTTGGGTAGCAACTAAAATTTCGTGATGACATCGTCCCTGTCAACCCGCACTAACTTTTTATGCGAATCATATGTGTGATGAAATCGGAAGCGGATATCGTGGAGTTCTTGAAGTACGAGCTTGCACCGACGCCTCCATGTCTCTTCGATTCATCCTTATTGAGAAAATCAGCCAATTCAGCACTTCAACAACTTTTTAAATCTTCAGAAGCCCCCAAAGATTTTGACGAAAAACGCAAAGTAGTCGTTGATGGAAGGTTGCTTTTGCATACAGTTGTATGACCAAGACCTGCAAATTTTGGTGACATAATCCAGTCCTATAAGTTGTACATAAGCAAGCACTATCCTTCAAACGTTACCATTGTGTTTGGCAACTACGATCAGACTCCAAGCACGAAGAACCAGGAGCAGGCACGCCATGCGGGGAAGCGGACGTCCTTAGACATCGTCTTCGATTCCAACACAATGGTTTCCACTTCTCAGGTAGACTTTCTAAGTAACACCAAAAACAAGGAACGGTTCATCTCAACATTGACAAAGGAGTTTATAAATGCTGGAGTTGATGTTCGTAAGGCGCTAGGGACGCAGATACACTAGTTGTCGACGTAGCGTTGCCTCTAGAAGCCGAAGATCATGCTGTTACTGTTATAGCGTCAGGCATTGATGTCCTATGCATGTTGTTGGCAAAAGCAAGAGGGAACAACAACATCCATTTTTACAGTCCGGGAAACTCAGTCTCTTGGAAAGATTTTCCCTATCACAAACATTCAAGAAGATATCGCCGAGATGAAAAGTTGTGTGCTATTTGCACATGCCGTGAGTGGATGTGACACAACTTCGGCTATTTTTAGCAAAAGAAGAAGAAGCGTCCAAGGGGCATTCTAAACAACAACGAAGATCTTCGGAAAACTGTCGAAGTTTTCAATCAGCCTGGCGCATCCAAGGAAGATATCAAGATAGCTGGAGAAAATTTTGTTCTGGAGTTGTTCAAAGGAAAAGGCTCCAATTCTCTAAACGAGCTTCGGGTGCATCTGTTTGGAAGGACTATCGCAAGACAGACAGTTACTGCTTCGTTCGATTTGGCCACTTTGCCGCCAACGTCCGACGCATTCCGGAAGCATTCACTGCGTACATATTTGCAGGTATATATTATTTTCAGTATGTTGTTACACCATTTTAATTTGCTGTGATAAAATTAACATTCTCTTTTGTTTACAAATTGGTTTCTAACAAAAATTATTTGAATTATTTGATAAATAATACATTATAAACTGTATCAGTGGCGCCAATAGCATTTCTCTGAAGTCTAGCGAAACAATTTAGACACCCACCCACCCCTTCCAACCCCCGCCCCTCCCTCCCTCATACGAGTTATGCTCACATATTGTTTACCAGTGCCGACGCCTATTCCGTTTCCAAAACCTAACCAGACTTCTCGAGATTCTTAGAAACTTTTAGCGATAAGTCGAGATAAAAACATATAAAAACACACTTTCATCGAGTACCGGTAAGCGTTTAATTCAATTAGTAGGAAATACAGTATTTTTTTACAGAATTATGATATTCTCAAAATTTGAATGGTAAAAAGTGTCCAACATTAAAATACTGCTCACTTAGTTTTAGATAAAAGATAAGTAAGGGAAGTCTCAAAACAAACATTACTCCTCGGCAGACAGTTTTCATTTCGCTTAATGCGTTTTCCTCAAGCGGCAATGCTTTGGGCTTAAGGTGGCTGGAGCGCGGCAGTCACGTCCAAAAGTATCGTGATTTTTTTTTTCAAAATGCTCAAATAGGGCCAAAAAGTGTTTAGAAGTGTTGCGGAAGGTCCAAAGTATAATGCCAATACAAAATCCTTTGGAAAACTGCTAACTGAAAGCAGCTTTAGAGCTTTGAAAATGGCAGAAACATAGGTTTTAGTGTTTTTTGGCGGAAAAAACGGCCATTTGACCTTCGTTTTCTCTGTTAGATGTCCGGTGACCCCGGTATTTCTTAACGTTTTCTTTTTTATCGTGTTGAAATCGTTATTTTTGGAGTTTTCGGCCGGAATCTATTCACTAGAACGCACTTAAAAACGAACAAAGTATTAAAATCTGCCCTAAAACGGCCATTTTATGCTAATTTTAACGTTTTTGTTTTGTAATTGTATTCTAGTGAAAAGATTTCAGCCAAAAACTCCAAAAATAAAGATTTTAACATGATAGAAAAGAAAACGTTAAGAAATACCTGGGTCACCGGACATCTAACAGAGAAAACTACGATAAAAAGGCCGTTTTTTTCCGCCAAAAAACACAAAAACCTAATTTTTGTCATTTTCAAAGCCCTATAGCTGCTTTAAGGTAGCAGTTTTATATAGGATTGTGTATTGGCATTATACTTTTGACCTTCCACAACACTCCTAAACTCTTTTTGGCCCTATGTGAGTACTTTGAAAAATCGATACTTTTGGACATGACTGTCACTCTCCAACCACCTTAAGAATATCTTCGGCCAAACAAGAAACTATGTAAAAAGTTTCATTAGATACCTTATTTCTTAGTACAGTAACTGTTTCGAAAGAATGCTACTATATGATGCGAACTCTAATATGACATTATCGTATTCAATATTTACGTCATTTTCACAAGAAATTATCATGAGGTCTTCCAATCGCTCACCACCCATAGTCGTACGTAGCCTGTTTTTGATTATGCGTAACTTGGAAAAAGTTCTCTCGGGTGTGGCGCTTGCTACCGGGATTGTCACTGCAATCTTCAGTGCGGTGTACAAAGTAGGGAACACACTCTTCAAGCCTGCTGAGTGCATAATTTGAAATACAGCCATTAAGCTTCCAGTATTACCGGGATCCACTTGATCAAGGTTACCATCCCTGTCCTCAATCTCTTCTAGAGAGCTTCCTTCTTCAGTTTTTGATTCCTCCTCACCTTTGTCGGTCTTCGCGAAATCATCGTCAGCAGAATCTTCATCGGCAAAAATGTCTTGTTTGTGCAGTTTCTCGGGCAAAGATGCTGCCTTCTTGAATTGGGGGTAGACTTTCGAAAAAGCAGTGTACTCTTCAAGGAGTTGAATTTTGTCCGTAAATTTTCCATACAGTTGACAGAAGTGATCGAATGCATCATCAGGAAGAACGTTTCTACGACCGATCACCCCAAGTAGACGACGATGCGAGAAGAGTGCCAAATCTCGGTATAACCCAACAGTTGTGTTGCCGAATCTATCTTCAAGGTGAGAAATTATTGCGTCCAGGCAAACGTTGTAGGTCTCGACTCGAAATTTCTTCATGGACTCATCAATTGGCTCATCTGCAGCTTCCTCGCCATCCATCATCTTCTTGCGCCGCTTCAAGGGATCGGGCAGTATTTGGAATTCAAAGTCGGGAAATCCTCTGAGAAAATCTTCTTTCTCTTCAAGAATACATTCATATGCTCTCTCGTTTCGAAGGTGCTCCATTTCTATGAGCGTATGCTGGATTGCACTTACAGCTGCCAATAAATCAATATCAACACCTTGCAAAACTTTGCTCACAGGTCCCACCTTTTCGAAGACTTTCGAAAAGAGGAGCGCTGTGAGAACAAAGCGTTCTGATAGAAAGTATCTTAACAGGCCTTGCGCTTCTGTGGCAGCTGATTTTTCGGCTGGTGTAACTTTATCAGTTGGGTCTTCACGGTCAAAGTTTCGCAGTGGTGTCTGAATTACATGAAGCAGTGTGTCGATTAGAGCAGCAAATCTTGACAGAGCTACAGTGAGTGAAGAAGCGTGAGACATCCAACGTGTCGTGCTGACTCGTTTTAGTCGACGAACTCGCTCTTTCGGATACCGTTTTGTTTGGTAATTTTCGAAAAGTTTGACTCGGCCTTTTGACGAACAAATGAATGCAAAGGTTTTTTCTAAAATCGAAAACAGATCTTTTGCGTTTAAACATGCCATTACCGTATCAACCACTACCAAATTCATTCTGTGCGCAAAACACCAAACGTAAACAGCCGCAGGGTTTTCGTTTTGAACTTGAGCCTTGAGACCATTAAAATCACCAGACATGTTCGCTGCACCGTCATAGGATTGTCCGACAAGCAAGTTTTTCCAGTCTAGATTAAGTTCTCTGCATATGTCCTCGAGCGTCTTGAATAGGTTCTTGCTCTTCGTCGTCGCACATTCCTTTAACGCAACAAGCCGCTCATGCACTTTCCCTGTCTTTTCATCGACGTACCGGATAACGAAAGACAGTTGTTCTTTTCTCGATAAATCAAAAGTAGTATCCATTGACAAGCTAAAGAACCTCCCTTCAAACAGTTGTTTTTGAATCTCATTTTTAATAACTCGGGATATGGCATGAATCATTTGATTCTGTCTATTCCAGGTAAGAAAGCTTCGTTTCTTGCACTTAGGGTTAGCCTTCAAAGATGCTAAATACGCAGCCATTGGTGGAGAGTACTTTGCCAACAGCACAACTAGGTCTTTAAAATTCCCTTTTAGTTCTTCAGTAATTTTTTCTCGGTGTCCGCGCAGAGCTAGATTCCGCCTACCTAAATAAAGAATCACGTCTGTTAATTCTTTGACAATTTCCCTGTTTTCGGCTATTTTTAATTTTCTTCCTTCTTCCAAAGAAGGGACTAACGGCACTGATAAACCTTCTAGTTTAGCTTTCAGTGACGCCTCAACATGTTGTTCACTGGTCTCGTGTAGAAGAATAGAGCTTGTACCAGTTGACCAAGTACGGAATCCGTGGCGTGTCCACTCTTTCTTTACCTTCGACTGATTACCGAAGAGCATACAGTGAAGACAAAAAAGCCTATCTTTGGATACAGAGTACGACAACCACTCACGCTGGACCGCGCCACCATCCGGAAGCATTTTGCGGTACCAGGCTGCATGGCATGATCTTCCCTCTTTGTCCTTGGGGAAGCCCCCTACAAGCTCGCGGTTTGGTTGGGAAGGACCTTTTGCTCGAATGTACTTAACCATTGCCGGAGTCAAATATTCCAGATTACAAAACGTTGCCGGATCGGAAGTTATCCTCAAATCGTCGCACCTTGTCGCTACTCGGATGCCAGTTCCATTCGCACTAGGACCTAAAGGGGGATGATTGGAAGGATAAGCGGGAAGCGAGTCCTGGTTATCAGTCAAGTGAGAGCTGGAAGAGCCGGGGGGTAAAGGTACCGCTACCACCGCAACTTGAAGCAAAGTTAACGGAATCCCCGGGAGGAGGTAGACTATCACCACCGGAATGTTTCTCTTGGTCCCCTACTCCTTTAGGGACCATGTCAGAGGGTGAGGCACCACCACCATTCGGCTCATTAGCCTCGGCCGCAGGAGATACTGCACGTTCACAAAGTAATCCTGGAGGTTCAAAACTGGAAGGGCCCGGGATCTTAGGGACAAAGATTTGGTTCTCTTCATGGATCGTTACCACCGGTTCAAGGATTTTGGTACCACCAGCACCACCACCATCATCAGGAACACGAAAACCGTCACTACCAAGATCTGGATTAGGAGCATTGGGTCCTGTAATGAGAAATATAAACCACGGCTTAGATAAGGCAATTTCAGTAAAACAAATTACTACTAAAAGGAATAGGGAAATAGGACGCAAGAAGCCATGAAAAATAAAATACACGTTATGTCGCGGATATAAATTGTGCTACGAAGTTTAGGAACCGGAACTAAAATTTCGAGTATTTTTTTTCTTAAATTGGTAACGGTAACTACAGTGCTTTTTATGAAGAAAACAAACCTGACCAGATCATCTGAAAAGCCGAAAAGCGGTATTACCAAACCACTACAAATGTAACAAGTAGTTCGGCGAAGAACTAAATCTTATTTTCATATATCCTATTTATGTTAATTGCCACTATCAACATACAAAATTTCAGTTTGATTGCTGTAATAGATTCGTAGATATTGAGAATCGACTAAATAACTTATTTCGGATGGTCGCCATGTTGGATTTTTATATATGTAGGTCTTTGAGTTATGTACTGTTACATGAAGATTATTGTGTACGTGTAGATTTCAAACTTCAATCGCATGTTTAGGACTCAAGAAATAAAATGAGATTTTAAAATTTCGCACAGCTGCCATCTTGTGGTTATGGAAACAATTGAAATAAATTACATGCCAGTGGATTAAAATTTGTATAAGGATTTACTGTACCAAGTTTCACTGCACTCGGATGGTTAAATTGCGGGAAACGTCCATGTGAATATTTATACTTCAAGTCGCCGCCATATTGGATTTGTGATCACCGGTTATTGAAAGTCCTATAGGTGAACTTATGTTCATAGCCCCTATGAACATAAAAATATTCAGTTTGATTGCTGTAATAGATTCGTAGATATTGAGAACCGTCTAAATATTTCGTATGGTCGCCATGCTGGATTGTTATATGTATAGGCCATAGAGTAATGTACCATTAGAGGAAAATTATTACGTAGGTTCATTATTCAAACTTCCCACTTCGATCGCATGATTACGACACAAGAAATAAAAACTTAATTTTAAAATTCCCACAGCCACCATCTTGAAGTTATGTAAACAATTGAAGTACATTAAATAACAGTGCATTACAATGTGTATAAACATTTTCTGTACCAAGTTTCATTGCGTTTGGATCATTACGTCGCGAGAAAAGTCTATTTACAACTTTCAAATTCGCCTGGCCGCCATGTTCGTTTTGTAGTTAACCGGTTTTTGAAAGTCTCATAGATGAACTTCCAGTAGAGCCCTTTATCTCCGTACAAAATTTCAGGGTGATACAGGTAATGGTTTCAGAGATATAGAATCATCATCATCATTATCATCAAAGTCTTACTCCAGTCACCCGGGTGTGGTTTACAAGCCTCCTCCACGCCTTTCGGTCCTTCCATTTTTCCTGTTCCATCACTTCTGCCACTTCCAATCCAGCTTCTCCAATCCTTCAAAATTTGGTCCAACCACCTTCTTCTCGGTCTTCCAACTGGTCTCTTTCCCTTGACTTCTCTTTCTAATTCCCTTCTTGCTACTCTTTCTTTACCCATTATAGAATGCCGGTGAAATATTTCGCACAGCCGCTTGAGGTTATGAAAACAAGTGAACGAAGTTAGATGTCGGTGCATTACAATGTGTATAAACATATACTGTACCAAGTTTTATTGCGTTTGGTTGGTTAAATCGCAAGAAACGTCTATTTAAAAGTCGCAACTTCGCTTGGCCGCCATGTTGGTTTTGTAGTTACGAGGTTTTCAAAAGTCACATAGATGAACTTCTAGTAGTTCCCTTTATAACCGTACAAAATTCCATGGTGATATCGGTAATAGTTTCGGAGATATTGAATGCTGGTGAAATATTTCGCACAGCTACCATGTTGGATTGGTGAGACGTAACAATATGTGAAGGGCACGGTCGGGGTCGTCCGGAATAGTGCTATGAACTTACCGAGATTCATTGAAATCGCTCCAGCCGTTTAGATTTTATTAGCGGGGAGACACACACACGAATCACACACATACGCACATAGACAGACACACGGACAAAAGGTGATCTCATAAGCCTATTTTTTTTCATAGATGAAAATAGGCTAAAAAGAGAGCGCGGTTATTGACCCTCCAAATCCTCCCGTTGACAAACACGCATTTATACGGTAGACTTAAAACACCTGAAACAAGGCCAAAATTTAGGCCCTGGTTCCTTAAGTCAGTTTCTATCTCGGAGGCAACATGTGTATGTCCGCCATAGTATGTATAAAGATTGTTTAACGAAAAATGGAGAGGGTGGGAGGGAGGATCTATTAACCTCACCATACATTAGCACGAATCTCATTAGGAAACTTGAACACGAGGGAAAACGATGGCATTCTCTGCACGAATCGACTATGTACACGAATTGATGGAACGAGAACCCAAAAACAAAATAAATGAAAAGGGTAGGCCTTAAAAAAAAACACCAAGGAAACACACACACACCACCCTCCCTAGCTAGACCTGAGCAGAAACCAAAATTCAAGGTTTTGACCCCCACTTCTAATTTGCTTATCTGAACCAAACAGTTTACAGACCAACTAATCGCTCAATAGTTACCGGTACCGGCATTTCGAATCAAAGCACAATATTCCGTCTAGAAACACTAAATTCGAGCCGGATATGCACTATGTAGTGAAATAATGGTCATGGATAGAACGTCGAAAAACTTCCAAATAAAATAACAGCGTGCATGCGACCGATGGGTTTCAGCGGGAAGAGGAGAGGGGGTAGGGGTGGGGTGGTTTTACAGGTCTCTGTCTCACCAATCAGCTGGTCGCCGCGCCACGCTACGCCGCAGCCGCAATACGCTGTGCCGCGTTGCTCGTGGTTCCCAGGTGAACCCTCCCTCCTCCAACTCACGATCGCAGTTCGAACATTTCAGCGGACCCTAGACGCACAGTATTATTGTACAATATCGATGGTTGTACAATAATATTGACTGTCTGTAGGCCTAGGTAGTATTGAAAGGTTGTGCAATATATTGTGCGAATCAACGAAGGTTTAATATTCGTATTTATTGCACAATGCGGGAGAGATTGTGTCGTGTGCGGACAGTATTGTGCAATATCTGATCTGTTGCTCTTGAGTATTATAAGTGATTGTTTTTCCTTACCTGTATATACTCCTTCGGGCTGTATATCAAAGCTGTACATGTCTCCATAAAAACTCACTTATTAGGCCTAAGTGCGGTGATACAGCACTTGTAAATTTCAGGTCTTCAAAGGTACCAGTATTTCATGTTGCAAGGTAACGTAAAGCTATTGATAAACGCTGGTTTGGAGGAATAGCTTCTCGCATTAAGGTATCATTTTTTTAAAATTTGAGGAATAACCATTGCAAGAAGTTCATCAAATGAATTACCATCCAAACGCAAAAAGTTTTGAAAATCAGTTGTCTCACTCAGTCTCAGTTCGTTTAATAAGTTTTGATTAGTGTATTCATTTCGCTTCTGAAACCAATCTATCGCCCATTTGCGCTTCTTTGATTTTTTTCTTTTTCACAGCCTCAGCCAATGCAATATCAATAATACAAAGTTTCGTTTCCCACAACATGTTCACCTCACACGATGTAAACAGCAACGAAATTATTGGACAATTACATTGCACTGTCTAGGGACGTTCCATAAATATATTGCACAAAACTTTGAACAATAATATAGAGCGTCTAGGGTCCGCGCGAGCATAAAATGCAGCGTAGAAATTCAAATAAATGGGAAGTTGCAGTTCAAGGTTGGGGCGATTTCCCTATTGTTGGAACTTAGCTCGGCTGTGTGGTCCGTGCGAAGCCCACAGTAATCACCCCGCTGCGCAACATTGCCTCCGCGCAGCGCGGAGACGTGTGTGTGGGGTGTCTACTATATTCCAAATAATAAGGCATCCTTATTTTTAATACTCTTCGTATTTCGCATGTCGCAGTGACCCTAATGTTGTGTTTAAGAATTTCAATGAGAACTTGAGGTATAACAAGCAAGCCATCGACAAACTACTGTAATTCTGATTGAGCTGAAATCATAACACAGGTGACAACTTACACGATTTTTCGGAAACTACTCCACATAGTCCATCATAATAGCGTACGTACATCGTAAATCCTACATCGTTTATTCACAAATACCACGTAAAAATAACTGTACCGTACCGTAGATTACTATTATGGTTAGGCTTGCCATACGTCCCGGTTTTACCGGGACAGTCCCGGAATTTTGCTCTTGTCCCGGTGTCCCGTCCGGTTTTATCAATGTCCCGGAAAACGACTATAAGATGTAAAGAGTAATGAATTTATATGTTTAAGAATCTTTTATGAATCGGTTACTTTTCAACCAACATCATCGTTGACTATCGCGCACAGCGTCAAAGAGGTCAGAAGTATTCAAACGAAAGACACAAAACAATAGCCCAAATTGTTAATTCATTAATTAATTGTTTTTTTAGTTTGACAAAAAAAGTTTTTTGTAATTGTTTTTGTAACTAGATAAGAAGTTGTAGTTTTCCAAAAAGATAACTAGACTTAGAAATTGTTCAATTAAACAATTTTATGAAGTATTTTAAATTGTATTTTATTAACACTTCTTTCTAAATGGTAGACCAGAAAAAATTATCATTAAAAAGAAAACAAATATAATTTTATGTAGCAAAATTTTTAAAAGATCTGTAGAACTAACAATTTAGGGTGCCAGATCCCTCCCTCCTGTCATTTGCGAAGCTTAAAAAAAGGTATAAAACTCACCATTTTGCTTCTAATTTTAAAAAAATTCCCAGAGGAGGACCCTCCGCTCCCCAGACCCCCCGGCCGGCAAGGCCATCACATATTAATGTGTCCCGGTTTCACTCACCAAAAATATGGCAAGCCTAATTATGGTTGACGTAGAAATACAGAAGAAAGCTGCTACCTGAACCTCTCACCAACTTAACTTAAAAGTGAATACAACGCTTTCCCTGCTTATTTTTTCTATATATTGTTTCAATTCAGCAGATGACCCCTTAAGTACTATGGTTGTAAATAGACAATTTAACCGAGTCCCAGCATGCAGCATAGCTTCAGATTTCACAAATTTTATTCAAGTCGGGAGTTAAAGACAACAATAGGCGCTTGCGTCTAACCTCAGTATGCACGACTTGAGACCAGCGCCAGTTCTGCGTTGTTTTTGTTTTTTTCCTTTCTTCAAAAACTAATCTTTGTTCAGATGTAGGATGCACGGCAAGGTAGATTACATGTAAATTTTCAGTTTGTGGAGAGATAGGTAAGAGCCAAGGGAACGTCTACGCAAGTAAGCAAACAATAACACACCCACATTTCTACGTACTGAACCAACTCATGTCACTGGGGGTGAAGATTTTTACGAGTTTTTCCGCGAGAGGTTTTAGAGACACAAAAAACAGAGAAGCCCTTGGCAAAGCCTATCACTTTTTGTGATTGCGACTACAATGGTCGTGATCTATTCACACGTAACGCACACAGTATTGACACGCTCGGTTTCTACCGTGGTTTCTACTGTTGACTTACCGTTATTGCCACTCGCCCCAAGAGCCGGTGTAGGATTCCAAGAATTCAATTTTGAAAAAAAGTTGGTGATAGTGCCGGGGGAGGAGGCACGCACTGGGCATGATTCACAGTGCCTTTTCCAATTTTTAAAGTTCATCCCTTTTTGGGAGGCACTTTTGCCGCACGGGCACACTTTAGAACTTGGCCACATAGCAGACTAGACGGCAGACGTATAACTAGTTTGCCACACAACAACACATACACGTAACAAACAACAAACAACAGTACACGACGCACGACACAGCGATATCAACATAAACACAACTCACTCCTCTTCACCCTTCGCCGATAGGCTATTGAGACGGGCTCGTGCAGCCTCGGGCGGGCTCGGGCGGGCTTGTGCGTTTCTCGCGCCACTTCCAAAACCACGGCGTGTATTTCAAACAGAGAAGTCCGGAGCTTTTACACATTCACAAAATGATGAACGATACTTTCGACGAGCTTGCTTGGAAAGACTCGGCAAGGGCATTAATGTTACGTTCCTGTGAAACGCGAGGTTGGGAGGAGATATTCGATTCATACGTTAGGTTAGAAGGTTTGATCTCTCGCTCATTTGTTTGTATGTAAATCCCAATTAACCATCATGAACATTCGGCTGACGCTGAATATTGATGAAACTTTTATTTTATGTTTAAACGAACAAACAATACAATAACTCAGTAACAATATGTTGTGGCCGGTACTGACCGTTCGTGCCAGGACATTACGATCTATTTAGTCCTATTCTCCGTCTTTCTCTCTTTCTTTCTTTCTTTCTTTCTTTCTTTCTTTCTTTCTTTCTTTCCCCCACCCACCCTAACCCACCTACCCACCTTGATGTCTAGCGGCCGCTAGACATCAACCATACAGTTGGCGCCACTGAACTGTATTAGTTTTAAGCAGAAATATCTACTCCGATATTCGCACTACTTTTTACTTAAGATATTTCCTCTCCTAAAATGGCATTAAAATAATAATTTATGACCGCCAAGACACAAATGGTTACATATTTTACATATTAAAACATTAATTTTGTTTACCTAGCTCAGTAAAGCACGTAAAAAGCCGTACCGAGATCACCTTATAGAATGAAGAGTTGTCGATGGGAGGGGGGGGAGGGGAGGGGGCGTGGGGGTGGGGTGTGGTGTACTCAAAATGCGAAATTGAATTATTTTCACTATTAGGAGCAGATGTACAAAAAGGGTGCTTTTCATTAAAAACACTAAAAAATTTGAAAAAATTCATTTTTGGCGGGAGGAGGAGGGGGAATTTTGAGAGGGGTGGGTTTAATCGTGAAATATTTTGAAAAGAGGGGAAGCACTTCATTTATCATAGAGAAAAGAAGCTCCTGTCGGATGTAACAATGCAATATCAGAGCGCGTCCAGGTCGCAGTGTGTGTGTAGCGCAGACGGAGAAGAGAATGACGTAACAATCTTTTGTTTACACCGCTATAGCTCGGCAACTATTATTCGGACATCGATTATAAATACATCAAATGAAAGCTTATGTTGTCGCCAACAACTTTTATACCAGACTTGTCTGCGATATTCGTGATAGCTTGCCAACAAACATCAAAAAAAATGGAAAACGTGGCACTGTTTTTTTTATTTCGCGGCATTTTTTCGTTTCCTGTTAGACCGGAAGTATCGCTAACATGCCAACCGATGAATTAACTTATAGCTTATTTTTTCTCCTTTAATTTAAGCCATGTTAGAGCACTGTAAGCCAAATCGTTCGCTTACAATGCGCATTCCAGCGACACCACCTACTTCTCCAGCATTCCAGGAGTTCAAACGGCTGGAAATCCAGGAAGCCGACACGGGAAGGCAGGGGACTTTTAATATGTTGTTAAGAACATCAAATAGGACAACTGTACCAATTTTCAGCTTTACTAAAAAAAATGTCAAGGTTAAAACCTAAAATTCCTGGGCTATATTGGTACTTATCTCTGGAACACCCTGGAGATGCCAATTTCAGTTATCATCCATTGCGTGCATGACCGGGTACAATTCGCCTTATGGTGGTAGGAAATCACTGGTACACACAATGTATATTACTAATGGCACTGCTTGCACGATGTGTTATTATACTGTCCTCGTTGATATTCCCATGCTGTACCTAAGACGCGGTGCCACTGGTAATGTCTGTTATGAGTCACTTGATTGTTTCTTGTCGGCGGGTTGTAAATACTCGCCTACCCTTGTGTGGAGACATGCGTGGGGAGAATGTAATACATGTGTTACTCCCATGAGAGGAACCCTAAATTAATTTGTACCAATACGGGCGGTGATATATTCCAGCCATCGACCTGAGTACGATCTATCTCACTCATTTTAAGCCAGGTGTACATGGAGAAACTAAGTTGCGCAACCTGATCACGACTCTGGATGGCTTTGGAATCTTCCAACTTGAACTATACTAGATGGCTTTGGAATGTTCCTTACTTGAACGATACTAGATGGCTTTGGAATCTTCCAACTTTCACGACACTGGACGGCTTTGGAATGTTCCTTACTTTAACGATACTAGATGGCTTTGGAATCTTACAACTTTCACGATACTAGACGGCTTTGGAATGATCCTTGCTTTAACGATACTAGATGGCTTTGGAATCTTACAACTTTCACGATACTAGACGGCTTTGGAAAGTGCCTTACTTTAACGATACTAGACGGCTTTGGAATTTTCCAACTTTCGCGATACAAGACTGCTTTGGATTCTTCCAACTTTCAGGACACTAGACGGCTTTGGAATCTTCCAAATTTTGCAATACTAGACGGCTTTGGAATTATCCAACTTTCTCGATACTAGACGATTTTGGAATATTCCAACCTTCACGATACTAGATGGCTTTGTAATCTTCCAACTTTCACGATACTAGAGGGCTTTGGAATCTTCCAACTTTCACGATACTAGACGGCTTTGTAATCTTTCAACTTTCTCGACACTAGAGGGCTTTGGAATCTCCCAACTTTCACGATACTAGAGGGCTTGGGAATCTTCCAACCTTCACGATACTAGACGGCTTTGTAATCTTTCAACTTTCTCGACACTAGAGGGCTTTGGAATCTTCCAACTTTCACGATACTAGACGGCTTTGTAATCTTTCAACTTTCTCGACACTAGAGGGCTTTGGAATCTCCCAACCTTCACGATACTAGATGGCTTTGTAATCTTCCAACTTTCACGATACTAGACGGCTTTGTAATCTTTCAACTTTCTCGACACTATACGGCTTTGAAGTCTTCCAACTTGAACGATACTTGACGAGTTTGGAACCTTCCAACTTTTAGGACACTAGAAGGCTTTGGAATCATCCAACTTTCACGTTACATGACGGCTTTGGAATCCTTTAACTTTCACGATACAAGACGGCTTTGGAATCTTCCAATAATAATAATAATAATAATAATAATAATAATAATAATAATGTAATTATAATGTTATTGGTTTTACGTCCCTTTTAACTACTGCGACTTTTAGAGACGCCGGGGTGCCGGAATTTTGCCGCGGAGGGGATCTTTAACGTGCCAGTAAATCTACTGACACGGCTCTCTCGCATTTGCGCACCCTCAAATTCCAACTGACTGCGCCAGGATTCGATTCTGCAACCCTGAGTACAACGAGGAGGTGGTTTCCAGTTCCTTTCCCCACTTCTACTCAAGGAGAATGCCGAGATGGTACCTGACTAATGGTCACGGCAATCTCTTTCTACTGTAAATCCTTGCCCCATTTATAAAAACTCCCCCAGGGGCTCACAACTTGTGAGACGAGGGTTGGCGACCAAGGGACCTCAGCTGAGTTCGGGATTGCTTCCACTTGCTTGTGCCGGGCTCCTCTCTGTCATCTTTCCTGTCGACCTCCCTTGGTCAACTCTTGTTCTTTTCCGACCCTGACGGTATTAGGGTATCTGAGGCCTAGGGAGTCTTTCCCTCCTTAATGGGCCATTGTCTCATCTTTTCTGATCCCTCATTCTTCGAGGGATCAGACGTCTTCTGTTCTCTTCATATCTCCCGCCTTCTGCTCAAGGCCCTCAAGGAGGAAGGGTGTATGTAGCCCCACCACTTCTGGTGCATCCTCAAGGGCTCACAGCTGGTGTGTTCGGGATGTGGCGACCTCCAGGGATTGCTGAGCTGGGTGAGATCTTTCCCCTTGTTTCCATTGCCTCTGGGGTGGAGCCTCTTCTCTTTCCCCCTTTCCTATCTGCCTTTCATGGCTCTCCTTCCTGCCAAGTCCCTCAATCCTCATTCTTCGAGGGCCGAGAACATTTCTTTTCCTCCTGTCCTTTATTTGCCTTACTCTCATTTTGTTTTCCATTTCTTCTTCAAATGTGTAAGTTTTAGTTGTAAGTGTGGTTTTTAGTTATAATCTACATTAGGCCTACATCTCATCTTTATTATGATGATGATTATTGTTATTTTAAGGGGAGGAACAGCGAGGTCATCTGCCCCAGCTCATCACCCAAACCATTAGTAGCCGATAACCTAGATGTTAGGCCCCTTAACCTGTATGAGAAGAATATTTTTTTCTAATTTTTTTACTTTGTGTTCTTTATTTAAATTTTCATTTCAGCTCTAATTTTTATTTTGATTTTAAATATTCAATATTAGTCTTTTAAATACATTTTAAAAATTATCTATTTATTAATTACATTTTATAATCTTAATTGTACCTTAATTTGTATATTTAGGTTTTATTTTGTTGTTTAATTTTAATATTTTTTTATTATAATTATTTACAAGTTGAAATTTTATCCAGCACCATAAAACTAGACAGATATAATATTTGCTTATCAGAAATATTACATCTACAAGAAATGTTGTTGTAATTAGGCTGAAAGTGTCAACTATTAGCACCTTTGATAATAGCCTACAAACTCTTTTTATAGTAGGTGGTTAATACATAGACCACTATCCTATACAGGTTAAAACAGTAATTATCATCATCTATATGAATTGCTGTTCGTTAGTCTCGCTAAAACTCGAGAACGGCTGGACCGATTTGGCTAATTTTGGTCTTGAATTATTTGTGGAAGTCCAGAGAAGGTTTAAAAGGTGAATAAATATGAAAGTTGTAGCGCACGAGTCGATTCAACAAAGTCCCATATGCGTTCATATACCATTCATCAGGTTGCTATGAAACATTGGTTGTATTCTTGTGCACACTCCAGGAGAGGTTTCTGACTTAGAAAATCCTCTTTACAATAGGTAGCGCACGAGTAGATTCGACAAATGAGCGACGACGGCCGAAGCGTTTCAATCAAGTCCTGTATGCGTTCGCATACCATTCGTCCGATAGCGATGAAACTTGGGTGAGAGGTTGTGTACACTACAGGCGAGGTTTCTGGCGTAGTAAATCCATGTTATAATAGGTAGCGACGACGAGCAAAGCGTTTCAACTAAGACCCGTATGCGTTCATATAAAATTCGTCTGATAGTGATGAAACTTGGGTAATATGTTGTGTACACTTCATGGAAGGTTTCAGGCTTAGTAAATCCACTTAAAAATAGGTAGCGCACGGGTAGATTCAACAAATGTGCGACGACGGGCGAAGCGTTTCAACAAAGTCCTGTATGCGTTCACATACCATTCGTACGATAGCGATGAAACTTGGGTGAGAGGTTGTGTACACTACAGGAAAGGTTTCTCTCTTAGTAAATCCATATTATAATAGGTAGCGCACGAGTAAATTCAACAAATGAGCGACGACGAGCGAAGCGTTTTAACAAAGTCCCGTATGCGTTCATATTGTTACGTGCCACCCCCTAGTGGCACTTATGTTAACTGGATTACGGTGGGGGTACAAAGCACAACACCAATTACAGCTTGAAGAAATAATTAACTTTATTGCGGCCAGAAAATTACACTAGTCAGCAAATACAAGCAATTAGGAGCCTTATTCCAGTTTCCTCAAATCTCTTCCTTATGCGCTCTTGGCCCCTTTCACTTGCAACAGACCACAGAAGTTAATCCGTCCTAATGAGTACGGTGGCCTTGACAGAAGCTACCTGTTCCTCTCATTTATGTTCTCCGACCACAATTACTTACGATCACTTGCTGCAGGCTATTTCGCTGTCCACAAGCTGGGAGAAACAATGTCACAGGATTTCGTAACTCGCACAGCACTTCGTCACCACACTTCTGTCGCACAAGATAATCGCTCGCACTAGCTCGTAAAACACAACCAACTGCTTCACGGGTCACTCTTATATAGCAGGCCGGTGACTCAATAAATGGTTCTAGATCCATCCAGAGTCCACGGCTTCTCGAGGTTTCCACCGCTGGTCTAGTCACGAATCTTCTGGACTATCCCTTTGTCTGTAGTAGCCCTGTTGCATAAGGCGCGCGCAATACAGGAGGCAAGCCACAGCCCAGCCCCCGGGGCAGTGGTGACTCAAGCGGCGAGCGATGACACAAACTCACAGCCGTAACACCACCCCCTTCCTAAAAAGGCTGATCGTCCCGATCAATCATTGGTCCGTCTGTGTCCCTCCGTAGGCTGCCAGGCGATCTCGATGCACGATCTTCATCTTCGCCCTCGGGCTCCGCTGGATCCTGTAGACGACATCGTTGATCCGTTTCACGACTCGGTACGGGCCCTCCCAGGACTTCTGCAGTTTGGGTGACAGGCCTTTCTTCCGTAATGGGTTGAAGAGCCAGACCAGGTCGTCCTCGTGGAAACCGCCGGCATCCGTCTGCTGGTCGTATCGGGTCTTCATTCTGTCGGTCTCGATCCGCAGTTTCCTCCTCGCGAACGCGTGCACGTCCTCCAGTTGGTCGACCAGTTCTTGACAATACTGGCTTACCGGGATCGGATCATTCCCAGGTCGGCCAAAGGCAAGATCGACAGGTAGACGGAGCTCCCTCCCAAACATGGCCCGGGCTGGTGTGCACCCGGTGGCTTCATGCACGGCGGCGCGGTAGGCCAGGAGAAATAGTGGAAGATGTTTGTCCCAATCCCTCTGGTGCTCGCTGACGACTATTCGAAGATGGTTCTCGATGGTGCGATTGAATCGCTCTACCATCCCGTCGGACTGAGGGTGTAGTGGCGTTGTCCTTGTCTTCCGGATTCCCAGCAGCTGGCATAGGTTCTGGAACACCTGCGACTCGAAGTTCCTTCCTTGGTCGGAGTGCAGCTCCAGGGGTACTCCGTACCGGCTGACGAATTCCTTCACCAGGGTCTCTGCGATCGTCGCGGCTTCTTGGTTAGGGAGCGCATACGCCTCCGGCCATTTGGTAAAGTAGTCGCTGACGACTAATATGTAGCGGTTCCCTGCCTCGCTTAACGGGAATGGCCCAGCAACATCGATGGCCACTCTCTCCATGGGGCCGCCCACGTTGTAGGTCTTCAGTGGACCCCGTCGTCTTCGTCCTGGGCCCTTGCTGGCTGCGCAATCGTGGCACCTCGCGCAGTGGTTCTCCACGTCTGTTCGGCATCCGATCCAGTAGAACCGCTCTCTCAGCTTCTCCAGGGTCTTCTTTATCCCTAGGTGTCCACCAGATGATCCTCCATGAACTTCCTTCAGGACTTCCTCCGTCATAGCCTTTGGAACGACGACTTGTTCCCGAGATGTCTTCCCGTCGGTGCTCTCCCAGGTACGGCAGATGAGGCCATCCCTTACAATCAGCGAGTCCCACTGTGCCCAGTAGGACTTAAACTTTGGGCTGCGGTCACTCACAATGTTCCACCCGGGTCTGGGGACACAGGCCCTCTTCCATTCGGCTATCAGTCCCAGGTCATCATCCTCTGCTTGTGGCCGCGTGAAAGATTCGCGGCTCCAGTTCCCTTGAAGTTCCACAGTAGTCCGTCGGCACAGTATCCCGGTGTTCTCCTCCCTTCGGGCACAGAAGGTGCAGTCTTCGGGGCACGGTCTTCGTGACAGGGCGTCGGCGTTAGAATGCAGTTGGCCTTTCCTGTGCTGAATCTCAAAGTTGTACTGTTGAAGTCTCTCTAACCACCGCGCGAGTTGACCCTCGGGCTGCTTGAAGTTCAGGAGCCACCGCAGGGATGCATGGTCGGTCCTGATGAGAAATTCTTGCCCGTACAGGTACTTGTGGAAGTGTTCAATGGTCTTCACGATGGCGAGCAGCTCCTTCCTGGTGACGCAGTAGTTCCTTTCTGGCTTTGACAAGGCCTTGCTGAAGTAGGCCACTACTCTCTCCTCGCCGTCCACTACTTGCGACAGGATCCCCCCTATGCCAAAGTCGCTGGCATCGGTATCGACGATGAACCTTGTTCCAGGTCTGGGGTAGGCCAGAATAGGCGCGGTGCACAGAGCCTGCTTGAGTTGCTCGAAGGCATTGTGGCATTCTGCTGTCCACGTGAAGAGTTGGTCCTTCTCGGTCAGTCGATGTAAAGGTTTGGCGATGTCGGCGAATCCTCTCACGAAGCGACGATAATAAGTGCAGAGTCCCAGGAAGCTTCGTAGTTGGGACTTGTCCTTCGGAACTGGCCACTCCCTCACAGCTGCGGTCTTCTCTGGGTCGGTGCGCACCCCTTCCTCGGAGGCGATATGCCCAAGGTACTGGACCCGCTTCTGGAAGAGCTGACACTTCTTGGGGCTCAACTTCAGCTGGGCAGCCCGTAGCTTCAACAAGATCTCCTTCAGGTTGCTGTAGTGCTCCTCGAAGCTCCTCCCCAGAACGATGACGTCGTCTAGGTATACCAGGCAGGTCTTCCAATGTAGTCCCCTCAGAATGGACTCCATTAGCCTTTCGAAGGTTGCAGGGGCGTTGCACAGACCGAATGGCATGACGGTGAACTGCCAGAGCCCGCTGCCCACAGAGAACGCCGTTTTCTCGCGGTCCTTCGGGTGGACCTCCACCTGCCAGTAGCCACTCTTCAAATCCAAGGTGGAGAACCATCTTGATCCTGATATGGTGTCCAGCGTGTCGTCGATCCGGGGTAGAGGGTAGCTGTCCTTTTTCGTGATGTCGTTCACCCGCCTGTAGTCCACGCAGAACCTGGTGGAGCCGTCCTTCTTCTTCACTAGCACGACCGGAGAACTCCAAGGACTATGTGATGGCTCGATCACCCCTTGCTCCTTCATCTCTTCTACCATCCGGTCGACTTCGGCTTGCTTGGCGAGCGGGACACGTCGGAATGGGGCCCTTATCGGTGCGCTGTCCCCAACGTCGATTCTGTGCTGGACCAAGCTTGTCCTGCCGAAGTCTTTGCTCCCCACGGAGAAGACATCCTGGAATTCGCGTAGCAGGTCCTGAAGTTGGCGTGATTGCTCTTCGTCTAGATGGTCCTGGGATCCTTGGTACAGCTTCTGTAGTTCTTCTGGCAGGGCGCGTCTTCTTCGGTTGTCCGTCTGCAGGTGTCCGTCCGTCGTATCTGTGATGCGGGCAATCCAGGTAACGGGCTCGCAGACTCCTAGGTTGGTGTCCCGGTGAACCGTAATGTCGTAGTCGTTCAGGTTGGACAGGCGGACGTACGGCCGAGACGTCGTGTTGATGAGGGTCTTGGCAACTAGCAACCCTTTTGTCTGGATGTCCTCATATTTTGGTTCGATGACAGCCGCCACTCCCTCAGCTGTTCCGTCGACAATTACGGCAGCGCTGACTTCCGTCCTGGCGGGAACGATGACGTCCTCTCTCAGCCTTACTCGTCGTGCGGCGACGGCCTCGTGTGCTGGTCGCAAAGCAAGTTCCTCCCTTCCGAAGTGCAGAGTGTTGGTACTCAGATCCAAGATGATGTTGTTCTGGTCCAGGAAGTCCAGTCCGATGATCACTTCATTTGATACGTCAGCCACAAGCACTGGATGCTTTATCGCCCGTCGACCAATGACGAACTCCAGTGATGCTTCGCCATGTACCGGTGCGGTCTCTCCGGTCGCGGTTATTAGCTGGAGGTTCCTTTGTGTGGGTTGCACTCTCCACTTCGGGATCACGGTGGGGCTGACGATGGTCCTCGATGCTCCCGTGTCGATTAGCATGGGCCAGCTCACTCCGTTGATGAATCCGTCGACCATCAGGCTGCTTTTATCCCTCCGTAACTGCGTCACACGAACTTGGACTGCCGGGGCTTGAGCCAACCTTCGCCCCTCATGGCTGGCTGATACTTGCTTTCCTGGGCCGCGCGGTTTCCCTACGACTGACTGTCCCGACGGAAACTCTTGGCGGCGGCGATCACCGCAGTCCTTGCTCAGGTGGCCTCTCTTACGGCAGGTCCAGCAGGTTGGTAGTCCTCTTCCGGGCCGCCTCACCGGATGTCCTTCGGCTAAGTTTTTGTTGGTGGTACTGCGACTCTTGAAGAACCGGCCTAGCACCTCCATCAGTTCATCGGCCAGGGGCTTGGTCTTGTTGGCTTTGGCTGGTTCGTCAACGTCCACCTGACGCACCCGCGCGCACATTCTAGATACCTGCTTTGCCGTCTCGAACTCAAGTGCGTGGCTCAGCGCATCTGCCAGGGTCTTATTGCGCGCAAGACGCAGCGCCTGTTGAGTGTCCGAGTCCCGTAGCCCGTCGGTGAAAGTCTGCGTCGCTATCTGCTCCAGAAAGTCGGCCGGCGCTGTTGGGTAGGCGAGCCTTACGAGGCGTGCGATGTCCATCTCGAACTCCTGCAGGGTTTCCGCGTTCTTCTGTACCCGGGTCCGGAGCTGCATCTGGTAGGCCTGCTGAAGATGGCTATCTCCATATCGGGACTCCATATGGGCGATCAGTGAAGCGTAGTCCTGGGATCCAGTCGGGATGGCCTGAAGGACGTTAAGGGCGTCACCTCTCAGCGCTACAATGAGTGCTGTAGCCTTTTCTGTGTTGTTCCAGTTATTTATGGAACAGGCCGCCTCGAACTGACGTAAGTAGGTGCTCCACGGGACCTTTCCGTCGAAGGTTGGGGGCGTCACTCTGCTATGTCCCGTTCCTAATATTCCCGGTGTAACGGTGGGCGGGCGTTGGCGCAGCTCGGCAACTTCCTGTCTTAGAGCGTTGAATTTCTCCTCCACCCCCATCAGTGGGCGTTGGCGCAGCTCGGCAACTTCCTTTTGTAAGGCGTTGAATTTCTCCTCCACCCCCATCAGCGGGCGTTGGCACAGCTCGGCAACTTCCACTTGTAAGGCGTTGAATTTCTCCTCCACCCCCATCAGCGGTCGTTGGCACAGCTCGGCAACTTCCTTTTGTAAGACGTTGAATTTCTCCTCCACCCCCATCAGCGGGCGTTGGCGCAGCTCGGCAACTTCCACTTGTAAGGCGTCGAACTTCTTTTCCACTGCCGTGACTTCCTCACGCAGACCCAGTTCTAATTTCTTCAGGTCCTGTGTCAACTTATTCTGACCGTCTTCCATCTTTTTCTGGCCGTCCTCTATCCTCTTCAGGTCCTCCGCTAGCTTATTTTGACCGTCTTCCATCTTCTTCTGGCCGTCTTCTAGCTTCTTCTGGCCGTCTTCTAATTTGGTAGTTAGCTCCTTGGCTAACTTCTTCTGGCCGTCTTCTAGTTTGGCAGTTAGGTCCTCGGCTAACTTCTTCTGGCCGTCCTCCATCTTCTTCTGGCCGTCCCCCATCTTGGTTTCCATGCCATTTAACTTTTCAAGCAATGCTGCCAATTTCTCCTCCATTTTAGTTGTTTGTCTTGTAAAGGGCATGCACTCACAGGAAAATTAGAGAAAATGACCTGCTCGGGTTTTGAAACCAGGACCGTCAGGTGTTGTGCTTGAGTTAGTAATCCGGCTTCTGACACCAATTGTTGCGTGCCACCCCCTAGTGGCACTTATGTTAACTGGATTACGGTGGGGGTACAAAGCACAACACCAATTACAGCTTGAAGAAATAATTAACTTTATTGCGGCCAGAAAATTACACTAGTCAGCAAATACAAGCAATTAGGAGGCTTATTCCAGTTTCCTCAAATCTCTTCCTTATGCGCTCTTGGCCCCTTTCACTTGCAACAGACCACAGAAGTTAATCCGTCCTAATGAGTACGGTGGCCTTGACAGAAGCTACCTGTTCCTCTCATTTATGTTCTCCGACCACAATTACTTACGATCACTTGCTGCAGGCTATTTCACTGTCCACAAGCTGGGAGAAACAATGTCACAGGATTTCGTAACTCGCACAGCACTTCGTCACCACACTTCTGTCGCACAAGATAATCGCTCGCACTAGCTCGTAAAACACAACCAACTGCTTCACGGGTCACTCTTATATAGCAGGCCGGTGACTCAATAAATGGTTCTAGATCCATCCAGAGTCCACGGCTTCTCGAGGTTTCCACCGCTGGTCTAGTCACGAATCTTCTGGACTATCCCTTTGTCTGTAGTAGCCCTGTTGCATAAGGCGCGGGCAATACAGGAGGCAAGCCACAGCCCAGCCCCCGGGGCAGTGGTGACTCAAGCGGCGAGCGATGACACAAACTCACAGCCGTAACAATATACTATTCGTCTGATAGTGATGAAACTTGGGTGAGATGTTGTGTACACTTCAGGGAAGGTTTCTGGTTTAGTAAATTCACTTTACAATAGGTATCGCTCAAGTAGATTAAACAAAAGAGCGAAGGCGCGCGAAGCGTTTCAACAAAGTCCCGTATGCGTTCATATACCATTTGTCCGAAAGCGATGAAACTTGGGGGAGATGTTGTGTACAATTCAGGGAAGGTTTCTGGCTTAGTACATCCACTTTACAATAGGTATCGCACGAGTAGATTCAACAAATGAGCAACGGCGTGCATATCGTTTAAAAAAAATCCGTATGCGTTCATATACCATTCATGCGATTGCAATGAAATTTGGAGAAATGTTGTTTCCACTCCCGCAAAAATTTCTGATTTAGTAAATCCATTTTGCAATTGGTAGCGCACGATTAGATTCAATTAATGGGCGACAGCGCGTGAATCGTTTCAACCAAGTCCCGTATGCGTTCATATAACATTCATCCGATTATCATAAAACTTTGGGGACTTGAGCACAGTCCTGCGAAGGTGTATGAATTAGTAAATCCGTTTTTCAATGGGTGGCGCACAAGTAGATTCAACAAATGAGTGTCGTCGCACGAATCATTTAAGCAAAACCCGTATGCGTTCATATGCCATTCATCCGATTGCGATGAAACTTTCATGAGTTGTTGTGTACACGCCAGGGAAGGTTTTCACTTAGTAAATCCATTTTACAATAGGTAGCGTGCGAGTATATTCAACAAATGGGTGACGGCGCTCGAATCGTTTCAACAAAATCCCGTATGCGTTCATATACCATTCATTTCATTGCGATGAAAATTTGGTGAGTTGTTGAGCACGCTCCCATGATTTTTTTGAGATAGTAAATCAATTTTACAATAGTTTAGAGGTGATTAACGGAAAAAGAAAAACAATATTGGGAATCCAAAAGCACTTCAACATACAAAGTTACAATACCAACACTTTCTTTGATTGGCATTGCAACGCATGCCGGGTACAGCTAGTCATTTATAAAAACAAATATACCAAGCCTCTAAATGTAACAAGCCTTAGTTAACAGTCATTACCGCTCTAGAGGGAGCTGTTCCCCTTAAGAGCCACTTCTATGAATGAAGGAGTGGGTTGTCACCTTTTGAGAGGTCAGTTCATGTGCAGTGTGTTTACCAAGCAGCTGGAGAGTAGTGGGTGGTTCCCACTTGTTAACCTGTTAGGAACACCAGGCCTTACGAGGCTACCTTCTCACATCACTATTGCCTTCTTCATATTTCTAATTGAACCTCATATTACTGATTGTTACAAGCCTCCGTGGCTTAAGCGGCAGCACGCTGGCCTCTCACCGCTGGGTCCGTGGTTCAAATCCCGGTCACTCCATGTGAGATCTGTGCTGGACAAAACGGAGGCAGACAGGTTTTTCTCCGGGTACTCCGGTATTCCCTGTCAACATTTCATTCCAGCAACACTCTCCACTATCATTTCATTTAATCTGTCATTCATTTAATCATTGCCCCAGAGGAGTGCGTCAGGCCTCGGCAGCCGGCACAGTTCATATCCTTGCCGCTAGATGGGGGTTTCATTCATTCCATTCCTGACCCGGTCGGAGACTGGAAGCAGGCTGTGGATTTTCATTTTCATTACTGATTGTTACACAGGGGTCACAACTTTTCGTTACACACACCCTGCCTTCTTTAGGGCCTTCAACAGAAGGCAGGAGATACTCTGAGCCCTTGAGGGTGTAGCACTATCCAGTGTGGGGCTACACACACCCTGCCTCCTTTACGGCCTTGAGCAGAAGGCAGGAGATACTGTGAGCCCTTGAGGGTGTAGCACTATCCAGGGTGAGGGGCTATACACACCCTGCCTCCCTTAGGGCCTTGAGCAGAAGGCAGGAGATACTCTGAGCCCTTGAGGGTGTAGCACTATCCAGTGTGGGGCTACACACACCCTGCCTCCTTTAGGGCCTTGAGCAGAAGACAGGAGATACTGTGAGCCCTTGAGGGTGTAGCACTATCCAGGGCGAGGGGCTATACACACCCTGCCTTCTTTAGGGCTTTGAGCAGAAGACAGGAGATACTGTGAGCCCTTGAGGGTGTAGCACTATCCAGGGTGAGGGGCTATACACACCCTGCCTTCTTTAGGGCTTTGAGCAGAAGACAGGAGATACTGTGAGCCCTTGAGGGTGTAGCACTATCCAGGGTGAGGGGCTATACACACCCTGTCTTCTTTAGGGTCTTGAGCAGAAGGCAGGAGATACTGTGAGCCCTTGAGGGTGTAGCACTATCCAGGGCAAGGGGTTACACACACACCCTGCCTCCTTTAGGGCCTTGAGCAGGAGGCAGGAGATACTGTGAGCCCTTGAGGGAGTAGCACTATCCAGGGCGAGGGGCTACACACACACCCTGCCTCCTTTAGGGCCTTGAGCGGAAGGCTGGAGATACTGTGACCCCTTGAGGGTGTAGCATTATCCAGGGTGGGGCTACACACACACCCTGCCTCCTTTAGGGGCTTGAGCAGAAGGCAGGAGATACCGTGAGCCCTTGAATGTGTAGCACTATCCAGGGTGGGGCTACACACACCCTGCCTCCTTTAGGGCCTTGAGCAGAAGGCAGGAGATACTGTGAGCCCTTGAGGGTGTAGCACTATCTAGGGTGGGGCTACACACACCCTGCCTCCTTTAGGGCCTTGAGCAGAAGGCTGGAGATACTGCGAGCCCTTGAGGGTGTAGCACTATCCAGGGTGGGGCTACACACACCCTGCCTCCTTTAGGGCCTTGAGCAGAAGGCAGGATATACTGTGAGCCCTTGAGGGTGTAGCACTATCCAGGGTGGAACAACACACACCCTGCCTCCTTTAGGGCCTTAAGCAGAAGGCAGAAGATACTGTGAGCTCTTGAGGGTGTAGTACTATCCAGGGTGGGGCTAAACACACCCTGCCTCCTTTAGGACCTTGAGCAGAAGGCTGGAGATACTGTGAGCCCTTGAGCGTGTAGCACTATCCAGGGTGGGGATACACACACCCTGCCTCCTTAAGGACTTTGAGCGGAAGGCAGAGATACTGTGAGCTCAGGAGTGTGTAACACTATCCAAGGTGGGGCTACACACCCTGCCTCCTTTAGGGCCTTGTGCAGAAGGCAGGAGGTACTGTGCCCTTGAGGGTGTAGCATTATGCAGGAGGGGGGTGGTCTACACACACACCCTGTCTCCATTAGGACCTTGAGAAGAAGGCAGGAGATACTGTGTGCCCTTGAGGGTGTAGCACTATCCAGGGTGGGGCTACATACACCCTGCCTCCTTTAGGGCCTTGAGCAGAAGGTTGGAGATACTGTGAGCCCTTGAGGGTGTAACACTATCCAGGGTGGGGCTACACACACCCTGCCTCCTTCAGGGCTTTGAGCAGAAGCCAAGAGATACTGTGAGCCCTTGAGAGTGTAGCACTATCCAGGGTGGGGCTACACACACCCTGCCACCTTTAGGGCCTTGAGCAGAAGGCAGGAGATACTGTGAGCCCTGAGGGTGTAACACTATCCAGGATGGGGCTACACACACCCTGCCTCCTTTAGGGCCTTGAGCAGAAAGCAGGAGATATTGTGAGCCCTTGAGAGTGTAGCACTATCCAGGGTTTACCTACACACACCATGCCTCCTTTAGGGCCTTGAGCAGAAGGCAGGAGATACTGTGGGCCTTTGAGGGTGTAGCACTATCCAGGGTGGGGCTACACACACCCTGCCTCCTTTAGGGCACTGAGCATAAGGCTGGAGACTGAAACAACCATGTAAGTATTGACATAGGATTTGAAGTAGGCTAGTCTGTGCTGTGACTCAGGAACATCCGGCCGGTATAATTGGTATTTAGTTAGGTGTGTTATGGTATATACCGCCACGTCGGTCCGTATTAACCTTGGTGGATGTAAAAGGCAAGTGCCGGAAGGCTGCCCATAACTAGCGCGATGATGAAGATATTGGCGGTGTTGTGTTAGCATACTGATTGTAGTGGTCTCTCTCCCTACCGCATTTCAATGGGTCACACTCCTAAATTGGTGCTCTGTAGCGACCTGCAAGTCTGGACTTCTTCGTGAATAATTCCGTCTTCTAGGGCTGTTTCGAGAGGTCATCGACCTTCCTTTATTCTTGGCCAGACATGGGCAGTGCAAGATGTAAAATAAAATAATCTAGGTGGGCCGAAAAGAAATACAACACAGGTTTATAGACAGATTATAAACTTATCTGAATTTGAAATCAAACCATGGTAGAAATCTTAGGAAAAGTGACAGTCAGTCTGAAAGACTAGACTTTGTACCATTTTAAATGCTACAAATGCTGAAAAATGCTCGAATCCAAAGACTCTTGGCATGTTAGAAAATTATCTGCATAATACTTATCTTGCTTATCTTGTTTCAAATTACTCGCGAACGGAAAGTGCAAACCAAGAGCAAAGCAAGGTCAAACGCGCGGGATGCCGTCACGCTCACCAGAGCGGGGACCTACCCCTTCTATCCAGTCTAAAAACACTTATAGTGGGCGATGTATTGAAGATAGAGATATGCTCTCGCGGACTTTTTTGTAGACCTTTTCTTGCTGACCAATTCTTACGCTCATAGCATAACTTATTGATATTTTTAACGGTTTGCCCACCATAAACTTAAGAAGAACACGGACGCCAAGTTTGTTTTCGACTTTTTCACTGAAATTGTTACTTTTGGCTTTCTTTGATCACACATAAATTATTTTCTACAGAATCTTTCCTCGAGATATCCCTTTCAGCATGGTGAAAACCGCATCAAAATCCATCCAGTGGTTCTCGAGATTACCCGTGACATCCATGAATCGGGGATTTTTGTCTTATACTAACGAAGTAGAGATTGTCGGGGAACACATGCACCAAGCAGTACTATGACGTCACACACCTCAGTGCATCTGGGTACATTTCGTCCCGTCACCGTAACGTAACGCCAGACCCCAGCGTTACGACGAAGTCGACAAGATCATTTAAAATGATAAAAAAGAACACACCGTCTTCTTGGTTCGTTGCGGCCCCTTGGACCACGTGGTTGCTAACTCTAGCGAGCCTAGTATTCCTTCATCTTTGCACTATGAACACACCTTCATTATTTGTTAGAAGAGGAAGGAGTATGTGACTAGTGAAACTGTGACTGTGCTTCTAAAAGTGTTTCATAATCTGGTTGAAACTGGGATGAGCTGATTGTTAGTAGCGCAGCTAAACGGTGGTCTGTTAATCTATAAGGTGCGTTCAAAAAGTAAAGAGCTGGAGGCTGTTATGCGCAAACCGGTGACGACATGGGCTAATCGTGGCGTGTGTAATGAGGTGTGGTTCCGACCAGAGCGTGGAAGGTCACAGCCCGTCGCTAGAGGGCACGCGTGCACGTCACATGACGATACAAACTGAGTAGCAGCATGCATCAATCGTCCAACCAAGACCAAGACAATAGGTCATTCGACATGCTTCCTGGTGTGGTTGAAGACTGTGGGGCACCCATTGGGTACACACTTTCCGCAAGTGCAGTCGTTCCTTCATGATGGTGTGCACACTTCCGACGCTCAATCCGACCATGGCGGCTATGGCTTTCACTGTCACTCGGCTGTCCTGGGTAATGAGCTTGCCACGGTGGGTGAGTGGATAGCGTGTCGGTATACTAACCCCAAGATTGCAGGTTCGCCCCTGGCCGTGGTAAGTGATTTTTGAAAGGCGGCAAAAATACGATACGCATGTCATACGATGTTGGCATGTCAAAGAACCCATTTGAATTCTGTAGGCCGAGTTCATAATGGCAAAATTAATCTCGGGAGTTTCCGCCAACACAAAGTTCCTCATTTCTCTACTAGAAAGCGCTATAATGTTCAAGGAGCTTAGATATCTATTATCTAACCTCCTTGACTTTCATAGTGATTCATGGAACCACGAAATTCGACATGCAAGCTACCCTCCGGGTGTCAAATTACAAAGCTTGCACCCGGCACCCGAGGCCATACGATATTATTATTATTATTATTATTATTATTATTATTATTATTATTATTATAGTGCATCAACCAGCTGGACGTTGCCATCGGTAATGCAGGGGGTGCCCCAGACCTGGCATCATCGGCTAACAACACCCGTCCTTCTCTGAAGCGCTTGTGCCACGCCTTGACCCTTGCAAGGGACATGCAGTGTTCGCCGTACACTTGTGACATTCGGCGAGGAATGTCCGTTCCCCCTACTCCTTCCGCTGTCAGAAACCGAACAACACTTCTTTGCTCTTCGTTTGACGCCTCCATGTCACTGTTTCCAATGCGACTGGCAGCGTTGGACGATTGATGCATGCTGCTGCTCGCTTTATATCGTCACGTGACGGTTGGAACCACACCTCGTTACACAGGCCACGATTAGCCGATGTAGTCACCGGTTTGCGCATTCCAGCCTCTGGCTCGTTACTTTTTGAACGCACCTTATATTTCTGAAGCTATTTTTGCGAAGCTTCATTGTAGAAAACACCTGTTCACAGATATAGGAAGTTGCGAACATGGCAGTTATCTTCTGTGCCTGAGATTTCAAGTTTGGGAAGATTGATTTTGTCGAAACATTGAGGAATAGTTGCTTCAATTCATTGTTACAGTGTAGCTCAATCAGTTCTAGCTGCAACTCTATTACACAAAACGTATTAACACAATGAGATTGAAACAGTTTTTCACTTCTAGGTGCACAGAACAGAATATGACCTACGTATGTGTAATTGTAGGTAGTGAAAAAATGAAAATCCACAGCCTGCTTCCAGTCTCCGACCGGGTCAGGAATGGAATGAATGAAGCCCCCATCTAGCGGCGAGGATATGAACTGTGCCGGCTGCCGAGGCCTGACGCACTCCTCTGGGGCAACGATTAAATGGATGACAGATGAAATGATAGTGAAGAGTGTTGCTGGAATGAAATTTTGACAGGGAAAACGGGAGTACCCGGAAGAAAACCTGTCTGCCCCAGCTTTGTCCAGCACAGATCTCACATGGAGTGACCGGGATTTGAACCACGGACCCAGCGGTGAGAGGCCGGCGTGTTGCCGGCTAAGCCACGGAGGCTCAAATGTAGGTACTATAATTCGAAACTATGTCGCGGGCCGGTTTAGACTAGCTCAGGCTGTTCCAACCGAGCTGCTCGCCAGTGAGCAAGGGAGTACTCGCCGCCTTGCGTGAGTAAACCTGCAACATGCAATACAGCTCTGCTCTGGGGGCTGCCGTCGCTGTGCGGTGGATACAGGAAGCGCATGGACTTCTGCTATGACCTTCACCCAGAGACGTATTGGCCATCACCCCAGTCCCTCTCTAACAATACTCCGAGGGTCGAACCTCAATTCCCCGCGATTTTCCTTAATTCCACTCGGTCCTCCAAGGGACCCAGAAATGACTTCCTCAACTCCGCTCAGGCTTTGACAAGGGGTCGGCAAATGTAAACGTAAACAAATGTCATAACCCTCCTGCTCGCACACCAAGGGCCGGGTCAAACACCTTCTGCAGAGCATGAGCGAATTCTTGAATGCAGCTGATTTTTCCGTTCTAGGCTGGCAAAGAGTATTTTCAGCATCCGCAGCTGATATCGAAAGTATTTTTTAGGTACAAATTATACACCTATTATTATCTAAATGTCTTAAAAGGTTTAAAAAAACATTCAAACATTTAGCCTAATTATGCACAACATTTGTAGAAAAAAAAATAGAAAACTTGGCAGACTTGTTTAAAAGAATATTATGATTAATTTTCTGCCATAATGCGAGCAGGAGGGTCATGACATTTGTTTACGTCATTGGGGATAACCCCTTTGCCGACACCTTGCCAAAGCCTGAGCGGAGTTGAGGAACTCATTTTGGGTCCCTTGGAGGACCGAGTGGAATTAAGGAAAATCGAGGGGAATTGATGTTCGACCGAGTGGAATTTATGCCCGCCCACTCCGAGCATCACTGCTGAGTACTCGCGTGCACGCATACTCAAACTCGAGGATTTGGAACAGCCTAGCTCAAGGACCGCCCTTGGCCCGCGGTCCGTAATTTGCCCATGACTGGTCTACAGGATGCGTCAAGTGTCACCCCGCGAGGGTGATTGCAGCAAGTCCGGATACTCCAGGTTCAAATTCGGGCGTGACAATGGTGACCCTGAATGTGGTTTTACCCCAGGTTTCCCACACTCCCTCCAGGAAAAATTCCGGTATACAGGGTGTCCGAGAAGTCCCCGTACCCCTTCGTCAAAACATTATACTGGATAGGTTAGTGGTCTCTATATTAACCACGTACTATAAAGACAATTTATATTGGCAATGATGATGATGGTTGAATCTTACAGCCATATATTTCTGAAAACCAAACATCTCTTCACCTCCTTGGTATAAGGTGATTGTAAAAATAAATACTATTTTAATAAAAACAATTGAAATAAAAAATACAAAATATGCTAGTACACATCAGAATTAAAACAAGTAGTTCCGTGAAGAATTATACAGCCTATTTTCATATATCCTACTTATGTTAACTGCCACTATCAACATACAAAATTTCAGTTTGATTGCTGTAATAGATTCGTAGATATTGAGAACCGACTAAATATTTCGGATGGTCGCCATGTTAGATTTTATGTATGTAGGTCCTAGAGTTATGTACTGATACATGAAGATTATTGTGTACGTGTAGCATTCAAATTTCAATCGCATGATTAGGACACAAGAAGTAACAAGGAGATTTTAAAATTTCGCTCAGCTGCCATATTGTTGTTATGGAATCAATTAAAATAAATTAGATGCCAGTGGATTAACATTCGTATAAGGATTTAATTTACCAAGTTTCACTGCACTCGGATGGTTAAATTGCGAGAAACGTCCCTGTGGATATTTATACTTCGCGTCGCCGTCATGTTGGATTTGTGATCACCAGGTAAAGTCCTATAGGTGAACTTAAGTTCATAGCCCCTTTGAACATAAAAAAATCAGTTTGATTGCTATAATAGATTCGTAGATATTCAGAGCCGTCTAAATATTTCGGATGGTCGCCATGTTGGATTGTTAAATGTACAGGCCATATAGTCATGTACCATTAAAGGAACATTATTGCGTAGGTTCATTATTCAAACTTTCACTTCGATCGCATGACTACGACACAAGAAATGAAAACTTAATTTTAAAATTCGCACAGCCGCCATCTTAAGCTTATGTAAACAATTTAACTAAATTAGACACCAGTGCATTACAATGTGTATAAACATTTCCTGCACCAGATTTCATTGCGTTTGGAACATCAAATTGCGAGAAGGGTCTATTTAAAATTTTCAAATTCGCTTGGCCGCCATGTTCGTATTGTAGTTAACCGGCTTATAGATGAACTTCCAGTAGTACCCTTTATCTCCGTACAAAATTTCATGGGTGATACCGCTAATAGTTTCAGAGATATAGAATGCCGGTGAAATATTTCGCACATCCGCCATCTTGTGGTTATGTAAACAATTGAACCAAGTTAGATGTCGGTGCATTACAATGTGTATAAAAATATACTGTACCAAGTTTTATTGCGTTTGGTTGGTTAAATCGCGAGTAATGTCTATTTAAAAGTCGCAAATTCGCGTGGCCGCCATGTTGGTTTTGTAGTTACCGGTTTTTCAATAGTAGAGCAACTGCCTCTCACCCGGAGGCCCCGGGTTCGATCCCCGGCTCCGTCAGGGATTTAAAAAAACTGACGTGAGGGTTGGAACGGGGTGCACTCAGCCTCGTGAGGACAATTGAGTAGCTGTCTGACAGTGAGACAGTGCCCTGGTCACGAAAACCAAGATTAACGGCCGAGGGGACCCGACGCGCTGACCACGCGTCACCCCAAAATCTGCAGGCCAATTGGCTGGGCAGCGGTCGCTTGGTAGGCCTAGGCCCTTCACGGGCTGTAGTGCCACGGGGTTAGGTTAGGTTAGGTTAGGTTTTTCAATAGTCACAGAGGTGAACTTCTAGTAGTTCCCTTTATCATCGTAAAAAAATCCAGGGTGATATCGGGAATAGTTTCGGAGATATTGAATGCCGGTGAAATATTTCGCACAGCCGCCATGTTGGATTGGTGAGTCGTAACAAAATTTTAAGGGCACGGTCGGGGTCGTCCGGAATAGTGCTATGAACTTACCGAGTTTCATTGAAATCGTTCCCGACGTTTAGAAGTTATTAGCGGGACACACACACACCTCTCTCTCACGCACACACACACACACACACACACGGACAAAAGGTGATCTCATAAGCCTATTTTTTCAAAATTGAAAATAGGCTAATAAATATGGTTTAAAAAATAAATATAATAAAGCTGAAGAGTTTGTTTGTGTGTTTAAACGCGCTAATCTCTGGAATTACCAGTCGGATTCGAAAAATTATTTTTGTATATGATAGCCAGATTTAAGAGGAATAGTTTAGGCTATGTGACCTTAAAGATTGATTTTTTTCAGTAAGTCGCTAGAACAAGCGCTCCTGAACAGCTTCAATAATACCGAAGTCTATTGTTGCCTGGCAATGCGGGCCGCATCACGTCGCCCCTACCAATGTTCTGGTGCAGAATTGCGAGCTGTTTATAAATTGCAGTCACGGGAAGTAATTAGTGCAAAAAGATTACCTAGGCCCCTTAAAACAGTTATCATAATGACAATAGTATGCGTCTGTATAAGGGCGATGGTGTTGGTGCAGTATACTGAGGTTATCAGCTGCAATAAGCGTTGATGCTTTCCGATCCTTATCCTTGAGCCCTCCAGTTCTGTAGTAGTATTCATTATCATCCATAAAACAAATAAATCAACCGGGCGAAGCCGGGCACCACTGCTAGTAAGCTTATAAATTAGAAATTATAATAATTGTATAATCTTACTTTTAAGATTATAATAGTACAGTGAAACCCCTCAAATCCGAACCCCGGAAATACGAAATCCCGGGTAATCCGAACGAGATTTTTCGACAATTTCAAGTTTGAAAAACACACGCAAAAAAGAGAAACTTATTTATTTAGTCATAAAACAAGAATATTTTACATATTTTACATAATTAGTTGAAAAATAAACGAAGAAGTACAGTTAGCATATCTAACAAAGTGTAAATGTGCCTATACCTATCTCATCCAGGATTGAAAAACGGAAAAGTTGGTTATTGTAATTCCTTAGGTTAATCACTTTGCAAAAACAATTAAATAACAATAGAAACACACAAAATATAACTTAATCTTTCACTTGAAATCAGTTATCTTCAATTGTCAAAGTGAAGGAAACCTTCCCGCGGAGGCAATTGCTCGCCAGTGTCGCATGAACATGACAACGTTTGGCGTAAATGCTGCGTGTTGTTCTACGAAGGGCAATGCCATGTCCAGAGCAGATGCAGCTTCAGTATAAGTCACATTGTCTGTCATACCGTAACGAGGGCTGGTTATTATGTTATGAATATTTTTCGGCTAATCCGAACAAATTGAAATCCGAACAGGCTACAGCCCCAATTAGTTCGGATTTCAGGGGTTTCACTGTACATTATTTAACGAGCCTATAATGGCAATAATTAAGACACGAGTATGTTTATAAAAGGATGGTATGCGAGTTTTAAATTTCCATACGAGTGTCTTGATTACCATTATAGGCGAGTTGCATACGACTGTTTATGTTCGACGATAATTATTATAACTATTTTATGATTGAACATAAATATTCATAAATATCTGTCGAGATTTCGCCAGTTTTATGTACTGAACAGAGCGCATGAGACGCAGGGAATGCCTTGTATTTGACCATGGCCTCCTCGATTACCCTACTATGACACTAGGCCAGGCAGTGAAATTTAAATTAGAAGGCCGTGGAACTCAGCGCATCTAATTATCTAATTGGTCAAACAACTGTTTCTTGAGTTGTGATTGGTGGGAGAAACTGTTTCATAATGAAAAATAGTGTTATAATGACCCTAATTACAGTACAGTTTTCCTGACATATAATAGTCAGGGTCGAACATAAATAATATTATCATATGGCCTCGGGGGCCGCATGCAAGCTTTGTTATTTGACGCCCAGAGATCAGCTTGCATGTCGATATTTTTGTTCCTTAGAGCGCTATGAAAGTCAAGGAGGTTAGATATCTGAGCTCCTTGAACACTATAGCGCTTTCTAATAGAGAAAGGAGGAACTTTGTGTTGGCGGAAACTCCCGAGATTAATTTTGCCATTATGAACACGGTCTACAGAATTCAAATGGGTTCTTTAACATGCCAGCAACGTATGACATGCAGGTCGTGATTTTTGTCGCCTTTCAAAAGTCACTTACCACGGCCAGGAGCGAACCTGAAAGCTTGTGGTTTGTAGTCAGACACGATAACCACTCACCCACCGTGGCTAAATATAATTAAAATTGAATTTTAAAAATTAATAGTAAAATATCTTCAATATTCTGCCCTATGAAGGTTAAGTCCCGGGTCTCCGAACTCATCCCTGTCCAACCAGCTTGTGATGTAGCAGGTATGGTCTGAGAGCTGGAACGGGGTACATTACCGGGGCGCTGCCTCACTATCATATAGCTACTCAATTGCCCTCACGAGCCTGAGTGCACCGCATTCCAGCTCTCACGCCAATTATTAAAATCCCTGGCGGAGCCGGGAATCGAATCCGGAGCCTCCAAGTAGGAGACAGGCGGGCAGGCGCGGTCATGTAGCCCCGTGTACTTTGTGTGTGTGTAGAATCTGATAATCGGAGTTAGGTTGGTTGGTTCCTCAGTTTAGGGGCTGCGACAATGCGGTCCTTTACCCCGTGTACTTTGGGTGTGTGTAGAATTTGTCTGATAACCGGTGTTAATTGTGATGACTGTATTAGTGTGTGTTATCTGTTTTCAATTCAAGCAAGGACTACCGACATTGATTTTTTCAAGTAGTTCCTACTTTTGCCACCCAACGCCACCGTCAACCACTACTAGTTCAGAACTTGGTTACTAGATGCCACCGGAGTCGGCTCCTGGTGACGAACGTCGGAACCTAAAAGCGTTTGTCAATTGTTTAACCTATAATTTAGCTTCACACTAACCGATGTTAATTGTGATGGCTGTATTAGTGCGTGTTATCTGTTTTAATTCAAGGAAGGACTGCAGACAATAATGTCAAGTAGTTCCTACTTTTGCTACCAAATGCTACCGTCCACGACACCTAGTTTGCGGACTTTGATACTAAATGGCATCGCAGTCAGCACTTGGCGTCGAACGTTGGAACTAATAGAGCCTTATCAATTCGAACCTACAAATTTTGGCTTCACACAAGTTTACTTAGTGGAAGGTTCTTTTTCATGCCGTAAATATATGACATGGGACCGCCCACTTTACTTCCCCTCCAAAGGAAGGCATACTGAGACTTTTTAACTCTTTTAAAAAATCCTACGACTTCAACCGGGTTTGAACCCGCGACCTTGGGTATAGAAGCTCATCATGCTACCAACTACGCCACCGAGTTTGGCTGTAGACGGTAAGAGAAGCAGAGGTAGACCTAGGAGACGATGGTTAGATTCAGTGCTGAACGATTTCAAAGTGAACAAGAATTGTAGGTAGATTTCATGAAAAAAGTAGCCTACCTATTGCAATGAGAGCCTCCGTGGCTTAGGCGGCAGCACGCCGGCCTCTCACCGCTGGGCCCGTGGTTCAAATCCCGGTCACTCCATGTGAGATCTGTGCTGGACAAAACGGAGGCGGACAGGTTTTTCTCCGGGTAATCCGGTTTTCCCTGTCACAAATTTCATTCCAGCAACACTCTCCACTATCATTTCATTTCATCTGTCGTTCATTTAATCATTGCCCCAGAGGAGTGCGACAGGCTTCGGCAGCCGGCACAGTTCATATCCTCGCCGCTAGATGGGGGCTTCATTCATTCCATTCCCTGACCCGGTCGGAGACTGGAAGCAGGCTGTGGATTTTCATTTTCCCCTATTGGAATGTGTTACCATGTTGCGACTTGAGGAATAGGCTATTTCGCGTTTCACATCCCCCGGTCCTAAAACCACCGTCAGTTCAAAAGTTTATATATTAACTAGCAACCCGTTTACGTGATAAGCGCATTTTTCCCGATGTCAATGAACTACGACCTATATCCGTTTTACGTCTCGGCATGATGGGTTAAAATCACTGCATCATGGAGATGGATGTGCAACAAATTCTTATCAGACGTAATTTAAGAATGGCGAGGTGCATGAAACACAAATCCCCTTTCCGTCCAATCTTAACTTGACTGAGTGGCGTAGTTGGTAGCATGCTCAACTGCTGTGCCAAAGGTCGCGGGTGCGTACCCGGCCGAAGTCGTCGGATTTTTTTAAGAGTGTTAAAATTCTTCAGTAGGCCTATGCCTTCCTTCGGAGGGGAAGTAAAGCCGGCGGTCCCATGTTATAGATTTATGGCATGTAAAAGATCCTTCCACTAAGTAAACTTGTGTGAAGCTAAATTTCTAGGTTAGATTTCGTTGGAACGATCTATCAAAGTTCCAACGTTCACAACTAGGTATCATTGACATCTGGTAGCGAAAGTTGGAACTACTTGAAATTGAACGGAACTTGTAGCTCGCCCTATGGGTGTCCGCTTGAAGCAGCTACAGCCTCTGGTGAGCCGAACATGTCCTCGGACACTCCCGGCACTAACAGTCAGACGATAAAAAATAAAATTGATAGTGTATTTTGCGAAAAGATCACAGGCGATTTGAAGAAACTCCAAATACAACCACTCTTCTCTGAAATCTTAACTCAACACGACTCTACAGTTTTTTTTCATTTATTTTTTAACAGCATGATCCATAAGAATGAAAGTAATACTACATGCTATGTTTACAATATAATAACATATGAATCTGTTCAACTACTTGACATTTTTTCTAATTCTATTAAATTAAAATATAAAATTAATTCTTTTACATGATGCTTCATTAGCTTAATTTTTTCAAACGTCCATTTCCCATGTTTTTAATCATATTGTCCTTAAACATCTGTCTTCCTTTTTCTAGTTTCACGCATGTAAATAACAAATGATCAACTGTTCTTCATTGCCACACGCACACAATGGACTGTCTTTTATTTTGAAACGAAAGAATTAGGAATTTATCTTGCCATGTCCTGTTAAGAAAGTAGTTACATTGCTAGTTAATGGGAGGTTTATTTTAATCTATCCTAGGTAAGAATGATTTTGTCACTGCACCACTTAAAGAATTCTTCCATTCGTTTTCCCACTTATTATAGTCTCTGTTTGCAGTTCACTTAACACAATGCTGGTTTACGGTTATAACTCACAATTAGATCTATATCTTCTGCTAGACTATCCGCTGTTTCGTTACCAGCTTGTCCATTGTGTGCCTTAATCCACGTGTATTGAATTATCCAGTTCTGAGTTTCTAATTCTCTAGTTTGTTCCCTAATTAATGTTATCAGGTTCTGCTTGATGGCATGATTTTCAAGTGAATGTAAAGTTATTTGACTGTCTGTGTTAAGTACTGCTGTTTTCTGGTGATTGGGTATCTGGTCTTCTGTTTCTAAGTATTCTAGTGCTTTGAAAATCGCTAATTGTTCTGCTTGAGTGTTCGAACAGTACTCCTGTAACCTGTATTTCAACTAATGCACTAGCCCTTTGTCGATGTATATAGCTATCCCAGCTCCAACTCCAGTGTCACTTTTACTGCCTTCAGTGTATATGTCGAGTTTGTAATTTATATTTTCTTGCTTTCGTTTTATGGTGTATATATCTGCACGATGTGCCCACATCGAGTAGTGCATTGGGATTTCGACTGTTGTTTCCTGGTTTACTTTTTTGATTTCGTAGAAGGTTACTAACTTTTGAAGTTCGTTTTCGACTTTTTCACTGAAATCGTTACTGCTTGGCTTCCTTTGATCATAAATAAATTATTTTCGACAGAAACCTTCCTCTCGAGATATTCTTTACACAATGGTGAAAACCGCATCAAAATCCATCAAATGGTTCTTGAGATTACCCGTGACATCCGAGAATCGGGGACTGTGTAACAAAAAAGAACGACGCACCAGGATAGAATTGTCCGATGGCGATAAAAATCGGTGGATGTGAGGAACAGACATTGAACAACAAACAAACGATCAAAAGTGCAGAACAATCGAATGAAGTATTGCAGAGTTAGAGCGTTACAAAGTAAGGACGTCAATAAGGAGTTGGTCCACCCCTGGCCTGGATGCAAGCTGTCACTCGACGTGGCATGGACTGATAGAGTTCTCGGTGGTGTCCTGCGGAATTTCGTGCCAAATGGTCTCCAACTGTTGGGCTAAATCGGCGACATTCCGGGATTTTCACAATCGCCTTCCCATGACGTTCCAAATGTGCTCTATGGGAGAATAATAATATCGTATGGCCTCGGGTGCCTGGTGCAAGCTTTGCTATTTGACACCCAGAGGGTAGCTTGCATGTCGAATTTCGTAGTTCCTTGACTATGAAAGTCAAGGAGGTTAGATGTTAGATATCTAATCTCCTTGAACACAATAGCGCTTTCTAGTAGAGAAATGAGGAACTTTGTGCTGACGGAAACTTCCGAGATTAATTTTGCCATTATGAACTCGGCCTACTGAATTCAAATGGGTTCTATGACATGCCAACATCGTATGGCATGCGTATCGTATTTTTGCCGCCTTTCAAAAATCACTTACCACGGTCAGGGGCGAACCTGCAATCTTGGGGTTAGTAGACCGACACGCTATCCACTCACCCACCGTGGCAAGCTTTCTATGGGAGAGAGATCAGGTGACCAAGCTGGCCAAGGAAGGATAGGGCAAGCTTGAAGACAGTCCATAGCAACACGTGCCATGTGCGACCGGGCATTATCCTGTTGGAAAGTAAGGCCTGGATGTCGCTGAAGGAACGGTAACACGACCGGCAGTAGAATATCATCAACATACCGCTGTGCTGTCAGTGTGCCAGGAATGACTACCAGAGGGGTCCAGCTATCAAAGGAGATGCCACCCCAGACTCACAGACTATCACCCCCTGTTGTGGGGCCTGCTATAGTCAAGGCAGGATCCCCACGCTGGCCTGGACGTCTCCAAACACGTCTGCGATTGTCGTCAGGGCACCGTTGGAAACGGGACTCGTCACTAAAGACTATACGTCGCCAGTCAGCGCAGTTCCACGTTGCTCGAGCGCGGCACCACTGTAATCTGACTTGACAGTGAACAGGAGTGAGTGGTAAGCGGCGTAAAGGGCGGCGCGAGCGCAAATTCCTGTCGCTCAGGCGTCTGTTGATGGTTATGGTGGACACATGTGTGCGAGTCACACGCTGGATCGTTGATAACGACGACTCCGGTGCTGTGACAGCTGTTCTGACAATCGCTCTGTCTGCCCGTGCTATTATGGCCCTCGGTCGACCACTGCCGTCCTGACGCTGATGCCTGCCGTTGCTGACCCACGCTTGCCAGCATCGTCTGATCGCCGCATCACTTCGACCCAAATGTCCAGCGACAGCTCGATTCGACCAACCAGCTTCTTTCAATCCGATAGCACGACCACTTTCAAACTCTTGACATCTGCTCGAGCACGAATCCTTCGGCGTGGAATTCTTACAGCCGACGTTCAGATATCGCTGTCAAATGCAACAGCTACTTTCAGCATACGCATCAGAACCGAAATTCATTCATTGGTCACGAAGCTTTAATCAGTTGCATGTCTGAAGGAATTTTTGATATTGTTACGGCTGTGAGTTCGTTTCATCGCTCGCCGCATGAGTCACAACTGCCCCAGGGCTGGGCTGCTCTCCCTCAGTGTATTGCGTGCGCCTTATGCAACAGAACTACTGGACAAAGGGATGGTCCAGAATATTCGTGACTGAGCCAGCGATGGAAGCCTCGAGAAGCCGTGAACCCTGGATGGGTCTAGAAGCATTTATTGAGTCACCGGCCTGCTATATAAGAGCGACCCGTCAAGCAGTTGTCGTTGTGTTTTTATGAGCTAGTGCGAGCGTTTATCCTGAGCGACAGAAGTGTGGTGACTTGCGAAACCCCTAGTGAAGCTGATTCTCTTGACAGCGAGGAAGTGAGAAGCCTACAGAGGAACTGTGTCTTGAACGAGTGCGGTTTTTTTCCAGTGCGACAGAAGTGATTGTGGTGCATTGTGAAACAGTGTGTAGTACGGTGACAGGCTGAGTGCAGATATTTCCAGCCAACGCACGTGGCCACCTCATTACGAGGGATTAACTTCTGCGGCTTACTGACAAGTGAAAGGGGAAGTGTTCTTGCCGTGAGGAAACTGGAGTAAGGTAATACTTGCTTGTATTTACTGATGAGTGCTGTATCTTCCTGCAAGCAATAAAGCTAACTTCTCTTTAAAGCAGTAATTGGTGTTGTGTTTTCTCCCCACCGTAATCCAGTTAACAAAAGTGCCACTAGGGGGGTGGCACGTAACAACTGGTGTCAGAAGTGGGATTACGAACTCAAGCACAAGCACAACACCTGACGGTCCTGGTTTCAAAACCCGAGCAGGTCATTTGTTTTTAATTTTCCTGTGAGCGCATGCCCCTTACAAGACAAACATCTAAAATGGAAGAGCAATTCGCAGCATTGCTAGAAAAGTTAAGTGGCATGGAAACCAAGAAATTAGAAATTAGAAGACGGCCAGAAGAATTTAACCAAGGACCTAACTGCCAAATTAGAAGACGGCCAGAAGAAGATGGAAGACGGTCAAAATAAGTTAGCGGAGGACCTGAAGAAGATGGAGGACGGCCAGAAGAAGATGGAGGACGGCCAGATGGCCGAGGACCTAACTGCCAAACTAGAAGACGGCCAGAAGAAGTTAGCCGAGGACCTAACTGCTAAATTAGAAGATGGCCAGAAGAATTTAACCAAGAAGATAGAGGACGGCCAGAAGAAGATGGAAGACGGGCAGAGTAAGTTAGCACAGGACTTGAAGAAATTAGAACTGGGTCTGCGTGAGGAAGTCACGGCAGTGGAAAAGAAGTTCGACGCCTTAAAAGAAGAAGTTGCCGAGCTACGCCGACGCCCGCTGACGGGGGTGGAAGAGAGATTCAACGCTCTACAAAAGGAATTTGCTGAGCTTCGGCGACACCCGCCGACAGGGATGGAAGATAGATTCAAAGCCCTACAAGAGGAAGTCGCCGAGCTGCGCCGACGCCCGCCGACCGGGGTGGATGAGGGAGTCAAAGCCCTACAAGAGGAAGTTGCCGAACTGCGCCAACGCCCACTCACGGGGGTGGAAGAGAAATTCAACGCTCTTCAAGAGGAAGTTGCCGAGCTGCGACGACGCCCGCCCACAGGTACACCGGGGACATCAGGAACGGGACAGAGCAAAGTGACGCCCCCAACCTTCGACGGAAAGGTCCCGCGGAGCACCTATTTACGTCAGTTCGAGGCAGCCTGTTCCATAAACAACTGGAACAGCACGGAAAAGGCTACAGCTCTCGTTGTAACGCTGAGAGGGGACGCCCTTAACGTCCTTCAGGCCATCCCGACTGGATCCCAGGGCTACGCTTCACTGATCGCCCATATTGAGTCCCGCTATGAGGATAGCCATCTTCAGCAGGCCTACCAGATGCAGCTCCGGACCCGGGTACAAAAGAACGCGGAAATCCTGCAGGAGTTCGAGATGGACATCGCACGCCTCGTAAGGCTCGCCTACCCAACAGCGCCGGCCGACTTTCTGGAACAGATTGCGACGCAGACCTTCACCGACGGACTACGGGACTCGGACACTCAACAGGCGCTGCGACTCGCGCGCAATAAGACCCTGGCAGATGTGCTGAGCCACGCACTTGAGTTCGAGACGGCGAAACAGGCATCTAGAATGCACGCGCGGGTGCGTCAAGTGGACGTCGACGAACCAGCAAAAAGCAACGAGACCAAGCCCCTGGCCGACGAATTGATGGAGGCGCTAAGCCGTTTCTTCGATAGTCGCGGCACTACCAGCAACGACACAGCCGGAAGACAACCGGAGAGGCGGCCCGGAAGAGGACTACCGACCTGCTGGACCTGCGGTAAGAAAGGCCACCTGAGCAAGGACTGCGGTGATCGCCGCCGCCGAGGGTATCCGACGGGAAGTCAGTCGTCTGAAAACCGTGCGGCCCAGGGAAACGAGTATTAGCCAGCCTTGGGGGGCAAAGGTTGGCTGGTGACAGTCGTCAAGCCCCGGCCGTCCAAGTCTGTGTGACGAAGTTACGGAGGGACAATAACAGCCTGATGGTCGACGGAGTTATCATCGGAGTGAGCTGGCCCATGCTAATCGACACGGGAGCATCGAGGACCATCGTCAGCCCCACTGTGATCCCGAAGTGGAGAGTGCAACCCACACAAAGGAACCTCCAGCTAATAACCGCAACCGGAGAGACCGCACCGGTACATGGCGAAGCATCACTGGAGTTCGTCATTGGTCGACGGGCGATAAAGCATCCAGTGCTTGTGGCTGACGTATCAAATGAAGTGATCATCGGACTGGACTTCCTGGACCAGAACAACATCATCTTGGATCTGAGTACCAACACTCTGCACTTCGGAAGTGAGGAACTTGCTTTGCAACCAGCACACGAGGCCGTCGCCGCACGACGAGTAAGGCTGAGAGAGGACGTCATCGTTCCCGCCAGGACGGAAGTCAGCGCTGCCGTAATTGTCGACGGAACTGCTGAGGGAGTGGCGGCTGTCATCGAGCCAAAATATGAGGACATCCAGACAAAAGGATTGCTAGTTGCCAAGACTCTCATCAACACGACGTCTCGGCCGTACGTCCGCCTGTCCAACCTGAACGACTACGATATTACGGTTCACCGGGACACCAATCTAGGAGTCTGCGAGCCCGTTACCTGGATTGCCCGCATCACAGACACGACGGACGGACACCTGCAGACGCACAACCGAAGAAGACAGCGCCCTGCCAGAAGAACTACAGAAGCTGTACCAAGGATCCCAGGACCATTTAGACGAGGAGCAATCACGCCAACTTCAGGACCTGCTACGTGAATTCCGGGATGTCTTCTCCGTGGGGAGCAAAGACTTCGGTAGGACAAGCTTGGTCCAGCACAGAATCGACGTTGGGGACAGCACACCCATTAGGGCCCCATTCCGACGTGTCCCGCTCGCCAAGCAAGCCGAAGTCGACCGGATGGTAGAAGAGATGAAGGAGCAAGGGGCGATCGAGCCATCATATAGTCCTTGGAGTTCTCCGGTCGTGCTAGTGAAGAAGAAGGACGGTTCCACCAGGTTCTGCGTGGACTACAGGCGGGTGAACGACGTCACGAAGAAGGACAGCTACCCTCTACCCCGGATCGACGACACGCTGGACACCATATCAGGATCAAGATGGTTCTCCACCTTGGATTTGAAGAGTGGCTACTGGCAGGTGGAGGTCCACCCTAAGGACCGCGAGAAAACGGCGTTCTCTGTGGGCAGCGGGCTCTGGCAGTTCACCGTCATGCCATTCGGTCTGTGCAACGCCCCTGCGACCTTCGAAAGGCTAATGGAGTCCATTCTGAGGGGACTACATTGGAAGACCTGCCTGGTCTACCTAGACGACGTCATCGTTCTAGGAAGAAGCTTCGAGGAGCACTACAGCAACCTGAAGGAGATCTTGATGAAGCTACGGGCTGCCCAGCTGAAGTTGAGCCCCAAGAAGTGTCAGCTCTTCCAGAAGCAGGTCCAGTACCTTGGGCATATCGTCTCCGAGGAAGGGGTGCGCACCGACCCAGAGAAGACCGCAGCTGTGAGGGAGTGGACAGTTCCGAAGAACAAGTCCCAACTAAGAAGCTTCCTGGGACTCTGCACTTATTACCGTCGCTTCGAGAGAGGATTCGCCGACATTGCCAAACCTTTACATCGACTGACTGAGAAGGACCAACTCTTCACGTGGACAGCAGAATGCCACAGTGCTTTCGAACAACTCAAGCAGGCTCTGTGCACCGCGCCTATTCTGGCCTACCCCAGACCTGGGACAAGGTTCATCGTCGATACCGATGCCAGCGACTTTGACATAGGGGGGATCCTGTCGCAAGTAGTGGACGGCGAGGAGAGAGTAGTGGCCTACTTCAGCAAGGCCTTGTCAAAGGCAGAAAGGAACTACTGCGTCACCAGGAAGGAGCTGCTCGCCATCGTGAAGACCATTGAACACTTCCACAAGTACCTGTACGGGCACGAATTTCTCATCAGGACAGACCATGCATCCCTGCGGTGGCTCCTGAACTTCAAGCAGCCCGAGGGTCAACTCGCGCGGTGGTTAGAGAGGCTTCAACAGTACAACTTTGAGATTCAGCACAGGAAAGGCCAACTGCATTCTAACGCCGACGCCCTGTCACGAAGACCGTGCCCCGAAGACTGCAACTTCTGTGCCCGGAGGGAGGAGAACACCGGGATACAGTGCCGAAGGACTAACGTGGAACTTCAAGGGGCCTGGAGCCGCGAATCTTTCACGCGGGCACAAGCAGAAGATGATGACCTGGGACTGATAGCCGAATGGAAGAGGGCCTGTGTCCCCAGACCCGGGTGGAACATTGTGAGTGACTGCAGCCCAAAGTTTAAGTCCTACTGGGCGCAGTGGGACTCGCTGGTTGTGAGGGATGGCCTCATATGCCGTACTTGGGAGAGCACCGACGGGAAGACATCTCGGGAACAAGTCGTCGTTCCAAAGGCTATGACGGAGGAAGTCCTGAAGGAATTCCATGGAGGATCATCTGGTGGACACCTAGGGATAAAGAAGACCCTGGAGAAGCTGAGAGAGCGGTTCTACTGGACGGGATGCCGAACTGACGTGGAGAACCACTGCGCGAGGTGCCACGATTGCGCAGCCAGCAAGGGCCCTGGACGAAGACGACGGGGTCCACTGAAGACCTACAACGTGGGCGGCCCCATGGAGAGAGTGGCCATCGATGTTGCTGGGCCATTCCCATTAAGCGAGGCAGGGAACCGCTACATATTGGTCGTCAGCGACTACTTCACCAAATGGCCGGAGGCGTATGCGCTCCCTAACCAGGAAGCCGCGACGATCGCAGAGACCCTGGTGAAGGAATTCGTCAGCCGGTATGGAGTATCCCTGGAGCTACACTCCGACCAAGGGAGGAACTTCGAGTCGCAGGTGTTCCAGAACCTATGCCAGCTGCTAGGAATCCGGAAGACAAGGACAACGCCGTTACACCCTCAGTCCGACGGGATGGTAGAGCGATTCAATCGCACCATCGAGAACCATCTCCGAATAGTCGTCAGCGAGCACCAGAGGGATTGGGACAAACATATTCCACTATTTATCCTGGCCTACCGCGCCGCCGTGCATGAAGCCACCGGGTGCACACCAGCCCGGGCCATGTTTGGGAGGGAGCTTCGTCTACCTGTCGATCTTGCCTTCGGCCGACCTGGGAATGATCCGGTCCCGGTAAGCCAGTATTGTCAAGAACTGGTCGACCAACTGGAGGACGTGCACGCGTTCGCGAGGAGGAAACTGCGGATCGAGACCGACCGAATGAAGACCCGATACGACCAACAGACGGATGCTGGCGGATTCCACGAGGACGACGACCTGGTCTGGCTCTTCAACCCATTACGGAAGAAAGGCCTGTCACCCAAACTGCAGAAGTCCTGGGAGGGCCCGTACCGAGTCGTGAAATGGATCAACGATGTCGTCTACAGGATCCAGCGGAGTCCGAGGGCGAAGATGAAGATCGTGCATCGGGATCGCCTGGCAGCCTACGGAGGGACACAGACGGGCCAATGATTGATCGGGACGATCAGCCTTTTAGGAAGGGGGTGGTGTAACGGCTGTGAGTTCGTTTCATCGCTCGCCGCATGAGTCACAACTGCCCCAGGGCTGGGCTGCTCTCCCTCAGTGTATTGCGTGCGCCTTATGCAACAGAACTACTGGACAAAGGGATGGTCCAGAATATTCGTGACTGAGCCAGCGATGGAAGCCTCGAGAAGCCGTTAACCCTGGATGGGTCTAGAAGCATTTATTGAGTCACCGGCCTGCTATATAAGAGCGACCCGTCAAGCAGTTGTCGTTGTGTTTTTATGAGCTAGTGCGAGCGTTTACCCTGAGCGACAGAAGTGTGGTGACTTGCGAAACCCCTAGTGAAGCTGATTCTCTTGACAGCGAGGAAGTGAGAAGCCTACAGAGGAACTGTGTCTTGAACGAGTGTGTTTTTCCAGTGCGACAGAAGTGATTGTGGTGCATTGTGAAACAGTGTGTAGTACGGTGACAGGCTGAGTGCAGATATTTCCAGCCAACGCACGGGGCCACCTCATTACGAGGGATTAACTTCTGCGGCTTACTGACAAGTGAAAGGGGAAGTGTTCTCGCCGTGAGGAAACTGGAGTAAGGTAATACTTGCTTGTATTTACTGATGAGTGCTGTATCTTCCTGCAAGCAATAAAGCTAACTTCTCTTTAAAGCAGTAATTGGTGTTGTGTTTTCTACCCACCGTAATCCAGTTAACAAAAGTGCCACTAGGGGGGTGGCACGTAACAATATGACCCACCTTTACCCCAAGGGATGAACAAAATGTTTTTGGAATTATAAGATGTGGCTTGTTTCTAGGAATACAACAATTTTGTCAGAATTAATGAATTCGAAGTAGGCTATTAATTTGTCTTTGCCCGATGAAATGTACCTTCGCCTTCCGACGTGCCGAGAGGGATTTTATCATTTTGAATGATCTTGTCGACTTTGTCGTTACGCTGGGGTCTGGCGTTACTTTACGGTGTCGGGACGATATGTACCCAGATGCACTGAGGTGAGTGACGTCATAATACTGCTTTGTACATGTGTTCCCCGACAATCTCTACTCCGTTAGTATAAGCCAAAAATCCCCGATTCTTGGATGTCACGGGTAATCTCGAGAACCACTGGATGAATTTTGATGCGGGTTTCACCATTCTGTAAAGGATATCTCAAGGAAAGATTCTGTAGAAAATAATTTATGTATGATGAAAGGAAGCCAAGCAGTAACGATTTCAGTGAAAAGGTCGAAAACAAACTTGGCGTCCGTGCACTTCTTAAGCTTACGCTGGGCATACCGTTAAAAATATCATTATACTATGAGCGTAAGAATTGGTTAGCATGAAAAGTTCTACAAAAAAGTCCGGGAGAGCATATCTCTATCTTCAATTCATCGCCCACTATAATTGTTTTTAGACTGGATGGGAGGGACACGTCCCCGCGCGCTCTGGTGAGCGTGCGGCATCCTCCGCGCTGGTCCTTGCTTTGTCCTTGGTTTGCAATTGCCGTTCGCGAGTAATTTGAAAAAAGATAAGCAAGACAAGTAGCCTATTATGCATATAATTTTCTAACATGTCAAGAGTCTTTGGCTTCGAGCGAAGCGAGGAGCCTCCAGCCTTTCTAGCATTTATCAGCATTTGTAGCATTTAAAATGATACAAAGTCTAGTCTTTCAGACTGACTGTCACTTTTTTAGCCTACTTTTCACACTTTTGCAAAATTGATGAAATAGTAGACTTATAGACTTACGAAATCACCCGGGCAGATATGTGTCTGTCTGTCTTACCTTCTGTCTGTGTGTGTATCCCCCCTCCTATCAACTCCTAAGCGGTTGCAGCTATCAAATCCAAATTTGATGTGAGTAAAGATCTATAGCAGGATAGCTTATGGTCATATTTGAAAATGACGTCAGTGCTACCAACTGCCGAAAAATAACAATTGTAATTTGAGCTCTATCTATGATGGAAATCTCGGAAGGTATGGATGGGAACTGCTCCAAAATTGGGTCAATAACTTAGATGTTTGGCCCCTTAAAACAACAGTTACCATCATTTTCCAAGATTGGCAGATATATAGATGATAATATTTCAGATCAATTGTTGCCAACATGGTTCTACACCTGTTGTTAGTTCCAATTTTTAACTTCCATACTATCCATTGGATTTCAACCAAATTTCGTATGTGCTTTGTGACTATGCAAAATCCTTTGAGTTACGTCAAATAAATTGCTGGACTGCAGCGACGTTCGTGAAAAAGTGTTACAGTGAAAGGTGATGATATAGTTTTATCTCTTCTGCTGTAACGCTCTCTCTCTTCTTTTGCTGGGCTCGAGTGTCGCTACTGTCGTTTTTTATGTCACGGGTGAACTTCTGGATGGATTTTGATGCGGTTATCACCATCCTGTAAAGGATATATCGAGGAAGATTTCTGTAGAAAATAATTTATTTATAATCAGAGTTACGGTTTCAGTGAAAAAGTCGAAATTAAACACCACATAGCGCTTCTTAAGCTTACGCTGGGCAAACCATTAAAAATATCTATATACTATAAGCGTAAAAATTGTTCAGCATGAAAAGTTCTCCAAAAAAGTCTTCAATACATCGCCCACTATAAGTGTTTTTACGTTTTCATTTCTTCCAACGTTTTCATTTCTTCCAACAATCTCCATTCAGGCCGCTTCGGTGGCGTAGTTGGTAGCATGCTGAACTTCTATGCCCAAGATCGCGGGTTCAAATCCGGCCGAAGAGCGTTAAAAATCCCTCAGTTTGCCTCCCTTCGGAGGGGAAGTAAAGCCGGCGGTCCCATGTCATAGATTTATGGCATGTTAAAGAACCTTCCACTAATTACACCTGTGTGAAGCTAAATTGTATAGGTTAAGAATGTAAACAACTCTCATAGGTTCCTACCTTCGTTGCCTAGAGCCAACTGCGTCGAGTCATCACAATTAACACCGGTTATCAGACAGATTCTACACACACACAAAGTACACGGGGCTACATGACCGCAGCCCCTAAACTTAGGAATCAACCAATCTCCATTCAAATATTGAGGCGACAGTTTACGAGCTGGCTAGGGCCAACAGTTCTAAACTTCCTTCCTTGAAATATTGAATAACCGATACACGACAGTATCTCAGAATCCATGACTGACTGTGTGGCTCAGCGGTAACGTTCTTGCCTGCTGTTCCTAAGGTTGCAGGATCGAATCCTGGGGCAGTCATTTGGCATTTATGGGTGCACAAATGCGAAGGAGCTGTGTCAGTAGATTTAGTGGCACGTTAAAGATCCCCTTCGGGGCAAATTCCGGCATCCCGACGTCTCAAAACGCAGCAGGAGTTAAAAGAGACGCAAAACTAATGACATTATTATTATTATTATCAGAATGCTTGCCACGGTGGGTGAGTGGTTATCGTGTCGGACTACCAACCCTAAGCTTGCAGGTTCGCTCCTGGCCGTGGTAAGTTTTTTTTTTGAAAGGCGACAAAAATCACGACATGGATGTCATACGTTGTTGGCATGTTAAAGAACCCATTTGAATTCAGTAGGCCGCGTTCAATGGCAAAATTAATCTCGGGATTTTCCGCCAACACAAAGTTCCTCCATTCTCTACTAGAAAGCGCTGTAGTGTCAAGGAGCTTAGATATCTAACCTCCTTGACTTTCATAGCGCTCCAAGGAACGACGAAATTCGACATGCAAGCTGCCCTCTAGGTGTCAAATAACAAAGCTTGCACCTGGCACCCGGGGCCATACGATATTATTATTATTACTGTATTATCAGAATCCATGGAAGGGAACTATTTCTAACAAACTACAGTATAATGCTCTGTTGACATCAAATACGGATTTAGATATTAGGAAGTAATTTTTCAAAGCTTTTCGCTGTATGAAAGTGAAACTTGGACTGTTGGTGCAGCAGAAATGAGGAGAATAGAAGCATTTGAAATGTGGTGTTACAGGAGAATGAAAAAGATGGGTAGATGGAGTAACAAATAATGAGGTATTAAGACGAGTGGGAGAGGAGAGATGTTTCTGGGGGAGAATCAATTAATATTATTTATTTTCGTATGGTACAAATGATCTACATACAGGCTGTCTTTTATGTACCTTTGGAGAATGATAGGTCGTGTAGGGGACGGGTATAGAAGTCGTTTGAGACAGGGAACTTGGGGTCGGAGCGGCCTCCTTAACCCCTTAATTAAGGGTTGATTCAGGCCCTCCACCCTGTAAGTTAAGACAACCGACCCAAGCCTCTATTACCTTTCTCAATCCTTTAATTCATTTTACCATGTGGCGCTGGCGAATGGATAGCGTTGCGGTGCGAAAGGTAATAAGTTAGAGTCTTGGGTCGGTTGCCTAACTTACGGGGTGGAGGGCCTGAATCAACCCTAATTTTAGGGGTTAAGGAGGCCGCTACGACCCCAAGTTCCCTATCTCAAATTACTTGTATACCCGTCCCCTACACGACCTCTCCAAAGGTACTTAAAAGACACCCTGTATATATATACAAATATGTACATAATAAACAAGAAGTTCCGTGAAGAACTATACAGCCTACTTTTCATGCCAATGATTATTCTACAGTATATGAACCTTTCTAGAATAATGACGAAATTAAGTTGGTAATATCGAAATATATAATTAGTTCAAAATATACCTGGTATAATGTAGCCTAATAGAGCACTACAGTTGGCAGCCCTGGTGACTGAATATATTCTTAGTTCCATATTCATTTTCTTAGCCTTAAGGTACAGAATACAAAATTTGGTTGAAGTCCAATGGACGTTACATGCAGTTAGACATTGGATCTATCAGCACGCGTAAAAGCATGCAGCCAACAATGTCATGCGTGTGCTGGTCAGAAATAATCTGAAATATTATATCTTGTTGTGCTAATTTTGGATGAAATACATTTTTTAGTATAGAAGTTACATGTATTTTAAAATTGGACATATCAGCAGGCATAGAATCATGTTGGCTGCACTGCCTTGTATTAATTACTCCAAATTAATCTAGAATGTCAGGTGCTATACGTGTGCAAAGTGTAGAGCTGTTGGCTTGCATACTTTCTGATATATTGATATTAGGGTAAAACAAATATAGACAGCATTTATTAACAGTTGGCAGCCCTGATTGCTCTTAACAATACCAATAGTAATATCTGTTATGGTACACATAGCACATACGAAATTTGGTTGAAATCCAACTGCTAGTATAGAAGTTGTGTGTATTTAAAAATTGGTACTATCAGCAGGTTTATAATCATGTTGGTAGAACTGACGTATATAAGTTACTCCAAATTAATCTAAAATGTCAGAATATGCGTGTGCGTAGCTTAAAGGTGTTGGCTTGCATACTTTCTGATATATAGGTATTTGGATGAAAAAAATAGAGAGAGCAATTATTAACAGTTGGCAGCCCTGGTGGCCTTAAGAATATGCTCAGTCATAGCTGTTTATGTACAGATATTACATACAAAATTTGGTTGAAATCCAATTGATAGTGTAGAAGTTATATGCATTTAAACATTGGACCTATCAGAAGGCTTAAAATTAGTTTGGCAACACTGTCATGGTTGGCCTCCTGGAAATTAAACTGAAATAGTCTTATCTACATGTGTGCCAATTTTGGAATAGCTCCCACGCATACCTTGCAAGATATCCAACATGGAGCTCAAATTTCTAGTGCGTTTTTTCAGCAGTTGGTAGCACTGACATCATTTTCAAATATGGACGTGAGATATTCCGGTGCACATCTTTACTCATACTAAATTTGGTTTTGATTGCTGCAGCCGTTTAGGAGTTGATAGGGGGGGGGGGGACACACACACAGCCAGACAGACAGACAGAAGGACAGACAGACAGACACACAATTTCCCGGATCGATCTCATAAGTCTACTTTTTCCTCATTTTTGCAAAATGTGAAAAGTAGGCTAAAAATGAACATCAAGGCTCTTCAACCAGGAAAGCGCTGGAGCTGATTCTTTCATGAACTCTTCCCATTCGCCTGCAAAGCTACGCTGTGGGCACTCCCAAATGATGTGGTTCGTCGTCTGTTCACAAGATAGTGATTCTAGCCAACCCCATTATTTGTGTAGCATTGCTTTTGATCAATTCCTGGGATATGCTGGGAATGATCATCTAAGTGGATTTGGTGAGGTGAAGAAAAATCTCTCCACCTTTCCTTCCAGATTTTGTTGATGTTGTAAACCCTGGCTGCTTAATAATTTCATCACCCCAAATAGGATTCCTGGATTTCAGACGCATGGGTGGAGGATTACTCAGTACTGAGTGAACCGGAATGTGCTTGAAGTCTGAACAGATGTAAGTGTCCTTAAGGACACATTGAGCTGAATAAGATTAGATAGTGTGGTAGGACATATACTAAGACACGCAGGAATAGCATATAGGAATGTAAGGAAGGGTTGAAGACAAGAACCGTAGGGGATGACTAAGATTAGAATATGTTAATCAGATTGTCTCGGATTAAGGTGTGCTTAGGGTTACCAGATTTCAAGAATGGAAAAACAGAACACAAGTCCCAAAACTTTTTTAAAATCAAGGTTGTTAGGCTAAATGTTGTAATAAATTATACACATATGTATTAAATAAGCATTACATAATCAAATACACAAATTAAAACTAGATATTGCTGATATATCATATAGGTCTATGACACCAGCAACTTACAAATACTTTTCACTGGAACGACCTATTGCAAGTATTTTTTATTTGTAAGCACCTTCTGATGAAATTCACTATAATTTTCATCATAATTGTATTATGTGAACAATTCTTGTTTCATCAAACTAATGGAGCTTCTCTTTCTATCCTCTCTCCATTTGATATTCATGACAGAAAAAACTCTCTTCGTAAAAGCATTGGAGAGGAAAATGCTGAGTATTAACTTCACAAGGACTAAGATATTCCTTACGGTAATGTTGTTGCCCCTGATAAATCTATAACATGTGCCCATCTATCTGACACAGACATAGAAATCATCTTCTCTTCAAACCTGCACCTGTATCACCAGAAAACAAGCTAGATATTACAATCAATTCTGAAGTGGGACATTTGAAAATTGGTGCGAAATTGAATATATTATCAAATTATGCAACAACAACAAAAACGGAATATTTGGCGTTCCTTTGAAGATTGAAACTGAACGGGGAACAAAACAAGAGAAAACGGAACGTCTGGCAACCCTAGGTGTGCTAGGTATGTAGAGATGAAACGGTTAGCTCAGGATAGGGAGACATTGAGGGCTGTATCAAACCCATCAAAAGACTGAAAACTCAAGTAACAGTTGAGTTGTCACGGACTTACTGTACTTGTATAAATAATGTTGTGATCGTACGCTTGCCAACCCACGTGTTCACTGCCATGTTGGCGATTGCAGCGCTGTGATGTAAGGCGATAGTCAAGGAAACAACGAGTACCTCGCATAATGAGAGGCGGAGACAAGGAGGAGCGAAGCATTCGCTAAGCTGATTCGTGCAACCATTGTGCAATTAAAAACTCGCTGCATACCTCCCCCTTTTTTTTAATGAGCTTTATCAAAGTCGTAAATGAAGTCAACTTCTCGGAATGTATCACACAACCCGCCTCATGGTGTAGACTATTTAATCTATGGGTCACCATAGCTAAAGCCAGTGATGGATCCAGGGCTTGCGGGGCCCTGGGCGATATGATAAGCTGAGGCCCAAAACAACAGGAAATACAAAAATATCAAATGGAAAATAGTTTTATAATAATAGTACATTAAGCAACGAGCCTATAATGGCAATAATTAAGACACGAGTATGTTTATAAAACGAGCGTATGCGAGTTTTATAATTTCCATACGAGTGTCTTAATTACCATTATAGGCGTGTTGCATACGACTGTTTATGTTCGACGATAATTATATCTATTTTATGTTCGAACATAAATATTCATAGATATCTGTCGAGATTTCGCCAGTTTTATGTACTGAACAGAGCGCATGAGACGCAGAGAATACCTTGTATTAGTCCATGGCCCCCTCCATACACCACTATGACACTAGGCCAGGCAGTGAAATTTAAATTAGAAGGCCTTGGAAATCAGCGCAGGTGCGATGATATCCTTACCTAATTGGTCAAACAACTGTTTCTTGAGCTCTGATTGGTGGGAGAAACTGTTTCATAATGAAAAATAGTGTTATAATTAACTTCATTATAGTACAGTTTTCTGACATATAATAGTCAGGGTCGAACATAATAATAAAATAAAGAAGAGGCGAAACAAAGATCTATACAGACAAGCAGAAAAAATCACAGATACCATACGGAAGAGCTGATTGAAATTCTATGGACACCTTACGAGAATGAGCGATAGTCGACTAACGAAGAATATCTTTAATTACATCACCAAGATAAAAACGACTACAAAATGGGTAGATGAAATAAGAAAGGATATGGAGGAAGTTGGGTCAGTCCAAATGGGATCTGGATTAGAGAGGTGTTTCGAGGTACGATTGATGCATTCAAGGGGTTCCTGGAAAAGCATAGGAGAAGAGCCAAGATCATCTGGTCAGAAGAAAGGAAGAGAATCCACAGTGAAAGGATGAAGAGTTTCTGGGAGCAGAAAAGAGGACTAATCAGCAATTCAATTGTTTCCCGTGGCCCAAAGAAGGCCAAAATCGAACAAAGAAGAAGACAAATAAAGAATAGTTACAATATTTTGAATACACTACAGTAATTTTTTAAATAATATGACAGAAACCTTTAAGTCCCCTTGAAGAAGATTATGCCAACTATGACATATCAACATACGACTTTCCCCCCGGCTGAAGTCTTCTATAATTTCACTGAAATCTAAACGGTCACGGGAGGTCATAGCTGCACTGAAATAAGAATATGAATTATTAATTAGTTTGAAAAGTATCCTCCCTATATTATTCTGCTAAGGTCCCATTCCGGTTTTGTACCGAAAATAAGGTCCTGTTAGCACCAACCTACACATATGGGGTACCTTCAGGTTCCGCATAACCGCATGTGTGCCCGAAACGCACTCACTTCCTCTTTAAATGCCTCATAATTCAATAAATAAATACCTTAAAAAATGTACATTTACAATGGGAGCACCGTAACCTGGCGAACCTGCCGCTGGAGCGCAGGGCAGCGCGTTGGCGGCAGCCATCTGGCGGGAGCACGGCGTACTGCTAGCTGAGGAGTCTCTCAGCTGATGGTTCCGGAGTGGTCTCGCCAAGACTTTCTCTAGGGTTCAATCCTTTGCAAATGTAAAAAATTGCTGTAGAAGAAACTCTCGAGCAAACAATAACCGATGAATTCGTTGTAACATCGACTATTGTCTACAAATAGGTACTGTGACAAGTACAAAACACTGTTCTACATAATTATTTGTGTTCTTCTCATGTACATATGCCGTTTAACAACAATAAATACATTTCTTCAATATTTAAAACTTCGTTCTCCCACATTCTTCCCTACTACCCCCATACACCTACATTCACGCTGCGAAAGCTCGCACGGGCCCACTAGTAATTAATTAATCAATTAAATTTAAAACAATCCATGGGGCGGATTGGGCGGTCGCCCTCCTTGCCCTCACCTAGATCCACCCCTGGCTGAAGCCCTGCCCGGATGTGGCTATAGTTTGCATGGCAGTGAGGATAGCAGATAAGCTGCTGATAATGTTTGAAGTAAATTTGCGGATAGTTTTTATAATACAATCTGAACTTGTTGAATATCATTACTGGGACCCTGCTGATAATGACATGCATTTATCTGTTTTTCTCATGACAAATGCAAGATGATGATGTAAGCTAATCTCATTCAAATTAGTTTGTCATTAAGCATAATTAACACTCCGAACTGAAAGGGGTTGTAATTCTGGCTGTATAACATTCATTTTAAGCATAGCACACAGCATACATAGTCTAGGGCTGTTTTTATTCAAACTTTTTTGTGTGTGTACCACTGTAAGAGATGAGGATCTCTCGCGTACCACCTAATGGTTGGGAGATATAGTAACTATAACCCCCATTACCACTATGGATTTTAAATCGTGTTTGTAAGAGTTTAAGTTCGAATAATAATAATACAAGAACTCGTAATAAATAGGCCTGAACATAAAAACCAAAGTTCAACTAACAACTTCAATGTGAAGGGTGAGTTTGAAGATTAGAAGCCAACTTAGGAATGTCTGGTCTAGATTGTTTTCCACTGTAAGGAGTCTATTCTGATATTTATTCTTGAGATAAACAAGTGAAGGAAATGCGGTCTCACACAAGTACCAAGTAGTGAAAGGCAGTAAAACTCTAACTGCTTTGTCAGCTATGTCTGCATAGTCTGCACGCCTCTGAAACCAAAAGTTCACAGGAGTCATTTTTGAAAACGTTTGCCTTAGTTCTGAATGACAATTCAATCCATAAAACTGCTCCTTTTCTTTGGGCTTAAAATCCTCCGGCAACATATCAATGCTTTTATATTTTTCGTATCATCACCGCGTACGAGCGCATCATTGGTGGTACGCGTACCACAGTTTGGGAAACGCTGGTCTAGGGGAACGAATTTCTCCTCAAATGTCTAAATGTGTAGCTATAATGAAATGAAAATCCACAGCCTGCTTCCAGTCTCCGACCGGGTCAGGAATGGAATGAATGAAGCCCCCATCTAGTGGCGAGGATATGAAGTGTGCCGGCTGCCAAAGCCTGTCGCACTCCTCTGGGGCAATGATTAAATGCGTGACAGATGAAATGATAGTGAAGAGTGTTGCTGGAATGAAATTTTGACAGGGAAAACGGGAGTACCCGGAGAAAAACCTGTCTGCCCCAGCTTTGTCCAGCACAGATCTCACATGGAGTGACCGGGATTTGAACCACGGACCCAGCGGTGAGAGGCCGGCGTGCTATAATACTTTATCTAATTATAACTATTATTGTATTGCGGATAACAAATGTGCGGATTCGTATAAAAGTCGTGCGGTTGCGGGGCGGATGCGGATAACGTTTTTCTTATCCCCACAGCTCTACATATAAAGGCTTCCAAAATGATGGTATATTGGATTTCACGGCTGTAAATATATAACAATATCGTATGGCCTCGGGTGTCGGATGCAAGCTTTGTTATTTGACACCAAGAGGGCAGCTTGGTTGATTGGTTCTTAAGTTTAGGGGCTGCGACTACGCGGTCATGTAGCCCCGTGTACCTTTGAGTGTGTGTAGAATCTGTCTGATAACCGGTGTTAATTGTGATGACTGTAATAGTGTGTGTTATCTGTTTTTTAATTTAAGTACTACAACTTAGAATTTTTCGAATAGTTCCTACTTTTGCCGCCAAGCACCACCGTCAACGACTACTAGGCCAAGTTCAGAAATTAGCTACTAGACGCCACCGCAGTCGGCTGTTGGCAACGAACGTAGAAACCTAAGAGCGTTGTTTTCATTCTTAACCTATCCAATTCAGCTTCACACAGGTGCAATTAGTGGAAGGTTCTTTTACATGCCATAAATCTATGACATGGGACCGCCGGCTTTACTTCCCCTCCGAAGGAAGGCATACTGAGGGATTTGGAACGTTCTTAAAAAATCCGACGGCTTCGGCCGGGTTTGAACCCGCGACCTTGGGCATAGAAGCTCAGCATGCTACCGACTACGCCGCCAGAGGGTAGCTTGCATGTCGAATTTCGTCGTTCCATGGGACGCTATGAAAATCAAGGAGATTAGATAATTATCTAAGCTCCTTGACACTATAGCGCTTTCTAGTAGGGAAAGGAGGAACTTGGTGTTGGCGGAAACTCCCGAGATTAATTTTGCCATTATGAACACGGCCTACTGAATTCAAATGCGATCTTTGACATGCCAACAAGGTATGACATCCATGTCGTGATTTTTGTCGCCTTTCAAAAATCACTTAGCATGGCCAGGAGCGAACCTGCAAGCTTGGGGGTTGGTAGTCCGACACGTGAAAGCGCAGGTGTGATTCATAAGAAGGGAGGTAGCGTGCAGTTCGTTACTCCTATAGGGGTCCAGGTACAGACACCAATAGCCCGCTGATGAATCTATCTTGGTGTTCCTAGGCGAAACCCACACAAGACACGGCATAAACCTAGAAATATTGCTGAGTTTTAATATTTATACAGTAATTTACTTCAGGTGTTTTCACATATTCCTCCCCCGGGGACTCACAACTTGTGGGACGTGGGATAGCGACCACGGGACCCCAGCTGAATCTGGCATTGCTTCCACTTACTTGTGCTGGGCTCCTCTCTGTCTTCTTTCCTGTCGACCTCTCTTGGTCAACTCTTGTTCGCTTCCGACCCCGACGGTATTAGGGTATCCGAGGCCTAGGGAGTCTCTTCCTTTCCCGCCTTAATTGGCCCTTGTCTCATCTTTCCTGATCCCTCATTCTTCGAGAGATCAGCCTCCTCTTTCTTTTCGTCATATTTTCTTTTTCTCTTTAAGATTCTCGCACTGTCTTGTGAATCAGCTCGCCGTGTATCTAAATTACATTTTGCAATTTTTTTTTCAAATTAATTTTTGCGAGTATTTTCGATCTGCCTTAGTTTTCGTTCTGGTTTCCATTTCATTTTAATTTTCGCCATCACTCAGACCATAGGGGCGGATAACCTAGATGTTAGGCCCCTTAAAACAACAATTATCATCATCATCATCATCAACATTGGTTTCAAAGCTATGATAAACTTGAATTCGGCGACCACATAGTCTGTGGAGGCTGTACCTGCCCATTAAGTGTGGAAAATACTTGTAAAACATGTGTGGAAGAAATCAGAAATCCGAAGATCTTGGTCTGTCAAAGGTTTAACTGACTAAGATACGACAAAAAAAATTGTAGAACCAAACTTGAAAATCTCACCAATTCCGATTTTGTTAGTGAAATCCACTTTCAATAGGAGTTTCAGGAATAGACCTAGAAAGTTACGTCCGCCAACAGCGGGGTTTGTATTTTTGGAAATATCTGGGAAACTGTGGGTTCTAGGGTCTTAAAATGCGTGTTTTTTGATGTACACTTACAGACCTCCCGAGTGTTGTTTCTCACACCGAAGATTTAACAATAACCTGTCTCTTGTCCTACGATTATTTTGATATTTCTCGTATTTTAGCATGTATTTTGAGGTCGTTTCTCCTTTTATGGAAGGTGTAGTAGTGAAAAGTTATAATAATTGATTGGTGTTCGGCCTATGATGTATTCCCATACCAAATATTACGTTGATCTACGTAGCCGTTCTTGAGTTATCAGTAGGGACTGGATTTTTTGAAAATACAATTGAGTCGTCCAGTTGCAAAACTCGTTTAATCCACTTGTGAATAAGGATCATGTCGTAAATTTTTTATGCTATTATTTTATTTTATTTTATTTTGTTTTGTTTAATTATATTTTATTCTCTTCTGTTTTATTTTGATTTTGTTTTGTTTTATTTTATTCTCTTATGTTTTATTTTGATTTTGTTTTGTTATATTTTATTTTATTCTCTTCTGTTTTATTTTATACCGTGTTATTTTGTTTTAAATTGTTTTATTTAATTGTTTGTTTTGTTTTATTTTGTTTTTCAAGAAAACAAACATAAAACCACGAAGAAAAAAATAAAATTCAAAAGCAAACACAAAACCAAAAACACTAAGCAAAAAGTAGAAAACAACAAAAACAAAAGATACGCGAGGCAAAGTCCAGAGAAACGTTTGTCATGAAAATGATTCTTATTCACAAGTGGATTAAACGAGTTTTGCAACTGGACGACTCATATGCGCCTATACAAATGTATATTTTGAGTTTTTTTTTTTTTTTCAAATTCTGAACATAACAGCATATACATTTGAAATTAATTATAATTTAAAACATCTTGAGCAACATAGGATTCGCCTGCGTGTTGGACATCCCTTGTAAGCAACTTTATAAGCAACAGATTAGTAACTAATTATTTTACACTAGCAAGCTGCCTGGCTATTTGAAGAAGGGAATGGGGTGGGCCATTCCTTTCACCATCTCGACAGCCAGTAGCCTGGGGTTAGTTTTGTGAGGAGTTTCTTCAGTTAATGTGTTACTGTATTCTTAGTGTGCATATCCTTAACTCAAAATGCCTAAAGAGAAGAGCAGCAGAAAGTATTTATTAAAACAGTGGGTGTCAGGTAATATTGATTATTCAACCGATGGCAGAGACCGGACATTTATGCTCTGAAAACGATTAAAATAGGCCTAGTCGTACTTTGTCTCGTGAAAACATTGAAAAACTTGCAATTATCTATTGAGACGCTTCTTTCTAAAGTGAATGATACATAAGTGAATAAGATTGCCTTATTGTTAAGAGCATATTTTTCAATGTTTTATGAATATTTTCTACATTTAGTGCAAACGGTAATTGCATGCATATTTTAATAGTTTTCAGTTCATAAGTGCTCGGTCCCTAGCCATAAGCGTGCAAAAATACAGGCAAAAACAAAATATTGTTGCGTGCATTTGTCACATTACAGCCTGAAACGCACAAATAACGCAAAATTCCCTGGTTATAGAAAAAAAAACCTGACAAACCTTCATTTTTAGAGGTGATTACATTTTGCTGTTGTTAGTTGTTTCATTTGAAGGGCTTAGACCACGTGGGCACTTCGCCCCGATTTATACATTTCTGAATCCTTATTAGGACCCAATAATAATAATAATAATAATAATAATACAGACAGGCACCCACTGGCTAACCAAGTATGGAAAAATAACACAAGTGGAAAGTTTCAAATACCTAGGAGAGATTATACAGAAAACAGGACTGAACTTGGCATCCAATGAGGGGGGGGGGGGGGGGGGGGGGTCGCTAAATTGCAGAAAGCATACCGACTTACAGGGAACCACTACAATAAAATAAATAATTACGAGCCTTACAGTAGTCGCATATGATGTGTAACATCTGACATAGAAGAAACCTCACGTGGAATTGTTGATACACCGGTATTTTATATTATTATTGGCACAAATATTAATCTATTGTAAAAGGGAGTGTTTTACAGATATTGTAGTTTATAATACGGAACTCATTTTATTAGATGATTTGTAGCTTCCACCAGCACTAGCCTAAATAAAGAATACGATATGGATCAACTAGATTAATAGACGCGACACCGCTCATAACCTTAAATTCCTTATAGACAGGTCCTCTTCATTCACAGACCAACACATGATTTCATATCGATTCTGTTAAAATGAGTCATATTGATATAAATATAGTTTAAAATGATAATCTGGTAGCAAAAATATCTACCCCGTCCGGGATTCGAACCCAAGATCTCTAGATTCACAGTCATAAGCACTAACCCCACGGCTATTTCGACTACGCAAATATTGTGCACAAGATGGTGACTTATTTCCACGTTCCAATAATACTGCATTACGGAATTAAGTTTCATTTATATTTTGCTTGTATCGATAATGTTCCTGCGTGAAATTGAGTTTAAAATGCCTTATGAATAGGCCCTCTTGTGAGTAAAGAGAATGTATTCAGCAATAGTTCATGAAGGCTCGCTGAATTCTCGTATAACCGCAGCGATTATATTATATTGATGACTGCATTATCGTTATGTGGGTTAATATTTGAATAGTCATTGTGCAGAAACATAATACCGGCAATGCCGACTACTTACAATGTTTGATATTAAGGCATTTTGCCATTGAAATACTGATACGAAGATTTCGAACATGTACTGAGGGAAGTTTGATAATAAATGTGAAGAATATACTCTGGTGGACTGTAATTTATAGTGCTGGGATTTCAAATCACTGGACTTCTGTGGAACATTTAAGTAATTATATTATATTACACAGTTATATACAATACATGATGATACAATGCATACACTGTCACTCGTTTGATATAATGGTCCAAGACTGCATGTCAGCAGTTCTGCTTCGTTCTCACCCCGTGGTGACTTCCTTGAGCACAATTGTGACACTGCCGAAGGAATGTACGGTCCTTGGGTGCGGGGAGGGGCAGGTAGCACACCCCTCACAACCAGTGGAAATAACGGGACTCGCCACAAAGACGAGTAGAGGCCTGGGGAACAGTTTCACACAGTTTCACACTTGTTCCTAAACATGTACTATGTCATTTGTTTCAATTTCTTGACACCGGAGTTCGCATGAGCGCTTTCCGTTCAGTATGTCATATACATTCCACATGGCCGAGAGTGCGTCATGGTATCAATTTCCGACACCGCGCGCTCATTGTTCCACTGCCAGCTATTACACTTCCGTTCGATCGATCGAGCGGGCAGTGCATACTTCCGTTTTTCACCACTGCCAGCTTGTACACTTCCGTTCGATTGATCGAGCGGGCAGTGCATACTTCCGTTTTCCACCACTGCCAGCTAGTACACTTCCGTTCGATTGATCGAGTGGGCAGTGCATACTTCCGTTTTCCACCACTGCCAGCTAGTACACTTCCGTTCGATGGATCGAGCGGGCAGTGCATACTTCCGTTCGATCCACCACTGCCAGCTCGATCGTTCCGATCCACTTCCGACCCCAATTTTGAAAATCACTCCCACAAAACTATCCAGAAACCGAGCGGAAAGATGTTACACATCAAAAAGTATTTCCATCAATGCCAAATTACGACACTATCGTATCAGAGGCCTTATACGCTTCAGAAACGACAGCAATCAAGGGACGAACAAAAATCAAGGAATTAAAAAAACAAGAGAGAAAATTTCCGAGAAAGATCAACGGGCCTGTTCAGAAAGAGGGGAGTATGGATAAAGAGACCGACAATAGAACTGTACAAACAGACAGAGACGATTACAAACAACATAAGACAAAGAAGGGCGACATATTATAGATATATACTGTACCCGATACCTAGTTCAGGCTATCGGCTACGCCAGCAGACATTAAGCCGTAGTTGAGATTATGGGAAGAGTTATGAAAAGGTAGCGCTCAGATCGAGTGCTACAGTGATCCTGAGAACCCAAGAGAACTTTAGAGATTTTTCTTGTTTTATGTGGATGAAATATTTTTGATTAGAAAAGAGATGGTTCGATTTTTGGACAATGACAATTTAACGTTGGCATTCGACCATACTCTCAGGTAGGATATATATTTAAAAATGTCTGTCTGACTATCAAAGTAAAATAAATTTGTTTTTATCTTAGTTGTGATCTGATGATGGTGTGATTTTCCTTTTTCTTTCTTGTCTTGATTAAGGCTTAACCGGAAAGGATGTGGTTTGCTAGGAGTTCAGTTGATGGCGCCCATTTATATATGCATTTTTTGTTATTAAACTTAAGCCCGTAACGACCCTAGAGATACTTTGTCTCGTGTTACCCACTGCTTTTTCGATATCTCAGCTGAATTTCCGACACTTTCCTTATTTGACTAGAGGTTCATTTAACTCCGCTCTGTCCTGGAACTCCAGGAATGCGATGTAATAGCAGATGGGTCATCGCATCCCCAGGACGAACGGGTACAATACATAGGATGACCGAAGACAGACTGACAAAGAACATTTTTAATATAGATACGAATAGTTCTGTAAAAACCAATTGCGTAAAGGAAACCGTGGAACACCTCAAGAAACTAAACATCTCTACAGAAGACAGGATCACATACAGAGAAAAACTTAGACAACAGATGTTTGAGGAAACTCCCAAAGAGAGACAACCGGGAAAGAAATGGATGGAGGAGAGAAAGAGTAAGCATAGTGTATACATGAGAGGTTTTTGAAAAAAAAAGAAGAAGAAAGGGCCAAAATAAAACATGGAAATTAATTGTGTTGTAACGCTCTCCTTATGGGGAATTAACGAATAAATACATGCATAATAATCCCATTACTGTTCAATTTAGTCATGGGAATATTATTATGAGGCAAAATTTGATGTAATTTACAGTAATAGCCCAAATAGGTAGCTTTGTTGCCTTGGTAACCAAAAAGGCCTGGATTGCTAGCGCAAAAGAAAGTAACTTTTTAGGGATCTTTTGTTGACAGTAACATTTTATGTTGGTAACACTGATTTTAAAAATTCAAGAAAAAGGAAGGAAGAAGGAAGATTGTAGTTTTACGTGACCGTGAATCTTGTGATTATGAGCCACGGGACCTCCTTTTTACGTGGAATCCGAACCACAGGACATGGCATTTCACTTCGAAAATCTCACATGCATTGACCGGGAATCGAACCCGGACTGCCTTGGTGAAAGGCATACAGCTAGACCGCTGAGCCACCACGCCCCTTTTAAAAATTCAAAATGACACTAGGAGATGCTAGAAAGAAAATCGACATATAGAACGATATTTAGTTCAACACTAAGAGTTCGTACTATCTCAGGGCCGACAGACGTACTAACTTTCAATAATAGTAAGTAAGATGTTTATATAACAACATAATGTTGACATGGTAATCACAGAGACTCCCAGCTGTCGGACATATCCATTGTAAAACTCTCGGCATCTCGGAAGGCGGAGCTAGATTTCACGGGGCAAAGAACAATATAACGAATTCAGTAGGCCTATATTTGACAATTGTATAGCTACAAACGTTACACAAGTTTAACATGTGAGAAGCCCCATCATCATCATCCCTCCCTATACAGTATTATTCTGTTAAGGTCCTATTCCAGTTTTGTACCGAAAATAAGGTCCCATTAACACCAACCCAATGCGTAAGCGAAACGCACTCACTTACTCTTCAAATGACTCACAATTAAACAAATACCTTAAAACATGTATATTTACAGTGAAATAATGAAAGAATGCTACACGGTAACCATGGTAACAGAATCTCACAGGTCCATCTATTTCTGTAAGACGCAATGCAATTCCAATTATTACATTACTGTGAAAGTTTCCAGACGGTTATAAGGTTATCACTGAACCAAATTAAGCTGTAAAATTCATCAATACATACAGTATAATGCGCTTAAGGTGGGTCAAGGGGCACTCTAGAATTTTTTCACGCAATTTTCACGTGTGAGTGTGGTACGAAAGTCTTTTTCACCCGACTATAAAGGGTCTTTGAAAACCACATTTAAAGGCCCTTAAATTAACAGTGTCTGTGATATTCCCAGAAAACTAACTTCGCTCTGATATACCTATGAAGGAATGACAAACCCCTAACCACTGCACCAGTAGCTGAATTGATAAAGTCTGATTATTCATACCAAGGATAAATCAGTCATGGCATTCATGATTTAGATTTTGCTAAGTGTACTCTTTACAACTAGAATATTCGCGGGCGAAGCCGCGACGGGTGATACAAGTGGATTCGGATAACAAACATGCGGATGTTTTGTTTATCCGCGCAGGGCTCTACCCATAGAGCGACAACGCAGTCATGTAGCCCCGTGTACATTGGGTGTGTGTAGAATCTGTCCGATAACCGGTGTTAATTGTGATGGCTGTATTAGTGTGTGTGATGTGTTTCAATTCAAGTAAGGACTGCAGACATTCGATTTTCGAGTAGTTCCAACTTTTGCTACCAAACGCCACCGTCAACGACAACTAGTAATTAACTTGGTTACTAGATGCCACCGCAGTCGGCTCCGGGTGACGAACGTTGGAACCTAAGAGCGTTAGTTAAATCTAACCTATAATTTAGCTTCATGCAAGTTTAATTAGAGGAAGGTTTTTTATCATGCCATAAATCTATGACATTGGACCGCCGGCTTTACTTCCCCTCCGAAGGAAGGCATACTGAGGGATTTTTAACGCTTTTAAAAAATCCGACGACTTTGGCCGGGTTTGAACCTGCGACCTTGGACATAGAAGCATCCCAACAATTTCATCTCGGTTTTGACGAATGATTTAATACGCGCGGCTACACCGCAGATTTTCAAAATTCTCTGAGTCAGTAGGTAGCTAGTTATTGTTTCATTAGAGGGCCTTGGATGGTGTATTTGTAATTGAAGCTAGGAGTGGGAAGGAGGTGGCCGTGGCCTTAAATTAGGAACCATCCCAGCATTTGCCTGGGAGTAGAAATGGGGAAACCACGTAAAAACACTTCTATGGGGGCCGAGGTTGGAATCGACCTCGCCTCTTCTCAATTTTACCTTAGGAATCTGAATGGACCCCCGTTGAATTCGTCAGTCAGAATTAAATTTCTTGTCGAGCCCAAACCTCCTGGACGAGTCGCTATACATGGAGTCTGTTCTATATTAGTATCTATATTATATTATTGTTTGACTGCATTAAAATACTCGTATTTGTAGCCTACTTTCGATTTTTGCAAAAAATGAAAGTAGACTTATGAGATCAACACAGGGCGAAAAATTGTGTGTCTGTGTGTGTGTGTGTGTGAGTGTACTCGGAATGCCTGTCCCCGCCTATCAATTCGAACACGGTGATACCGAATTGAACGAAATTTGGTACAGAGGTAGCACTAGCAAAGGGCACGTCAGTGTCAAGTTTTATATCGCCGCCATCTTGACGGAAACGGAATGGCGGCCACCCACATGTTAAAAGGTAAAATCAAATTACTACCAACCTAATTATTAGATCCCTACCAAATTTCGCAACAACATACCTTTTTGTGGGAAGCATCTTTTGACTGAACTACAAGGTCATCAGCCCAATAGTTTGCAGATAGCGGCCATGTATGTGTGCGAATCGATTCACCATATCAATTCAAACACGGTGAAACCAAATTGAATGCAATTTTGTACAGAGGTAGCAATAGCAAAGGGCACCTCAGGGTCATGTTTTATATCCGTATAGCACGTTGTATTTCAACAAGCTACTTCAACCAACATTCGATTAGCCTATATTCCTTCAAAAGGACAAAGAGTAATAACAATACCCATGCATTTAGGAGAAAGTAGGCTATATGTTCTTTACTGAACATCTTGTTATGATTTTTGTTTCTATATTTATATTGTTTTACACTTTAATTGTTAATGTTCTTAGTTTTTTTTCCAGCCCATTACGTCAAGTAGATACGTAGTCTATATTCTCCGAAATTTGGCTTAAAGATTCAAACATCAACCTGTCCTTACTACAGGTGGTTAAAACCTATAAAGGGTTACGTATTTGTAGAAATTGTTTATTTAATTGAATGGATCAAGAGGACAAAACTTGTGAATCTTACGAGAAAGACATAATGATTATAACATAACGAGTCAGTGAGAACTCAGTTCACTGGATGGGCGCTAGATGTCAGGAGCTGCTTGAAGAGCGCTTGTGGCGCGCTGTACAGTGGGCATTGGAATTACGCGCGGTATTCGATAAACCTTGATTGGTGCAGTCAATGATTCTGTCTTTGTTTTATAACTAGAGCCCTGAGCGGATAAACAACACGTTGTACGCATCCGACCGTATCCGCACGACTGTTATTCGCATCCGTACGCAGGGGTGGATCTAGGGGAGGGCGACCGCCCAGGGCCCCGCGCGTGGATTTTTTTAAACTTTATTAATTAATTGTCGCCTCCGTAGCGTAGCGGTCAGCATGGTTAGCTGCCGCCCCGGAGGTCCTGGGTTCGATTCCCGGCTCTGCCACGAAATTTGAAAAGTGGTATGAGGACTGGAACGGGGTCTACTCAGCCTCGGGTGGTCCAAATGAGTAGAGGGTGTTCGATTCCCACCTCAGCCATCCTCGAAGTGGTTTTCCGTGGTTTCCCACTTCGTCTTCGGGCAAATGCCGGGATGGTACCTACTGTAAGGCCACGGCCGCCTCCTTCCCTCTTCCTAGACTATCCATCCCTATCTTCCATCCCTTCCCCTCCCTCATGAGGCCCCTGTTCGCTTTGCAGGTGAGGCCGCCTGGGCGAAGTGCTGATCACACCTCCCCAGTTGTATCCATCCCGACCAGATGTTCCAAGCTCCAGGACACTGCCCATAGAGGCGGTAGTGGTGAGTTCCCTCGCTGAGTCCTTGGGAACCACCAACCTAGAGGGTAAATTGACTAAATAAAAAATTTAAAAAAAATATATTAATTAATTGATTATACTTTTCTAATCTATTTTTTTTTTTCAGTGCAGCTATGACCTCCCTTGACCGTTTGGCCAGTTTAGATTTCGGTGAAATAATAGAAGACTTCAGCCGAAAAAAAAATAATATTGCAATGTAATATTTTAATATTTCATAGTTTATCTTCTTCAAGGGGACTTAAAGGTTTCTTTCATATTATTAAAAATGTCCTGTAGTGTATTCAAAATATTGTAATTAATCTTTATTTTATTATTATTACCCAACTATTTTCCATTTGATTTGATATTTCTTTTCATTTCCTATTGTTGTGGGCCCCACCTTATCATATCGCCCAGGGCCCCGCAAGGCCTGGATCCACTACTGTGCGCACGTTTGTTATCCGAATCCACTGACATAAAAATAATATTTTTAGCCTACTCTTCACATTTTGCAAAATTGAGGAAAAAGTAGACTAATGAGATCAATCCGGGAAAATGTGTGTCTGTCTGTCTGGCTGTGTGTGTGTGTCCCCCTATCAACTCCTAAACGGCTGCAGCAATCAAAACCAAATTTAGTATGAGTAAAGATGTGCACCGGAATATCTCACGTCCATATTTGAAAATGATGTCAGTGCTACCAACTGCTGAAAAAACGCACTAGAAATTTGAGCTCCATGTTGGATATCTTGCAAGGTATGCATGGGAGCAATTCCAAAATTGGCACACATATAGATAACACTATTTCAGTTTAATTTCCAGGAGGCCAACCATGACAGTGTTGCCAAAATAATTTTAAGCCTTCTGATAGGTCCAATGTTTAAATGCATATAACTTCTACACTATCAATTGGATTTCAACCAAATTTTGTATGTAATATCTGTACATAAACAGATATGACTGAGCGTATTCTTAAGAGCCACCAGGGCTGCCAACTGTTAATAATTGCTCTCTTTATTTGTTTTTATCCAAATACCAATATATCAGAAAGTATGCAAGCCAAAAGCTTTAAACTATGCACACGTATATTCTGACATTTTAGATTAATTTGGAGTAACTTATATACGCCAGTTCTACCAACATGATTATAAGCCTGCTGATACGACCAATATTTAAATACATGTAACTTCTATACTATCAGTTGGATTTCAACCAAATTTCGTATGTGCTATGTGTACCATAACAGATATGACTATAAGTATTGTTAAGAGCAATCAGAGCTGCCAACTGTTAATAAATGCTGTCTATATTTATTTTACACTAATATCAATATACCAGAAAGTATGCAAGCCAACAGCTCTATACTTTGCACACTTATAGCACCTGACATTCTAGATTAATTTGGAGTAATTAATACAAGGCAGTGCTGCCAACATGATTCTATGCCTGCTGATATGTCCAATTTTAAAATACATGTAACTTCTATACTAACAAATGGATTTTATCCAAAATTGGCACAACAAGATATCATAATATTTCAGATTATTTTTGACCAGCACACGCATGGTATTGTTGGCAACATGCTTTTTCGCGTGCTGATAGATCCAGGGTGTAACTGCTTGTAACGTCCATTGGACTTCAACCAAATTTTGTATTCTGTACCTTAAGAGATTGAACTAAGAATATATTCAGTCACCAGGGCTGCCAACTGTAGTGCTCTATTAGGCTACATTATACCAGGTATATTTTGAACTAATTATATATTTCGATATTACCAACTTAATTTCGTCATTATTGTAGATAGGTTCATATACTGTAGAATAATCATTGGCATGAAAAGTAGGCTGTATAATTCTTCACGGAACTTCTTGTTAATTTATTAGATAAAGCTTACAGTATTAAAGCAGCACATTTAGAAATTTGAGGAGAAAGTCGTTCCCTAGGCTGTGTATGTCATGTGTTACGTTTAAAATGAATATTATACAACTCTTTTCAGTTCAGAGTGTTAATGACATAATTTGAATGAAATTGGCTTAAATCAGGACTGCCCAACCTATACGGCCCGCGAGACTATTTTGTCCAGCCCGCTTCGTGTAGCCAAAACTTTGAAACAAGTTCCAGTTGTCTCACTAAACTAAATTATCATGAACTTTATTTCATAATTTGATTAATAATTGTGTCAATGAACAGAAATACTCCTTTGTCACTCATCGTACATTTATTAAAATATTAAATTTCAAAGCTCGTATGTGCCATCAAAAGTTTGCTATTTCCTACCGTTCTCTTTTTATTTGATATGGAAATATGAAATTTTGAAACCAAAGGGTGTAGTGACGTCACTAAAATGGTCGCCATTTTTAATAGTGCAAAATTTTGAAATCAAAAGTATCTTATATGTACACCTGGTAAATCAGCTATATCCATGCAAAATTTCATTTAAATCGGACGAGTGGTTCTTGCGTTATTGAGTAACACACACACAGACAGACAGAAAGACAGACACACACCATCTCATTTTTATATATTAGTATGATTTGAATTTATTTTTAGTATTTTATTTTTTATCCACTACAAATAAATATAGAAAACTGCAACAATTCTAAGAAAACTAAGGTCAGACAGCCACAAAACTCACCATATTGCATCTATATTAAAAAATAAAAATAATTATATGCCCCCCAAACCCCCCGGAGTATCATTGGCCCGCAAGGTCCCCCAACTATTTACATTGTGGCCCTTAGTTAAAAAAGGTTGGACACCCATGGCATCAATGATCATTTTACAGTTTTGTCATGGAGAAAACATAACGGAAACATATGTTATGTCATAAACATCCGTGCCCTACTATTGGTATTCAATAAGTTCGGATTGTATTCTAAGAACTATCCGCAAATTAACTCCAAACATTATCTGCAGCTTATCCGATATCCGCAAGTTTGTCCGTGGATATCCGCATCCGCGAAGGGCTTTATTTACAGGCTCATAAATCAAACAGCGCGTATTTTTTTTTTTATCAGAAATGAAAACGGCGAGCAGTTTGCTGCCATTGATGTAAATATTACAGAAAGGTGACCGATAGCTATCCATCTTTAAATCCGACCTACAGTGCCTCAGGCAGGATTTCATTTCGAAGACCCTCCCAGGGACTCATGACTAGTGGGACCTGGTTGGCGACCACGGGACCCCAGCTGAGTTCGGCATTACTTCCACTTACTTGTGCCGGGCTCCTTTCTGTCATCTTTCCTATCGACCTCCCTTGGTCTTGTTCTCCTTTTCCGACCCCGACGGTATTAGGTTATCCGAGCCTTAGCGAGTCTTTCACTTTCCCGCCTTAATTGGCCCTTGTCTCATCTTTCCCGTTACCCTCATTCTTCTTTTCCTTTTCATTATATCTCATGCCTTCTGCTCAATACCCTTAAGGAGGTAGGGTGTATGTAGCCCCAGTACTCCTGGTGCACCCTGGATAGTGCTACACCCTCGAGGGCTCACGGCTGGTGAGTTCGGGAGTTGGTGACCCTGAGGGATTCCTAAGCTGGGTCTGGTTTTCCCCTTTTTTCCATTGACTCTGGGGAAAAAAAAAAAACAAACTACTAAATGAACATGGCGGCCAAGCGAAGTTAAAACATTTAAATAGACTTTCCTTGCGACGTAACCATCCGAAACTTCGTACAGCAAATGACTATACAAACTGCAATGCACTGACATCTAATTTAGTTCAATTGTTTACATAACCTCAAGATGGCGGCTGTGCGAATTTTTAAAATTATTATTTATTTTTATTTCCTGTGTTCTAATCATGCGATCGAAATCAACGTTTGAATAATGAACGTACACAATAATCCTCACCTAATATTATATAACTCAATGGCCTAGATATATTAAAATTCAACATGGCGACCATCCGAAATACTAAGATGGTTCTCAATATCTAGTAATCTATGACAGCAATCAAACTGAAAGTTTGTATATGAATAGAGACTATATACGTAAGTTCACGTATGGTACGTTCAATAACCTGAGGAACACATATCCAACAAGGCGGTGACACTACATTTAAATATTCAAATAGAGGTTTCTCGCGATTTAACCTTCCGAGCGCAGTGGAACTTCGTACGGTATATGCTTATATTTTAATCCACTGGCATCTAATTCATTTAAATTATTTTCATAACCACAAGATGGCGGCAGGGCGAAATTTTAAAATCGCGTTTTGATTTCTTGTGTCCTAATCATGCGATTGAAGTTTAAATAAAAACCTACACAATAATCTTCATGTGATAGTACATAACAAGTAGTTCCGTGAAGAACCATACAGCCCATTTTCATATATCCTACTAATGTTAATTGCCTCTATCAACATACAAAATTTCAGTTTGATTGTTGTGATAGATTCGTAGATATTGAGAACCGTCTAAATATTTCAGATGGTCACCAGGTTGGATTTTTATTTATGTACTATTACATGAAGATTATTGTGTACGTGTGGTATTCAAAATTCAATCGCATGATTAGGGCACAAGGAGTAAAAACGAGATTTTAATATTTCGCTCAGCTGCCATCTTGTGGTTATGAAAACAATTGAAATAAATTAGATGCCAGTGGATTAACATTTGTATAAGTATTTGACGTGCAAAGTTTCACTGAACTCCGATGGTTAAATAACGAGAAATGTCGATTTAAATATTTATACTTCGCGTCGCCGCCATGTTGGATTTGTGCTCACCAGGTTACTGAAATTCATATAGGTGAACTTATGTTCATAGCCTCTATGAACATAAAAAAATCAGTTTGATTGCTGTAAAAGATCCGTAGATATTGAGAACCGTCAAAATATTTCGGATGCTCGCCATTTTGGATTGTTATATGTATAGGCCACAGTTATGTACCATTAAAAGAAAATGATTGCTTAGCTTCATTATTCAAACTTTCACTTTGATCGCATGATTACGACAAAAGAAATAAAAACTAAATTTTAAAATTTGGCACAGCCGCCATCTTGATGTTATGTAAACAATTGAACTAAATTAGATGCCAGTGCATTACAATTTGTATAATCATTTACTGTACCACATTTCACTGCGCTCAGATGGTTAAATCACGAGAAAAGTCTATTAAAATGTTTCAACTTCGCTTGGCCGCCATGTTCGTTTTTTACTTTACAGACTTTGGAAAGTTACATAGATAAACTTGTAGCACGGCTCTTTATAAATGTACAAAATGTCAGGGTGATATCATAAATAGTTTCGGAGATATTGAATGCCAGTGAAATATTTCGCACAGCCGCCATTTTGAGGTTATGTAAAGAATTGAACTAAATTAGACGCCAGTGCATTACAATGTGTGTACACATTTACTGTACCATGATTCATTACGTTTGGATGGTTAAATCGCGAGAAAAGTCTATTTAAAAATCTCAACTTCGTTTGGTCGCCATGTTGGTTTTGTAATTACCAGGATTTTAAAAGTCACATAGGTGAACTTCTAGTAGCTTCCTTTATCACCGTACAAATTTCAGGGTGATATCGGTAATAGTTTCGGAGATATTGAATGCTGGTGAAATATTTCGCACAGCGGCCATGTTTGATTGGTGAGACACAATAAAATTTGAAGGGCACGGTCGGGGTCGGCCAGAATGGTACTATGATCTTACCGGGTTTCATTGAAATCGCTTCAGCCGTTTAGAATTTATTAGGGGGGGGGGGGGGCACACACACACACACACACACACACACGCACACACAGACAAAAGGTGATCTCATGAGCTTATTTTTTCATAAAATGAAAATAGGCTAAAAATCCAGCATGATGACCATCCGAAATAATTAGACGGTTCTCAATATATACGAATCTATTACAGCAATCAAACTAAAAATTTGTATGTTTATAGAGGCAATTGATATAATTAGGATATATGGAAATAGGTTCAAAACTGTTGATCTGTTTGCCAGAGGGAGGACAAAGCTGTGGTTCACGTCGTTCGTATCGTGTATTAGGTAATAAAGGAAATGGACCCACGTACAGAGAGAAATGTGAGGTTTCTATCTAAGCCAGTGATTCCCAACCTTTGTCAGCTGACGCCCTCCTTTTCAGATTCGGGAGTTCATCGCCCCCCCCCCCCTCCCCCCACCCCTACCCCTCCCCACCACTCATCGCTTCTATAACCTCTTCGATTGACGCGGAGGATATAGACCTAACCTAATAACACTACATAATGGAATAGGCCTATCTATTACATACTAACTTCATTTTAGCACAATACAAAGAACACACTCTTACAACAATCCTTAAATTAGTCAACAAATGTCAGTGAGAGGGTTGACACTGTTTTCTCTTGGTAAGATTCGGTGTGTTTGGTTTGATATTTGACAGAGCACAGCGGAGATCACTTGCAACATCAAGCCGACAGTGCTGCTTTGTTTCTATGACACTCAGCGTTGAAAATCCTGACTCGCAAAAATATGTCTTTGAAAATGGAACAATGACACACAATGCAAATTTGGCTATTACAGGATACACTGCAGGAGAGTTTACCCAAAAGTCACCCAAAAATAATAATATAGAATCATCTTTTAGCTTTGATTCACACTTCAAATCTATGGCTTCTACTTGAAGCTGTGCTGGCAAACGACTTTCTTGTTAACATCCAGGACCATTCTTCCGACGAGATATCAGGAAAGTACAAGTTGAATTCTTGTGCCAGGGAATCCAAATGTTACTGAATTTGCACCTAAATTTATTACGATCACGTTCATTTTCCGGCAAAATTTCATTAAGGTGATGAAACGACGAGAAGTTGTTCAACTGAAGCCGGCGTTTCCGTAACTGTATTTTTTCCAGGAATGCATAATATTGGAGTTTTTGCCTTGGAGTTTTAAGTTCAAACGGTTCAAAGCTTCAAATAAATCACAAAGAAATGCCAACGAGACGATAAAATTGGCATGGATTTTGCTCCTTAAAACACAGCGAATTCCTTATTTCACCTCCAACCTCGCGGCACCGCAGAGGTTTGTGCCGACAGTTGGCAATTACCAGTGCTTTTGAACGATTGACTTGGTGCGACAATCACTTGGAGAGATTCGAAAAATGTTTATTTTACAAAAAAAAAAACTTAATTCGGAAATCACTTCACGCCCCCCTTGATAAACCCTCACGCCCCCCAGGTTGGGAACCCCTGATCTAAGCTATCACACAAAACTTATCTCTCACAGAGATGCGGCTAGGTATGTGTAGGAACACTCAATAAATGCACAGGAAACAATGACACAAGTGAGTCAGCGCTAATAAGAATTGTCGGCTCGTGCTACTAACAGTGTCTATTGTTTTTATAGCCCTTAAAGTTAGACGTGCTTCTTACTGACAAATTATCGAGGAACGTGGATCGATGTGAGTATTAAATTGAACAGATCTGTTGACATGAATACTAAAATATAACTGTGGTGTCTCTTTGGCTGGTCGTCGAGTTTCTTCGGTGGCGTAGTTGGTAGCCCGCTGAGCTTCTATGCCCAAGATCGTGGGTTCAAACCCGGCCGAAGTCGTCGGATTTTTAAGAGCATAAAAATCACTCAGTATGCCTTCCTTCAGAGGGGAAGTACAACCAGCAGAAAAGGATTCTCAGGCCCTGACTAAGAGATCAAGGACCAGCAAGAGAATGAAGAGTAAGAAGAAAGATGATGAAGAAAGCCAAACACAAGCTGAATATATGGCAGGAATATTCTTAATACTTGAGAGTGGTCTTTCTTTTTTATTTCTTCATTTTCTCATACGTTGAGTTTTCAGACATTCAGGTACACCTTTCTCAGCAACTATTAAAGATAAAATTGTGATTTTTTTGTATGTTGTCCCTTGGAACCACCTTTACAGTGGTGAACATAATATTATGCTATTGAAATAAAACATGTTTTAATTATACAAATAATACTAGCAAATTTTTATGGTAAATTAAGTTATGTACTTATTTTTTTTTTTGAAAAATGATTGGTCACTTTAAAAATAATTTTGTGTTTAGTATATCACATTTCTTGTCTTATATCCCCTTGAAAAGTTTAGTACATGTAAATTTTTTATTTTTAGAGAAAAGTGTACCTTAACTAAAGTCAAGCACGCACCAAAATAAATTATTTGACATATTTTCAAAATAAATCGATGATGGGTGACCAAATTACACCAGAATTTTGAAAATGTATAACAACAGTCAAGAAGGTTCTACAAATGTGTGGTATAAATTTAATTAATATGTTACGATTAGGAGCCTGGCTCTATAAGGTTAAAGTTTGCCAAAAATAGACTCCCAAATGGAGGTGATTACCTGCCTTCTGTCCTTAGTGTTAAAAAGTCCCTCAGTATGCCTTCCTTCGTAGGGGAAGTAAAGCAGGCGGGCCCATACCATAGATTTATGGCATGTAAGAGAACCTTCCACTAACTACAATAATGAGTGAAGCTAAATTTGTAGGTTAGATTTGATTAACGCTCTATTAAGTTCCAACGTTCGCTGCCAGGTGCCGGTTGCGGTGGCATCTAGTAGCCAAGTTCGTGGCTAGGTGTCGTTAGCATTTGGTAGTGAAAGTAGGAACTACTTGAAATAGATCATCTGCAGTCCTTACCTGAATTACAGATAACACACACTAATACAGTCATCGCAATTAACATCGGTTATCAGACAGATTCTACACACACCCAAAGTACACGGGGTTACATGACCGCGTTGTCGCAGCCAACCAACCATCTTTGGCTCGTATCTCACCACCCACCAGTTGGGCGACCATGGGACCCGAACTGAGCACAACATTGCCTACACTTGCTTGTGCCGGACTCCGCTCTTATCATCGTAGCTAGAGCTGCGTGACTCAGCGGTAACGTTCTCGCTTGCTGTGCCCAAGGTTGCAGGATCGAATCCTGACGCAGTCAGTTGGCATTTGAGGATGTGCTAATACGAGGGAGCCTTGTCAGTACATTTACTGGCACGTTAAAGATCCCCTTTGGGGCAATAATCCGGCAGCCCAGCGTGTCTCAAAGCCACGGCTACACCAGTACAGACATCACAGTGACATAGTTTATCAGACACCTCCTACACTCATTCAAGTACACGGGGCTACATAACATCACACCTTAAAGAGTTACATTAAGATTCTAAATTATTCAGTAGCCACTTGCAGCTTTAGCAACGTATTTGGATATGATAAACTATATTTGATATTTTACACCACCCGATTTTGATTTTGGATACTTTCCTGAGAAACCCTGTCTTATATTTCAATATTTCTATTCTTTTTGTAAGCTTTTTGTGAGCTCTTGTTAGGCTTTCCCACTTTACTTGTGAGCTCTTGCAAGGCTTTCCCACTTTAATTGTGAGCTCTTGCGAGGCTTTCCCACTTTATTTTGAGATCTTGCGAGGCTTTCCCACTTTACTAGTGGGCTCGTGTGCGGCTTTCCCACGTAACCAATGAACTCTTGCGAGGCTTTCCCACTTTACTTGTGAGCTCTTACGAGCTTTCCTCACTTCACTAGTGAGCTCTTGCGAGGCTTTCCCACTTTACTTGTGAGCTAATGCGAGGCTATTCCACTTTACTTCTGAGCTCTTGCGAGGCTTTCCCACTTTACTTGTGAGTCCTTGCGAGCCTTTCTCACTTCACTAGTGAGCTCTAGCGAGCCTTTCTCACTTCACTAGTGTGCTCTTGCGAGGTACTTTACTAGTGAACTCTTATGGGGCTTTCCCACTTTACTAGTGAGCTCTTGTGGGGCTTTGCCACTTTAATTTAATTGTGAGCTCTTACGAGGCTTTCCCACTTTACTTTGAGATCTTGCGAGGCTTTCCCACTTTACTAGTGGGCTCTGTGCGGCTTTCCCACGTAACCAATGAACTCTTGCGAGGCTTTCCCACTTTACTTGTGAGCTCTTACGAGCTTTCCTCACTTCACTAGTGAGCTCTTGCGAGGCTTTCCCACTTTACTTGTGAGCTATTGCGAGGCTATTCCACTTTACTTCTGAGCTCTTGCGAGGCTTTCCCACTTTACTTGTGAGTCCTTGCGAGCCTTTCTCACTTCACTAGTGAGCTCTAGCGAGCCTTTCTCACTTCACTAGTGTGCTCTTGCGAGGTACTTTACTAGTGAACTCTTGTGGGGCTTTCCCACTTTACTAGTGAGCTCTTGTGGGGCTTTGCCACCCTACTTTATTATAATACGAGGGCTGTTTTCTTTTTCAAGTTCCGATGGACTATTTAAAAATAACAGATTGACATACCAAACTGATTTTACTATTAAAAGTTTGCTTGTTTTATACTTATGTCTCAACAAAATCGCCAAAACGATGGAAACATTTGTCGTATCGTTACACCAGCTTTCCAATGCCCTCGGTCAAGTATTCTGCCGCCACTGAGGTGGGTACGTCTGGGGAGTCTCCTGAAGTGTTTCCTTTTTCGGCGAGGAGTTGCTGGTGTATTCTTTGGAAGACACGGTAAGACAGTGTAAGCTTTTGCTTCTCTTTGCTTTAGTTCATCCCTTCCTTTTTCGCAAACACCAACAGTGATCTCCTGATTTCTCTTTGCTGGTGTATTTTTCTTACACTACCTGTAAGTCTGTTCTAGATATATATCTTCCATGACCCACCTAGCGTCATCTAGCTGCGAATCTCTGAAGTTCCTCAATTTTCCCTGGTACAAGAGGACTTCCCTACCAATCTGGCCACCAGATCTCGTCGCTATCGCCAGCATTCATCTCTGTGATCAAGAGGACTTCGTCTACTTTTTCATCCACCAGGGTTCGCTAGTGACGTCTGCTATCAACTCTTTGAAGACAATTTCATCAAAAGAATTTAGTGTTACTAGGTTGGTTATTCTTATGTGTATTCCTTTTGTCACCTACCCCCACTCTTTTCCCTTCCCTGGTCTCTCCACGTTCCGTTGAGCTGGCCTCACTTGTGCGTCTGAAGTCAAACCAGTCAGTTGGAGCTCAACTAGAGCTCGTCTCCTCACCTCGAGAGACAAACTTTCAAATTGGACGCCATGTCCAATTCGTAACTAACGGTCAGCAAGGAATCGCCGTTCATCAGAAAAGAGCTAAGTACTATTTCGACGTTCTTCACCTTATTTTAGGGATTTTAAATAGCTACATGCTTTTAATCATCATTTTATAGGCAGTGTGAGATTTATAATGTGGGGCAATAATCATCCTTCGCGGGATTTTCTATGTTGAGCTTTTGTCTATCTAAGCTAACTTTAACATGAAGCAGCATTTCTTATGCTCATTAACTGAGATTTTTTCTCACAACGTGGGACACCATTGAATTACCCACTGTCTATAGAATACTCAGCTCGTTCCACCGCTGGACTAATTTTTGCCCTATTCTTCAGTCATGATTGTTCTGGAATTTTCCATGCCAAACAATTTATCTACAAGTTAAATTTTCTAGTACTTTCCACTCACATGTGGGAATACTTTTTCAAACTAAGGAATCTTCCTTATGAACTGCTAATCAATACCTAATTTTTAGCCTACTTTTCACATTTTGCAAAAATGAGGAAATAGTAGACTTATGAGATCGATCCGGGAAAATGTGTGTCTGTCTGTCTGTCCTTCTATCTGTCTGTCCTTCTGTCTGTCTGTCTGTCTGTCTGGCTGTGTGTGTGTCCCCCCCCTATCAACTCCTAAACGGCTGCAGCAATCAAAACCAAATTTAGTATGAGTAAAGATGTGCACCGGAATATCTCACGTCCATATTTGAAAATAATGTCAGTGCTACCAACTGCTGAAAAAACGCACTAGAAATTTGAGCTCAATGTTGGATATCTTGCAAGGTATGCGTGGGAGCTATTCCAAAATTAGCACACACGTAGATAATATTATTTCAGTTTAATTTCCAGGAGGCCAACCATGACAGTGTTGCCAAAATAATTTTAAGCCTTCTGATAGGTCCAATGTTTAAATGCATATAACTTCTACACTATCAATTGGATTTCAACCAAATTTTGAATGTAATATCTGTACATAAACAGATATGACTGAGCGTATTCTTAAGAGCCACCAGGGCTGCCAACTGTTAATAATTGATCTCTATATTTGTTTTATCCAAATACCAATATATCAGAAAGTATGCAAGCCAACAGCTTTAAACTATGCACACGTATATTCTGACATTTTAGATTAATTTGGAGTAACTTATATACGTCAGTTCTACCAACATGATTATAAGCCTGCTGATAATACCAATATTTAAATACATCAAACTTCTATACTATCAGTTGGATTTCAACCAAATTTCGTATGTGCTATGTGTACCATAACAGATATGACTATAAGTATTGTTAAGAGCAATCAGGGCTGCCAACTGTTAATATATGCTGTCTATATTGTTTTGACCATAATATCAATATATCAGAAAGTATGCAAGCCAACAGCTCTATACTTTGCACACGTTTAGCACCTGACATTGTAGATTAATTTGGAGTAATTAATACAAGGCCAACATGATTCTATGCCTGCTGATATGTCCAATTTTAAAATACATGTAACTTCTATACTAACAAATGGATTTCATCCAAAATTGGCACAACAAGATATCATAATAATTCAGATTATTTCTGACCAGAACACGCATGGTATTGTTGGCAACATGCTTTTACGCCTGCTGATAGATCCAGTGTCTAACTGCATGTAACGTCCATTGGACTTCAACCAAATTTTGTATTCTGTACCGTAAGAGATGGAACTAAGAATATATTCAGTCACCAGGGCTGCCAACTGTAGTGCTCTATGAGGCTACATTATACCAGGTATATTTTGAACTAATTAGATATTTCAATATTAGCAACTTAATTTCGTCATTATTCTAGATAGGTTCATATACTGTAGAATAATCATTGGCATGAAAAGTAGGCTGTTGAGTTCTTCACGGAACTTCTTGTTCTTCCTCCGTTGGAATTTTTCTGCTGCATTCAACTCTAACCTACAAGTTTCTCAAGCAATAACTTTCTTTGTCATAAACGTTTTGTGCTACTACAGTGAACTTTTCAACTATATCAACAGACTATAGTGAAAACAGTGCTTGTTCAACTTTTTCATCCGCGTCGCGCTCGTCCGAGTACTCTTCCACAATCCCCTTTGATCTTTCCCAAACCCTTTACTAACAAACTAGAGTAATCAAATTGCAAATTTAGGTCTTTTTTCAATGAGGTGTCACTCTCAATAAGTGCCCTCCCTTACTTGCTCCACGTACAACGAATTAATGTCTGTAAAACTTCGTGTCTAGTACACGCCTTAAAGTATATTGCTTCTCCCTTCTAATTAGGGAACCCAATTCTTTCTACTCAAAAGTGAGTTATATCCAGGTTTCACGAAAGGGTAACTTGCCCCATTTTTTCCTCGTGATCCTGTTTAAACATAGAAGTTCTATAAACTTCCTTTCAATTTTCCTCTTCAGGTTTCACAATAAGTGACCTGCCCTATTTGTATAATCTCTAAACGTAGTTCTGTATTAATACAAGAAGTTATAGAAACTTCTATTTCATTTCTTCCTGTTTTTTGTTGTTGTTACTTTCGAAGTTGTTATTTGTTCATATTTCTAAGATACCTATCTAGAAATCCTTAAAGTACACATCTTGTACTTGATTTATTGTTTAACCTTAATTACGTTAATTATCTTAACATTTTCTATTTATTAATCTTAGCACCATTTCAAAATCTTACGAAGATTTTAGCTCATATAAAAGGTTTAAAGCCAAAAAATTGTCAATTGCCTGGCGCAAGATTTAAATGATTTCGGAGGTCTGCGACCCCAATTGTTTGTAAACTCAAATTATATATGTCTTAAATTCATTACACCTTTTTGCATTGTTAAATAAATTTGAATTTTTCCTTTTGCTTTATCATTTTTCTGAAATAACGGTTAGCCAAGATCCTGTCTTCCCTGACTCTTCCTAGGTTTATGCCCTCTTTAATAAAAATAGATCCATTGATAAGGTTTGCACTACTTGTTGCATTTGAGCAAGAACTCTTAGTTATTAACTTATTAAAGTCTCTCTTAGCTTTGATAGCTAATTCTAACTGGCCAGTAAGGCAAGCATAGCTCGCTACGCCAGCTTCCTGCTTGTTGAGATTCTCTCTACAACTTATGGTTGGTTTTTCAAAATGTAAGTGTTTCTCATTGTCTAAACTTTTAGTCGGCGCTTTGCTGGGTAAAAGCTTAGTCATTCCTAAATGCGACCATTGGTGCTCTTACCAAAATTATTCCCAAGGGTATAATTGCTTTATCCCTATTCTTCTTGGAAACATTCGGTCGCTCTTGAAAAATTCTACAATTTCAAGAACTAAAATATCACAGCTGATTCAAATTATTTGGATTCTTCAAATTACTTGTTTAAAAACAAACTCCTTTGAACGGATACACAGTTAATCTGTTACTCTTTGTCTTGCCAGACCACCACCCTTCCCCATAGTGGGTAAATTTATGCTTGGGAGGGAATACGCTATAGCAGCTTGCTTGCGTATAGCCCAAGTTCCAGCTGCGTTTCCTGTTAGCTTCGCCCAGGTCCCTACCCACTTTAGGTATCGGAAAGCGGATTTACAGTGGCAGCTGACTTTGAGTGTACTTAAAGTTAAAGTTATAACTTATGTCAGACTCTCTTCCTATTTCTCCATTCCTTTTCTCCAGTCCGAAACCCACTTCCTTTTCTTCATCGTCCTCCCTTGGGGGTCAGGTTATTCCCAAGCTAATAATCTACCCAGATGCCGCCCAACTATACCTTCAATTCACAAAAAAAAGTTGAAAATCATTCAGTGCTGGTTTGGAGGATACGGCGGATGGTAGAAAACTTCCCACTTGAATTCTTTGAGAAAGTCTATCGTAACGTTGATATAGTGCGGTCGTGAATGACTTATATATTTTTATATATTTTTTTCAATGTTTCATAGTGAAGTGGAAGAACTTAATTTTTTTTCCACCTATAAATGAACACTTCTTGTTCCCTGAACGAACCCTTCCGTGTTATCTAGCAACCTTTCGATGAAACAGATACTGAATCAAGATAAACTTTAAATGTCTTCATTAGGCTTATTTTCTCCTTAAAAATTTCCTCATATGTGCCCCTTTTTTATGATCTACTTTCCTGGTTAAAAGTAGAACTACAAAGAAACCTGCACATATGTACTCTCAATGAAAGTACTCCTCACTATCTCTCTCGTAATTTTTGTTTTCGTTCTACCTTTCATGATCGTCACATGCGATCTGGATCTATAATTGCAATTCCTCTACATCATTCATCTGTCTTCAGTAACTCTCTCCTCGTGTCTGGAACTAGAATTTGGAATAATTGTTTTCGTGACGTTAGAAATTGTACATCCCTAACAACCTTCAAACGTGCATGTAAAGATTTCCTCTTGAATTCGTAGGCCAACTAGAACAATCTATATATATATAAATGAGTTGCTGTTCGTTAGTCTCGCTAGAACTCGAGAACGGCTGGACCGATTTGGCTAATTTTGGTCTTGAATTATTTGTGGAAGTCCAGAGAAGGTTTAAAAGGTGAATAAATATGAAAGTTGTAGCGCACGAGTAAATTCAACAAATGAGTGACGGCACGCGAATCGCTTAAACAAAGTCCCGTATGCGTTCATATACCATTCATCTGATTGCTATGAAACTTTGGTTGTATTGTTGTGCACACTCCAGGAAAGGTTTCTGACTGAGTAAATCCTATTTACAATAGGTAGCGCACGAGTAGATTCAACAAATGAGCGACGATGGCCGAAGAGTTTCAACAAAGTCCTGTATGCGTTCACATACCATTCGTCCGATAGCGATGAAACTTGGGTGAGAGGTTGTGTACATTACAGGCAAGGTGTCTGGCTTATTAAATAAATCATGTAATAATAGGTAGCGCAAGAGTAGATTCAACACATGAGCGACGAAGAGCGAAGCGTTTCAACAAAGACCCGTATGCCTTCATATACTATTCGTCGTATAGTGATGAAACTTGGGTGAGATGTTGTGTACACCTCAGGGAAGGTTTCGGGTTTAGTAAATCGACTTAACAATAGGTAGCGCACGATTAGATTCAATAAATGAGCGACGACGGCCGAAGCGTTTCAACAAATTCCTGTATGCGTTCACATACCATTCGTCCGATAGCGATGAATCTTGGGTGAGAGGTTGTGTACACTACAGGCAAGGTTTCTGGCTTAGTAAATCCATGTTATAATAGGTAGCGCACGAGTAGATTCAACAAATGAGCGACGACGGGCGAAGCGTTTCAACAAAGTCCCGTATGCCTTCATATACTATTCGTCTGATACTGATGAAACTGGGCTGAGATTTTGTGTACACCTCAGGGAAGGTTTCTGGTTAGTTAATCGACTTAACAATAGGTAACGCACGATTAGATTCAACTAATCAGCGACGACGGGCGAAGCGTTTCAACAAAGTCCTGTATGCGTTCACATATCATTCGTCCGATAGCGATGAAACTTGGGTGAGAGGTTGTGTACACTACGGGCAAGGTTTCTCTCTTAGTAAATCCATATTATAATAGGTAGCGCACGAGTAGATTCAACTAATCAGCGACGACGGGCGAAGCGTTTCAACAAAGTCCTGTATGCGTTCACATTCCATTCGTCCGATAGCGATGAAACTTGGGTGAGAGGTTGTGTACACTACGGGAAAGGTTTCTCTCTTAGTAAATCCATATTATAATAGGTAGCGCACGAGTAGATTCAACAAATGAGCGACGACGAGCGAAGCGTTTCAACTAAGTCCCGTATGCTTTTCTATACTATTCGTCTGATAGTGATGAAACTTGGGTGAGATGTTGTGTACACTTCATGGAAGGTTTTTGGCTTAGTAAATCCACTTAACAATAGGTAGCGCACGAGTAGATTCAACAAATGAGCGACGATGCGCGAAGCGTTTCAACAAAGTTCCGTTTGCGTTCATATACTATTCGTCTGATAGCGATGAAACTTGGGTGAGATGTTGTGTACACTTCAGGGAAGGTTTCTGGGTTAGTAAATTCACTTTACAATAGGTATCGCACAAGTAGATTAAACAAACGAGTGACGACGCTCGAAGTGTTTCAACATAGTCCCGTATACGTTCATATACCATTCGTCTGATAGCGACTAAACTTGGGTGAGTTGTTGTGTACACTCCAGGGAAAGTTTCAGGCTTAGTTAATCCATTTTACAATAGTTAGCGCTCAAGTAGATTCAACATATGAGCGAAGGCGCGCGAAGCGTTTCAACAATGTCCCGTATGCGTTCATATACCATTTGTCCGAAAGCGATGAAACTTGGGTGAGATGTTGTGTACACTTCAGGGAAGGTTTCTGGCTCAGTGCATCCACTTTACAATAGGTATCGCAACAAGTAGATTCAACAAATGAGTAACGGCATGCGTATCGTTAAAAAAAAATCCGTATGCGTTCATATACCATTCATGCGATTGCAATGAAATTTGGAGAAATGTTGTTTCCACTCCCGCAAAGATTTCTGATTTAGTAAATCCATTTTACAATTGGCAGCGCACGATTAGATTCAATTAATGGGCGACAGCGCGTGAATCGTTTCAACCAAGTCCCGTATGCGTTCATATAACATTCAGCCGATTATCATAAAACTTTGGAGAGTTGAGCACTGTCCTGCGAAGGTGTATGAATTAGTAAATCCGTTTTTCAATGGGTGGCGCACAAGTAGATTCAACAAATGAGTGTCGTCGCGCGAATTGTTTAAGCAAAAACCCGTATGCGTTCATATGACATTCATCCGATTGCGATAAAACTTTCATGAGTTGTTGTGTACACGCCAGGGAAGGTTTTCACTTAGAAAATCCATTTTACAATAGGTAGCGTACGAGTATATTCAAAAAATGGGTGACGGCGCTCGAATCGTTTCAACAAAGTCCCGTATGCGTTCATATACCATTCATTTTATTGCGATGAAAATTTGGTGAGTTGTTGAGCACGCTCCCATGATTTTTTTGAGATAGTAAATCAATTTTACAATAGTTTAGAGGTGGTTACGGAAAAAGAAAAACAATAGGCTATTGGGAATTCAAAAGCACTCAACAAACAAAGTTACAACGCCAACACTCTCTTTGATTGGAGTAGGGGGGTAGTGGTGCTTCTAAATAGTGTCATGGCCGCCGCGCGAAATTGAAACATTTAAATAGACTTTTCTCTCGAACCCATGGTCGGAGTTTCATGAATGGGGTGTCGGAGGACTTGAGGTGACGCCCCTTTGCTATGGACCACTCGTTATACTTTTCAAAAAAAAAATGAAATTTTTTGTTTTCGAAAATAGGTAATAGTTTGAAAACCAAAAATGATAGAACGTTGTGCCATGGCTCAAACGAATGGTCTTTATGACCTTTATTTTCTATAATAAAACTTTTTTACTTTTTATGTTTTTTTGAAAACACTCGAATTTTGAAAATCCTATATTTTGGAAACTAGGAACTCTACAAAAAAATTGTTTGACGTAAATCAATGGTCCCTACCCCCTCTACCCCCAAAATAAATTTCAAGTCTCTAGGATGAAAACCTGCAGTAGTGTGGTAAGGACAGAGCTGCTTCCAAAAGCAAGTGGTGAGCCCCTGCGACCTTGGAATGGAAGGAGCCATGCTAGGAGGGCGTGCTTGGATTCGTTTTTTTCGTCTCGTCGTGCTCTTTACGGGAATGTCGGTGTCGAAAAGGTGAAAATCTGGAAACACAGTCTTTTTGGGGGAAAAACGTGATTTTAGACTTTTTGCTATATCTCACGAACCAATAACGCTAAGGGCGTGTACGACAGGTCCAAGGACTCGGGGTGACGTCCTCTTTGCTATGAACTACTTGTTGTAATTTTAAAAAATTTTGGAAACGCGATTTTGGGGTAAACACGTGTTTTTTGTGATTTTTGCCGATATCTCACGAACCAATAACGCTAGAGACGTGTACGAGGTGTCCTAGGACTTGGGCTAACGCCCCCTTTCAAATGTGGTAGATATTTTTTCCAAAAATATAATTCACAAAGGGCCTAACGCCATACATGTTGAAATAACGTTTTCTTTTTCTTTGCCTGTTTATAATGTCCATGAAGCGTGGCGGTTGAGAGAGACGATACTGCTGGATGTGTGTGTTTCAACAAACCTGTCGCTGACCAAGGTGGCTGTGTTCAATAGATCAATCGCTATTTCGGCGGGTCGGTGTATGACAGAGCGAGGGTGCGTTTTCTGATATTTTACCTTTAACGTGTAAACGGTGATGAGAACTAGGTTCTATGTTGGTCGAAGCGAGTAGAGAAAATAAACTTGCCGAGGAGGTGAATGTCATTTGAGCTTATTGGAAGGCTCCGATCTGACTTGACAACAGGTGACGCTTGAAGGTGAAATAATCTGATCATCGTGGTGGCAGGGGAGTGTGAAAGGCATGCACACACATTTGTGAAACCACATGTAGGCTAAACCAGTGACATCCTGTCTTGCTTCGTACGTGACAAAATGCAAGTTCATGTGAAATTTGATCTACCGCAGGTGTTCGCTTGGGACGTTATCTGTCCACGTGCATGATAACTGTTAACAAGTCACATCCTGTTTTGCTGCGTACGTGACAAAATGTAAGTTCAGGTGAAATTTGATCCGGCACAGGTGTTCGCTTGGGTGTTAGCTGTCCACGTGCCTGATAACAGAATGGTCAAAGCGTGGGAAAAAAAAAAGATTATACATGCAACGTAGCATATATAAAGACATGTCGTTATCATTTCCACGCTCACTTAGGTGACTACCTTTGAACACACTGCGTTTATCAGTTTTGGTGTTGGTGGAAAATACTTGACCTTGTTGTGGGGTAGGTATATATTTATTTATTTATTTATATATTTATTGATTTTTATATAAATACATGCAATTATTTATTGATTAGGTAATTAATGATTTTATTTATTTATTTGTTTGCAGATAACGTGTATAGCCTACCTGTCGTGTGTCTGTGGGAAATATATTAAAGAAAGAGAGAAAGACAGAAAAGAAAACCATTTCCATACTAGCCCACGAGACGGGAATATAGCAAAGCATTACACGTCAAGGTGAGATTTGTTTTATTATATAATATAACCTGTTTGATTTTGTTTTTGTTTATGAAATGCATAAACTATATGGAATGGATATACTTATGGTGGTTTATTTTATTTCTTTTTAGATATTTGAAAAAAAAAAGGGTTCACTGCTATAGCAAATACAGTTGAAAACCAAGTGGCTTTAGAGTGGAACCCTTGTCAAGCAGTCTACAGGTGAAAACTCAGGTGAGAGTGTTCTTTCAAAATAATGTCTTTTACTGCTGAGAATACGTTAACTTGGGAGCCCCTTGAGTCTTGTTTCAAATCGCGTGTGTGCTCTGGCCGCGTGGTCAATGTTAGAAAAAGTTTGATTCCCAAAGAATTTTTAGAATCTTGTTTTGAAATTTTTAAAATTGAAATTTGTACAGCACAAAGGTTGCATACGGCTTTAAAGGTGAATACAGAACTGGTGTGCGATTTCATATATAAAAAGAAGGGCGTAGAGCATAAAGAGACATTTTATATTTGCAGTAAAATGCAAGAGCTATTCATAGCCCATAATTTAGAACAGTGGTATGAAACCCACGTGGTGAATGCCTTGCTGTCAAAATTTGATAAACTGCAACAAGGACCGAGTGGTCTAGCCTTAGACAAAATTCATTATTTACAAATCAACATTTGTCAATTCAACCCGTTGAATGCTGGGTCTAGCTTTATTGAAACACCACCAGCAATAGCTTCGAAAAAGGCAGTGGTCAATATAAAGAATCATGACAATGATTGCTTTCTGTGGTGTGTGGCTGCCTGTTTGCAGCCTGTACAACATAATGGTTGTTGGCCGGGAAAGTACAAGGCCAAGTTTGATGAATTAAAACAAACTTTAAATTTAACTCGAGTATCGTTCCCTATGGACTTAACCGAGATCCATAGGTTTGAACAAGACAACCAGGACTTTTCGTTCATGGTCTATGGCCTTGATGGTGATGAGATTGTGGGTCCTCTTTATGCCACAAAAGAACCGAAACGACACCACATTCATCTTTTATATCTGTCTTATGGAGAGGTGAATCACTATTGCCTGATTAAAAGCTTGAGTAGATTGCTAAGCAGACAAGTGTCTAAGCACGCTGGTGTAAAATATATTTGTGATCGATGCTTGCAATATTTTAAAACACCTACGCTTTTGGAACGTCATAGGGTAGATTGTGTTTCTCAGGAAGCGGTGAGACTGATATTGCCACAAGGGGACAAGGCTGTGTTAAAGTTTAAGGACATTCATAAGCGTGACACTGTTCCCTATGTGGTATATGCAGATTTCGAAGCACTCACCACACCCATGGCGGGATGTGAACCAGATCCCACCATCAGCTCAACCACACCCATTCAAAAACATGAACCCTTTGCCATTGGATTTAATGTGGTGTGTGCTTATGACCCCACACAATCCGTTTACAAATACCGTGAGGGGCCAGATTGTGCCAAATGGTTCTTGGATGAACTTGTCAAGTTGGTCGATCATGTACAGGAATTACTAAACCAACCAGTACCCATGAGCCTATCTCCAGAACAGCAGCAGCAGTATGAGCATGCCACGACATGCCATATTTGCGAAAAGCCTATTTTAAATAGAGAGGAAAAAGTCAGAGACCACTCGCACTTTACGGGGGAGTTTCGTGGAGCTGCACATAGTAAATGTAACTTAAACTTTCCAGCTCCTCGTTTCATCGCTGTCTTTTTCCACAATCTGGCAAATTATGACATTCAGTTTTTGATTCGTGAATTGGGTCATGTCAACAAGGGCTCGTTTACCATTATTCCCCAAAACCATGAGCGTTTTACAGCCCTGACATGGAGGTTGAGCGACTTTAGCATTCGATTTTTGGATTCCTTTAAGTTTATGGCATCCTCGCTGGACAGCCTTGTGAATGGCTTGAATGAGGAGGAATTAAAAAATACTAGAATGCATTTTAATGATCCTGAGCAATTTCAATTGTGCATTCGGAAAGGTATATTCCCGTATGATTTCTGCAATAGCTGGGACGTGTTAAAGCAAAGAAAACTCCCACCACAAGAGAAATTTTACTCGAAACTAACACGCAGTACCGTTTCCGATGAAGACTATGCACATGCATGTCAAGTTTGGCGAGTGTTTGACATGAACACGCTAAGTGAATATGCTTTGCATTACCTAAAACTGGATGTATTGCTGCTCACTGATGTGTTTGAAAAATTCCGTGAGTTGTGTCAACACATTTACGGTCTTGACCCGGCTCACTATTATACGAGTCCTGGGCTCTCGTTCGATGCCGCTTTGAAATACACTCAAGTGGAATTGGATTTACTCACTGATGTAGACATGGTTCTATTTTTTGAAAAGGGCATTCGTGGCGGCTTTGTGTCGCTTAACCAACGCCATGCTGAAGCGAACAATGTCTACATGCCTGATTATTCACCAGACAAACAAGAATCATACTTAATGTACTATGACGTGAATAATTTGTACGGTTACGCCATGAGTCAGCCTTTGCCCTATGGAAAGTTTGCTTGGCTGACAGACAAACAAGTGTCAGAATTTGACGTGATCAAGGCTAGCCAAGAAACAGGCCGTGGATATGTGCTAGAAGTGGATATTGAATATCCCTCATACTTGTATGATGAACATGCCGATTTCCCATTCTGTCTTGAGCAAATGGTTCCCCCTGACAGTAAAGTGAAGATTGAAAAACTCATGGGCACACTTTACAACAAAAATCGGTATGTGCTACATATCCAAATGTTAGTGCAATGCCTCGCCCAAGGCTTGGTGTTGAAGAAAATCCACAGGGGTATTTCTTTTGCTCAAAAAGCATGGCTTAAGCCATACATGCGACTCAACACAGAGCACCGACAAATGGCAACACAGCAGTTTGAAATTAATTTTTTTAAATTAATGAACAACTGCATCTATGGCAAGTCCATGGAGAATGTCCGCAAATACCGTGACATTAAATTGGTGAATGTCTGGGAGGGGCGGTGGGGTGCCCGGCGGTACATTGCCAAGCCAAATTTCAAATCGATCAAAATTATCGATGAGGATTTGGCTACTATTGAAATGAGTAAGACCAGCGTGACCATGGATAAGCCCATTTACTTGGGTCAAGTCATTTTAGACTTTTCTAAATCGGTCATGTATCGATTCCACTATGAGTTTGCCAAACGCCATTTTGAGGACGTCTCTCTTTTGTATATGGACACGGACTCATTCATTTACCACATTCGCCACTGCAACCCCTATGACGTCATGAGGCAACATAGTGACTGGTTCGACACCTCTTGCTATAGCGCTGACAATGTGTTTCAGCTGCCCATAAAAAACAAGAAGGAAATGGGCGTTTTAAAAGATGAATGCGGTGATTCCATTATGACGGAATTCGTAGGTTTGGCTTCAAAAATGTATGCTTACCGCACACTCGACTGTAAGGAAGCCAAAAGAGCAAAAGGTGTAGGTAGGGCAGTGGTAAAATCGCTACGTGTTGATGACTATCTAGCGGTTTTACGCACTGGCAAAGCTATGTCTCATACACAGTGCAGGATACAATCCAGCAACCATCATTTGTATCTTGTGGAACAGAGAAAACGCACTCTAGCCTCCATGGATAACAAGCGTGTGTGGGCTGATGACCTGCTCACCAGCCTGCCCTGGGGTTATGATCGCAAGGAGGAGAAGGTGTGATTTCATTGTTTAATCGTTTATGGGACATAGCTTTATGTAACTTGTAGATTTAGTATTTTGTAAATATTGGTTTCTGCAATTGTAAATAGTAGATTTTGTAAAATAGTGACAACCCACTTGGACCTTTTGCTCTTTAAAAGTTCTATGCAACCTTATTTTTTTAAAATTTTTTGATTGGTAAATAGTTTGATTCTTTTAACGCTGTACAAAGTTGAGTTTTTTTTGTAAATATGAAATAAGTAAGATTTTTAGTAACTTTAATAAATAGTATTTAATTATTTTTCATAATGTAAATGATAAACTAAAAAGTTCTTTTGGGATGAGTGTGCATGTCGAGAATGTGCTTTTGGGAATAAATAAAGTGGTTGTGTTTGTTTCCAAAGACAAGTGTGAATGTATGAGTGAAGAGAGAAAACTGGTGTGTATGATTGACCAGAGCAAACACGATGAGGTAGGGTGGGTGGGTGGGGAGGGGGTAAATGGTCACTTATATACTCATTTTGTTTTAAATAGTTTCGTTTTTTCATTGAAATGTGGCAGACAATAGACATTATTTTTGTAAAAACAGTCTTACCTGCAGTAGTCGTAGACCTCGACGTTTCTCCAAACACAAATCAGCACATTGCAGTATTATCAAGGTCAAGCACTTGCATCAACATCATTGTCAAATCTCAACTTTCGACATACACCAAAGGGAAAAATGTGAAAACAGCAAAATGGAAAATCCATGTTTCCATATCACCAAAAACGCAAAACTTAAAACGGACATTAAAAAAAACTGGAAATGGCCATATGTGAAATATGAAAATTCAAAAACTTCAAACGGTCATTCTTTAAAAAGTGTCATCAGCAAAATGGAAAAATCCATATCATCAAAACGAACGTTTTCAAAAACTGTAAATTGCAAATTAGCAAAATGGCAATGTGTGAAATGTGAAAATGAGAAATCAGCCATCAACATCATGGTTTTTTATAAATAATAAAAACACAAAACATCGTGCTCTGGCAAACCTTTGTTTTTTATTTCATAGTGAATTGACAAAAGAAAAATAGAATACAAACAAATCCCAATTCCTCACTCCTCAATGTTTATGTCCATGCATCATCAACTTTCCTTTCATAGCACTCATGACAATTAGGGCTGCCATTCTTTCACCCACTGAGGCATCACTGGATGTGAAACGTTGTTTAGCTTTCTTTAATAACAATTTATCTGCCACATGTCTTAAACCAGGATGACTATGGCGATAAGAAAGGTCATGTTCCTTGCATGCTTGATCCAAAAGATTAATGGGTACATCACCACGTTGTAAACGTTTTTCGAGACGAGTTCCAGGGCCACAAAAACGATAACCTGGAAGATGGATTTCGAAAGGTAGGTATTGAATCACTTTGTCAATGACGCCATTGCCAGTACAGGTCTGGCATATCCTTTTCCATTGATGGTAGAAAGGTTTGGTCTTCCTCCTCCTCTGTGGACGATGTTTGTGTTTGTTGTTGTTGTTGTTGCTTTTTCTCGCCATGACACTCGTGGAATGATTCAACAAAGTCTTTACACGGACTTTTATGACCGTGATACAGTTTCACTAGCTGGCAAGTCGCACACTGACGCATAGACGGTATTTTTGCCATGGCCACTTGCTTATGGTGATCGTAATCCGTACAGGGTTGCAATTCACTCAACACAGGGTCTTGAGTCCATGATTTTGGTACATGTTGCCAGATTTCTTTGACCGCGTTGGCAGCCACATAATAAATGAACGACTTGGGCAGCGCCAAGAGTTCCTCTTTGGTAAAACTGTCTAGTTTCTTTTTGCACACAAAGAACTTGCCGATGGCTTTGTCCGTAGCATTGCCTTTCTCCATGGTATCACGTGCTGTAGATGTTTACACGTCGCTTGTAGAAATCTCACTGGCGTCATTCACAGGTAAATCTTGAGTTATAATTTTGTTCAATAACTCCCAGCAGGCATGGGTGGTTAACCAATGAAAGAGATGCCACGCATGCGATAGGGCTGTATGGGTAATGTTGCCACAGGAACAAGTATCCATGAGCGTTTGCAGGGAGGGGCAGCCCAACTCCATGAGGTCGATACATTGACAGTAAGACGCCAAAAATTGTTGCAACCATTGACGTTTTTCATTACCTTTCACAAATACCACATTGGCCGAGGACAAGTGTGCTTTCATAACCACATTCAAATATTTATAGGAAATGGTTCCCTGATTCCAGTCTAGTTGCCTATGATTTTCAATCCACTGGGTTTGTTTACGGTCTTTTTCACACAACAAATCAAAAGCATGGGGTGGTTTAAATAGCAAATGCGTAGCTTGCGATATCCAAAACGTGGTACAATCGATCATGGCCACTTGTTTAAATATAAATTTGTTGTCACCAATTTTAAACCCTTGGCAATCCACAATGAGTGTGCGCAACATGTTGACGCTTGCCTGGACCAAGTTCAACTGACGACTGACGGACGATCAGGTGTGATCATGACATAGACTTACCTGCCATGCTAGTTTCAAAATTGAGGTTAGGGTAGGACAGTGGGGGCATGCAAAATAAGAATTTAAGAATTACATCATTTTATTATCATTACACGTCTTACAGGCTTTTCTCATTTTAGGATAAGGACGATAGCAACTGATACAACAATATAGTCTCTTGTGTTTGTAACGTCCATAACACCGATGATGTCCCAATGTCTCAAAACTAGGCGTTTTTGATGGTGATCTGCTCACCGAAGCACCATGGATACCATACGGCCCACATGTATCGTAACTTGTTTTTTTTTCATCACCCAGAGACACAAGCGAGGGATAGCTTGAATGACAGGGTATATTTCCTACTTTCATTCTGCACAGGTAGGGGCAGGTGGGTGACCAGCGCTGATGTTCCTGCATGGGTTCATCGCCCTCCTGCCATTGGTCTATGATGATGGGACAAAAGGCACATTTCACTTCATCTCTCGTTTTTAAATAGTAGAATCCAGCAGCCGCCAAGGCTTGAGGGTTTATGAAAGGCACTGGCCACGTGGCAAAAGTCTTGAAACGTTGTTCCTCAGAGTTTACATTCATGGATGTGACGTCTCTTGAGGCTTTAAAGCAAGACATGACTGAGTGGCTTGACGTGGGATGACCTGTTATTTATACACTCGTCACTTGGTTGGACAGTGGATAATAGTTGACTTGTTTGTGATGAATAATCAGACAGTAGGCCGTCGTATTGGCTGGTACATTGTCATGCGTTTCAAAATCTAGTCGAATGTCGATATTGGATGGCTTGACAGACTCTTCCAGGTAAGAACAGTCAAAAACAATCAGTGGTGCTCTTGCCTTAAACGCTTGGGGTAGTAGCATGGGGCCGTTCTCTTTTTGATAATACGACCATCGAAATTTAGAAAACAAGTCGTACAGGGGGCCAAACTTATTTTTTGAAAAATCCAAATCCAGTCCTTCATAGGGAAACACAGCTCCATTGAGGAAAAGACGTGCATTTCTCAATTGCAAGTGATCAAATTGCGTGGCATCTTTGGTTTGTTGATACTTGCGATTCGTTTGAAAACCCACAATCAGGTAGAGAGGTCTCTCTGTATAGCGAGCTGTTTTTACAGACCAACTGTGTGTGTTGGTGGTGGGCAATAGCGGATACTCATGGAGTGCCCAGCTTCTAAATTCCATGGGTAGAGGCATATCTCTCTTTACCATTTTGAGTATGTCCAGTTTTTTGCTATCGTTAAGGGTCACATGAGGCACTTTCCATAGCAAGCGTTGTAGTTGAACTTTTGAATCGATGGGGGCATTGTCGGCTCCCTTGAGTGCATTATTATCACTCCTGTCTCTCACCAGATAAAGCACTTGCCTTGCGTTGACCACAATGCGTTGGTGATCTTCAGCAAAGCCTAGAATCAGTTTAAGAGGTAAATATCCAGTAAAGGTTCCATCGGTGTGTACCATCCGGTCATTGGTCGAGTCAGGACACCAACCTGCCATGCAAAGTGTTTTACCTTCTTCCTCACTATAAGAGGGGTATAGTTTCATGACACTGGAAATGCCCACATTTCGAGTGCTATCCACCACGATATCGTTAATGACATAACGTACTTCAGAAAACAGAAAGGCTAAACCATGGTTGGCCAACTTGGATGTAGTGGGTGTAGAGCCATCGGCTTTGGTGAGCCGACCTTCAATCTGAATGACACTTTCATGCGGTAGGGTGTAAATATCTTGGTTGTTGATAACAAATTGAATTTCATCATTGTTATTGAGTCCAGGTGTTTGAGCTTGATAGGAATGGAGATCAATTCTTACCACTCCTGGTTGCTCCTCGATGCGGTTCGCTATCTCTAGGATAGAATTCATCATGAGGGTTGACGTGGTAACCCAAATGCTGTAAAATCTGCTTGTTCTGAGATGTTAACGTGTATTCACGTGGCAAACAACTAACACCATTCCTAGACGGTGTTGTTGCTTTATACACAAACTTCATAGTGGCTTTAGCACCAACTTGTAAGTCACTGGTGTGGTAGAATCTAGATCAATGAGTTGTTGATCTCTATTGATCAGTCTTAATGTTATATTACTAATACTATCAACAGCCACAGAATGAAAAAGCACCACTGGAGGGTTTTCACGAATAATATAGCCATTGGGCGATGTCACAATAAAGTCATAAAGTGAATGCGATGGTTCTTGATTGGTGTACACTTGGCTAATAATATTACACGTCACCGACACATGATGGTCCTCAATGAATTTCACTTCATGGTCTGATTCATGTTTTTTGTTGGGCTCCAACACACGTGGTTTAAATCCTAGTAATGGACCAATGGAATCGGGGTGTGTTTTAAAGTCAATGTTGAATGAGGAGAAAATACTGCAGCGATGAGTGTTGGTATTTCCTACAAGTTCAAACTTGTGCGTTCCGTCGAGAAATGACTTTAAACCATATTGATTGATCAACACCACATAAATGTGTTCATAAATATCATCGATCGTGTATCCACCAGAGTTCAAGGTGAGCACAGAATCATCATAGTAAAACTTGTTGTTCACATTTTCACGTATGTTGTATATTCGATTGTACGTTTCAAGAGAAACAAGTCCTAAACCATAGGGTTTTTCACTCAATTCGATAGGCGGGTAGAAGTCTAGGCTAACTTCAGGTCCACGTCCATGCACTGTAAACGTTTTACTTTCTGCCGACATACTGGTGGCGTTTTAGCTTATGCTGCGTCTTATATAAAAAAATTAAACACAAACGTCCACACTGTTGGCTGTTAAACGTTTGCTCTCGTTTCACATTATAATATATCTTGATCCTGTTTCCAAAATAGGTCACTAGTTCCATGGGCGGGGGCAAATTCCCAAAACTGTCAAAGTACCATACCGTGGATCCCTCTTTGACATAAGCTACATAATGCGTTCCTGGTCCTCGGTGATCATCCAAATTGACAACAGCACATTCATGTTTCCAGGATCGTGGGGGTAATTGGTTTCGCATAAACACACCTCGAAAATGAGAAAGCTTTAGTTGTTTAGCATAGCTCTCCACTTGTTGATGCGTCAGGGCATGTCTCGCTATGGCTGAGGTTATTTTTTTTTTTTAATATTTCGAAATGGTGAAATCCCAAATCCTTGTTGATAAAAGGCTGGCTTTAAATTGGCATTTCTAGCCCCCATGGCAATCGCTTCCATCGTTTCATTGTGTCGCTGACTTTCTTTGAGTTGTTGCTTGCCCTGCTGCGCGGCTTTAATGGTTTTCGCCACTGCACTGGCACCGCCCAAAAGTGAGCCCAGAGCAGCCAACCCGGCAAATAATGCAGGTAAAAATCTCGCTCGTTTGGGGACGGGAATCACTCGCCCTTGGTTTGAAACCTGTCGCCGACGTTTTGGAATAACCTGTCTCTGTGCTGCTCGAAGGGCTTTCCTTATGGTCAATACATTATTTTTTCTTTTTTTCTTTCGCAAGGGCTTGTCCTCGAATGTTGAAAACCCTGGCTTTGCCAAGGACAATGTCCTTTTTTAGTCTTTCTCACCACATACCTTTGTTTCACCATGATGATAATGACCCACAACCTTTCACAAGAAAGTTTAAATCACAACTAACGTCAGATGGTTATTTCATGGCTGTATATTCCAATTCCACATAAAGTGGGAAATCGTTTATGGTTTTCCCCGCTTGCTTTTCATCCCATGTCAACATGAGATAAAAGGATAATTCGTCACTTGCATTGACCATTTCATGGTCATGGACCAACATCCTATGACCATTTATCTTTATTTGTAAATGGTTCTCATCAGGTATGGCATATTTGATGTGAATGGTTCCATCATAGTGTAATCGATAGTGGCTTAAACCCGAAGCAAGCACATAGGTCAAGTGCTGATCATGGACTAGCGGTAAATGGTTTCTGTCATTCACAGGTTTTTCATTTGTCAGATACACTAAAAACACAGATGGGATAAATTTATAAAGCCTTTTCATTTCATGGGTCACGTAACGCTTGGTACAGACATCGTCTTCGTCTTGTGGGTCTTCCACGTGAATAATCCGATGGTGATTAGCGCTATAGCCATTCACCATAAGCTGTGGCACTTTGTCATAAAACTCATACACTTTGTTATCCACATACTTTTTCGTAGTAACGTCTGTAGACACTTGAGGATGTTTTACATGGGTTAACCGCTTTCCCTTAAAGTCATAATCTCCCTGTTTTGTGCGTGGCACTACTGACGTATCCACATAGTGTTTATTAGCAGGATCTGTTTCCTGTTTAGGATCATGTATGAGGACAGGCCTATCTTTGGCCATCAACGCACGTCCAAAGACATCCATCGTCAACCTGTAGTACCAGTCTACTGTTTCTATGACAAGGTTCGGTGTCCTGTATATAGACAGCCGGCTAGCCTGTCTAAGCCTTAGTTGACATGAAGATTATTAAGCAGCAAGAGTCATTCCCCGTGGGGGACATGGTTTCCCATCTCTGTCCCACATCACGTGAACAACGCCATGGTTCACTGTTTCCATCTTCCATTCGCTGCATCATTGTGGGGCCTTCCGGCTGTGGAAAGACTAATCTTTTGCTAACGCTCATCACAGCGCCCAATGGTCTGCGTTTTCAAAATATTTATATTTTTGCAAAATCTCTCTACCAACCCCTTTACGTGTTTCTGGATCAAGTCATGTCTGGATTACAAAAAGAGAATATGGGTTATTTTACATTTTCCATGCAAGAAAATGTGATTTCACCGGATGAGGTAAAGCCTGATTCACTCATGATTTTCGATGATGTATCCACTGAACGTCAAGGCATTATTCAAAGCTATTTCAGCATGGGTCGACACAAACATATCGATTGCTTCTATCTTGGACAAACGTATTCAAAAATGTCCAAACAGTTGATTCGTGACAATGCCAATGTCATTGTTTTATTTCGTCAGGACGAGAGGAACAGTCGTCACATTTATAATGAACATGTGAATCCGGATATGACCTTTCAAATGTTTACAGAATTGTGTGCCAAGTGCTGGAACACTCAACGTCATGCCTGTTTAGTGATTGACAAACAAAGTGAACTCAACCAAGGACGGTATCGCTTAGGGTTTGATCATTTTATTGATATTTAAGGCCCTGTCTCATTCCCCATCAAGTCATTTGTCAAGACACCATGGCGTTAGCAGAGAGTCAATTGAAAAAGCATATTATTAGAGCAAAAAATACTATTCGCCAAAAGTTTCGTCAATTGAAACAATCACGTGCCAATCATGCTTTGTTTATTCAGCAACATTTAGCACCTCCACTAAAAGCCATGTTGAAACCCTCTTTCAAGCCATCTGAAACGCTACCCACCGTTTCACAAGCCACGCAGACGCTGCACGAGGACCCTGAGGAAGAGGAAGAGGAACAGGAAGATTTGACTAGTGTTAGTGAAGTTGAGGATGAGGAGGAACATGTGTTTACGCCTCAAAAAAAGGCCGCACCCCTTGCAGAGTTTTTGAGAAAAAAGAAATCCATGGCCATGGTCGATACACCTTGCCCTTCCAGGGCGTCTCCGTTTTCACAACTCCTGGCCACGCCTCAACATAAAGCTCAACTGAAAACCATTTTAATAAAATATTATGGATCAACATTGGAACCCTATTTCACCGATCTATTTATTGGAAACACAGATACCACGTATGGTGTTCGCTATGAGAATGATAGTTTTAAAATTGGCGATTCATCCATTAAATTTGCTCGTACTAAAGCTGTCATTAAAAACATCAACTATAAATTAACGCCAGGACTGTTAAAGCTGCTCTTTTCTCGGACCCCCTCTTCCCATGATTATACGTCAGAGGATCTTGACAAATATAAATCCATTTTATTGGATACCCATGCTCACAAAAGACAGTATGATCCCACGCAACAAGTGAATGCCAATATATCTCAAAAATATAAAACCATCATTGCAAAAATGTTTCCCACCAGTCAAAGTACTCGTCGTAAAGCGTCCGCTTCGGGAGTGACATTTAAACCATTAAAACCCCTTGTGGATGTTACCTACTGGCACAATCCCAATAAGCTCGTCCAGCGGCTACAGTTGTTGCATGCCTCACGTCAAGCTGGCCATACCGGTCACGATTGGGAAATTCAAGAAATTGAACAAGAACTTCGAAATGCCAAAATTATTGTTTAAGCCCTCACCCATTAAAATGGGTATTGCTCACGAGTTGCATCGCCCAGCTAGGCGTCATTATCCACGACTCAAGGTGATTTCACGAGGTGTGGATGAACTTTGGCAGGCTGACTTGGTTGAAATGATACCCTATGCTGGCGTTAACGACGGTGTACGCTATATGTTGACCGTCATTGATGTCTATTCCAAAATGGCCTTTGTTGAACCTGTGCGTCGCAAGTCTGGTCCACTAGTTACCAAGGCCTTTCAACATATTATTCAACACTCCAAACGTCAACCTCAGCTGCTACAAACCGACCAGGGGAAAGAATTTTTCAACAAGGACTTCTCCAGTTTTCTCAAATCTAAGGATATTCACCATTACACCACGTACAGCAATCTCAAAGCCAGTGTGGTCGAGCGGTTCAACCGAACATTGAAAACCCATATGTGGAAAGCGTTTACCGCTCAGGGCACGTATCGCTGGTTGGACATGTTACCTGAGCTAGTGTCACGTTACAATGACACCAAACATAGAACGATTGGGACCAAGCCACGTCTCGTAACTAAAAATATTCAGCGATTGGATAAACTGTTTAACCCCATAAAAACAGCCGATCCTAAACGTCACCGACTGAACATTGGGGATTTTGTTCGTGTGAGCAAATTTAAGTCTGCCTTCAATAAGGGCTACACGCCTCAGTGGGGGACTGAACTATTTCGAATTCGTCGAGTCTACTTGGACAGTCCAGTCACCTATTTACTCGAGGACCTCAACCATCAACCCATAAAAGGTAGATTTTATCTACATGAACTTCAAAAAACAGCATTTCCTCAGCATTATCTTGTGGAAAAAGTGTTGAAACAAAAAGGAAATAAACTCTACGTCAAATGGTTAGGGTTTAACTCTACGTTTAATTCCTGGATCAATAAATTACATGTTGTGTGAACCTGTGTACTTTTTATTTATTCACACATGTTGTACACCACCTATAGCTCTATGTATACAGCGCTCTGCGCTTCATGCATGTTCATACATGTTTGTCTTTCCCTTTCCTCCTGTGTTCTCTCATACATTACCCCTCCCCTCTCCCTCCCTTCACCTCCCACCACTGCTGTTTGCAGCTCTTGCCTCTCTATTGGTTGTGACATCATTCCGACAAGTTGCATCATACTTTTTACTGATTCAGCGATTCCCACGCTTTGACCATTCTCTTATCGTGCACGTGGACAGATAACACCCAAGCGAACACCTGTGCCGGATCAAATTTCACCTGAACTTACATTTTGTCACGTACGCAGCAAAACAGGATGTGACTTGTTAACAGTTATCATGCACGTGGACAGATAACGTCCCAAGCGAACACCTGCGGTAGATCAAATTTCACGTCAACTTGCATTTTGTCACGTACGAAGCAAGACAGGATGTCACTGGTTTAGCATGCCTGTGGTTTCACACATGTGTGCACGCCTTTCGCACTTCCCTGCCACCACGATGATCATTTTTCCATTGCACCTATTGTCAAGTCAGATCGGAGCCTTTCAATAAGCTCAAATGACCTTCACCTCCTCGGCAAGTTTGTTTTCTCTACTCGCTTCGACCAACATAGAACCCAGTTCTCATCACCGTTTACACGTTAAAGGTAAAATATCAGAAAACGTACCCTCGCTCTGTCATACACCGACCCGCCGAAATAGCGATTGATCTATTGAACACAGCCACCTTGGTCAGCGACAGGTTTGTTGAAACACACACATCCAGCAGTATCGTCTCTCTCAACCGCCACGCTTCATGGACATTATAAACAGGCAAAGAAAAAGAAAACGTTATTTCAACATGTATGGCGTTAGGCCCTTTGTGAATTATATTTTTGGAAAAAATATCTACCACATTTGAAAGGGGGCGTTAGCCCAAGTCCTAGGACACCTCGTACACGTCTCTAGCGTTATTGGTTCGTGAGATATCGGCAAAAATCACAAAAAACACGTGTTTACCCCAAAATCGCGTTTCCAAAATTTTTTAAAATTACAACAAGTAGTTCATAGCAAAGAGGACGTCACCCCGAGTCCTTGGACCTGTCGTACACGCCCTTAGCGTTATTGGTTCGTGAGATATAGCAAAAAGTCTAAAATCACGTTTTTCCCCCAAAAAGACTGTGTTTCCAGATTTTCACCTTTTCGACACCGACATTCCCGTAAAGAGCACGACGAGACGAAAAAAACGAATCCAAGCACGCCCTCCTAGCATGGCTCCTTCCATTCCAAGGTCGCAGGGGCTCACCACTTGCTTTTGGAAGCAGCTCTGTCCTTACCACACTACTGCAGGTTTTCATCCTAGAGACTTGAAATTTATTTTGGGGGTAGAGGGGGTAGGGACCATTGATTTACGTCAAACAATTTTTTTGTAGAGTTCCTAGTTTCCAAAATATAGGATTTTCAAAATTCGAGTGTTTTCAAAAAAACATAAAAAGTAAAAAAGTTTTATTATAGAAAATAAAGGTCATAAAGACCATTCGTTTGAGCCATGGCACAACGTTCTATCATTTTTGGTTTTCAAACTATTACCTATTTTCGAAAACAAAAAATTTCATTTTTTTTTTTGAAAAGTATAACGAGTGGTCCATAGCAAAGGGGCGTCACCTCAAGTCCTCCGACACCCCATTCATGAAACTCCGACCATGGGTTCGAGAGAAAAGTCTATTTAAATGTTTCAATTTCGCGCGGCGGCCATGACACTATTTAGAAGCACCACTACCCCCCTACTGATTGGCATTGCAACGCATGCCGGGTATAGCTAGTTTTTGTATAAATATGTGAGTGAAAACTCCGTTAAAACTCCATGTATTTTTATTACTGTATGTCATTTGTATAGCTTAGTCAATATCATGCATTCGCCAATTTTATTCTAGTATTTAAGTTTTCCTAGTGTTTAAGTTTGGTAGGTTAAGAATAACATATGTAAGTATTCATGTAAGTTGCATTGTGTGTAGTTGAGTGTAAGAGAGGGTCTAGAGCCCTAACTTCGCCACAATAATTGCACCAATAATAATAATAATAATAATAATAATAATAATAATAATAATAATAATAATAATAATAATTTTGACTGATCAATCGGTAACACACAACAGGCCAGATCTGGTGGTTGTAAACAAGAAAACCAAGCAAACTACTTTGATTGATGTTGCGATTCCTAACAACAAGAATCTCCAGTCAAAACACATTGAAAAGATCAGCAAATACAGCGAGTTGGTCGACCCTATCAAAAGACAATGGCATGTAGAGCGAGTGAAGACCATACCTATCATTGTCTCGAGTACGGGCGTGATCCCAAGAGCCTTGCTCCAAGGCCTTAAAGAACTGGATCTGGATACTCGGCTGTACAAACTAATGCAGAAGGCTATAGTTCTATCAACAACCAGAATCGTTCGGAGGTTCATGGGTAGCGAAATTACAGCTTAGAAGTTGCTGTTTCCGTAACTATACTTTGGTTCACTGAAGCCCGTATAGTTATGTTGTAATATACCAGAAATGTGTTATATGTATTGTATAAACCGAAAATAATAATAACAATAATAATAATAATAATAATAAATCTCTATGTTCCACCGAAAATCCGTGCTATACTGAAGTTGACACTTTTTCGACCGCACAAATCGATTCTTGACATCTGATTTTGAATGTCGCTGATCTATATCGAAAACATGGTGAGTTCTTCAGAGAACACAATAAGTAGGCTACACAGGGATAATTACTGTAATATCCCTGCCTTTTTAAATGAAGCAACAACCGCGTGAGCGAATATTAAAGTACGAGAGCGTGTCACTCTGTCATTTACATTTATTGATAACTTAGGGCGCGATGATTCCCGTCACTACAGTGGCTATGCCATGTGTTCACATGTGTGTCACGAGTAGGGGAGGGGGCAAGTGTCTGGGCAGAGGTCAATGACCCTCACCCTCACACAATACACGACATGACGAAGAGAATTTCTCATTAGAACTGCGCGAATCATATGCAGTTTACTATTGATTTATTGTATCCGGTTAATCTGTACAAAGTCTTAAAAGAAGTGGTCTATTTCTACTTGAGTCACGTGGGGAAATAACAATATTAACAATATTAACAATAATATTAATTGCAACTAAAATCCGACATTACAATACGGTAATTAAAACGGAAAGTCTCTATGCTTCAGAATGTATATTTTCCATTTAAACAAGATGTTCAGTAAAGAACATATAGCCTACTTTCTCCTAAATGCATGGGTATTGTTATTACTCTTTGTCCTTTTCAAGGAGTTTAATTGAATGTTGGTTGTTGTAGCTTGTTGAAATACAACGTGTTATACGGATATTAAACATGAATATGAGGTGCCCTTTGCTAGTGCTACCTCTGTACAAAATTTCATTAAATTCGGTTTCACCGTGTTTGAATTGATATAGTGAATCGATTTGCACACATACATGGCTGCCATCTGCAAGCTATTGGGCTGATGACCTTGTAGTTCAGTCAAAAGATGCTTCCCACAAAAAGGTATGTTGTTGCAAAATGTAGTAGAGATCAGATAATTAGGGTGTTCGTAATTTGATTTAAGCTTTTAACATTTGGGAGGCTGGCATTACGTTTCCGTCAGGATGGCGGCGATATAAAGCATAACAATGAGGTGACCTTTGCTATTGCTACCTCTGTACCAAATTTCTTTCAATTCGGTTTCACCGTGTTTGAATAGATAGGGGGAATCCATTTGCACACAAACATGGCCCCCATCCGCAAATGATTGGGCTGATGACTTTGTAGTTTGGTCAAAAGATTCCTCATATACAAAGGTATAATGTTGAAAAAATTAGTAGAGATCAGATGATTCGTTTGGTCGTAATTTCATTTAAGCTTTCAAAATTTGGGTGGTCGCCATTACGTTTTAGTCAAGATGGCGGCGATATAAAACATAACAATGAGGTGGCCTTTGCTATTGCTACCTCTGTACCAAATTTCGTTCAATTCAATTTCACCGTGTTTGAATAGATAGGGGGAATCGATTTGCACACAAACATGGCCGCCATCCGCAAATTATTGGGCTGGTGACCTTGTAGATTGGTCAAAAGAGTCTTCGTGTGCAAAGGTATAATGTAACAAACATTGGTAGAGATCAAATGATTCGTTTTGTCGTAATTTGATTTAAGCTCTTAACATTTGGGTGGCCGCCATTACGTTTCCGTCAAGATAACGGCGATATAAAACATGACACTAAGGTGCCCTTTGCTTGTGCTACCTCTGTACCAAATTTCGTTCAATTCGTATTCACCGTGATCGAATTGATACGGGGGGGGGACAGACATTCAGAGTACACACACACACTCACACACAGACAGACACACAATTTTTCTCCCTGTGTTGATCTCATAAGTCTACTTTCATTTATTGCAAAAATCGAAAGTAGGCTAAAAAAAAGGCGAAATAGAAGAGCCAGAGAAAAAGGAAAGAAGGATACTTAGAAAAACATTGGGACGATTAAAAACAGAAAGTGAAGAGTTCAGATACAGAATGACTTCTACAAAAATAAAGAAATTGAAAAAATTACGATACGATCAGGAAACGGAGGGTTAATTTCTTTGGACACGTAATGAGGATGAATTACACCAGACTCACAAAACAAATTTTCAGTCATGTATACAAAAGCAAGAATTGTAATCAATGGGTACAAAGTATAAAAGAGAGATGGAAGTAACAATATGTATTATTCAGGACAGACCACTTTTCAGAAATATGATCAAAAATTTCAAGGGTTTCCAAGAGAAGGAAAGGAAGAAGAGGGTTAACATCTGGACGGAAGAGAGAAGGAGACAAAGTGAAGCAATGAAGAACTACTGGAAGGCAAGAAAGGATAAAGGAAGTAAGAGACAGTGACTGCAATTTTACGTGGTCCAAAGATGGCCAAAATCGAGGGAAGAAGGAGGATATACAGTAAAACCCCGATATTACGCTCATCAAGGGACTGTAGTTACAGCGCTATAGACGGGAAATGATTTGTGAGGTGGCAAAATAATTTTGAAACAATATTTCAGTAATGCACAGTATTTTATAATTTTACGTTTACTGTCTTAAAATAATAATAATAATTACTATTATTGTTGTTAAAATAGAGTGCATTCTTACAATTTATACGGAATTCCCCTATTTTTAGCCTATTTTCATTTATGAAAAAAAAAAAGGCTTATGAGATCACCTTTTGTCCGTGTGTCTGTGTGTGCGTGTGTGTGTGTGCCCCCTCATAATAACTTCTAAACGGCTGGAGCGATTTCAATGAAACTCGGTAAGTTCATAGCAATATTCCGGACGAGCCCGACTGTGCCCTTCAAATTTTGTTACGTTTCATCAATCCAACATGGCGGCTATGCGAAATATTTCACCAGCATTCAATATCTCCGTAACTATCACCGATATCACCCTGGAATTGTGTACGGTGATAAAGGGAACTACTAGATGTTCACCTGTGTGACTTTTGAAAACCTGGTAACTACAAAACCAACATGGCGGCCAAGCGAAGTTCTGACATTTAAATAGACGTTTCTCGCGATTTGACCAACCCAACGCAATGAAACTTGGTACAGTATATGTTTATACACATTGTAATGCACCGACATCTAACTTCGTTCAATTGTTTACATAACCTCAAGATGGCGGCAGTGCGAAATATTTAACCGGCATTCTATATCTCTGAAACTATTATCGGTATCACCATGAAATTTTGTACGGAGATAAAGGGCACTGCTGGAAATTCATCTATAAGACTTTCAAAAACCGGTTAACTACAAAACGAACATGGCGGCCAAGCGAATTTGAAAGTTTTAAATAGACATTTCTCGCGATTTAATGATACAAACGCAATGAAACTTCGTACCGCAAATGTTTATACACATTGTAATGCACTGGTATCTAATTTAGTTCAATTGTTTACGTAACCTCAAGATGGCGGCTGTGCGAATTTCGAAAATTAAGTTTTTATTTCTTGTGTTCGAATCATGCGATCCAAATCAACATTTGCATAATGAACGTACACAATAATTATCATCTAATATTACATAACTCTATGGACTACATACAGTATATTAAAATCCAACATGGCGACCATCCGAAATATTCAGACGGTTCTCAATATCTCTTAATGTACTACAGCAATAAAACCGAAATTTTGTAATTTTATAGAGGCTATTGGCATAAGTTCACCTGTGGGACGTTCAATAACCTGGTGAGCACAAATCCAACATGGCGGCGAAGCGAAATTTAAATATTTAAATGGATGTTTCTTGCGTTTTACCTATCCGAGCGCAGTGAAACTCGATACGGTTTATGCTTATACAAATTTTAATCGACTGGCATCTAATTCATTTAAATTATTTTCATAACCACAAGATGGCGGCTGAGCGAAATTTTAAAATCCCACTTTTATTTTTTTGTGTCCTAATCATGCGATTGAAGTTTGAATAAAACTCCTACACAATAATCTTCATGTAATAGTACATAAATCTATGGCCTATAATATAAAAATCAAACATGGTGACCATCCAAAATATTTAGACTGTTCTCAATATCTACAAATCTATTACAGCAATCAAACTGACAATTTTTATGTTGATAGAGGCAATTAATATTAGTGGGATATATGAAAATAGTTTTTCGCGGAACTACTTGTTTTACATGTAAAAGTCGCTATAAGCGAGATTTAGAAGCGTTATAATAGGGTAAAATTATAAATAAAGATTTAATTGCTGCCAATGGACATGCATTACAGTACACTTGCATTATTACATAAATTAACATCAATATCGTCAATGTGAACACAATCCTGTTAAGGACTAACCTCGGTTCTTGCACTTGAGCACATGGTACCTTTCACACAGCATGCCACACCGTTCGCACACACAGCCGGATCATGGGTCGTGAAAAGCTTTCGTAACGCACAGCCTGTAATGAAAGCCATGTATTGCCAGACGGGTCACCACGTGGTGCAGCTCGTAATTATCATTTATTATTATTATTTACGTACCTTCCAGGGGCGTTACAGAAAGGGCGTAACAAGTGGGTTTTATTGTAATTTGGATGAAAAGGAAATCACATGACATTTATCAAGGTACAGAAAAAAACACAGATACCAAAAGGAAATGGTGGTTACAGTTTTACGCACACCTACTCTATATAGAATGGATAATCTCAGGCTCACAAAGAAAATTTTCTACCTAGCCTCATCAATGAAGAATCATAACAACTAGGTAAAAGAATTCACTGGACATAAATGAAATTGGCTGACATGAAGAAACCTTTCAAGACAGAACAAAATTCAGAACTTTAATTCACAAATACAAATTTTCTGAGAAGGATGGACAGAACAGCGTAAAAGGGAACACGGCGAGAGGATGGAGAGATATTGGGAAGGAAAGAAGAAAAGGTGCTAAGTTGAAACGCGCTCGTTAGTTGAGCACAACGAATAAAATAAAATAAAATAATTATAATAATAACAATAATAATAATATCAATATGCCCTAGAGACGCTCTTTACCCTTTATAGGGCAAAACTATTTTTTTATTATAAGTTTACACATTTTTTTTTTATTGTTCATACTCTCTGCATGCTCCACTACATAAGTAGTACTACATGCACTTACATTACATTTTATAAATGAACAAAATAAATTACATTACAATAATTCAATAATTACTAGATGACTTAGTCTTAACAATATCAAACAATATTATTCATCGTTTTTCCTTAGAGCTTGAAAATCCAGAGCATTAACAAATTTAGAAAATTCCTTCAAATACTTTTTTAATAGCACATATTTCTGAATCGGCCAGTTATCGTCTCGATTAACACTATTGATCAAGAATTGCCGAATATTTTTCACTTCACTGCACACGAAAATTATATGATCTATAGTCTGAGGGCTACTTTTACAGGAACACTCGGGATTACGTATAATTTTAAGTCTGTGTAAGTACGAAGCAATATTTCCATGTCCAGTCAGTATTGTAGTCATATTAGGTGTTAAGGTGATTTTGGATTTTAATCTACCTGCAACTGTTAGAAAGAATTCTTTTGTAAGTGTGCCTTTTGAAGTTTGTTCCCATTTTTGCTGCCATTCATGAATTGATTCTTCTTTGAGATTTCTTTTAAAAGTTGAGATGGGTATTCTATCGAAACAAACCTCGCTTAATTTTGTAGCCTCCTTTACAATTTTATCAGCCAGTTCATTGCCTGCAACACCTGTATGTGCCTTAACCCATTCAAATTTTATTATCCAATTTTTTCTTTTTAGAATAGCTGTAGTCCTTCTTATATTCTCAATTAGTTCGTTATGATTTTAATTTATTTTAATTATTATAATTAATAATGTTATTTTTTTTGTATTTCTAATTTTCAATGTATGTTCTTATAGATTTAATTTTAGTATTTTTTATTGAAATAATTAATTTACTAATTTTCAGTTGATTTTCACAATTATTTTTATAATTGTTAGGTTATGTTTATCATTTTAATTTTAATTTTTCTTTTGTTATTGTAATGTTATTTATATAATTTCTATTTCTGTATTTATATTTTATTTTTACAGTTTAATTAATATTTTTTTTAGTTTTACATTTTTAAAAAATTTATCCCCAACTCATTACGTCAAGTAGATCCTACGTATATATATATATATATAATATTTGATTTTTAGAAATACTCGCACTTCAGCATAAAAACTCTTCGGAATTTGGCTGAAAGATTCAACTATCACCATCTTTGAAAGCATAAACTGTCCTTATGGCAGGTGGTTAACATAGAGACCCATATCCCCTTAAGGGGTTAATATTTCGACAAACAGCTTATAATTACTCAGTTTGGAAAAATCCCTCAGGTAAATCATTTCAAATACTTAGGGGAAATCATAAAACAATCTGGACTAAATCGGGAAGAAAACATAGGTAGAATCTTTTAACTACAAAATGCCTATAGAATCATCTGGAACAGGTACAACAAAAATATCGATATCTCGGAACATAAAATAAAAACGCTATTGCACGTTAATTCAACCTGCAGCATTATACGCATCAGAAACTTCAATCTTCATCTTCTGCTGTCGATTTTGACCCACTGTGGACCGCGGTGAACAATCGGCTGACTTGCCAATCTCTTCTTCTAGCCCAGAATTTCTTCATCCGTTCGCTGAGTCTCCTCCCTCTTTCTTCAGACCAGATGACCTTGGTCTTTAAGCTAGGTTTTTCCTGAACCCCTTTACATTTTTCAACCTTCCTTCGAAACAATGATTTGTTGAGAATATCTTCTTGAGTGATGCCAACTTCTTTGAGATCTGCTCAACCCATTTTGTGGTGGACTTTAATTTGCTAATGTAAGTGAATATCCCTTTTTCGAGAGAAATTTAAAGTGGGAGTGAAGATTCAAGGAGAAATAGTTTCAAATCTAAGATTTGCTGAAGACATCGTCATCTTGGCCGACACCCCTGAGGATTTGAATGAGTTTTTGAATGGTATGGACTCTGTCTTGAGGAAAGAATTCATGATGAAAATTAATAAATGTAAAACAAAAATATTGGAATGCAGCCGAAATAAATCAGAAACCTCTATGGACATCAAATTGGCAGGTCAAATGCCGAAGGAAGTAGGAGACTTCTGTTATTTAGGAAGCAAAACAACCTGTGATGGACGAAGCAAAGAGGACATAAAATGTAGGTTGGCTCAGGCAAGGAAAGCATTTCTACAAAAAAGGAATCTGTTGATTTCGAATATAGATTTAGGTATTAGGAAGTCATTTTTGAAAGCCTTTGTCTGGAGCGTGGTGCTCTATGGAAGTGAAACTTGGACTATTGGTGCAGCAGAAAAGAGGAGAATTGAAGCGTTTGAAATAGCCTATAGTGTTACAGGAGAATGATGAAGATCTGATGGGTAGATAGGGTTACAAACGAAGAGGTATTAAGACGAGTGGGAGTGGAGAGATGTTTCTGGCGACTGCTAATGAAGAGAAGAGATAGGTTGGTAGGACACATATAAAGACACCCAGAAATAGCAAGCTTAGTTATGGAAGGAAGAGTCGAGGACAAGAACTGTAGGGGTAGACCAAGGTTAGAATATGTTAAATAGATTGCCTCGGATGTAGGGCGTGGTAGCTATGTAGAGATGAAACGATTAGCTCAGCATCAAACCAGTCAAAAGACTGACGACTCAAACAACAATAACATTGTTGCGCATTTGTGTGAGGTGGCCATAAAATGTAATCTTTCTATTACGCATCGAGTCCGTAAGTTTCTCCGCCTTGTTATACACGTCACTATTCCTCCGTCTCCTCCATAAGCCGTCTCCTCTCTGTACTGGCCCCTATATTTTCCTTAGGATTCTTCGTTCTTTCTTTTGTAACTCCTCTGTTTCTCCTTTTTTGTTTAAAATAATGCTTCCGGTTTAATCACAGCGGCATAATGTCGTTACTTTGCTCTGAAAGATATGGCTTTTTGTTATAGCCTACATATTCTGCGTTAATCGATATGCAGTTTCCATCTTACGAGCTCTGACCTTTTGGCTTCCTTGTCAGGGAAGACAGATCACTAATTAAAAAATTAAATAAACAAGCAAGGAAAATCTTCAGGAAAATCTTAGAACCAGAGTACATAGTGAGAGTGTGGAGGTCTCACCAGTTATACCAACATTCCGAGAAAATATCAGACAATATTAGAATAAGACGACATATTCAAAGAATGGACAATGTAAGACTTACTAAAAGGATATTTAATCATACTTCTTCATTAAAAGCCTACGGCTAATGGGACGTGTGTTAGCGACCACGGGGCCCCAGCTGAGTTCGGCATTGCTTCCCCTTTCTTGTGCCGGGCTTCTATCTGTCGTCTTTCCTGTCAACCTCTCTTGGTCAACTCTTGTTCTTTTCTGGCCCGGACGGTATTAGAGTATCCGAACCCTAGTGAGTCTTTTACTTTCCCACCTTAATTGGCCTTTGTCTCATCTTTCCTGATCCCTGATTATTCGGGGGATCAAACCTCTTCTCTTTTCCTGCTATCTCCTGCTCTTCTGCTCAAGGCCCTAAGGAAGGCAGGGTGTATGTAGCCCCACCACTTCTGGTGCACCCTGGATAGTGCTACACCCTCAAGGGCTCACGGCTGGTAGGTTCGGGAGTTGGCGACCCCGAGGGATTCCTGAGCTGGGTCCGTTTTTCTCCCTTTTTCCATTGCCTCTGGGGTGGACCCTCTTCTCTGTCTCCTTTTCTGGTTTTCCTTCCTTCCAAGTCCCTCAATCCTCATTCTTCGAGGGTTGAGGGCATTTCTTTTCCTCCTGTCCGTTGTTTGCCTTATCATTTATTTGTTTACCATTTCTTCTTCTAGTTTGTAAGACAGTAGTTAGTATTAGTTATAGTTTACAGTCTCATCTCATCTTTCACAATCACCCAAACCATTAGGGGCCGATAACCTAGATGTTAGGCCCCTTAAAACAACAATTATAATCATCATTATTAAAAGCCAAGAGTAACTGGATAATAGACATTGAAAATTACCTTCAAGAAATCACCGTAACAGACGAACTTTTATAGGACAGACCTAACTTCAGATTGTTGGTGAACAAACATCACTTTGCAGAAAACTCGCGAATGAGATCCACCACTGCATGGATAGAAGATTGGTTGGTTGGTTGGTTGGTTCCTTAGTTTAGGGGCCCCGTGTACCTTGGGTGTGTGTAGAGTCTGTCTGAAAACCGGTGTTAATTATGATGGCTGAATTAGCGTGTCTTATCTGCTTTTTGTCTTTTTATGTAAGAACTGCAGACATTCGATTTCAAGTAGTTCATACTTTAGCTATCAAACGCCACCGTCAACGACCAACTAGTTCTGAACTTAGTTACTAGATGCCACCACAGTCGGCTCCTGGCGACGAACGTTGGAATCTCAGAGCTTTAGTCAAATATGACCAATAATTTAGCTTCACACAAGTGTAATTAGTGGAAGGTTCTTTATCATGCCATAAATCTATGACATGGGACCGTCGGCTTTACTTCCCCTCCGAAGGAAGGCATACTGAGGGATTTTTAACGCTCTTAAATATCCTATGACTTCGGCCGGGTTTGAACCCGCGATCTTGGGCATAGCTCAGCATGCTACCAACTACGCCACCGAAGCCGCTATGGACAGAAGAAAGGAAGAATAACAAGAAGTTCCGTGACGAACTAAAGAGCCTACTTTTCTTAAAATTTAAGATTCATGACAATGATTAATGTATATGGATCTATCTAGAATAATGACGAAATTAAGTTGGTAATATCGAAATTTCGAATTAGTTCGAAATACTGTATACCTGGCATAATGTAGCCTAATAGAGAACTACAGTTGGCAGCCCTGGTGACTGAATATATTCTTAGTTCCATCTCTTAAGGTACAGAACACAAAATTTGGTTCAAGTCCAATGGATAGCATGGACGTCACATGCAGTTAAACATTGAATCTAACAGCGCGCGTAATCATGTTGGCAACAATGACATGCATGCATTGGACAGAAATAATTTGAAATAATATGATCTATTGTTGTGTCAATTTTGAATGAAATCCATTAGTTAGTATAGAAGTTACATGCATTTTAAAATTGGACCTATCAGCAGGCAGGAATCATGTTGGCAGCACTGACGTATATTAGTTACTCCAAATTCATGTAGAATGCCAGGTACTCTACGTGTGCAAAGTTTAGAGCTATTGGCTTGCATACTTTCTGTTATATTGATATTAGGGTAACAAAAATAGAGACAGCACATACTAACAGTTGGCAGCTCTGGTTGCTCTTAAGAATACTCATAGTCATATCTGTTATAGCACACATAGCACATACGAAATTTGGTTGAAATCCAAATGATAGAATGCAAGTTATATGCATTTAAAATTTGGACCTATCAGCAGGCTTATAATCATTTTGGCAACACTGCCTTGCATGGCCTCCTGGAAATTAAACTGCAATATTATTATCTATACGTGTGTCAATTTTGAAATAGCTCCCATTCATACCTTCCAAGATATCCAACATGGAGCTCAAATTTCAATTGCGATTTTTCAGCAGTTGGTAGCACTGGAATCATTTTCAAATATGGGCTTGAGAGTTGATAGGGGGGACACACACACAGCCAGCCAGACAGACATACATACAGAAGGACAGACAGACACACATCTGCCCGATCTCATAAGTCTACTTTTTCCTCATTTTTGCAAAATGTGAAAAGTAGGCTAAAAATCATAGTGAGAGGATGGAGAGATTTTGGAGAAAGAATAAAGCAAATTTATGGCCATCTGTTAAATGGTGCTCCTTAGTTGGCCCTCCTGGGACTCACAACTAGTGGGACGTTACACCCTTAAAACCAGAATTAAAATTCTTTGTAGAGCTGGGAATAGAACCCGGATCACCAAGACGACAGCCAAGTATGCTGTCACTACGCCACGTGGTGGACGACGACGAAGATGCTGCAAAGCCCCAACGATAATCAACAACACCAACAACTTCCCTATCATAAGTCAGTTACAAGCGCACACATACTTCCACTCATGTGCCTGGTACTAATGTCCGTAATGTCCTAAACCCCTTTGTTAAAACAAAAGGCTTCCACAAAGCAAGTAACAAAAATAAACGAATCTGTTAACGCTTGTGTAAACAAACTCCCTTCGTGCGTACTCTGATGCTTTGTGTTGTACAGAAGAGTTGAAAGAGTTGCCTGTCCTCCACTTTCACAGGCGCTGTTGTGTTTACGTCACGAGGCAGAGAATACCTGTCAAAATAATGTAGGGTTATGCTAACAGTTAAAACATTATGCCTTATTACAAATTTAACATCCCGTAAGGGCTCACAATTTATGGGTCATGTTTTGGCAATGATGTGGGGCCCCAATGCTTTCATTCGCCTCCAATCTGTTGGCTTTACTGTCGACCTTGCTTATTTTAGGGGCTGTGACATCGTGTGTGTGTGTGTGTGTGTGTGTAATTTGTGTGATAACCTGTGTTATTGTGATGGCTGTACTGGTATTTTTGTAAATTGGGGATGGCATTGGAAAAAAAGGCTCCGTTACCTTAAGTTAGGAACCATCCCAGTATTTGCGTTGAGTATTTGCCCAGTGAATAGGAATGGTATTGGTTTTACGCCCCTTTAAACTCCTGCCGCTTTTAGGAACTCCGAGGTGCCAGAATTTTGTCCATAAACATGTTTTGATAGTAAATTAAATCTCATCTCTTATTTGACGTTAGTTTCCCAAAAGTCTGAGCGCTGAGGACGTACCTAGAACTACAGCAAGTCGCGTGTCTCTGATCCCATTAGCAACCTAATTCTCATTTCCTGTCCTATACGTTATACACTGACATTTAATTCGTATGACTCAGGCTGTCACGGGGAATTGATCACGTGATATCTAACGAACTCATTTAATGCATACCTCAGACAAAACTAGTACCAGGGCAGTGTTTGGAACAAGACTGTTTGATATTATCAGTGAAAGTCGTAGGAGGTAGAAATTTGTGTCAAAATGAGGTTATATTTGCTAGTCAATACAGAGCGGTATTGATCCAGCAATAAGATCGCCATCACACTTGCCGTAATAATGTCTGACGTTGTCTATGCATTTGCGTCAGCGTTACCCAGCATTCATGGTATTGGGGCGAATGGAGCAGACTTATACTACGATAATAGATAATAATAATAATAATAATAATACAGATAGACTTACAAGTAATCAATACAGAAAATTTCGAAGACCGAACTGAGTGTCAGCCGAAAATCGCGAACGTTAAGTTTGAACCAAGATCATTACGACAACTTGGGAAAAATTGGACGGATGAGAGGAAAAGGGAGCATTCCGCGGAGGAGACACGCCTCCAAATGATATCATGTTATCAAGTTTAATCGCTCTCCTGTCGGGGAATTTTCGCTTAAATAATAATAAATAATAATAATAATAATAATATAGAATGCAAGTCCTCAGGAAAATCTTAGGACCAAAGTGTGAAAATGAAAAATTGTGAACATATAATGTATACTAGCGGACTCATGCGAGACGTCTCGCATGTTCATAAGCCACACTTTCCCCAATAGTTTTATAATGAGAGACTTACGGAGAAAGGTTGTTATGTTTTTATTTCAACCAAATGATTATAGAACACTATTGACAGCATGTTGCACTATGTTACAGCAACAGTATTTGCAAATTGCACACTTCTTACAAAAATCGAAATTTATGAAATTATACGATTTGAGTGCTCATTCCTTTAGTTTACTGTTTCTGAAATCCATGCAAAATGATGAAGGGAAGACCTCAGAATGTTAAAATGACATGAAACAGGCGTCACAGCGGCCAAAATGTGAAGTGGACAGCAATTATGGAGCGTATTTTCCTACTGCAACAGTATCTGCAAATCGCACACTTCATAAATTTTTTTAAATGTAATTTTTAAAAGAAATTATAGATATTTATGAAATTTGAGTGCAATTCGTCATTGTTAATGTCTATTCTCTTTCATTTGAATGCTCATTTGTCACGTTCGGTTGCTTGTGAGCGCCGCAGGAGGGATCTATACTACTGAAATAATATATATGATGATGATGAAGATGATGATGGTGATGATATAATTAAATTTTACCTTAATTTCTTAATGCATTAATTTTTGCTTAGTTATTAATTTTAAAAAATCTTGAATTTCTTAATCTTTTTTGTAATTTTCTAATATTTACAATTTTTTATATATTTTTTATATTTTAGATTTTAAATTTTGAATCTTTTAAGAAAAAAATAAACTTCGTTTCAGTTAATATAATTTAATATGATTGAAAATAATTAAATTTAATATGATTTAGTATAATATTATAAAAGAAGTTTGCCCCCTTCCTTGTAAGATTAGGAGCGATATGTCTTGTCTCGTGCATCACAGCTTGCGTGACATACTCTTTATATTACCATCTTCTTCACAAGCAGAGAACTTTCTGTTTGGTTATAAAAATAGAAATGAGATTGCACGTGGCAAGCAGATAAACATCAACAGAGCTGAAAGATTAGGCACTTAGCCATTGTTCTCTTAAGATATTAAGCCAACTCATGGTGTAGTGGTTTCCCACTTCTACACTTGTGTGAAGCCGAAATTTGTAAGTTAGAATTGATAACGCTCTATTAGTTCCAATGTTCACCGCCAGGTGCTGACCGCGATGCCATCTAGTAGCCAAGTCCGCAAGCTAGGTGTCGTGGACGGAAGCATTTGGTAGCAAAAGTAGGAACTGCTTGAAATAATTGTCTGCAGTCCTTACTTGAATTAAAACAGATAACACACACTAATACAGCCATCACAATTAACACCGGTTATCAGACAGATTCTACACCCCCCAAAGTACACGGGGCTACATGACCGCGTTGTCGCAACCCCTTAACTGAGGAACCAACCAACCAACCTCTTGAGCTTGAGTTTTGTGAAACATACACTTTGGGTATTATCTAATAAGATAATAAGATAAGAAAGCACGTTCTTTTCTTTGCATAAAATCTGGATAAGTCTCGCTTTTTCAGGACGTCTGGCAATCCTCTATTTTCGGGAAGACGATCCGGACGTTAGATGGAGAAAGGAGGTTAAAACTGTCCTTATAGCCCTTTCGTAATGAGCTCTTTGCTACGCCACTGCTTGATAGGTATTGCTTTCATGTAACAATACAAGACAAATAGATTTTAAGGTCTAGTTTCTTATCCCAAAAGAAGGAGGTGGTATCACTACCACCTCGACCAATGGAGGTACCCGCTCGAGATATTCGCTCTCAGTTACGCCGACAAGTACTGGCATTTTGGGAGAGTCAGTGGCTAGCTGACCCACTGCCCAGTAAACTGAGAGCGATCAAGGGAACTATTCGCGTGTGGCGGAGCTCTTTCCGGTCACGGAGGGAGACCGTCATTTTGTGTAGGCTAAGGATAGGTCATACAAGATCCACCCACTCGTATCTGATGAGAAGGGAAGACCCCCCACTTTGTACCTGTGGAGTCGTTTTCACCGTGGCCCACATTTTAACCGAGTGTGTGGATCTTGCTGACTTACGAAGAAACCTTGGTTTGCAGATGACACTCAAACTTATATTAGCCGATGACGCGGTGGCTGCTGATCGCGTTGTCCGCTTTATAAGTGAGAGCGGGTTAGGGCCAGCAAACTAAATTTTCCAGTGAACATTGACTCAACGATTTGTTTGTTTTTGAATGGTGAATTCTTGTTATTCGTAATTTATGTTTATAATATAATTATTGTTGTTGTTTGAGTCTTCAGTCTTTTGACTGGTTTGATGCAGCTCTCCATGCCTCCCTGTCCTGAGCTAATCGTTTCATCTCTACATAGCTACCACACCCTACATCCGAGGCAATCTGTTTAACATATTCTAACCTTGGTCTACCCCTACAGTTCTTGTCCTCGACCCTTCCTTCCATAACTAAGCTTGCTATTCCTGGGTGTCTCAGTATGTGTCCTACCAACCTATCTCTTCTCTTCATTAGCATTCGCCAGAAACATCTCTCCTCTCCCACTCGTCTTAATACCTCTTCGTTTGTTACCCTATCTACCCATCTGATCTTCATCATTCTCCTGTAACACCACATTTCAAATGCTTCAATTCTCCTCTTTTCTGCTGCACCAATAGTCCAAGTTTCACTTCCATAGAGCGCCACGCTCCAGACAAAGGCTTTCAAAAATGACTTCCTAATACCTAAATCTATATTCGATGTCAGCAGATTCCTTTTTTGTAGAAATGCTTTCTTTGCCTGAGCCAACCTACTTTTTATATCCTCTTTGCTTCGTCCATCACTGGTTATTCTGCTTCCTAAGTAACAGAAGTCTCCTACTTCCTTCAGCTTTTCACCTGCCAATTTGATCTCCATAGAGGTTTCTGATTTATTTCGGCTGCATTCCAGTATTTTTGTTTTACATTTATTAATTTTCATCATGAATTCTTTCCGTAAGACGGAGTCCATACCATTCAAAAACTCATTCAAATCCTCAGGCATGTCGGCCAAGATGACGATGTCATCAGCAAATCTCAGAGTTGAAATTATTTCTCCTTGAATCTTCACTCCCACTTTATATTTTTCTCTAATTTGCTTCATTGCTTGTTCAATGTAAAGATTGAAAAGTATGGGTGATAAGTTGCAGCCTTGCCTTACACCTTTCTGAATACCAGCTTCTCTCTCATGTCCTTCAACTCGAATGACTGCTGTCTGGTTTCTGTACAGATTGTATATCACCCTCCTATCCCTGTACTTTATTCCAATCGATTTCAAAATGTCAAACAATTTAGTCCAATCAACGTTATCAAAAGCCTTTTCTAAGTCTACAAAAGCCATGAACGTTCTCTTATCTTTCCTTATTCTACCTTCCAAAATCAGCCTAAGACTTAGTACAGCTTCCCTTGTACCTACATTTCTCCTGAAACCAAACTGGTCTTCACCCAACTCCGTTTCTATCTGGTTTTCAATCCTCTTGTAAATTATTCTAGACAGGATCTTTGAAGCATGAGTAATCAAGCTGATTGTACGGTAATCTTCACATCTGTCAGCTCCCACTTTCTTTGGTATAGGGATGATTACATTCTTCTTGAAATCAGGGGGTACCTCACCTGCCTCATAAATCCTACACACCAAGTGAAATAACCTGATCAGACCTTCATCTCCTATGCAGCATAGCAACTCAATCGGTATATCATCTATGCCTGGTGCTTTGTTCCTGCATAAGTCTTCCAAAGCTCTATCAAATTCTGATCTCAATATTAAATCTCCTTTCGCATCCTCATCAATTTCCTCCTCCCTTTCCATTACATGATTCTCAATCTCCTTTCCCTTATACAAACTCTCTATGTAAGCTTTCCATCTCTCAACCTTTTCTTCCCTATCTGTTAGAGGCTTTCCATTTGTGTCCTTAATATTACAGCACTTAGTCTTCTTTTCCCCAAAAGTATTCTTAATCCTTCGATAAGCTGTGTCTACTTTTCCTAATTTCAGACAATTTTCTATACCTGCACATTTCTCTTTCAACCATTCTTCTTTCGCTTCCTTGCACTTCTTGTTAACCTCATTTCTCAGACGTCTGTATTCTGCTTTCCCCTTTTCATCTCTTACATTCTTGTGTTTCCGCCTTTCATCCATCAATTCTAGTATATCCTGAGTGATCCACGGTTTTCTACCTATTCTTTCTTTCCTACCAATGTTTTCTTCTGCGGATTTTGTTATTTCATTCTTCAAAAGTGCCCATTCGTCTGCAATTGAAGTTTGTTTAGGGTTTTTCATTAGTCCTTCCTTTATACTCTTCTTGAATCTTTCGTTTACATCCTTCTCTTTCAGTCTGTCTATTGCCCACCTTTTTGGCTTTTGACTTTTCTTCAGTTTCTTCAACTTTAATCTGCATTTCATTACAACCAGATTGTGGTCAGAGTTTATGTCAGCACCAGGATATGTTTTACAATCCAAAATCTGGTTTCGAAACCTCTGCTTGACCATAATGAAGTCGATTTGGTAACGCCCTGTATCTCCTGGTCTCATCCATGTGTATATTCTTCTATTGTGGTTATTGAATAAGGTGTTAGCTATGACCAATTCATGCTCTGTGCAGAATTCTACCAGCCTGCTTCCTCGATCATTCCTTTCACCTAATCCGAAATCTCCTACTATCTTCCCTTCTCTCCCTTTTCCTACCACAGCATTCCAATCTCCCATTACTATAACATTTTCATCACCCTTGATATACCTCAGAATTTCGTCTATTTCTTCGTAGACCTTTTCAATATCCTCATCATCAGCTTGACTGGTAGGCATATAGACTTGTACCACTGTTGTGCAGGTAGGTTTAGTATTGATTTTTGCTACAATAATCCGTTCACTATATTGCTCATAATATTCCACCCGCTGTCCAAGTTTCCTACTCAATATGAGGCCAACCCCTGCTTGGCCATTGTTTGATTTAGTGCTAATGACCCTATAGTCTCCTGACCAAAAGTCCTGTTCTTCCTGCCAGCGCATTTCACTAATCCCAACCAAATCCAACCTCAACCTATCCATTTCCCTTTCTAAGTTTTCTAACCTTCCACTTCCTAGCAGACTTCTAACATTCCACGCTCCGATCCGTAGAATGTCAGATTTCCTCTTTGTCACTTCTGTGATGTTAACCCCCTCTCGAGTAGTCCCCACCCGGAGATCCGAACGGGGGACTAGTTTACCTCCGGATTGAAATTTTACAAGGGAGGAGGCCATCATCACATGTAATTATGCATAGAGAGGTGCATATCCTCGGGAATAGCATACGGCTGTAGTTTCCCGTTGCTTTCAGCCGTGCAGCAGGACGCAGTGTAGCCATTATTTGGCTTATATTATCAATATCTTAACCGTCTATAAGACTAGTAAAGATTTGATTTATTCTGAAAGGCTGCTACTCCCTTTCAGAATAAGTAAAGAGCAATTCTACTAACAAAAATACTAACCTTCTACCGTACTAACAATTAAATACCAAAATTCTACTAACAAAAAAAAAAAAAAAAAAAACCAAAGTTCCACCAACAACAAATACTACCACTAAAACAGTCTGTCACCAGGCACACTCACATGCTCCCTCACACATCACAGTCTACTGAAACAATGAACTATAACTAATAAACAATGCAACTGCCACCAGACACACGTCTACACACGCAAGAAATTGTCTATGACTAAGAGTTGGATAGAGCATTCAGTTATCTATTCAGAACAATTTTCTATCCCTAATTTACTTTTAACAAAGTCACAAAGTTCCACTTTTGGCATAATCGTCGAACCCAGTGCTTCAAAGTAAGTTGCAAAAAGATGCAAAAAATCTTATACAGGCGTAAACTACAAAACTTTATCTACATTTTAACATTAAGTAGAAAGTGACGCAGAGTGACGCGACGTAGCCTACTAAAAAGCTAAGTGAAAATATAATTTTAAAAATAGTAGTTAAATATTATATAATGCAAATATAGCTAAAATTACGTAACAATTACGCCCATTAATAACTGAAACACGTTACAAAGATCATACCTTCAGTTGCATGTTCCATCTTAAAGCATCACACTAACCACAAAGACAAGCAAACCACAGCCACTTTCATTCACCCTCCAATTCAGACTGCTCGAACAGTGGTGGCAGATTTACACTAAGATGCGTTTATATCCTAGAATAGTGAGCGGCAATTATATGAGAATGCTCTAGAAGTAATAAATTTTGATTTTTTAATTAAGAAAATAAATACTTTTGTCCTCCTAGATTTCGATTTTGACCCACTGTGCAGCGCCCGGTGACGAACGTTGGAACTTAAAGAGCATTAATGAAACCTAACCTACAAATTTTGGCTTCACACAAGTGTAATTAGTGAAAGATTCTTTAACATGCCATAAATCTATGACATGGGCCCGCCGGCTTTACTTCCCCTCCGAAGGAAGGCATAATGAGGGATCTTTAACGCTCATAAAAAATCCGAACACTTCGGCCAGGATTGAACCCGCGACCTTGGGCATAGAAGCTCAGCATGCTACCAACTACGCCAATTGAGTAAGTACCCCATACCCCCCCCTTTTTTTTTTTTTTTTTACAGAAAAGCGTTTTATTTTGTGATAGGCCTAAATGTCTTAGGTAATGTTAGATTTAACTTTTATGATATTTTTAATGATACTGATAAGTGCTTCTCTATGTATGGCTGCTGAAGGGGCTAGCATAAGCTCCGAAGCATGTACCATATGGGTCTATATAACCTTTTAGTGTTTAATTATAAGTATTGATCAGGTGGATTCTCTCTTCCTTTTATTATATTTAATTGACAATCAATACGGAACCATGACTAAACCTACTGATATTAACAGAGCAAGCCAAGCTAACATAGCTAAAAAAGCTCAATATGTCTACAAAAATCTCAGACTCAAATTGTCAAGCGTCATTAAGGATATCGACTTTTTGAAAAAGTGTAGATCTAACAATCTAATTCAACAACACATGAAGACTTACCAAAAGAAGGGCCCCTTAAACCATTATGAAAGTAGAACACAAAAGATTATCAATAAGCGCATTTTTCAAAGGGAAATAAGATTTCTTTTCATCAAAAAGAATCATATTAATTTCAAATTATACCGCACTCATTTGAAGGCAGCTAACCTGTCTAGCAAGAAAGAATTTATGCCCATTGTGAATAGCATTGTTCATGATAAAATATATAAGAAAACTACAATTTTGGAAAACCAAATCAAAATTTTACTAAGCAAGCATATTAAACGAGCATCCCACTTCGATGCAGGTCCGTATACTTTTCAGAATCCGGCAAAAATTTGACCAATATCCAATTTGACGATTCCGAAATGGACATTCTTAACAAAGGACCCAGTCACAACTGGGATACCAATATCAATAAGAATTCCCTTACGACTATAATAGCAGAAACTGAAGCAGCAGTCTGCCAATTACCCAAAGATAAACAGAGTGCAGCCAGACATGAAGCTAATAAACAAATTACCAGAATCTTAATTAACAGCAAAAACAGCCCTCCCACTTGTAACCCCAACCCCTCCAACTTAAAAAAGAAGATCACAGATAAAGGCAACACTATAGTTCTATTAGACAAGCCGGACTACATCAACAAAACCGATGATCCCTGACAGAGCCGGCGTGCTACCCCAACACCACGGGGCCGGCATTATAATTATTAGCTTTATTTAAATTTCTGTTTTATTAATTTTCGGTCTTTTCAAATTTAGGTGTCCACCTCTAAATTTTAAAGTCCATTCCAAATTTGTATACTTCAATCTGTGTTAAGAGGGACGGATGACCTCGTAGTTCCGCCCCTTACAACAACAATAGCTAACTAACATTCTCATTCCATATTCACAGAGGAACAAGGTGGTAGGTTTCTTGTTTAAACCCTCTCCGTGCATAAATAAGCCCTTCACGGCCTAAAGAATGTGCTAACCAATCGATTGGCCTTCTCCCCCCGTTCGTGTTTTGTACTAACACACAGTAGGCTAGTGTGACATGAGGATGAATGCGTTCGATATTCTCATGGCTATGAATCAAAATTCTTCCCTCCCCACCACCACTTTCTGTAATGTGATGGATGTGTAATGGTCTTTGCCCTCTCTTCATGTCGTCTACCTACCACCCTCATATGACGTCACGTTACGTCATGCGCCTGCGTGATCACCGCTCGCACATACCACACCAGGTATTCAAGATTCAGAAGGCTTTGGAATTGGAAGTAGGCTGAACGTGACGTGACGGTGTGTCTCGGGCAAAGCCCCCAACAATACAGACAGTAGCGTTAGTGGCGATTGTTGAGGTAATCGTGAAGGATATTAATTTTATTCAAGAGAAAGTAACTCAATCAAAAACTGCACGTAAGAAGGTAAGTATTTATTGTTTTGTTTGAGATGTTGTAGTTGGATGACTGGATTCAGACCTCACTGTGTCGGGAAAAGTTTCAAATAACTCTTACTTTTACAAGTAAACGTAATATTTTCTACTTCAAAATAGTAATAAATGTACCTGTAACATTATTTGCATTAAAAATAGAAGAGTTTTCAATTATAAAGATTTTCTGTAACTGAAATTCAAAATTTAAGTTTGTTAGCATCTTGGAAATCAGGTTGGTTGGTTCCTCAGTTTAGGGGCTGAGACAACGCGGTCATGTAGCCAGCCCCGTGTACCTTGGGTGTGTGTAGAATCTGTCTGATAACCGTTGTTAATTGTGATGACTGTATTAGTGTGTATTATCTGTTTATAATTCAAGTAAGGACTGCAGACATTTGATTTTCAAGTAGTTCTAACTTTTGCTACCAACGCCACTGTCAAAGATCATCTAGTTCTGTACTTTGTTACTAGATACCTCCGCAGTCGGCTCCTGGCGACGAACGTTGGAACCTAAGAACGTTAGTCAAAATGTATCCTATAATTTAGCTTCGCACTAGTGTAATTAGTGGAAGGTTCTTTATCATGCCATAAATCTATGACATGGGACCGCCGGATTTATTTCCCCTCCGAATAAAGGCATAAGTTACTGAGTGATTCCTTTAACGCTCTTCAAAAATCCGACGACTTCGGCCGGGTTTGGAAATCAGGTTATGAATTGAACCTATTGGCATTCTGATCATTTAGCCCCGTGTACTTAATGTGTGTGTAGAATACAGTATGTCTGATAACCACTTCAAATAACACTTTCGAAGAAATTTGAATTTAGGAACTTTTTTTAGGGATTTTTGTTGACACTAACATTTTGATGTTGGTATCACAGATTTTTAAAATTTCAAATGCCGTTCGGAAAAGCTACGAGATAAACACGAAGTTCTGTGACGAGTTAAATAGCCTACTTTTCTTAAAATTTAAGATTCATGCCAATTATTAATCTATATGGATCTATCTAGAATGATGACGAAATTAAGTTGGTAATATCGAAATTTCTAATAAGTTCGAAATATTGTATACCTGGCATAATGCAGCCTAATAAGGAACTACAGTTGGCAGCCCTGGTAACTGAATATATTCTTAGTTCCATCTCTTAAGGTGCAGAATACAGAATTTGGTTGAAGTCCAATGGATAGCATGGACGTTACATGCAGTTAAACATTGGATTTAACAGCGCACGTAAAACCATATTGACAACAATAACACACATGTATTGGTCATAAATAATCTGAAATAATATGATCTATTGTTGTGTCAATTTTGAATGAAATCCATTAGTTAGTATAGAAGTTACATGCATTTTAAAACTGGACCTATCAGCAGGCTTAGAATCATGTTGGCAGCACTGGCGTAGGCCTATATTAGTTACTCCAAATTAATTTAGAATGCCAGGTACTATACGTGTGCAAAGTTTAGAGCTATTGGCTTGCATACTTTCTGATATATTGATATTAAGGTAACAAAAATAGATACAGTATTTATTAACAGTTGGCAGCCTGGTTACTCTTAAGAATCGGCATAGTCATATCTGTTATGGTACACATTGCACACACGAAATTTGGTTGAAATCCATTTTTTTAGCGTATGGCTTTTAGTGCCGGGAGTGTCCCAGGACATGTTCGGCTCGCCAGTTTTGTAGCTGCTTCGAGACGGACACCCAATGGGTGAGCTACAAGTACCGTGGGGGAGGAAAGTTGGAAGGGAAGGTCGAGGAGTTGGAAGGTAGCGGCTGTGGCCTATAGTTAGGGACCAACCCCGGCATTTGCCTGGAAGGAAGATGGGAAACCACAGAAGACCATCTTCAAGGTTGCCGGCGGGGGGATTCGAACCTCCTCGCCTCCCGGATGTGAGCGACTGCCAACAGTCATGCCGCAACAACCACGGCTAACTCACCCGGTGAAATCCAAATGATAGTATAGAAGTTACATGTATTTAAAGTTGGACCTCTCAGTAGGCTTAGAATCATGTTGGTAGCACTGACGTATATACGTTACTCCAAATTAATATAGCATGTCAGGTACTATACGTATGCATAGTTTAAAGCTGTCGGCTTGCATACTTTCTGATATATGAGTATTTGGATTAAAAAATTGAGAGCATTTATTAACAGTTGGCAGCCCTGGTGGCTCTTAAGAATACGCTCAGTCATATCTGTTTATGTACACATACCGCATACGAAATTTGGTTGATATCGAAATTCAGTCTACTCTCACGTATGGAATAATTGCATGGGGAGGAGCTTATCAAACTATTGTAAAAAAAAAGCTCAAGTAATGCAAAACTTGGTGTTGCGTATCAGGTATAAAAAGGAAAGGTTATATCCTACTAATGGATTGTATGAGGAAGCAAACGTCATGAATTTAGGACAACTTTACGTGAACGGAAGTCTATAAATATATCTATAAAAATAAAAAGTAGTTCCGTGAAGAACTATACAGTCTATTTTCATATATCCTACTTATGTTAATTGCCACTATCAACATACACAATTTCAGTTTGAATCCTGTAATAGATTCATAGATATTGAGAACCGACTAAATATTTCGGATGGTCGCCATGTTGGATTTTATATATGTGGGTCCTAGAGTTATGTACTGTTACATGCAGATTATTGTGTACGTGTAGTATTCAAACTTCAATCGCATAATTAGGACACAAGAAGTAACAAGGATATTTTAAAATTTCGCACAGCTGCCATCTTGAGGTTATGGAAACAATTGAAATAAATTAGATGCCAGTGGATTAACATTCGTATAAGGATTTACTGTACCAAGTTTCACTGCACTCGTATGGTTAAATTGCGAGAAACGTCCATGTGAATTTTTAAACTTCGCGTCGCCGCTATGTTGGATTTGTGATCACCAGGTTATTTAAAGTCCTATAGGTGAACTTAAGTGCATAGCCCCTATGAACATTAAAAAATTCAGTTTGATTGCTATAATGCATTCGTAGATATTCAGAGCCGTCTAAATATTTCGGATGGTCGCCATGTTGGATTGTTAAATGTATAGGCCATAGAGTCATGTACCATTAAAGGAAAATTATTGCGTAGGTTCATTATTCAAACTATCACTTTGATCGCATGACTACATCACAAGAAATAAAAACTTAATTTTAAAATTCGCACAGCCGCCATCTTGAGGTTTTGTAAACAATTGAACTAAATTAGATACCAGTGCATTACAATGTGTATAAATATTTCCTGTACCAGATTTCAGTGTGTTTGGAACATTAAATCGCGAGAAAGGTCTATTTAAAATTTTCAAATTCGTTTGGCCGCCATGTTCGTTTTGTAGTTAACCGGTTTTTGAAAGTCTTATAGATGGACTTTTAGTAGTGCCCTTTATCTCCGTACAAAATTTCAGGGAGATACCGCTAATAGTTTCAGAGATATAGAAGGCCGGTGAAATATTTAGCACATCCGCCATCTTGTGGTTATGTAAGCAAATGAACAAAGTTGGATGTCGGTGCATTACAATGTATATAAACATATACTGTACCACGTTTCATTGCGTTTGGTTGGTTAAATCGCGAGAAACGTCTATTTAAAAGTCGCAACTTTGCTTGGCCGCCATGTTGGTTTTGTAGTTACCAGGTTTTCAAAGGTTACAAAGGTGAACTTACAGTAGTTCCCTTTATCACCATACACAATGTCAGGGTAATATCGGAAATAGTTTCGGAGATATTGAATGCTGGTGAAATATTTCGCACAGCCGCCATGTTGGATTGGTGAGTCGTAACAAAATTTGAAGGGCACGGTTGGGGTCGCCCGGAATAGTGCTATGAACTTACCGAGTTTCATTGACATCGCTCCAGCCGTTTAGATTTTATTAGGGGACACACACACACACACGGACAAAAGGTGATCTCATAAGCCTATTTTTTTTTCAAAATTGAAAATAGGCTAATAAAAATTCAGTCATAAACATGAGCCACACCTACCAAACAAGAGTTAGAACAGGAAATTTGTCTGTCCTCTTCAAACCAAATCTAACTAATACAAAGCGTAATTTTCAATACTTTATTCCTAAATTTTACAATATCCTTCCTAAAGCCATAAAAGAGCAGTTACATAGATCTACAAAGTTAATACGTAAAGCAAAGATATTTGTTTTAGCGAATAAAAATGTCATTAAAGATATATTAAAGTAGCTTAATCTATAAATTAGCATTACCATTGCTACTTAGCTATTTCACAACGCTTATTTTAATATATTCAGTATATGTAATATATTAAGTTATAATGAGGTAAGTAGACCTAATATGCCACCCACAAGGCCTTGCCTTAAGTGGTATAGCTTACATGTATTCTTCCCTAACTCGGCTGAATTTGATATTCATCACATGGATCTCAGAATGTACATTTTTAGACTAATACGTTTACTTAGATAATATTCAGAAATAGACTAAAGTTACGATATGATGAAGATTGTACATATTTAATATAACGGGACTCCAGTGATCAAGAGAACAAGTGACTTATACAATGTTGTAGTGCAAAGGACAATGTGTATATAGCACACGCGATTGCTTGAACAATGTACGGACGTATGTCCTAATACTTGTATTGCTGGTTGTAATATTGATTATTCTTAATAATAATAATAATATAATAATAATAATAATTGATTGTGTAGAAGTTATATGCATTTAAAATTTGGACCTATCAGCAGGCTTATAATCATTTTGGAAACACTGCCATGTATGGCCTCCTGGAAATTAAACTGCAATATTATTATCTATACGTGTGCCAATTTTGAAATAGCTCCCATTCATACCTTCCAAGATATCCAACATGGAGCTCAACTTTCAATTGCGATTTTTCTGCGGTTGGTAGCACTGACATCATTTTCAAATATGGCCGTGAGATATTCAGGTATAGATCTTTACTCCTACCAAATTTTGTTTCGATTGCTGCAGCCGTTTAGGAGTTGATAGGGGGGGGGGACACAGACAGACAGACAGACACACATTTGTCCGATCTCATAAGTCTACTTTTTCCTCATTTTTGCAAAATGTGAAAAGTAGGCTAAAAAATAGAAATTTTGAACGCATTTTAGTAACATTACGGACTTTTAGTCCAACACCATCTCACCACCGATAGTCGTACTTAATTTCAATAATAGTAAGTAGCCTAAGATGTTCACATAGCAACATAATATAGATGTCTCTACTGAGCTAGAACGTATAGGAACACTTGTTGCCATGGTAACCACCGGATATACGTGTCGGTGTTGCCCATACTGGTTGATTGGTTCCTCAGTTTATGGTCTGAGACAACGCGGTCATGTAGCCCCGTGTACTTTGGGTGTGTGTAGAGTAGGATATATAGGCCGAAGCTGGGGCAGGGGCTAATGGGCAAGATGGCCGCCGCGAGCAATCACTCTATGTTATTCTTATGGAGGGGTCAGTCAGAGCTGGGGCAGGGGCTAATGGGCAAGATGGCCGCCATGTCCTGAGACCATGAATGATGTCACAGGGGGAGTTCGGCCGTGTAGTTGCTAAATGGAATATTTATTATTATTATTATTATTATTATTATTAGGTAATTATTAATTGATCATGTATAATCAAGACCAGCCTTATATTGTCAACCACTTAGTGTAGTGACTAGCATTCTTGGAGGTCATTCCTGAGGTTCGAATCCCGGCTCTGCCAAGAAATTTAATTTCTGGTCTCAGGAGTGGAATGGAGTACACTCAGCCTTGCGAGGCAAAACTGACAGGAGCTGGCTTTTGATTCATACCTCAACAATTCTGCCTAACCCAACTTCACCTAACCTAACCTAACCTAACCTATCCTAACCTAACTTCGAAGTCAAAGCAAATATGAGAGCAAATGTGAGAGCACACATATTAAACTAAGTTATAACCTAACCTAACTTCACCTAACCTAACCTCACCTAACCTATCCTAACCTAACCTAACGTAACCTACCTAATTTAAAATTGCAAGCGGAAAAAATTAGCAAAAAGTATGAGAAAAAAGTGAGAGCAAATGTAAGAGCACAAATAATAAACTTAGTTATAACCTAACCACACCTAACCTAACCTAACCTAACATAACCTAACTTCAAAGTAAGAGCAAAAATGTAAGAGCAAATGTGAGAGCACACATAATAAACTAAGTTATAACCTAACCTAACTTCACTTAACCTAACCTCACCTAACCTATCCTAACCTAACCTAACATAACCTTCCTAATTTAAAATTGCAAGCGAAAAAAAAAATAAGCAAAAAGTATGAGAAAAAAGTGAGAGCAAATGTAAGAGCACAAATAATAAACTTAGTTATAACCTAACCACACCTAACCTAACCTAACCTAACATAACCAAACTTCAAAGTGAGAGCAAAAATGTAAGAGCAAATAAGAAAGCACACATAATAAACTAAGTTATAACCTAACCTAACTTCACTTAACCTAACCTCATTTAAAGATTTTATATTTTAACATTTTAGATTTTTGATTTTTTCATTTTACATTTTTTAAATGTTACATTTTACATTTTTGATTTTTTTGTATTTTAGATGTTATTTTTTTTGTAGATTTTACATTTTAAATTTAAGATTTTTTCATTTTAGATTTTACATTTTCCGAAAAGAGTAAACTACAAGGCTACATACCTAACGTCACCAAACCTAACTTTACCAAACCTAACTTAAGCTAATCCAAAGGCTAATGCTCACACACAAAGTATATAAGGGCACATGCAACTATCCTTAGGCCAGTCTTATAGGCTACTGTACAACATGATCACTACCCCAACCGGTTTTTTTTCTTCATTTTGTTGTTTACACATTTGTCAATTTTCCAATTTCCCATTTTTAGTTTTTTTTAAATGGCAGTTTAAAGTTTTTTAATTTCATAATATGGAAACATGGAATTTGCATTTTGTTGTTTACATATTTGTCAATTTTCCAATTTCCCATTATCAGTATTTTCAAAATGTCAGTTGTTAGTTGTTCAATTTCATAATATGGAAACATGGAATTTGCATTTTGTTGTTTACACATTTGTCAATTTTCCAATTTCCCATTTTCAGTTTTTTTTAATGTCAATTTTAAGTTTTTAAATTTCATGATATGGAAACATGGATTTTGCATTTTGTTGTTTACACATTTGTCAATTTACCAAATTCCCATTTACAGTTTTTAAAATTTTAGTTCAATGTTTTTTCTATTTTGTCAATATGGAAACATAGATTTTCCAATTTGTGTGTTTTACATGTTCATTTTGCATTAGGAGTGGAGAGAGGTGGGTAGTAATTAAAAATGTACAAGCAGTGTCCATACAATATTTTTTATTTTAAATACATGTACACTATTTACACTTAAATACACTTTATATATAGTCTATTTTTTGTTATAAATTGTACAGTTGTTTTTATTTTGTTTTCTATTTTATTTATTTTTGATTATGAATACTATTTTTTTTATTTTTGTAGTGCCATGGTTTTATTTCCTAAATTGTTTTGTTTTATGTATTTGCTAGTTGCAGGCAGAAGATTTTGATATTCATAACTTAACTCTTTAAGCATGGTTAATGATTGAGTAATGACCATAGGCATGTGTACCTATACCATCAGCATCAATCACTCTTTTATCATCACCAGGACACAAAGCAATTTTGTTTAGCCTTATAGATGATATGTCATGTTGTTTAGAAGCGATAATGTTCATGGGTATTCTTTTTACATTGTTTTTCATGACACAATCCTTATAATCTTGAAAGCTTATACAATTTTTGACAACACCTCTGCTAATACCTTTAATCTTTTTGATTTCTTTACCATTTATGTCTAAAGCATACATTTTAGCTCTAAGTCCAACAAATGCTTTTATAATTTGTCCACAAGCCTCGTCTTTAAATTTCCCCAACGTTTTCTTGTTTGATGTAGAGTAACATATGTGATTAGTAGGATAATCTGATGTGTCCAGGTGTTGTAGGAAATCCAACTTGTCTTGATATACATCTGGGGTGTTAACCAAATATATGAACGAGTCAGTATCCATATACATGAGTTTAAGATTGTCCATGCCATAATAGGGTAGCAGGACATCATAGTGGTGGGAATACATGAGAGTTTTTGAAATATCCAGTATACACATTCCAATATATATAGGCTTATTGAATACAATGTTACGTTTAGCCATGTGGAAAGCAGCTAGGTTGGGACCATAAATTGTTCTGTCGATGAATGTTGGTTTAGCTATTAGCTTTTCTGCCTTTTTGCTGTCAGTCACAAGACGTATGTCTATTCTTTTACGGATATTTTCCATTGTTTTCCCAAAAATGGCATTGTTGAATAATTTATACAGATTTTTCTCAAAATCATTTCTGGCTTGTTTTCGAAGGTTGTTATTAAAATCAACGTATGCCTTTAACCAAGGTCTTTGTTTAAACTTTAACACACGATGAATTTTTATCAATTTTATTCCATGATCTAAAGCCTGTTTTAATGCCATGTAGTGAACAACATATCGCCTTCGATTTCCAAGATGAGGAATTAGTTTTTTCAGAGACGAATCCTTAGGTTGTGTACACTCTGGTAGGAAAGGTAAATCGTTGTGTAGATCATGAAGGTCAGATGGGTAATCAACATCAACGTCTAGAATGTATCCCACAGGATCGTCGTTCTTTAGTTTTTCTAGATCAACAGTATCTGGAGAAACCCACTGAAATCCACCATAAGGAAGGGAGTGGCACATAGCCCACCCGTATTGGTTGTTGGCATCATCATAGGTAATAAACTGCGATGGTTTCTCAGAATCATAGGTTTCCATGTATTTATTGTTAGCTTCAGCATACCGATGAGACACCTGGCATATGCCTCCACGTATTCCAGACTCGATTAAAAGAATCTGATCGTAATCCTGTAGCAATTCCAGTTCAATGCCTGTGTAAAGGAGCATTGCCTCGAAACTTAAACCAGGCGAAGTAAAGAAGTGTGCAGCATCCACTCGGTGTGTTTCTAGTGTTTTGTTTCTAAACGTTTCAAAGCTGTCTGCAAGAAGGAGTACATCTGAACTTAGGTAGAGGTCACTATATTCCCCTAGAGTTTTAATGTTGAACTGTTTCCAGACATTTTTGGCATGTTCATAGTCTTCTTGACTAACATTTTCTTGACTTAATTTGTTAAAGAATGCCTCTTTTGGAGGTAAACACGTTTCACTTAACTTTTCCCATGAGTCAATGTAGTCATAACAAAATACCCCTTTACGAGTCATGAGCATTGCATTTTCTTTTCCAAAGTACTTGTCTGTTTCAGGGTATGATGTTAAGTTGGAAACTAAGTTTTCCAAACTACTCGGCATTAACCGAAACGTGTCCACAAATCTAAGCTTAACATTTCCTACATATTTGGTGAAGGAAATGTATTTTTCCTTGGAGTTAGCGATAACATCCACTCTCTCAGTAGTACATCCTAATTGCTTTACAATGAAATTTGCGTCGTAGCTACTCATATTATGTAGAAATACAGGAACGGGGTTACGTGTTTTACACCTCAAATTACAGTTATTGTGAGCACTTCCACGGTATTCCCCTGTAATATGGCAATGGTCTCGAACTTTCCAATCCTCTTTGGTATACGGTTTTTGACACAAATAACAGGTTTCAGAACATTGGAACTCTGCTTCTTGATCCTCAGTTAAAGCCTTTGGAACATTTAAGCTGTAAAGGCGATCAATTTCATTAGCTATTGAAATCAAACAGTCCATAAACTTTTCTGCAGCGTCAGGTCCACGATAAATAAGAGGTTGGCTTGGAAGGTTTGTCTTTATGTGTTCCACAGCAGGTGAGGGTTTAACGTATATACCAAAGCTCATAGGAACATGACTCTGGTATGGCACTGTATAACTTGCTTCAGGATTGGGTAGACATGTTTGATAGGGTAACAGTATACTTTCAAAATCAGCATAGATAACGTAAGGTATTCTCAGCATTTTTTCCACGTTTAAAAATTTGACAATGGGGTTTTTAATAGGCATTTCAACCCTAGCAATGTCATGCTGGACGCACAAAGCTCTATGTTCTTTCAATTTTTCTATTCCTTGTTGACCATATCGATTATCGAAGTGAGTAAAACACCGTTTACACGTATATATCTTATGTCCATGGTGAGTAATCTGATGTCCTACTAGTTTATCAAAATCTTTGATAAAGACGTAGTGGTTCTGGCCGGATGATGAACTTAGCAGAAGGAGGTCGCGATGGTCTTGCAGCTCTTGATCCACAACCTTTAGAGGGAACAATTTGTTGTCTTGTTCCAATCCAAATACATTAATGGATATATTGTTGGCTTTTTCAAATTTGGGAATGTCAGCTAGCGATGTAGGAAATGATATTACTGAAAAATCATACTTGTTTTCCAGATCCTTGTATTTACTAACGCGTTTAGCATCAGTTTTAACCAGTTTTGCTAAAATGGCATACATAAAACACCTCTCGTCCTTAAAGTTTTGAGGATTAATGCAGGCTTTTCTTGCTTGTATAGCTGCTGGTAATGGAACATATGTGCTACCACGCAAGGGATTGTACTTATTTATTTTCAATCGTACTCCTTCCACTGCTAACAAAGCCCAATTACTGCCTTTTAGCTCAGATTCTTCCATTTCCGTAGTTAACTTTGTAAATTGTGTTTCCAAGAAACTACTTAAGTCCGTTTCCAAAAATAGGGCCTGATTTCGTGTTTTAAAAGCACGATCTGTAATTTCATTGGTAGATGTATGAATGAATCTACATTCAGCCACAAGATTAACTTTTATCGACTTGTGCATTGCTAGTTCTTTCTGCATAGCTTGTATTATTTGCTGTTTGGACTCTTTAAGGTATGAATTTAAATCCTTGCACGTATCGCAACGAATGAAATAGGATTTAAGTCGACCTTCAAAAGATGTCTCATATTCAATAAGTCCATTTTTGTCAGGGACCAATGACAGTAGGTAATGTTTTGTAGGCTCTGCTTTTTGTCTTTTAGCTGCCGACACAACATTACAACATTCTTCATGACGACGTCCATTGTAGGCATTGTTGAATGTACTACCACAGGTCTTGCACTCATGAAATTCACCACACGATACTTCATGTCGCTTCCTATGATAGTCTCGAAGAAAAGTCTTTCCACACTCTTTACACATATAGCTAGGAATGGCTTCTTCCATTATGAATGTTGATTTCTGCAAACAGCTGCTTACTGCGTATCACAGGGCTAGAGGTTGGTCGGTGAGACGGTCTTTCACGATGTGAACACCGTGAGAGGTAGTAGTCAACTGGTGATATTCTTGTTAAGGGTCCTCTAATATACCCCTAGTCTAGACCAACAGCTCTTTACAGCGTATGACAAGGCTGTAGACTGGACAGTCACTGTGAATGGTGGTAGTCAACTGATGATATTCTTGATAAGGGTCCTCTAATGTACCCCTGGTTAAGGGTAACAGCTGTTCACTGCTTATGACAAGGCTAAAGACTGGTTGCTTCAACGGTCTTTCACAATGTAAACACTGTGACAGGTAGTAGTCAACTGAAAATATTCTTATGGCCTACTCAAGGTTATCAGGTACTTACTGCATATCAAAAGGCTGTACACTCATGTGTGTTAGCCACTCTTTCTTGCTAAGGACCCCAATATTCCCTACACAAGGCTATACATGTTAGTTCTAAACACTTAGTGGTTAATTGTATATTCAATTTTTGTACAAAGCTTACACAAGCACGTTTTTTATGAGGTAAAACTTTGTTAAATAACTGCATGCGACACGCAAAGTATGTTGCCGCTATCTAGCGGTGACTATGAGAACTACTTGACCGACCAGCATGCTACCTAGCGCTCCATTTCAATACTCGCTCACTGAACGAACAGCATACTATCTAGCGGTCGATATCAATACTCACTCAACTACCAGCCTGCTACCTATCGGTCAATATAACAACTCACTCAACTACCAGCATGCTACATGGCTTTTTTGGTCAGTTTTTTTGTTGGCTTTTTTTTTTGGTTAGTTTCTGTTGGCTTATGTTGGCTTTTATTGGCTTTTGTTGGCTTTTGTTGGCTTTTTGTTGGCTTTTTGTTGGCTTTTGTTGGCTTTTGTATTAGCTCTTTTATATTTGCTCTTGCTTGTGGGGGCTTATTTGGTCTTGGAAAGTATGTCAGTCCTTTTTTTATGGCTGTAAAATGCTTACAGCCATGTTTGTAAGCAGCAACAACAACAACAACAACACAAAATTCCAAAAAAAATCGAAAGTACTCTTAAGTTTTATCAATGACTCTCAACTCTTACACTTACCTCTATCCCATGCCTAGTCAAAAATAGTGTATTTTTCAAATTTTTCAAAAAATATTTGGAAAGTAGGCTATATCATTAAACTAAAAATCCTGAAAAGACATATGTTAACTCCAACACTTACCTCTATACCATTCTTAGTCCAAAAATAGTGTATATTTCAAATTTTCCAAAAACATATTTCCAAAAAGGGTTATATTTCCGAAATTAAAAAGTTAACAAAAATGTTTGTTTGACATAAATAAATGGCCTTTGCCTCCTCTACCACTGTACCAAGTCCCAGGTCTCCAGGACAAAAAAAATTAAAAATTTTAAAAAGGGTTTTATTTCCAAAATTAGGAATTTTACAAACACATTTGTCTGACGTAAATCAATGGCCTTTACCCCCTCTACCCCCCCCACACTAAGACACATGTCTCTAGGACAACAAAAATAAAATTTTGAAAATGGGCTTATATTTCCAAAATTAGGAATTTTACAAAAACGTTTGTCTAACGTAAATCAATGGTCTTTACCCCCTATATCCCCATACCAAGTCTCAGGTCTTTAGGTCAACAAAAATAAAATTTTGAAAATAGGCCATATTTCCAAAATTAGGAATTCTACAAAAAATTTGTTTGACGTAAATCAATGGTCTTTACCCCCTCTAATCCAACACCAAGTCTCAGGTCTCTAGGTCAACAAAAATAAAATTTTGAAAAAATGGTCACTATTTTGGAAACTAGGAATTCTACGAAAAAGTTTGTTTAACATAAATGAAAGGTCTCTACCCCCTCTACCTGTAAACCAAGTTCCAGGTCTGTATGACAAAAATGAAAAAGTTCAACTGGGAAAGTAGGCGATTTTTCATATAACCAAACATTCTAAAAAGTGTTCTATGGGCTTAAAAGAATGGCCTCTATGTCCTTTAATTTTTATAATAAAACTTTTTTATTTTTTATGTTTTTTTGAAAACACTCGAATTTTGAAATTTTTATATTTTGGAAACTAGAAAGTCTACAAAAAAAATTTGTTTGACATAAATGAATGGCCCTGACCCCATCTACCACCAACATAAATTTCAAGTCTCTAGAATGAAAAATAACAGTAGTGGAGTAGTGAGAGGTCTAACCAGTGTCATGGCCGTCGCGTGGACTCACGCGGCGGCCATGACACTAAGCAGAACTCTCACTACTCCACTACTGTTATTTTTCATTCTAGAGACTTGAAATTTATGTTGGTGGTAGATGGGGTCAGGGCCATTCATTTATGTCAAACAAATTTTTTTTGTAGACTTTCTAGTTTCCAAAATATAAAAATTTCAAAATTCGAGTGTTTTCAAAAAAACATAAAAAATAAAAAAGTTTTATTATAAAAATTAAAGGACATAGAGGCCATTCTTTTAAGCCCATAGAACACTTTTTAGAATGTTTGGTTATATGAAAAATCGCCTACTTTCCCAGTTGAACTTTTTCATTTTTGTCATACAGACCTGGAACTTGGTTTACAGGTAGAGGGGGTAGAGACCTTTCATTTATGTTAAACAAACTTTTTCGTAGAATTCCTAGTTTCCAAAATAGTGACCATTTTTTCAAAATTTTATTTTTGTTGACCTAGAGACCTGAGACTTGGTGTTGGATTAGAGGGGGTAAAGACCATTGATTTACGTCAAACAAATTTTTTGTAGAATTCCTAATTTTGGAAATATGGCCTATTTTCAAAATTTTATTTTTGTTGACCTAAAGACCTGAGACTTGGTATGGGGATATAGGGGGTAAAGACCATTGATTTACGTTAGACAAACGTTTTTGTAAAATTCCTAATTTTGGAAATATAAGCCCATTTTCAAAATTTTATTTTTGTTGTCCTAGAGACATGTGACTTAGTGTGGGGGGGGGGGGGGTAGAGGGGGTAAAGGCCATTGATTTACGTCAGACAAATGTGTTTGTAAAATTCCTAATTTTGGAAATAAAACCCTTTTTAAAATTTTTAATTTTTTTTGTCCTGGAGACCTGGGACTTGGTACAGTGGTAGAGGAGGCAAAGGCCATTTATTTATGTCAAACAAACATTTTTGTTAACTTTTTAATTTCGGAAATATAACCCTTTTTGGAAATATGTTTTTGGAAAATTTGAAATATACACTATTTTTGGACTAAGAATGGTATAGAGGTAAGTGTTGGAGTTAACATATGTCTTTTCAGGATTTTTAGTTTAATGATATAGCCTACTTTCCAAATATTTTTTGAAAAATTTGAAAAATACACTATTTTTGACTAGGCATGGGATAGAGGTAAGTGTAAGAGTTGAGAGTCATTGATAAAACTTAAGAGTACTTTCGATTTTTTTTGGAATTTTGTGTTGTTGTTGTTGTTGTTGCTGCTTACAAACATGGCTGTAAGCATTTTACAGCCATAAAAAAAGGACTGACATACTTTCCAAGACCAAATAAGCCCCCACAAGCAAGAGCAAATATAAAAGAGCTAATACAAAAGCCAACAAAAGCCAACAAAAAGCCAACAAAAGCCAACAAAAGCCAATAAAAGCCAACATAAGCCAACAGAAACTAACCAAAAAAAAAGCCAACAAAAAAACTGACCAAAAAAGCCATGTAGCATGCTGGTAGTTGAGTGAGTTGTTATATTGACCGATAGGTAGCAGGCTGGTAGTTGAGTGAGTATTGATATCGACCGCTAGATAGTATGCTGTTCGTTCAGTGAGCGAGTATTGAAATGGAGCGCTAGGTAGCATGCTGGTCGGTCAAGTAGTTCTCATAGTCACCGCTAGATAGCGGCAACATACTTTGCGTGTCGCATGCAGTTATTTAACAAAGTTTTACCTCATAAAAAACGTGCTTGTGTAAGCTTTGTACAAAAATTGAATATACAATTAACCACTAAGTGTTTAGAACTAACATGTATAGCCTTGTGTAGGGAATATTGGGGTCCTTAGCAAGAAAGAGTGGCTAACACACATGAGTGTACAGCCTTTTGATATGCAGTAAGTACCTGATAACCTTGAGTAGGCCATAAGAATATTTTCAGTTGACTACTACCTGTCACAGTGTTTACATTGTGAAAGACCGTTGAAGCAACCAGTCTTTAGCCTTGTCATAAGCAGTGAACAGCTGTTACCCTTAACCAGGGGTACATTAGAGGACCCTTATCAAGAATATCATCAGTTGACTACCACCATTCACAGTGACTGTCCAGTCTACAGCCTTGTCATACGCTGTAAAGAGCTGTTGGTCTAGACTAGGGGTATATTAGAGGACCCTTAACAAGAATATCACCAGTTGACTACTACCTCTCACGGTGTTCACATCGTGAAAGACCGTCTCACCGACCAACCTCTAGCCCTGTGATACGCAGTAAGCAGCTGTTTGCAGAAATCAACATTCATAATGGAAGAAGCCATTCCTAGCTATATGTGTAAAGAGTGTGGAAAGACTTTTTTCTTCGAGACTATCATAGGAAGCGACATGAAGTATCGTGTGGTGAATTTCATGAGTGCAAGACCTGTGGTAGTACATTCAACAATGCCTACAATGGACGTCGTCATGAAGAATGTTGTAATGTTGTGTCGGCAGCTAAAAGACAAAAAGCAGAGCCTACAAAACATTACCTACTGTCATTGGTCCCTGACAAAAATGGACTTATTGAATATGAGACATCTTTTGAAGGTCGACTTAAATCCTATTTCATTCGTTGCGATACGTGCAAGGATTTAAATTCATACCTTAAAGAGTCCAAACAGCAAATAATACAAGCTATGCAGAAAGAACTAGCAATGCACAAGTCGATAAAAGTTAATCTTGTGGCTGAATGTAGATTCATTCATACATCTACCAATGAAATTACAGATCGTGCTTTTAAAACACGAAATCAGGCCCTATTTTTGGAAACGGACTTAAGTAGTTTCTTGGAAACACAATTTACAAAGTTAACTACGGAAATGGAAGAATCTGAGCTAAAAGGCAGTAATTGGGCTTTGTTAGCAGTGGAAGGAGTACGATTGAAAATAAATAAGTACAATCCCTTGCGTGGTAGCACATATGTTCCATTACCAGCAGCTATACAAGCAAGAAAAGCCTGCATTAATCCTCAAAACTTTAAGGACGAGAGGTGTTTTATGTATGCCATTTTAGCAAAACTGGTTAAAACTGATGCTAAACGCGTTAGTAAATACAAGGATCTGGAAAACAAGTATGATTTTTCAGTAATATCATTTCCTACATCGCTAGCTGACATTCCCAAATTTGAAAAAGCCAACAATATATCCATTAATGTATTTGGATTGGAACAAGACAACAAATTGTTCCCTCTAAAGGTTGTGGATCAAGAGCTGCAAGACCATCGCGACCTCCTTCTGCTAAGTTCATCATCCGGCCAGAACCACTACGTCTTTATCAAAGATTTTGATAAACTAGTAGGACATCAGATTACTCACCATGGACATAAGATATATACGTGTAAACGGTGTTTTACTCACTTCGATAATCGATATGGTCAACAAGGAATAGAAAAATTGAAAGAACATAGAGCTTTGTGCGTCCAGCATGACATTGCTAGGGTTGAAATGCCTATTAAAAACCCCATTGTCAAATTTTTAAACGTGGAAAAAATGCTGAGAATACCTTACGTTATCTATGCTGATTTTGAAAGTATACTGTTACCCTATCAAACATGTCTACCCAATCCTGAAGCAAGTTATACAGTGCCATACCAGAGTCATGTTCCTATGAGCTTTGGTATATACGTTAAACCCTCACCTGCTGTGGAACACATAAAGACAAACCTTCCAAGCCAACCTCTTATTTATCGTGGACCTGACGCTGCAGAAAAGTTTATGGACTGTTTGATTTCAATAGCTAATGAAATTGATCGCCTTTACAGCTTAAATGTTCCAAAGGCTTTAACTGAGGATCAAGAAGCAGAGTTCCAATGTTCTGAAACCTGTTATTTGTGTCAAAAACCGTATACCAAAGAGGATTGGAAAGTTCGAGACCATTGCCATATTACAGGGGAATACCGTGGAAGTGCTCACAATAACTGTAATTTGAGGTGTAAAACACGTAACCCCGTTCCTGTATTTCTACATAATATGAGTGGCTACGACGCAAATTTCATTGTAAAGCAATTAGGATGTACTACTGAGAGAGTGGATGTTATCGCTAACTCCAAGGAAAAATACATTTCCTTCACCAAATATGTAGGAAATGTTAAGCTTAGATTTGTGGACACGTTTCGGTTAATGCCGAGTAGTTTGGAAAACTTAGTTTCCAACTTAACATCATACCCTGAAACAGACAAGTACTTTGGAAAAGAAAATGCAATGCTCATGACTCGTAAAGGGGTATTTTGTTATGACTACATTGACTCATGGGAAAAGTTAAGTGAAACGTGTTTACCTCCAAAAGAGGCATTCTTTAACAAATTAAGTCAAGAAAATGTTAGTCAAGAAGACTATGAACATGCCAAAAATGTCTGGAAACAGTTCAACATTAAAACTCTAGGGGAATATAGTGACCTCTACCTAAGTTCAGATGTACTCCTTCTTGCAGACAGCTTTGAAACGTTTAGAAACAAAACACTAGAAACACACCGAGTGGATGCTGCACACTTCTTTACTTCGCCTGGTTTAAGTTTCGAGGCAATGCTCCTTTACACAGGCATTGAACTGGAATTGCTACAGGATTACGATCAGATTCTTTTAATCGAGTCTGGAATACGTGGAGGCATATGCCAGGTGTCTCATCGGTATGCTGAAGCTAACAATAAATACATGGAAACCTATGATTCTGAGAAACCATCGCAGTTTATTACCTATGATGATGCCAACAACCAATACGGGTGGGCTATGTGCCACTCCCTTCCTTATGGTGGATTTCAGTGGGTTTCTCCAGATACTGTTGATCTAGAAAAACTAAAGAACGACGATCCTGTGGGATACATTCTAGACGTTGATGTTGATTACCCATCTGACCTTCATGATCTACACAACGATTTACCTTTCCTACCAGAGTGTACACAACCTAAGGATACGTCTCTGAAAAAACTAATTCCTCATCTTGGAAATCGAAGGCGATATGTTGTTCACTACATGGCATTAAAACAGGCTTTAGATCATGGAATAAAATTGATAAAAATTCATCGTGTGTTAAAGTTTAAACAAAGACCTTGGTTAAAGGCATACGTTGATTTTAATAACAACCTTCGAAAACAAGCCAGAAATGATTTTGAGAAAAATCTGTATAAATTATTCAACAATGCCATTTTTGGGAAAACAATGGAAAATATCCGTAAAAGAATAGACATACGTCTTGTGACTGACAGCAAAAAGGCAGAAAAGCTAATAGCTAAACCAACATTCATCGACAGAACAATTTATGGTCCCAACCTAGCTGCTTTCCACATGGCTAAACGTAACATTGTATTCAATAAGCCTATATATATTGGAATGTGTATACTGGATATTTCAAAAACTCTCATGTATTCCCACCACTATGATGTCCTGCTACCCTATTATGGCATGGACAATCTTAAACTCATGTATATGGATACTGACTCGTTCATATATTTGGTTAACACCCCAGATGTATATCAAGACAAGTTGGATTTCCTACAACACCTGGACACATCAGATTATCCTACTAATCACATATGTTACTCTACATCAAACAAGAAAACGTTGGGGAAATTTAAAGACGAGGCTTGTGGACAAATTATAAAAGCATTTGTTGGACTTAGAGCTAAAATGTATGCTTTAGACATAAATGGTAAAGAAATCAAAAAGATTAAAGGTATTAGCAGAGGTGTTGTCAAAAATTGTATAAGCTTTCAAGATTATAAGGATTGTGTCATGAAAAACAATGTAAAAAGAATACCCATGAACATTATCGCTTCTAAACAACATGACATATCATCTATAAGGCTAAACAAAATTGCTTTGTGTCCTGGTGATGATAAAAGAGTGATTGATGCTGATGGTATAGGTACACATGCCTATGGTCATTACTCAATCATTAACCATGCTTAAAGAGTTAAGTTATGAATATCAAAATCTTCTGCCTGCAACTAGCAAATACATAAAACAAAACAATTTAGGAAATAAAACCATGGCACTACAAAAATAAAAAAAATAGTATTCATAATCAAAAATAAATAAAATAGAAAACAAAATAAAAACAACTGTACAATTTATAACAAAAAATAGACTATATATAAAGTGTATTTAAGTGTAAATAGTGTACATGTATTTAAAATAAAAAATATTGTATGGACACTGCTTGTACATTTTTAATTACTACCCACCTCTCTCCACTCCTAATGCAAAATGAACATGTAAAACACACAAATTGGAAAATCTATGTTTCCATATTGACAAAATAGAAAAAACATTGAACTAAAATTTTAAAAACTGTAAATGGGAATTTGGTAAATTGACAAATGTGTAAACAACAAAATGCAAAATCCATGTTTCCATATCATGAAATTTAAAAACTTAAAATTGACATTAAAAAAAACTGAAAATGGGAAATTGGAAAATTGACAAATGTGTAAACAACAAAATGCAAATTCCATGTTTCCATATTATGAAATTGAACAACTAACAACTGACATTTTGAAAATACTGATAATGGGAAATTGGAAAATTGACAAATATGTAAACAACAAAATGCAAATTCCATGTTTCCATATTATGAAATTAAAAAACTTTAAACTGCCATTTAAAAAAAACTAAAAATGGGAAATTGGAAAATTGACAAATGTGTAAACAACAAAATGAAGAAAAAAAACCGGTTGGGGTAGTGATCATGTTGTACAGTAGCCTATAAGACTGGCCTAAGGATAGTTGCATGTGCCCTTATATACTTTGTGTGTGAGCATTAGCCTTTGGATTAGCTTAAGTTAGGTTTGGTAAAGTTAGGTTTGGTGACGTTAGGTATGTAGCCTTGTAGTTTACTCTTTTCGGAAAATGTAAAATCTAAAATGAAAAAATCTTAAATTTAAAATGTAAAATCTACAAAAAAAATAACATCTAAAATACAAAAAAATCAAAAATGTAAAATGTAACATTTAAAAAATGTAAAATGAAAAAATCAAAAATCTAAAATGTTAAAATATAAAATCTTTAAATGAGGTTAGGTTAAGTGAAGTTAGGTTAGGTTATAACTTAGTTTATTATGTGTGCTTTCTTATTTGCTCTTACATTTTTGCTCTCACTTTGAAGTTTGGTTATGTTAGGTTAGGTTAGGTTAGGTGTGGTTAGGTTATAACTAAGTTTATTATTTGTGCTCTTACATTTGCTCTCACTTTTTTCTCATACTTTTTGCTAATTTTTTTTTTCGCTTGCAATTTTAAATTAGGAAGGTTATGTTAGGTTAGGTTAGGATAGGTTAGGTGAGGTTAGGTTAAGTGAAGTTAGGTTAGGTTATAACTTAGTTTATTATGTGTGCTCTCACATTTGCTCTTACATTTTTGCTCTTACTTTGAAGTTAGGTTATGTTAGGTTAGGTTAGGTTAGGTGTGGTTAGGTTATAACTAAGTTTATTATTTGTGCTCTTACATTTGCTCTCACTTTTTTCTCATACTTTTTGCTAATTTTTTCCGCTTGCAATTTTAAATTAGGTAGGTTACGTTAGGTTAGGTTAGGTTAGGATAGGTTAGGTGAGGTTAGGTTAGGTGAAGTTAGGTTAGGTTATAACTTAGTTTAATATGTGTGCTCTCACATTTGCTCTCATATTTGCTTTGACTTCGAAGTTAGGTTAGGATAGGTTAGGTTAGGTTAGGTTAGGTGAAGTTGGGTTAGGCAGAATTGTTGAGGTATGAATCAAAAGCCAGCTCCTGTCAGTTTTGCCTCGCAAGGCTGAGTGTACTCCATTCCACTCCTGAGACCAGAAATTAAATTTCTTGGCAGAGCCGGGATTCGAACCTCAGGAATGACCTCCAAGAATGCTAGTCACTACACTAAGTGGTTGACAATATAAGGCTGGTCTTGATTATACATGATCAATTAATAATTACCTAATAATAATAATAATAATAATAATAATAAATATTCCATTTAGCAACTACACGGCCGAACTCCCCCTGTGACATCATTCATGGTCTCAGGACATGGCGGCCATCTTGCCCATTAGCCCCTGCCCCAGCTCTGACTGACCCCTCCATAAGAATAACATAGAGTGATTGCGCGCGGCGGCCATCTTGCCCATTAGCCCCTGCCCCAGCTTCGGCCTATATATCCTACTGTGTAGAATCTGTCTGATAACCGGTGGTTATTCTGATGGCTGTATTAGTGTGTGTTATCTGTAATTCAGGTAAGGACTGCAGACGAACAATTCCAAGTAGTTCCTACTCTTGCTACCGTCAACGACACCTAGCTGTGAACTTGGCTACTAGATGCCATCACAACCGGCAGGTGAGGATAGTGAAGGAGGCAGCCGTGGCCTTAAGTTAGGAACCGTCTGGCATTTGCCTGGAGTAGAAGTGGAAACCCACTTCCAAGATGGCTGAGATGGGAATCGAACCCTCTTCTTCTTAGTTTTGGGGCGTGGTGGCGCAGCTGCCAAGCTATTCGCCTCTCACCAAGGTGGACCGGGTTCGATTCCCGGTCAATGCGTGTGTTTTCCGAAGTAAAATGCCATGTCCTGTGGTTCGGATTCCACGTAAAAAGGAGGTCCCGTGGCTCATAATCACAAGATTAGTGGTCACGTAAAACTACAATCTTCCTTTTTTTCTTCTCAGTTTTTCCTCACGAGGCTGAGTTGACCCCGTTCCAGACTCCAGATCCAGAATTAAAATAAGAGAGGTGGTCGTCAAAAAGTGTGGTGTAGTGACTAGCAATCTTGGCTGTCGCCCAGGAGGTCAGGGTTCGAATCACGGCTCTGCCAAGTAATTTAATTCTGACGTGAGTGCTGGAACGGGGTACACTCAGCATCGTGACTAAACTAATAGTTAAAAATAATAAAAATGAAGAAAAAATGGAAATAAAAATTAAAATAAAAAGAGAACCATGAACAAAATATTATAATAATAAAAATTAAAAACACAAATAAAAACAAGAAGTTCCGTGACGAACTAAAGAGCCTACTTTTCATGCCAATGATTATTCTACAGTATATGAACCTATCTAGAATAATGACGAGATTAAGTTGGTAATATCGATATGTCTAATTAGTTCGAAATATTCCGGGTATAATGTAGCCTAATAGAGCACTACAGTTTGCAGCCCTGGTGACTGAATATATTCTTAGTTCCATCTCTTAAGGTACAGAATACAAAATTTGTTTGAAGTCCAATGGACGTTACATGCAGTTAGACATTGGATCTATCATCACGCGTAAAAGCTTGTTGGCAACAATGTCATGCGGAAATAATCGGAAATTTTATGATATCTTGTTGTGCCAATTTTGGATGAAATCCATGTGTTAGTATAGAAGTAACATGAATTTTAAAATTGGACCTATCAGCAAGCATAGAATCATGTTGGCAACACTGACTTATATTAATTACTCCAAATTAATTAAGAGTGTCAGGTGCTATACGTGTGCAAAGTATAGAGCTGTTGGCTTGCATAATTTCTGATATATTGATATTAGGGTAAAAAAATATAGACAGCATTTATTAACAGTTGGCAGCCCTGATTGCTCTTAACAATACTTATTAGTTATATCTGTTATGATACACATAGCACATACGGAATTTGATTGAAATCCAACTGATAGTATAGAAGTTACATGTATTTAAAAATTGGTCCTATCAGCATGCTTGGAATCATGTTGGTAGAACTGAAGTATGTAAGTAATTCCAAATTAATCTAAAATGTCAGGTGCTATACGTGTGCATAGTTTAAAGCTGTCGGCCTGCATACTTTGTGATATATTGGTATTTGGATGAAGAAAATAAAGAGATCAATTATTAACAGTTGGCAGCCCTGGTGGCTCTTAAGAATACACTCAGTCATATCTGTTTATGTACACATATTACACACAAAATTTGGTTGAAATCCAATTAATAGTGTTGAAGTTATATGCATTTAAAATTGGACCTATCAGAAAGCTTAACATTATTTTGGCAACACTGCCATGTTTGGCCTCGTGGAAATTAAACTGAAATAGTATTATCTACATGTGTGCCAATTTTGGAATAGCTCCCATGCATACCTTCCATGATATCCAACATGGAGCTCAAATTTCCAGTGCGTTTTTTCAGCAGTTGGTAGCACTGGCATCATTTTCAAATATGGGCTTGAGATATTCCTGTATACATCTTTACTCATACTAAATTTGGTTTCGATTTCTGCAGCCGTTTAGGAGTTGATAGGGGGGACCCACACACACAGCCAGACGGACAGAAGGACAGACAGACACACATTTTCCCGGATCGATCTCATAACTCTACTTTTTCCTCATAATTTTTTGCAACATGTGAAAAGTAGGCTAATAACACGAAAATAAATTAAAACATGCAAAAATAAATATTATAATTAAAATAACAAATAAATAAGAAATATGATGACAAAATAATAATAAAAGAAAAAGAAAAGGTGGATTTGACTCCAACCTCAGCCCTCTTGGTATTAGTTTTACGTGGTTTACTCTAGGTTAATACCGGGATGGTTCCTAACTTCAGGCCACTACCACCTCCTTACTAATCTTCACATGAATTACAAATACACCGCAATAACAGAGGTTATCAGACAAATTCCACATGCATGCACACCCAAATACACGGGGCTAAATGCCCACGATGTCCAAGTCCCTCAATGAAACAACTACTACCATAATAATAATAATAATAATAATAATATAAATAATTATAATATGCGTATTACGTTCCTTCGAACTACTGCGGCCATTAACCCTCCATAGGGCAGAATAGTGCAGTAGTAAATATATTTTATTTGTATTTATTTACATTTAATTGAAATGAAAATCCACAGCCTGCTTCCAGTCTCCGACCGGGTCAGGAATGGAATGAATGAAGCCCCCATCTAACGGCGAGAATATGAACTGTGCCGGCTGCCGAGGCCTGACGCACTCCTCTGGGGCAATGATTAAATGAATGACAGATGAAATGAAATGATAGTGGAGAGTGTTGCTGGAATGAAATTGTTGACAGGGAAAACCGGAATGCCCGAAGAAAAACCTGTCTGCCTCCGTTTTGTCCAGCACAGATCTCACATGGAGTGACCAGGATTTGAACCACGGACCCAGCGGTGAGAGGCCGGCGTGCTGCCGCCTAAGCCACGGAGGCTTCTTACATTTAATTATTTTAGCCTAATTATAATTATTATTAATTATAATTTTCGTTTTCTTGAACATTTTAATGCTCATAATTAGATTTATAATTTTACAATAATTAAGATGGTAAAATTATTAGAAATTTAATTTTTATAAGCTTATTTATTATCAAAATTTAGAGGCATATTATTAAACAATTAAAAATAGTAAACAATTAAAATTAAAAGGTAAAGAAATTTAGGATAGTAAAAATTTAAAAAAATGTCGCCTCCGTAGCGTAGCGGTTAGCAAGGTTAGCTGCCGCCCCGGAGGTCCTGGGTTCGATTCCCGGCTCTGCCACGAAATTTGAAAAGTGGTACGAGGACTGGAACGGGGTCTACTCAGCCTCGGGTGGCCCAAATGAGTAGAGGGGGTTCGATTCCCCCTCAGCCATCCTCGAAGTGGTTTTCCGTGGATTCCCACTTCGTCTTCGGGCAAATGCCGGGATGGTACCTTCATCAAGGCCACGGCCGCCTCCTTCCCTCTTCCTTGTCTATCCATCCTAACCATCCCTTACCTTCCCTCATGAGGCCCCTGTTCGCTTTGCAGGTGAGGCCGCCTGGGTGAGGTGCCAATCCCACCTCACCAGTTGTATCCCTTCCGATTCGATGTTCCCAGCTCTAGGTCACTGCCCGTAGAGGCGGTAGTGGTGAGTTCCCTCGCTGAGTCCGTGGGTTCCACCAACCTGGAGGGTAAACGACTAAAAATAATAATAATAATAATAATTAGAAATGTTTTAGTTTTATTACCAGTTTTTTATTTTTTAATTTTTTAACTTTATTTATTTTCATTAAAACATTTAGCCTATCTATCAGCCTAGCTCAAGGAGATAAACTAATAATTTTAGTTTACAGAAACATTAACACTTCCACAAGAATTAGTTGACATATGAGTGAAAGATTCACCAATCTGTATCTTGGACAACATAAATTGTCCTCTTGGTTGGTGGTTAAGGACACCAGGATGTCGAAATTTTGCACTGTAGGGGATCTTGAACGTGGCAGTAAATCTACTGAGTGAGGCACGGCTCCCTCGCAAATAAGCATCCTCGAATGCAAATTGACTGGAAAGTTGGGCACAGCAGACAAGATCTTTACCGCAGCGCCACGCCAAAGGTCACTTAATAGGTGTGGCTAGTGTAAAATGTAATTATACTTTAGCAAGGGCAGTAGGTCTATCTGTGATTAGCATGGGCAAAACTCCGACACGAATATCTGGTGGTTACCATGGCAACAAGATTTCCGCCATTCTAGTTCAGTGGAGACATCTATATGTTGCTAAAAGAACATCTTACGTACTATTATTAAAAGTTAGTACGCGTGGTTTCGGTGGCGTAGTTGGTAGCATGCTGAGCTTCTATGCCCAAGAACGCGGATTCAAACCCTGCCGGAGTCGTCGAATTTTTTAAGAGCGTAAAAAAGAATCCCTCAGTATGCCTTCATTCGGAGGGGAAGTGAAGCCGGTGGTCCCATGTCATAGATTTATGGCACTTGCACTAATTACACTTGTGTGAAGCTAAATTATAGGTTAAATTTGACTAACGCTCTTAGGTTCCAACGTTCGTCGCCAGGAGCCGACTAGTGACCAAGTTCAGAACTCGTTGCTCTTTGCGCGTTTGGTAGCAAAAAGTTGGAACTACTTAAAAATCGAATGTATGCACCCCTTACTTGAATTAAAACATATAACACACACTAATACAGCCATCACAATTAACACCGGTTATCAGACAGATTCTACACACACCCAAAGTACACGGGGTATATGACCGCGTTGTCGCAGCCCCTAAACTGAGGAACCAACCAAAAATCCCTCACTATGCCTTCCTTCGGAGAGGAAGTAAAGCCGGCGGTCCCATGTCATAGATTTATGGCATGTAAAAGAACCTTCCACTAACTGCAATTGTGTGAAGCTAAATTTGTAGGTTAGATTTGATTAACGCTCTATTAAGTACCAACTTTCGTCGCCAGGTGCGGGTTGTGGTGGTATCTAATAGCCAAGTTCACAGCTAGATGTCATTGACGGTAGCATTTGGTAGCAAAAGTAGGAACTACTTGAAATCAATCGTCTGCAGTCCTTACTTCAAATACAGATAACACACACTAATACAGCCATCACAATTAACACCGGTTATCAGACAGATTCTACACAAACCCAAAGTGCACGGGGCTACATGACCGCGTTGTCGCGGCCGCTAAACTGAGGAACCAACCAACCAGCATGGACCAAGCACCAACACGAATATCCGGTGGTTACCATGGCAACAAGTGTTCCTATACATTCTAGTTCACTAGCGACATCTATACGTTGTTATATGAACATCTTTCTTACTACACACATCAAAAAAAGTTTTGCATCACCTCGGTTCCCTGATCTCCGGCATATAGACGTTGACTGTGTATATTGTATCCAAGATACAGTCCCTTTGACTGTTCATAGATGTCACTAAAACTGCTCAAAGATGTAAACAACCATGCATGAGCAGGGCCTATTAGACGGAGGGGGTACGACAGCCGATCAGTTCCAGTCATTCCACCAGGACGAAGGTACGCTGCTCATGTTGTCTGTAGTTCTACCATGCCTAGAAGGTCAATACCGCAGTTCGATCGCGTCTGCATTGTTACTTTGTGTCAAGAAGGGCTCTCAACAAGGGAAGTTTCCAGGCGTCTCAGAGTGAACCAAAGCGATGTTGTTCGGACATGGAGGAGGTACAGAGATACAGGAACTGTCGATGACAGGCCTCGCTCAGGCCGCCCAAGGGCTACTACTGTAGTGGATGACCGCTACTTACGGATTGCCGCTCGGAGGAACCCTGACAGCAATGCCACCATGTTGAATAATGCGTTTCGTTCAGCCACAGGACGTCGTGTTTCAACTCAAACTGTGCGCAATAGGCTGCATGATGCGCAACTTCACTCCCGACGTCCATGGCGAGGTCCAGCTTTGCAACCCCGACACCATGCAGCGCGGTACAGATGGGCCCAACAACATGCTGAATGGACCCCACGGAATTGGCATCACGTTCTCTTCACCGATGAGTGTCGCATATGCCTTCAACCAGACAATCGTCGGAGACGTGTTTGGAGGCACCCTGGTCAGGCTGAACGTCTTAGACACACTGTCCAGCGAGTGCAGCAAGGTGGTGGTTCCCTGATGTTTTGGGGTGGCATTATGTGGGGCCGACGTACGCCACTGGTGGTCATGGAAGGCTCCGAAACGGCTTTACGATACCTGAATGACATCCTCCGACCCATAGTGCAACCATATCGGCAGAATATTGGAGAGGCATTTGTCTTCATGGACGACAATTCTCGACCTCATCGTGCACATCTTGTGAATGCGTTCCTTCAAGATAACGACATCGCTCGACTACAGTGGCCAGCATGTTCGCCAGACATGAACCCTATCGAACATGCCTGGGATATGTTGAAAAGGGCTGTTTATGGACGTCTTGACCCACCAACCACTCTGAGAGATTTACGCCGAATTGTCGTTGAGGAGTGGGACAATTTGGACCAACAGTGTCTTGATGAACTTGTGGATAGTATGCCACGGCGAATACAGGCATGCATCAATGCAAGAGGACGTGCTACTGGGTATTAGAGGTAGTGGTGTGTACTGCAATCTGGACCACAAATGCTGAAAGTCTAGCTGTATGATGGTACAACATGCAATGTGTGGGTCTCATGAGCAATAAAACGAGCTGAAATGTTGTTTGTGTTGATCTCTATTCCCTTTGTATTTAACGGTTCCGGAACTCTTGGAACCGAGGTGATGCAAAACTTTTTTTGATGTGTGTATTATTGAATTAATTTAGTAAGACTTATCGGTCGCGAGATGGTGTTGGACTAAAAGTCCGTAATGTTACTAACATTCATTCCAAATTTCTATTTTTTTATCTCCTAGCGTCTCCGAATGGCATTTAAAATTTCAAAATTCAGTGGTACCAACATCAAATTTTAGTGAAAAAAAATCCCCAAAAAAGTTTCTAAATTCAAATTTTTTCGAAAGTGTTATTTTAAGTGCGCGTCTGATCTAGGTCTAATGTTACTAAAATTCATTCAAAATTTATATTTTTACTCCTAGCGTTTCCGAATGGCATTTAAAATTTTAAAAATCAGTATTACCAACATCAAATTTTAGTGTCAACAAAAATCCCTAAAGAAGTTACTAAATACAAATTATTTCGAAAGTGTAATTTTAAGTGCGCGAGCGATCTACGTCTGTATGGTTACCGTGGCAAGAAAGCTCTCAAAATGGGGCATCACAATGAATTAACATCAAATATTGCCTAATATTCATATGGATTATTAAATGATAAGTTGATGTGGAAGAGAGTAATTGTTGCTTATTTCAGCGTGTGCAAAATCGTGGTCAGATAGCCCCGTGTATTTGGGTGTGTGTGTGTGTGGAATTTGTGTGATAACCTGTGTTATTGTGATGTGGAAGTTATACGAACATAGAGTAGTGGATCAAACTGTAAATATTAGCATAGATGTGTGTCATTCCTAAGCGTAACATTGATAAAAAAAGTTTTGAAAGACGAATAATAATAATAATAACAATAATAATAAATAGCGTATAAACTACCCGACCAGCTTCCTTCATTTACTCATTCCTTCATTCCTTCCTACTTTCCTTCCTACGTTCCTTCCTACGTTCCGTCTTTCATTCCTTCCTACTTTCCTTCCTACGTTTCTTCCTACGTTCCGTCTTTCATTCCTTCCTACGTTCCTTCCTTCATTCCTTCCTTCCTTCATTCCTTCCTACTTTCCTTCCTACGTTCCTTCCTACGTTCCGTCTTTCATTCCTTCCTACGTTCCTTCCTTCATTCCTTCCTTCATTCCTTCCTACGTTCCTTCCTTCATTCCTTCCTACGTTCCTTCCTACGTTCCTTCCTTCCTTCATTCCTTCCTACGTTCCGTCTTTCATTCCTTCCTACGTTCCTTCCTTCATTCCTTCCTTCATTCCTTCCTACGTTCCTTCCTACGTTCCTTCCTTCATTCCTTCCTACGTTCCTTCTTACGTTCCTTCATTCATTCCTTCCTACGTTCCGTCTTTCCTTCCTTCCTACGTTCCTTCCTTCATTCCTTCCTACGTTCCTTCTTTCATTCCTTCCTACGTTCCTTCTTACGTTCCGTCTTTCATTCCTTCCTACTTTCCTTCTTACGTTCCGTCATTCATTCCTTCCTACGTTCCTTCCTTCATTCCTTCCTACGTTCCTTCCCACGTTCCTTCCTACGTTCCTTCTTACGTTCCGTCTTTCATTCCTTCCTACGTTCCTTCCTTCGTTCCTTCCTACGTTCCTTATTACGTTCCGTCCTTCATTCCTTCCTTCATTCCTTCCTACGTTCCTTCTTACGTTCCGTCCTTCATTCCTTCCTTCATTCCTTCCTACGTTCCTTCTTACGTTCCGTCTTTCATTCCGTCTTTCATTCCGTCCTTCATTCCTTCCTTCATTCCTTCCTACGTTCCTTCTTACGTTCCTTCCTTTATTCCTTTCTTCATTCCTTCCTACGTTCCTTCTTACGTTCCGTCTTTCATTCCGTCTTTCATTCCGTCCTTCACTCCTTCCTTCATTCCTTCCTACGTGCCGTCTTTCATTCCGTCTTTCATTCCTTCCTTCAATCCTTCCTTCATTCCTTCCTACGTGCCGTCTTTCATTCCGTCTTTCATTCCTTCCTTCATTCCTTCCTACGTTCCTTCTTACGTTCCTTCCTTTATTCCTTCCTACGTTCCTTCCTTCATTCCTTCCTTCATTCCTTCCTACGTTCCTTCCTTCATTCCTTCCTTCATTCCTTCCTTCATTCCTTCCTACGTTCCTTCCTACGTTCCTTCCTTCATTCCTTCCTTCATTCCTTCCTACGTTCCTTCTTACGTTCCTTCCTTTATTCCTTTCTACGTTCCTTCTTACGTTCCGTCTTTCATTCCGTCTTTCATTCCGTCCTTCATTCCTTCCTTCATTCCTTCCTACGTGCCGTCTTTCATTCCGTCTTTCATTCCTTCCTTCATTCCTTCTTACGTGCCGTCTTTCATTCCGTCTTTCATTCCTTCCTTCAATCCTTCCTTCATTCCCTCCTGCGTTCCTTCTTACGTTCCGTCTTTCATTCCTTCCTACGTTCCGTCCTTCATTTCTTCCTTCATTCCTTCCTATTTCCTTACTTCCTTCCTCCCTTCCTTCCTTCCTTTATGACATCTTGCACACTGTTATGCCACATCTAATAGCCTCATTTTCTGTGTTATCCAGGACTTGTTGCCTCATTCACTATGAAGGAGAATTACCCAGGATTCAGGAAATCAATTCTCAAGTGAAGCACCAAGACAATGAAGACAGGTACGTTCCTATTTTTACAAACGATAGACTAATGTATTTCTGCAACTGTTGAGCTGTATAGCATGTTACATACTCATAAATCTATATGGCAAAGTCACGCTTGGAACTAGTTCCTGGCAATAGTACTACGATACTTTGAACAAAGGTTTTCCGATTTCCCCTCCAGTCTTTAATGTTAATTAGCCTTATGTTATTTTTTTCAAATTATCAGAGTGACAACTGCACTGTCATCTCTGGATTGCGGATCACTTTGCTCATGAAATCACAAGAGGCAGCATTGGCTCCACTGAATAGACGACGTCGACTATCATCACGTGGCAAATTGAATCTTCCACCAGTTTGGTATGTTCATATTTGTTAATAGCTTCGCCTTCTCTGCATGACAAGTTCTAATTTCTCTAGACATTTCTGGCTTTTCGCTCCCAATTGGCATGCAATTTTCTATCTTAATTTCATTGTTCTACCTCCCAGGAGCTCACATCTAGTGCGACGTGGGTTGGCGACCACGGGACCCCAGCTGAGGCCGGGATTGTTTCCACTTACTTGTGACAGGCTCCTCTCCGTCTTCTTTCCTGTTGGCCTCTCTCGGTCAACTCTTGTTCTCTTCCAACCCCGACGGTATTAAGGTATCCGAGGCCTAGGGAGTCTTTCCTTTCCCGTCTTACTTGGCTCTTCTCTCATCTTTTCTGATCCCTCATTCTTCTGGGGGTCAGCCTTGTTTTACTTTTCATTAGACTATATTTCCTCTTCTCTTTAAGATTCCCGCACTGATTTTGTGACTTGGCTCCCCGCGTGTCTAAAATACATTATGTGAATATTTTGAATCTACACAACATTCTGTATGTATTTTGTACCTAAATTGCACTTTGTAAATTTTCTTTTGATTCTAACCTGCATTTTGTGCGTGTTATCAATTTCAGTTAGTTTCTGTTATAGTTATCATCTCGTTGTCATTTTCGCTATCACCCAGACCATTAGGGGCCGATAACCTAGATGTTAGGCCCCTTAAAACAACAATCATCATCATCATTCATTGTTCTATATTAATTATGTGTAATTACATGTGAAGAGACTGAGACAGAAACATTCCAATGAATTCTCAGTTGCGGTCTATTTCTTTCTGCTAAGAAAAATCAGTGCGGCTTGCTCTACATCGCATAGTATTTAATAATAATAATAATAATAATAATAATAATAATAATAATAATAATAATAATACTGATACTTAACAGGAAGAGTGACTTAGAAAACATCCTTAAGGAAGAACGAAAATTCTTGAGGAAATTTTTCGGTCAAAAAATAACAGAAGATGGATACAGTTTGAAATCTCGTAAAGCTACTGATAAATTAAAACACAGCGATTTTTCTAGGTTTGTGCCGTGTCTTGTTGGGGTTTCATCTAGGAACACCAACCTGGCTCATCAGGGGGCCCTTGGTGTCCATGCCCGGACCCCCACGGGAGTAGAGAACTGTGCACTTCTTATGAAGCGCACGTGCTAAAAGCTCAAGCAGCCTTTCACCTCCCTATTAAAGGCTTCCAAAAAGATGGTATATTGGCTTTCACGGTCAGTGCGTTTCTTACCTCTTCGTTTGTAACCCTATCTACCCATCTGATCTTCATCATTCTCCTGTAACACCACATTTCAAACGCTTCATTTATCCTCTTTTCTGCTGCTCCAATAGTCCAAGTTTCACTTCCATATAGTGCTACGCTCCAGACAATGGCTTTCCAAAATGACTTCGTAATACCTAATTCTGTTTGATGTTAATAGAGTCATTCCTTGCCTGTGCCAACCTATTGTTATATCCTCTTTGCTTCCTCCATCGCTGGTTATTTTGCTTCCTAAGTAACAAAGGTCTCTTACTTCCTGTAGCTTTTCACTTGTCAATTTGACGTTGATAGGGGTTTCTGAATTATTTAGGCTGCATTCCAATATTTTTGTTTTTCATTTGTTAATTTTCGTCAGGAATTCTTTCCTCGCGACGGAGTCCATACCATTTAAAAACTCATTCAAATCGTCTGGTGTGTCGGCTGAGATGACGATGACATCAGCAAATCTTGAGTTGAAGTTATTTCTCCTTGAATCTTTACTCCTACTTTGAATTTTTCTTCAATTTCCTTCATTGCTTGGTATGCATAGATGGAAAAGTATGGGTTGTAAGTTATTTCTGTTCATATACGTTATAACCAAGGCCTGGATTCTGATGAGATGTCATCTTTTAAATTGTTCACCACAAACATTGCTAACTTATATACAGATCCTGTTCATGGCCCCCACATTACAGAAGTGCATATTTAGTAAGTCATTTTTTTGTCATTTTTTAAACTATTTAATTTTTAGGTAATTTTCTCGCTTTTCGCGTCATTTTTATGTCATTTTATGGAACTTATTACAATATTTTTTACGTTTTGAGTCATTTTCTCACATTTTTAATAGTTTATGATGCATTTTTTTGCGTATGTTAGTGGGTATTAACGGAACTGAAAGTGAGGATAAATGTCATGACATGAGAATCTTCACAACTTTCTTCAACCCTTATTTCTTGGGAATATCCACATTCCAGGAGACACACTAGACTGAAATAATAACCAATATTTGTGTGCAAATAATTCGTATTTGTCAAATATATTAAATTATATAAGGTACTTATTAAAAAATACACATTGAGGAATCTAGGAATCAAACCAGTTGCCATTGGAGCTGGAACCCGAAGAATCGAGATCAGGTGCCTTGCCTTCGCAGATGACATTGCAATCTTAGCCAACAACTCGAAGGATGCTGGCATAGCTGTCCAAGCCCTGCACGAGGTAGCGGTGAAGTCTGGATTACAGATATCTTACGTTAAGACCAAGTACTTTGAGAATCGGCACTCCAAAAACACCCCATTGACGACAATACATGGAACGATTGGAAGAGTCAATAGCTTTCGTTATCTTGGTGAATGGGTCCACCCCAATGGTAGAGATGGCACCTCCATCTTAGCAAGGCGTACCAAACTCAGCGGAGCATACAAACTATCCCACAATTTGTACAACAAGAAATGCATTTCGAGGAATTCTAAGATCTGTCACTACAGAACTGCTGTCAGACCACAGTTTCTGTATGCCGCAGAGACCCTCTTGATGAACAGAAAAGGCACCATGGATGACCTTGAGAAAGCCGAAAGACGTATCCTGAGGAAAATCCATGGCCCGAGATTGCTCCCAGATGGAACCTACCGTTTGAAATCTAATTCTGACCTGTATCAACAGTTAAAATGAGCCAATACCAGTATGCGAATTAGGAGGCTAAAGTTCTATGGGCACCTACAACGAATGAACAGCAACAGGCTTACCAAGAAGATCTTCTCCTTGGTTAAAAGCTACAAGACTGGAAGCCTGTGGCTTAATGAAGTACAAAAGGACTTGGATTCGCCTGGAATTGCTGACCTTGATGTAGAAGATCGTTCTAAATTTTTTGCTATGGTAGAGTCTTGGACCCCACCACGTAGAGTCCCTAAATGTCGGAAGCCCCTTTCGCAGGAGAGAAAGGAGAAATTATCAGAAGGGCTCAAGAGATATTGGGAACGGAAAAGAGCATCGAAGAACTAGTCATAAGCGCTCCATAGTGGGCTTAAATCAATAATAAAAAAAATGTGTGAATAAATTATGTGTTCCATTCATTTTTTTTTTTTAAGTTTTCGGGTCATTTTATGGGATTTTTGCAGTCATCTTATAGGTCTTCTTTAAACATTTTTAGGTAATTAAAATCCGGGTCTTAGTTATAACATCTCTGTCACTAAATAAAAGTTCTGCACCATCACGAGCCATGGCTCAGGGGCCTATTTAAAATATGGCAAGTAGTTCCGTGACGAACTAAAGAGCCTACTTTTCTCAAAATTTAAGATTAATGCCAATGCGTAATATACACACATCAAAAAAAGTTTTGCATCACCTCGGTTCCAAGAGTTCCGGAACCTTTAAATACAAAGGGAATAGAGATCAACACAAACAACATTTCAGCTCGTTTTATTGCTCATGAGACCCACACATTGCATGTTGTACCATCATACAGCTAGACTTTCAGCATTTGTGGTCCAGATTGCAGTACACACCACTACCTCTAATACCCAGTAGCACGTCCTCTTGCATTGATGCATGCCTGTATTCGTCGTGGCATACTATCCACAAGTTCATCAAGACACTGTTGGTCCAAATTGTCCCACTCCTCAACGACAATTCGGCGTAAATCTCTCAGAGTGGTTGGTGGGTCAAGACGTCCATAAACAGCCCTTTTCAACATATCCCAGGCATGTTCGATAGGGTTCATGTCTGGCGAACATGCTGGCCACTGTAGTCGAGCGATGTCGTTATCTTGAAGGAACGCATTCACAAGATGTGCACGATGAGGTCGAGAATTGTCGTCCATGAAGACAAATGCCTCTCCAATATTCTGCCGATATGGTTGCACTATGGGTCGGAGGATGTCATTCAGGTATCGTAAAGCCGTTTCGGAGCCTTCCATGACCACCAGTGGCGTACGTCGGCCCCACATAATGCCACCCCAAAACATCAGGGAACCACCACCTTGCTGCACTCGCTGGACAGTGTGTCTAAGACGTTCAGCCTGACCAGGGTGCCTCCAAACACGTCTCCGACGATTGTCTGGTTGAAGGCATATGCGACACTCATCGGTGAAGAGAACGTGATGCCAATTCCGTGGGGTCCATTCAGCATGTTGTTGGGCCCATCTGTACCGCGCTGCATGGTGTCGGGGTTGCAAAGCTGGACCTCGCCATGGACGTCGGGAGTGAAGTTGCGCATCATGCAGCCTATTGCGCACAGTTTGAGTTGAAACACGACGTCCTGTGGCTGAACGAAACGCATTATTCAACATGGTGGCATTGCTGTCAGGGTTCCTCCGAGCGGCAATCCGTAAGTAGCGGTCATCCACTACAGTAGTAGCCCTTGGGCGGCCTGAGCGAGGCCTGTCATCGACAGTTCCTGTATCTCTGTACCTCCTCCATGTCCGAACAACATCGCTTTGGTTCACTCTGAGACGCCTGGAAACTTCCCTTGTTGAGAGCCCTTCTTGACACAAAGTAACAATGCGGACGCGATCGAACTGCGGTATTGACCTTCTAGGCATGGTAGAACTACAGACAACATGAGCAGCGTACCTTCGTCCTGGTGGAATGACTGGAACTGATCGGCTGTCGTACCCCCTCCGTCTAATAGGCCCTGCTCATGCATGGTTGTTTACATCTTTGAGCAGTTTTAGTGACATCTATGAACAGTCAAAGGGACTGTATCTTGGATACAATATACACAGTCAACGTCTATATGCCGGAGATCTGGGAACCGAGGTGATGCAAAACTTTTTTTGATGTGTGTATATATCATAAATGAAATGTTACATTGGATCTATCAGCGCTCCTAAAATAATGTTGGCAACAGTGTCATGTACTGTATGTGTAGCTTAGAATTAATCTGAAACATTATGATCTATTATTATCCCAATTTTGGATAAAATCCATTTGTTAATAAATAAGTTACAAGTATTTAAAAAAATGGACTACCAGTAGGCTTAGAATCATGCTGGCAGCACTGACATGTATAGTTATTCCAAAATGTAGAGCTGTTGGCTTGCATACTTTCTGATATATTGGAGTTAGGATAAAAAAGGCTAGGGAGAGCACTTATTAACAGTTGGCACCCCTGATGGCTCTTAAGAATACGTGTAGTCATATCTGTTATGGTACACAAAGCACATTCGAAATTTGGTTGAAATCGGTTTGTTAAAATAGAAGTTTATTTGAAATTGAACCTATCAGCAGGCTTAGAATCATGTTGGCAGCATCGACGTATATCAGTTACCCCAAATCAATCTAGAATGCCAGGTACTATACGTGTGCAGAGTATAGAGTTGTTGGCTTGCATGCTTTCTGATATATTGGTATTAGAATAAAAATAGTGATAGCATTTATTATGAGTTGGCAGCCCTGCTGGCTCTCAAGAATACGCATAGTCATATCTGTTATGGTACACAAAGCATATCTGAAATTTGGTTGAAACCCCATTGATAGTATAGAAGTTACATGCATTTAAATGTTAGACCTATTAGCAGGCTTAGAATCATGTTGGTAAGGCTGACATATATGGGCTCCTGAAAATTAATCTTTCATGTCATTAACTTTGTGTGTGCCAATTTTGGAACAGCTCGCATGTATAACTTCTGAGATATACAACATAGAGCTCAAATTTCAATTGTGATTTTTCAGCAGTTGGTAGCACTGATGTCATTTTCAGATATGGCCGTGAGTTATTCAGGTATAGATCGTTACTCCTACCAAATTTGGTTTTGATAGCTGCAGCCGTTTAGGAGTTGATAGGGGGGGGATAGACAGACACACATTTGCCCAGATCGATCTCATGTCTACTTTTTCTCATTTTTGCAAAATGAGAAAAGTAGGCTCATAATAAATTGCATGTGATTAAGAAGAGGAAGAGGAAGAAGAAGAGGAAGGAGGAGAAGAGGAAGAGGAAGAAGAGGAAGGGAAAGAGGAAGATGAAGATGAAGAAGAGGAAGAAGAAGAAGAAGAGGAAGGGGAAGGGAAGAAGACTAAAAATAATACACGCCACTGTACACGGGGATGATGACCAAGCGTCTCAATATCCCAAAGATTTTCAACCAGACTCGCTGATGATTCAAAATAGAACTTTGAAAGGTCAACCAAGGAATGAATATGTAATGGAGGGGTTCTGCTCCAAGTGTGGAAAAGTACTGTAATTGTGGAATATAAGACTGGCATGGCCTAGTAATTTGCTTCAAAATCGAACAACTCAACTCGGGAACACGCAAGGTTATGAAATACAGACGTCGTCCCCCTCATTGCGTGGTGGCTAACTTCTTGGCTGTCACTACGGTGGCCCGGCTCTGCCAAGAAATTTAATTCTGGTCTTAGGGCTGGAACGGGATACACTCAGCCTCGTGTGCCTGAGAAAGAGGCGGGTTCGATTCTTACCTCAGTCATCCTGAAAGTGGTTTTCCGTGGTTTCGCACTTCTACTCCAGGCAAATGCGTGCTTTGGTTTTTTATATTTGGTTTTAAATTGGGTTTTGCCTTTGATTTGGATTTTATTTTCTGCTCTTGGTTTTTAATTGTTTAATTGCTTTGATATTTGCTCTTGTTATTTGATTTTGATGTTGCTTTGATTTTTGAGTTTCTTATTTGATTTTGATGTTGCTTTGATTTTTGCGTCTGTTACTTGATTTTGATGTTGCCTTGATTTTTGTGTTTGTTATTTTATTTTGATGTTGCTATTATTTTTGCATTTGTTATTTGATTTTGATATTGCTGTGATTGTTGAGTTTATTTGAGTTTGATATTTCTTTGATTTTTGCGTATGTTATTTGATTTTGAAGTTTGATTTTTGCGTTTATTAGATTTTTATATCGCTTTGGTTTTTGAGTTGGGGGGCGTGGTGGCTCAGCGGTCTAGCTGTATGCCTCTCACCAAGGCGGTCCGGGTTCGATTCCCGGTCAATGCATGTGAGATTTTCGAATTGAAATGCCATGTCCTGTGGTTCGGATTCCACGTAAAAAGGAGGTCCCGTGGCTCATAATCACAAGATTCACGGTCACGTTAAACTACAATCTTCCTTCCTTTTTTGATTTTTGAGTTTGTAATTTGATTTTGGTATTTCTTTGATTTTTGAGTTTGTTATTTGATTTTGGTATTTCTTTGATTTTTGAATTTGTTATTTGATTTTTGATATTGCTTTGATTTTTGAGTTTGTTATTTAATTTTGATGTTGCTTTGATTTTTGCGTTTATTTGATTTTTATATTGCTTTGATTTTTGAGTTTGTAATTTGATTTTGATATTGCTTTGATTTTTGAGTTTATTATTTGATTTTTATATTGCTTTGATTTTTGAGTTTGTTATTTGATTTTGGTATTTCTTTGATTTTTGAATTTGTTATTTGATTTTTGATATTGCTTTGATTTTTGAGTTTGTTATTTGAGTTTGATGTTGCTTTGGTTTTTGCGATTGTTATTTGATTTTGATGTTACTTAGTTTTTTTTCATTTTGTCCTTAAGTTAATTGTTTTCTTTCTGTGTTTTCGTTTGCTTGGTGTTTTTTTTTTGCTTTTGTTGTTTATTTTCTTTTTTGTTCATGCTTTGGTTTTGGTTTTCTGTTTGCTTTTAATGTAACTTTCATTTTTGTGTTCTATTATAGGTTTCGTTCATGTTTTTGTTTTTGATTTTTTCTTTTGCTTTATAATTAAACTGTGATTGTTATTGTATTTGCTATTGTTTTATTCTTTGATTATGTGTTTTTGTTTTTTCTTTTGTTTTCTTTTTTGCTTTTAGTTTTTGATCTTTTGATTTTGGTATTCTGCATTTGCGGTTTCTTTTCATTTGGCGGTGTTTTGGTTTTCTGCTTTATTTAATGGTTATGTTTTGTTTTAGATTTTGAGGAAATTATTTTTTTGTTTTCATAAATATAATCGCCCCCACAAGATAATAACAAGTAGTTACGTGGAGAACTATACAGCTTATTTTCATATACAGTATGCTATTTATGTTAATTGCCTCTTTCAATATACAAAATGTCAGTTTGATAGCTGTAATAGATTAGTAGATATTGAGAACCGCCTAATATTTAGGATGGTCGCCATTTTGGACATTTATATATGTAGGACTTAAGGGTAATGTGCTATTACATGAAGATTACTGTCTAGGTGTAATATTCAAACTTCAATCGCGTGATTAGAACTCAAGATGTGAAAATCAGATGTTAAAATTTCACACAGCCTCCATATTGTGGTTATAAAATCAATTGAAATAAATTAGATGCCAGTGGATTAAAATTTGTATAAGCATTTACCGTACCAAGTTTTACTCCGCTCGGAAAGTTAAATCTCGAGAAACGTCCATTTCAATATTTATATTTCACGTCACCACCATGTTGGATTTGTGCTCACCAGGTTATTGAAATTCCCATAGGTGAACTTAAGTTGATAGCCTCTATCAACATTAAACATTTCAGTTTGGTTGCTATCATAGATTAGTAGATATTGAGAACCGTCTAAATATTTCGGTTGGTCGCCATGTTGGATTGTTATATATGTAGGTCATAGAGTTATGTACTATTAGATGACGATTTTTGTGTAGGTTCATTATTCAAACGTTCACTTCGATCGCATGATTAATACACAAGAAATAAAAACTTAATTTCTAAATTGCGCACAACCGCCATCTTGAGGTTATGTGAACAATTGAACTAAAATAGATGCCAGTGCATTAGAATGTTCTAAATATTTGCTGTACCAAGTTTCATTGCGTTTGGATGGTTAAATCGCGAGAAAAGTCAATTTAAAAGTTTCAAATTCGCTTGGCCGCCAGGTTCGTTTTGTAGTTAACAGGTTTTTGAAAGTTGCATAGATGGACTTCTAGTAGTGCCCTTTTATCACCCTACAAAATTTCAGAGCGATATCAGTAATAGTTTCGGAGATATAGAATGCCGGTGTAGTATTTCGCACAGCCACCATGTTGGATTGGTAGGACGTAATAATGTTACGGCTGTGAGTTTGTTTCGTCACCTCGCCGCGTTATTCACAGCCGCCCCCGGGCTATGCTCTGCCTCTGTGTGTTACCTGCGCCTTACGCAACAGGGCTACTAGGACAAAGGGATGGTCCAGAATATTCGTGACCCAGCCAGAGATGGAAATCTCGAGAAGCCGTGAATCCTGGACGGGTCTAGAAGCATTCATTGAGTCACCAGCCTGTTATATAAGAGTGACCTGGCCAGCGTGGTAGACAGTGTTTTTTGAGCCAGTGCGTGTTTTACCTGAGCGACAGTTGTTGGTGGCGTGACTTGCGAAACCCTAGTGAAGCTGATTCTGTTGATAGCGAAGGAGTGTGAAGCCTACGGAGGAACTGTGTCTTGAGCGAGTGTGTTTTCCAGTGCAACAGAGGTTAGTGTTGTGAATTGCGAAAGCACCGGGGGCTGTTTCCCTAGCCAGCGGACAGCGAAGCAGTGTGTAGTGGTGAGTGACTGACTATCGTAAATAACTGTAGCGTGTGTATTCAAGGAAGTGTTGCAGGTAGTTCTACGGAGGCCAACGGTCCCATTAGGAGGGATTAACTTCTATAGCTTATCAACAAGTGAAAGGCAAGTGTTCCCTACAAGAGGAAACTAGAGTGAGATACTAATTGCGTGTATTTGCTATTTGTGTAGTGTATCTTTCTGGCCCGCAATAAAGCTAATACGTTTCTTTAAAGGAACAATTTGCTGTTGTGCTTCTACCCACCGTAATCCAGTTAACGGAAGTGCCCCTAGGGGGTGGCACGTAACAATAAAATTTGAAGGGCACGGTCGTTCGAACTAGTGCTATGACTTTACCGAGTTTCATTGAAATCGCTCCAGCCGTTTAGAAGTTATTAGATGGACACCCACACACGGACAAACGGTGATCTCACAAGCCTATTTTTTCATAAAATGAAAATAGGCTTGACATCAAAGGCCGTTTATGGCCCAAGACCCACTTGTAGCAAACCCGTGTTATAAAATATTGCTCTATATTCCAGAGAATTGAAATTGAATAGGAGGGCTCCACATGCGACTTGCCCTTTCTCTCGCTAGCGGCACATTCATCACTTCACCTCACATGTGTTCACCTCACATGTGTTGAATGTATTAGTCGACAAGACTCTCCGGAGACTAGCGTGAGATCTCGACATTGAAGTAGCCTACACAGTACGATACTAAGGATCGATAGTTTCCGATAGCGTGTCTAGGACGGGTAATTGTTTAAAGCTTCCATTTACAATTGTGTGGTTCGTGATCGAACACTGATTCGGAGTTGACTTTCACGTGACAGATCGGATAATTTAAGACGTGGTGTTCAATACGTGGTACGTGAGCCACATAAGGCTCTCTGCATATATTCTTCAGACATTCCGTAAACTTTGATAATGCTATTTCTTGTTCTTGTTTGAGTCTTCAGTCGTTTCGTTTGGCTGGTTTGATGCAGCTTTCCATGCCTCCCTGTCCTGAGCTAATCGTTTCATCTCTACGTAGCTACCACACCCTATATCATTTTCCTCCCAGCGGCTCACAACTTGTGGGACGTGGGTTGTCGACCACGGGAACCCAGCTGAGTCCGTCATTTCACTTTCCCGCCTTAATTGGTCCTTGTCTCATCTTTCCTGATCCCTCATTCTTCGAGGGGTTAGACCTCTTGTTTTCTTTTCATTGTATCTCCTGCCTTCTGCTCAAGGCCCTCAAGGAGGCAGGGTGTGTGTAGCTCCACCATTTATGGTGCACCCTGGATTGTGCTACACCCTCAAGGGCTCACGTTTGTTGAGTTCGTGAGTTGGCGATCCCGAGGGCTTCCTGAGCTGGGTTCGGTTTTTCTCCTTCTTCCCTTGTCTTTGGGGCGACCCCTCTCCTCTTTACAATTCCTGTCTGCTTATTCTGGCTCTCCTTTCTTCCAAGTCCCTTAATTCTCATTCATCTAGGGTTGAGGGCATTTCCTTTCCTCCTGTCTTTTATTTCCCTTGTTCGTGTTTTTGTTTTCCATTTCCTCTTCTACTTTGTAAGTATGTAGATAGTTTGAGGTTCAGTCTCATTTAATTTACTTTTTCACATCACCCAAACCATTAGGGGCCGATAACCTTGATGTTAGGCCCCTTAAAACAACTATCATCATCCTATATCATTTTAACATATTATAACCTTGGTCTACCTCTACAGTTCTTGACCTCAACCGTTCCTTCTATAACTAATTTTGCTATTCCTGGCTGTCTTATATAGCGAGTCCGGGAATGTTCTCCGCAGCGCCTACATGCGTCTGCGAGAGCTAGCTACAGCAGTTACGTTGGTAGCACGGCTGCCGCTTGCATCATAACAAATAAACATATACAGTGAGTCCGGGAATGTTCTCCGCAGCGCCTACATGCGTCTGCGAGAGCTAGCTACAGCAGTTACGTTGGTAGCATGGCTGCCACTTGCATCATAACAAACAAACATATACAGTGAGTCCGGGAATATTCTCCGCAGCGCCTACATGCGTCTGCGAGAGCTAGCTACAGCAGTTACGTTGGTAGCACGGCTGCCGCTTGCATCATAACAAATAAACATATACAGTGAGTCCGGGAATATTCTCCGCAGCGCCTACATGCGTCTGCGAGAGCTAGCTACAGCAGTTACGTTGGCAGCACGCCTGCCGCTTGCATCATAACAAATAAACATATACAGTGAGTCCGAGAATATTCTCCGCAGCGCCTACATGCGTCCTCGAGAGCTAGCTACAGCAGTTACGTTGGTAGCACGGCTGCCGCTTGCATCATAACAAATAAACATATACAGTGAGTCCGGGAATGTTCTCCGCAGCGTCTACATGCGTCTGCGAGAGCTAGCTACAGCAGTTACGTTGGTAGCACGGCTGCCGCTTGCATCATAACAAATAAACATATACAGTGAGTCCGGGAATGTTCTCCGCAGCGCCTACATGCGTCTGCGAGAGCTAGCTACAGCAGTTACGTTGGTAGCACGGCTGCCGCTTGCATCATAACAAATAAACATATACAGTGAGTCCGAGAATGTTCTCCGCAGCGCCTACATGCGTCTGCGAGAGCTAGCTACAGCAGTTACGTTGGTAGCACGGCTGCCGCTTGCATCATAACAAATAAACATATACAGTGAGTCCGGGAATGTTCTCCGCAGCGTCTACATGCGTCTGCGAGAGCTAGCTACAGCAGTTACGTTGGCAGCACGGCTGCCGCTTGCATCATAACAAATAAACATATACAGTGAGTCCGGGAATATTCTCCGCAGCGCCTACATGCGTCTGGGTGAGCTAGCTACAGCAGTTACGTTGGTAGCATGGCTGCCACTTGCATCATAACAAATAAACATATACAGTGAGTCCGGGAATGTTCTCCGCAGCGCCTACATGGGTCTGCGAGAGCTAGCTACAGCAGTTACGTTGGTAGCACGCCTGCCGCTTGCATCATAACAAACAAACAGTAAACTTTGTACTCACCACAGCCATTCATAACAGATGCTGGAACCATTCACAGTACATCACTCTTTTTCCGTAATCAGTTTGTTTTAATTCATGAACCACGGTAACTTTATAAGGGAACAACTGAAGCTTGTCTCTTACAGCTTTATGTGCTGTCGACTTGGAGATTCCTGTTTGTTGAGCTAATTTTCGTGTTGATTTACTTGGACTACGCAGCATTATATCGGAGATTTCATCAAGTTTTTCGTCTGTTAAAAGCGTAGGCCTGCCTGTTCCCGGTACATCGTGAACTGAGCCAGTCACACGAAATTTACTTATCAAATCCCAAACGGTATCACGGTTTGGACACTTTGAATTATTGGAAATATCTGTTCCCGTAGGAAACAGGATGTAAATTTGTCCGATTGAGCTATGTACATTAACAAATTCACAAAGAAATTTGATACAATGATCCGGTTAGCTCAAAACAGTTGCCAGCGTTTCGCCCCAGTGTAACAATGGGCTCTTCAGTTGGTTATGGTACACCTCACCAAGACGCGTGGCTAGTACATACTGTGAAGGCCGCTGCAAGGCACAAATGTTGCCACGAGCAGCGCCAATGTACTATGGAAGTCAATACTTCCTTTCAAAAATAATGTTAGCTTACCTAGCTAATCCATATTGGAAATATCTGTTCCCGTAGGAAACAGGATGTAAATTTGTCCGATTGAGCTATGTACATTAACAAATTCACAAAGAAATTTGATACAATGATCCGGTTAGCTCAAAACAGTTGCCAGCGTTTCGCCCCAGTGTACCAATGGGCTCTTCAGTTGGTTATGGTACACCTCACCAAGACGCGTGGCTAGTACATACTGTGAATTAGGAAATCGCGCCTGAAATCGTAATTTTAAATTTTCTGTAAACCGATCGCCTTCGCGAAAAACGTATTCCACCAAAAAAAACTCTCTCTTCAGTAGTAAACATTACCGCCTGTATACTGTTGCACTCTTCCATCTATCTGAACGCTCGCTTACTGTAATACACACTGAAGACATACAGGCTCGCTCGCTTATCGCGATACTCACTGACAGCTCACGAGGGGCAGTCCCGATTTGAAGGACACAGTGCAGAGCAGCCAACTAGACTCATGACTCAACCACTGTCAGCTGCACTTACCCACTGCGGAGAACATTCTCGGGCGTCCTGTATGTGTACTACCAACCAATCTCTTCTCTTCATTAGCAGTCGCCACTCACTCATCCACTCTTCTTAATACCTCTTCATTTGTAACCCTATCTACCCATGTAATCTTTATCATTCTACTGTAACACCACATTTCAATTCTCCTCTTTTCTGCTACACCAACAGACCAAGTTTCAATTCCATAGAGCGCCACGCTCCAGACAATGGCTTTCAAAAGGATTTTCTAATTCCCAAATCTATATTCGATGTCAACAGATTTCTTTTCTGTAGAAATACTTTCCCTGCCTGAGCCAACCTACCTTTCCTCCCTAGGGGCCCACATCTAGTGGGCTCCTCTCCGTCTTCTTCCCTGTCGACATCTCTTGGTCAACTCTTGTTCTCTTCCGATCCCGACAGTATTAGGGTATCTGAGGCCTAGGGAGACTCTTCCTTTCCCGTCTTAATTGGCCCTTGTCTCATCTTTCCCCATCCATCAGTCTTCTGGGGATCGGCCTTCTTTTTCTTTTAATTATAGTTCCTTTTCTCTTTAAGATTCCCGCACTGTTTTTCCTGAATTGGCTCCCGGTGTCTCTAAATTACATTTTGTGAGTATTTTCAATCTGAATTGCATTTTATCACTACAGTATTTTGAATCGAGAGCTTCCACATATTGTGAGAAATTTGAATCTACCATACATTTTGTAAGCATTTTCAATTTCAATTGCATTTTGTGAGTATTTTGAATCTGGTATGGTATTTTCAATCTAAATTGCATTGTATATTTTCAATTTCAATTTCATTTTGTAAGTATTTTGAATGTCAATTACATTTTGTAAGTATTTCGAATCTACATTACATTTTGTGAGTTGTTTCAATCTGAGTTCCATTCTGTAAGTATTTTCCGTTTCACTTAATTTTCGTTGTGGTTTCCATTTCATTGTCATTTTTGCCATCACCCAGACCATTAGGGGCCGATAACCTAGATGTTAGGCCCCTTAAAACAACAATTATCATCATCATCATGTTCCCATTGTTGTTGTTGTTTCAGCCAGCTATGGACAGGGTACTGTACTAAATGTACTATACTGTGTTTGTTCCAGCCCGGTGTCTGATGACGTGATCATGGGTTGTGGAGCTTCCAAGCGGACCACAGCAGTGGTACCTGTGGGTGATGGGGAAACAAATGACTCTCAAGAGAATCTGCACAACAATGCTCGCCGCACCTCTGACGTGGTGGCGCTTCAGGGTGAGGATCCACCAACAGAAATGCTCAAAGACGGTAATCACTATTCATCTAAAAATGTATCGATAAGTCTGGAGTTCCTTTAACCCTGCAGACCCATGTACGAGGGCAGATCAAGAAATAAGTTGCACTTCCCAGATATGGCCATTTATTACACCACCTATACAACAGCAACACGTCTATAACGACATACAATGTAACGTCACTTTTCCACATAGTTTCCAAGAGACTCCAACATTTCTGCGAACGCACAACCAACTTGTCGATGCCGGATGCATAAAAAGTTCCTCCAGCGTTCTGTAACCACACGGAGACAGTGGCCTTCACCTCCTCATCGGTCTGGAAACGTCGACCACGGAGCTCCGTTTAGAGCTTACCGAACAGATGAAAGTCACATGGCGCTAGGTGGGAACAGTAGGGTGGATGTTGCCAGACCTCCCACTTGAAACGCTGCATCAGTTTACGATCCCTTGCCGGGAAATGGCCCGCTCCCCACACACAGCACTAATTTCACGATGAATGTCCGTGCAATTCTTCCTTTTGGACCCTAGGAATCGGATTGTCGCACGCACCTCATATTTGTAGTGAACGTCCAGTCGACGCGCCATTCCTTTTGGCCGCTATTCACGCCATACAAGACGAGACACCACAGCGACCTGCCTAACAGATGTGTGGGCAGTGTCTGTCCCTTTCTCCGCTGTGCCCACGTTTGCGACACACAGCGCGCTGCTGCAGCGCGTTAGTGCAACTAACTTTTTGATCCACCTTCGTATATTTAAAAACAAAATATTATTCTAAATTCTAACCAACAAGCAATTTGAATATTTTAAATTAGAGCAGGTAGATTTATAAATTAAACTCTTCTGCTCCATTTTAAATGCGCACTTAACCCTGTAACCCTCTATATTAACCACCTGTCACAAGGATAGTTTATACTTTCAAAGATGCTCATAGTTGAATCTTTAAGCCAAATTTCGGAGAATTTTCAAGCCCAAGTGATGGTATTTCTAAAAATCAAATACGTATTATATACGCATCTACTTGACGCAGTGTGTTGGATAAAATAAATAAAAAACTAAAAACATTAACAATTAAAGTGTAAAAATAAAATATAAATAAAATTACAATAATAAAAGAAATATAAAAATTAATATAATAAACATTACTATAAATCAATTATGAAAATAATTGAAAAAATCAATTCGAAGTTAGTTAATTAATTAATTCAATAAAAATATCAAAATTAAATATATAAGAACATGAATTGAAAATTAAAAATTAATATATAAACATTACAATTAGAGAAACGAAAAATAACATTATTAAAATTTCTAATAATTAAAATAAATGAAAATGTAGAAACAAATACAAGCAAAAAATAGCTTTGCGCAATAAAGGGTTGAAATTCTAAAGAATACTGACATTTGGCATAAGTTCAAAATGCAAAATATTTCCTTTGCTAACGGCTTGAAATTCTATAAATAAATTCGCTGCTCATAGACTATTTGGAAATTGGACATGGAAATTCAGCATGAATTAGGCATAAAGACTCATTTTATAGATTCGGAATGGCGCTTGGTCTTGATGTATTTCCTCCACTCCTTAGTTTTGCCTCACAAAGTTGAGTGTACGCCGTTCCAGCCCTCACACCAGAATTAAAATTTCTCGAACCCGGACCTCCGCAGTGACAGCCAGTGCCGATTCCTCCATGTAGGACGTGAGGATCATCCTCAGCTGTAACTGTTTTAATCAATGAAATTGATTGTTATGTAAAATAGTCTTTGGGGCCACCTCTCGATAAGCTCTGTCTGAGCTGTAACTAGTTCTACATTTCACCCCTAGCCTTGCATCCTCAAACCACGTGTTTATTGACGTCAGAAAAGTTGGATGGCGCAGCCACGTGGCAGAATGTTGAAGCTGTAACATTGTGACTGGTGAGATTTATTTACATGGTGAAGCATTGACGTCGTGATGGAAACAGAAAGAAATTTGTCAAATTCGAGGAGGTACGGCTCTGTATACGGTTGCAAATCGTATAAAACGGCTATGAAATATCTTCACTACTTTCCTGTACAAAAAGTTCAGAGAGAAAGATGGTCTTCGGCGCTGTCAATTGGAAAACGTGTTACATGTTACATGACAGTGCAGTCTGCATTTTTGTGAAGACGACTTCTTTCCACCGGTACTGTTGATTATTGATAGTTATTGTCTCTAATTTGTATTCACATGGATTTAGCTACATCAAAAATACTGATAAACGTATAGCCTATTACTTCTGTGCCGTACAAAGAATGTAATCCGCTCTTCGTAAACTTATTTTAGGGGTTCTTCCGATTGACAATAGCCGAATGGTTAGAAAGCTTAAGAAAAATGCTGTTCCTAGCCTTAATTTGCCAGAGAATGTATATCCTTGCCTTTGAACAGCAAGTATGTAGGTCATTGAAGTATGATTCGGCTTGAATTGTGTTTTTGGCTATGATCTCCCTACTGTTGAATTTAGTTAATTAATATATAAAATCTTAGTTTTAAGTACCGGTTTGGTGACCCATCATCCCAGGCATGCCGGCAGCACCTATACTACTCAGGCAGATAGGTCACTTAGCCGTAATTTTGAAGTTATAGTGATGTTAAGTATACATATGCGGTAATGTAGCATGAGACCGGATCAGCCTGGGCTATTCTAACTTTAATTAGTTATTTCAGGGTTTTACAGTTTTGAGTACGAATAGTTGGTTTGAAAGTTGTACAACAGTAAGGAGAGTATGTTTAGTATAGGTTTTAATTGGTATTATGGTTTATGTCGAGCTGAGGAGTGAATTTGGTTTGGCTTAAAGTGTAGTTTTTGATCTGTTCCGTTTGCTTATGGCAAGTTCAAATGGAGACTCCAGCTTTGTTAAATATCTGTATTTTAAATATTTAATTAAATATATTGATAAAGAGGATGTGTTCATTTTAACTTGCCTGTGGCAAGAGATTAATACATTAACATTCTTGCCTTTGAACATCAAGTATGTAGGTCAATATTTGCAATATTGAAGTATGATTTGAGCATCCCAAGTAACGCTTCTTTGAACCCAAAACATTCATGCAAATTCAGGGTTGCTTGATTAAATTTATTATCAGGGAGTCGTCCTTTGTGTTATGTGAGATATATATATTGTGAAATTAATAAAAACATCGATACCGCTAGGCTCCCAAGTACAGGCTTCATATTATGTAACAGCAGACAGTAAATTAACTATCTACATATGGGTAATATTTTAACTGGTAGTAATTAGGCACTGCATTTAAATTGATTATAAAAATATTTCTATCAATGAAAGGAAATGTGTAGTATTGTGCCATCATAAATTAGAAGCCATAACAAACACACACCCAATTACTTCACGTCACTATATCGCCGCCATATTGCAAACAGCTGACCGTAAGCTCCTCCCCCGTTTCGGACGTCAATAGCTTTAGAAATGTATGCTTGGTTGGTTCCTCAGTTTAGGGGCTGCGACAACGCGGTCATGTAGCCCCATGTACTTTGAGTGTGTGTAGAATCTGTCTGATAACCGATGTTAATTTTGATGACTGTATTAGTGTGTGTTATCTGTTTTCAATTCAAGTGAGGACTGCAGAGATTGAATTTTTTCAAATAGTTCCTACCTTTGTCGCCAATGCATCGTCAACGACTACCAGTTCAGAACTTGATTACCTGATGCCACCGCAGTCGGCTCCTGGCGACGAACGTCGGAACCTAATAGCGTTTGTCGAATGTTTAACCTATATATAATTTAGCTTCACAGAGGTGTAATTAGTGGAAGGTTCTTTAACATGCCATAAATCTATGATATGGGACCGCTGGCTTTACTTCCCCTCCGAAGGAAGGCATACTGAGGGATTTTTAACGCTCTTAAAACTACGCCACGGAAGCCGGTTTAGAAATGTATGGGAGCCCTTGAGGTGGAAGGGGCAGGTTTGGTCTGTTAAATGGCGCTCTCAGGACGTCGACTGAGGTCCTCAAGTCTCGCTATTGGTTGAATTTAAGCCAACTACGGGCTTATTGGTTACAATTTCATACGGATAAATGTATAGTCTGTTTTCAGCGTGTGCACATCTTTGGAGTGGTATTTGTTTGTATTGCATTGTATTGTGTAAGGTGTTAGTAATAGTGCTGTGCGACTGAATAATTAATATTAGACTGAGTCTAATATCTCACTCTAGCCCAGCTATAATAATTATCTTAGGTTAATAAGTAGCCTATCTTATTACTAGGGCTCGGATTTTTAGGTGCTAAAAATAGGGAAGATATTTATTTTTATGTATTAAAAATACCTGAAATATGTGACAAAATAGTAAAAATATTTAATTATAATTTAGTTTATTAATGTGAATATAAACAATGTGCAGTACTCACGAATTTAATTTATTCTATGTCTCACTGAAGTATTATAATACAGACCGAGATACATCTTCAGGTTGTCCATCACAAATGACCGACGATTATCGCGAAACACTTATTCTGAAGGCGCGAAACTGCCGCAATATGATTTTTGCCCTTGGGTTGTTGTGTAACTTGAGATCGCTGTTCAGCCTTGATTGCTTACCCACATGGTTGGCAGAACAGAACGATCCCATCAGAAGTAAAATTTAAATTCTGCAACATACTGCTGCCGACGATAACTTGTTGTCGCTTTTACTTTAGGCATCGTAGAACTGCGTTACACTTCACAGTGCCAGAATTGAACTGCATGTAAGTGGCACTGGTTCCAGGTAGCTGGGGGAGGAGGTTTAGCACGTGGTGCAATATGGCTATGGACAAGGAAATCCCTGGCTTCCACAGTGAGTGGCACGGGGCGACAAGTTAAGAATAACACAGTTACAAGCTGACATACGCTCTGCATGAAGATTAGATAGCTCACAGGTTGAAGTAACACATAAGAAACAAGTAGTTCCGTGAAGAACTATACAGCCTATTTTCATATATCCTACTCATATTAATTGCCTCTATCAACATACAAAATTTCAGTTTGATTGCTATGTTAGAATCGTAGATACTGATAACCGACAAAAAATTGCAAATGGTAGCCAGGTTGGATTTTTATTTATGTACTATTACATGAAGATTATTGTGTACGTGTGGTTTTCAGACTTCAATCGCATTTTTAGGACACAAGAAGTAAAAACGAGATTTTAAAATTTCGCACAGGTGCCATCTTGTTGTTATGAAAACAATTGAAATAAATTAGATACCAGTGGATTAACATTTGTATAAGCATTAACGTGCAAAAATTCACTGCACTCAGATGGTTAAATCGCGAGAAACGTCCATTTAAATATTTATTGTTCGCGTCGCCGCCATGTTGGATTTGTACTCACCAGGTTACTGAAAGTCATATAGGTGAACTTATGTCCATAGCCTCTATGAACATAAGAAAAATCAGTTTGATTGCTGGAAAAGATTCTTAGATATTGAGAACCGTCAAAATATTTCGGATGCTCGCCATTTTGGATTGTTATATATATAGGCCATAGAGTTATGTACCATTAAAGGAAAATTATTGCGTAGCTTCATTATTCAAACTTTCACTTTGATCGCATGATTACGACACAAGAATAAAAACTTAATTTTAAAATTTCGCGCAGCCGCCATCTTCAGTTTATGTAAACAATTGAACTAAATTAGATGCCAGTGAATGACAATATGTATAATCATTTACTGTACCACATTTTAATGCGCTCATATGATTAAATCACGAGAAAAATATATTAGAATGTTTCAAATTCGCTTGGCCGCCATGTTCGTTTCGTAGTTAACAGGTTTTTGAAAGTTACATGGATAAACTTGTAGTAGTGCTCTTTATCAATGTACAAAATTTCAGTTTGATATCATAAATAGTTTCGGAGATATTGAATGCCTGTGAAATATTTCGCACAGCCGCCATTTTGAGGTTATGTAAACAATTGAACGAAGTTAGATGTCGGCGCATTACAATGTATATAAACATATACTGTGCCAAGTTTCATTGCGTTTGGTGGGTTAAATCGCGAGAAAAGTCCAAATTTCGCTTGGCCGCCATGTTGGTTTTGTAGTTACCAGGTTTTCAAAGGTCACATAAGTGAATTTCTATTAGTTCCCTTTATCACCATACAAAATTCCAGGGTGATATCGGTAATAGTTTCGGAGATATTGAATGCTGGTGAAATATTTCGCACAGCCGCCATGTTGGATTGGTGAGACGTAACAAAATTTGAAGGACACGGTCGGGGTCGCCCAGAATAGAGCTATGAACTTACCGAGTTTCATTGAAATCTCTCCAACAATGTAGATTTTATTAGGGGGGGGGGGGGACACACACACGAATCACACACACACACGCACACAAACACGGACAAAAGGTATGGTTTAAATTAAAAATACACACGGCATTAACCCAAAAGCATGAATTATTTATATAATAATCCGGGCCGTGAAAGCCTTAATATGCAAATTAGGAATTTATCTATTTACCGGTATAGAAAAAATGCTTAAAATATATATTTACATAAAAAAATATTTATTCACCTAAAAATCCGAGCCCTACTTATTACGTCCTACACATTACAAAAATTAACAGTACCCAGAACGCTAGCTGATACACCAGCAGGTTTTCAATGAAACAGATCTTGAGTCACAATAGCTATGGCATAAATCTCTGTTCCTCTGATAACATTGGTCTATAAACTTAACCTTGTTGTAATCATCAGAAATAGCACTATGCGTATATAGATCGGTTTGCGATGCTGATTACGAAGATCCTGTCCAAGTTGTTCGGTGGCGTAGTCGGTAGCATGCTCAGATTCTATGCCCAAGCCCAGCCGAAGTCGTTGGATTTTTTCAGAGTAATAAGAATCCCACAGGATGCCTTCCTTCAGAGGGGAAGGAGAGCCGACGGTACCATGTCATAGATTTATAGCATGAAAAACAACCTTCCACTAACTACACTTGTGGAGGCTAAAATTTGTAGGTTAGTTTGATAACGCTTTATTAGTTCTAACGATGGTCGCCAGGTGGTGACTGCGATGTCATTTAGTAGCCACGTCCGCAGTAATTAGGTGTCACGGACGGTAGCATTTGGTAACAAAAGTATGAACTAGTTGAAAAAGTTAATCGTCTGCAGTCCTTCTACCTGAATCACGGATAACACACACTAATACAGCCATCACAATTAACACCGGTTATCAGACAGATTCTACACAGACCCAAAGTACACGGGGCTTCATGACCGCGTTGTCTCAGCCCCTAAATTAACTTTTAAGGAACCAACCAACCGAGTTGTTCTAGCACGTACAGTTTTCCCAATATAGTGTATTACATACAGGTGCCAGCAAATGTTCTCCGCAGAGCCTACTTGCTGCTGCGAGAGGTAGCATCATCAGTTACGTTGGAAGCACGGCTTCATCAAGGTTTTCGTCTGTTAAAATTGTAGGCCTGCCTGTTCCCGGTATATCGTGAACTGAGCCGGTCATACGAAATCTATTTAACAAATCCCGAACGGTATCCTGGTTTGGACGTTTTGAATTAGGAAACCGCGCCTGAAATTTTAGTTTTACGTTTTCTGTAAACCGATTGCCTTCGCGAAAAACGTATTCCACAAAAACTCTCTCTTCAGTAGTAAACATAACCGCCTGCATACTGTTGCACTCTACCAATATCTGAACGCTCGCTTAACTGCAACACACACTGATGATTTCGACAGCCTACAGCCCACACGTGTGGCCTTCACTGTACCGCTACCCTGTCAACCGTGCTGCCAACTGAACTGCACGTAGGCGCTGCAGTGAACATTCCCTGGCACTCTGTAGTATCTGCCTTTTATGGCACTCCTTCCTTCCAAGTCCCTCAATCCTCATTCTTCGATGGTTGAGGGCCTATAACTTCCCGGCCTTATTAGATTTCGTACATTAATTGAAACAAAAGTCACCTCCGTAGCGTAGCTGCCGCCACGAAGGTCCTGGGTTCGATTCCCGGCTCTGCCACGAAATTTGAAAAGTGGTACGAGGACTGGAACGGGGTCTACTCAGCCTCGGGTGGCCCAAATGAGTAGAGGGGGTTTGATTTCCCCTCAGCCATCGTCGAAGTGGTTTTCCGTGGTTTCCCACTTCGTCTTCGGGCAAATGCCGGGATGGTACCTTCTTCAAGGCCACTGCCGCCTCCTTCCCTCTTCCTTGCCTATCCATCCTAACCATCCCTTACCTTCCCTCATGAGGCCCCTGTTCGCTTTGCAGGTGAGGCCGCCTGGGCGAGGTGTCGATCCCACCTCACCAGTTGTATCCCTTCCGATTAGATGTTCCCAGCTCTAGGACACTGCCCGTAGAGGCGATAGTGGTGAGTTCCCTCGCTGAGTCCGTGGGTTCCACCAACCTGGAGGGTAAACGACAAAAAAAAAAAAAACAAGTAGTTCCGTGAAGAACTATACAGCCTATTTTCATATATCCTACTTACGTTAATTGCCACTATCAACATACACAATTTCAGTTTGATTGCTGTAATAGATTCGTAGATATTGAGAACCGACTAAATATTTCGGATGGTCGCCATGTTGGATTTTATATATGTAGGTCCTAGAGTTATGTACTGTTACATGCAGATTATTGTGAACGTGTAGTATTCAAACTTCAATCGCATAATTAGGACACAAGAAAAAACAAGGAGATTTTAAAAAAATTCACAGCTGCCATCTTGTGGTTATGGAAACAATTGAAATAAATTAGATGCCAGTGGATTAACATTCGGATAAAGATTTACTGTACCAAGTTTCACTGCACGCGGATGGTTAAATTGCGAGAAACGTCCATGTGAATATTTATAATTCGCGTCACCGCCATGTTGGATTTGTGATCACCAGGTTATTTAAAGTCCTATAGGTGAACTTAAGTTCATAGCCCCTATGAACATTAAAAAATGCAGTTTGATTGCTAAAATAGATTCGTAGATATTCAGTATCGTCTAAATATTTCGGATGGTCGCCATGTTGGATTGTTAAATGTATAGGCCATAGAGTCATGTACCATTAAAGGAAAATTATTGCGTAGGTTCATTATTCAAACTTTCACTTCGATCGCATGACTACATCACAAGAAATAAAAACTTAATTTTAAAATTCGCACTGCCGCCATCTTGAGGTTATGTAAACAATTGAACTAAATTAGATACCAGTGGATTACAATGTGTATAAATATTTCCTGTACCAGGTTTCAGTGCGCTTGGAACATTAAATCGCGAGTAAGGTCTATTTAAAATTTTCAAAATTCGCTTGGCCGCCATGTTCGTTTTGTAGTTAACCGGTTTTTGAAAGTCTTATAGATGGACTTCCAGTAGTGCCCTTTATCTCCGTACAAAATTTTAGGGAGATACCGCTAATGATTTCAGAGATATAGAATGCCGATGAAATATTTCGCACATCCGCCATCTTGTGATTATGTAATCAATTGAACGAAGTTAGATGTCGGTGCATTACAATGTATATAAACATATACTGTACCAAGTTTCATTGCGTTTGGTTGGTCAAATCGCGATAAACGTCTATTTAAAAGTCGCAAATTCGCTTGGCCTCCATGTTGGTTTTGTAGTTACCAGGTTTTCAAAAGTCACATAAGTGAACTTATAGTAGTTCCCTCTATCACCATAGAAAATGTCAGGGTAATATCGGTAATAGTTTCGGAGATATTGGATGCTGGTGAAATATTTCGCACAGCCGCCATGTTGGATTGGTGATTCGTAACAAAATTTGAAGGGCACGGTCGAGGTCGCCGGGAATAGTGCTATGAACTTTCCGAGTTTCATTGAAATCGCTCCTGCCGTTTAGATTTTATTAGGGGGGGACACACACACGAATCACACACACACACACACACGCACACACACACACACACACACGGACAAAAGGTGATCTCATAAGCCTATTTTTTCAAAATTGAAAATAGGCTAAAAAAATTGAAACAAAAGCCTATCAATAACACAATCTAATTTTAAAATGTACATGTTTCAAATCTCGATGGATTTATCTTCAGCATGAAAATGATTCAAAATTAAAGCTAGTTGTCAGAAAAATTAAACTAAAATAATATAAAACCAATCTAGTCTTCAAATTAAATACACCTACTCTAGGCTATATGAAGATATATTTTTGAGGATATCATTACAACAGAAACAAGTAGTTCCGTGAAGAACTATACAGCCTATTTTCATATATCCTACTTATGTTAATTGCCGCTATCAACATACACAATTTCTGTTTGATTGCTGTAATAGATTCGTAGATATTGAGAACCGACTAAATATTTCGGATGGTCGCCATGTTGGATTTTATATATGTAGGTCCTAGAGTTATGTACTGTTACATGCAGATTATTGTGAACGTGTAGTATTCAAACTTCAATCGCATAATTAGGACACAAGAAAAAACAAGGAGATTTTAAAATTTTTCACAGCTGCATCTTGAGGTTATGGAAACAATTGAAATAAATTAGATGCCAGTGGATTAACATTCGTATAAGGGTTTACTGTACCAAGTTTCACTGCACGCGGATGGTTAATTGCGAGAAACGTCCATGTGAATATTTATAATTCGCGTCACCGCCATGTTGGATTTGTGATCACCAGGTTATTTAAAGTCCTATAGGTGAACTTAAGTTCATAGCCCATATGAACATTAAAAATGCAGTTTGATTGCTAAAATAGATTCGTAGATATTCAGTATCGTTTAAATATTTCGGATGGTCGCCATGTTGGATTGTTAAATGTATAGGCCATAGAGTCATGTACCATTAAAGGAAAATTATTGCGTAGGTTCATTATTCAAACTTTCACTTCGATCGCATGACTACATCACAAGAAATAAAAACTTAATTTTAAAATTCGCACTGCCGCCATCTTGAGGTTATGTAAACAATTGAACTAAATTAGATACCAGTGGATTACAATGTGTATAAATATTTCCTGTACCAGGTTTCAGTGCGCTTGGAACATTAAATCGCGAGTAAGGTCTATTTAAAATTTTCAAAATTTGCTTGGCCGCCATGTTCGTTTTGTAGTTAACCGGTTTTTGAAAGTCTTATAGATGGACTTCCAGTAGTGCCCTTTATCTCCGTACAAAATTTTAGGGAGATACCGCTAATAGTTTCAGAGATATAGAATGCCGATGAAATATTTCGCACATCCGCCATCTTGTGATTATGTAAACAATTGAACGAAGTTAGATGTCGGTGCATTACAATGTATATAAACATATACTGTACCAAGTTTCATTGCGTTTGGTTGGTCAAATCGCGATAAACGTCTATTTAAAAGTCGCAAATTCGCTTGGCCTCCATGTTGGTTTTGTAGTTACCAGGTTTTCAAAAGTCACATAAGTGAACTTATAGTAGTTCCCTCTATCACCATAGAAAATGTCAGGGTAATATCGGTAATAGTTTCGGAGATATTGAATGCTGGTGAAATATTTCGCACATCCGCCATCTTGTGATTATGTAAACAATTGAACGAAGTTAGATGTCGGTGCATTACAATGTATATAAACATATACTGTACCAAGTTTCATTGCGTTTGGTTGGTCAAATCGCGAGAAACGTCTATTTAAAAGTCGCAAATTCGCTTGGCCGCCATGTTGGTTTTGTAGTTACCAGGTTTTCAAAAGTCACATAAGTGAACTTATAGTAGTTCCCTCTATCACCATAGAAAATGTCAGGGTAATATCGGTATTAGTTTCGGAGATATTGAATGCTGGTGAAATATTTCGCACAGCCGCCATGTTGGATTGGTGAGACGTAACAAAATTTGAAGGGCACGGTCAAGGTCGGCGGGAATAGTGCTATGAACTTTCCGAGTTTCATTGAAATCGCTCCTGCCGTTTAGATTTTATTAGGGGGGGACACACACACGAATCACACACACACACACACACGGACAAAAGGTGATCTCATAAGCCTATTTTTTCAAAATTGAAAATAGGCTAAAAATACAACGTGAAAATGAAATGGATAATGTCCTGTCAATTGTAAGCTTGTAAGCGGGTGCAAGCTTTGTTATTTGCCGCCCACAGGGCAGCTTGCATGTCGAATTTTTGCCGTTCATTGGAGCGCTATGAAAGTCAAGGAGGTTAGATATCTAACCTCCTTCACACTATAGCGCTTTCTAGTAGAGAAATGGGCAACGTTGTGTTGGCGGAAAATCCCGAGATTAATTTTGCCATTATGAACACGGGCGATCTACTGAATTCAAATGGGTTCTTTAAAATGCCAACAACGTATGACATGCGTTCCGTGATTTTTGTAGCAGTTCAAAAATCACTTACCACGGCCAGGAGCGAACCTGATAGCTTGGGGTTGGTAGTCCGACACGATAACCACTCACCCACTCCATGTTCCCTCCCGCTCAACACGTCAGAACCATTTACACCACATACCTCGTCCACGTCTTGAAGTACAGAAGCGATCTACCTACCCTTAGCAACTCCCTTCCAAATATTGACATATTCTCTCCCTATCGAACATTCAAACATAACATTAGAAGATCCCTTTCACCCTCAATTCCTATTTATATTTTTAAATATATATACTTTTGAATTATTGCCACGTGTTTTTAGCCTATTTTCAATTTTGAAAAAAAAAAAAAAAAAAGCTTATGAGATCACCTTTTGTCCGTGTGTGTGTGACGTGTGTGTGTGTCCCCCTAATAAATTCTAAACGGTTGGAGCGATTTCAATGAAACTCGGTACGTTCATAGCACTATTCCAGGCGACCCTGACCGTGCCCTTTAAAGTTTGTTACGTCTCACCAATCCAACATGGCGGCTGTGCGAAATATTTCACCAGCATTCAATATCTCCGAAACTGTTCCCGATATCACCCTGGAATTTATTACGGTGATAAAGGAAACTACTAGAAGTTCACCTATGTGACTTTAGAAAAACTGGTAACTACAAATCCAACATGGCGGCCACGCGAATTTGCGACTTTTAAATAGACGTTTCTCGCGATTTAACCAACCAAACGCAATACAACTGGGTACAGTATATGTTTATACACATTGTAATGCACCGACATCTAACTTGGTTCAATTGTTTACATAACCACAAGATGGCGGATGTGCGAAATATTTCACCGGCATTCTATATCTCTGAAACTATTAGCGGTATCACCCTGAAATTATGTACGGAGATAAAGGGCACTACTGGAAATTCATCCATAAGACTTTCAAAAACCGGTTAACTACAAAACGAACATGGCGGCCAAGCGAATTTGAAAATTTTAAATAGTACTTTCTCGCGATTTAATGTTCCAAACGCAATGAAATCTGGTACACGAAATGTTTATACACATTGTAATGCACTGGGATCTAATTTAGTTCAATTGTTTACGTAACCTCAAGATGGCGGCTGTGCGAATTTTAAAATTAAGTTTTTATTTTTTTGTGTCGTAAACATCGAAGTGAAAGTTTGAATAATGAACCTACGCAATATTTTTCCTTTAATGGTACATGACTCTATGGCCTATACATTTAACAATCCAACATGGCGACCATCTGAAATATTTAGACGGCTCTGAATATCTACGAATCAATTATAGCAATCAAAGTAATTTTTTCTAATGTTCATTGGGGCAATGAACTTAAGTTCACCTATAGGACATTAAATAACCTGGTGATCACAAATCCAACATGGCGGCGACGCGAAGTATAAATATTCACGTGGACGTTTCTTGCAATTTAACCATCCTAGTGCAGTGAAACTTGGTTCAGTAAATCCTTATACGAATGTTAATCCACTGGCATCTAATTTATTTCAATTGTTTCCATAACCACAAGATGGCTGCTGAGCGAAATTTTAAAATCTCTTTTTTTACTTCTTGTGTCCTAATCATGCGATTGAAGTTTGAATGCTACACGTACACAATAATCTTCATGTAACAGTACATAACTCTAGGACCTACATATATAAAATCTAACATGGCGACCATCCGAAATATTTAGTCGGTTCTCAATATCTACGAATCTATTACAGCAATCAAACTGAAATTCTGTATGTTGATAGTGGCAGTTAACATAAGAAGTATATATGCAAATAGGCTGTATAGTTCTTCACGGATCTACTTGGTTTTTTTTTAATCTAGGCTGTTTTACCCACTCACCTTCCTAATCACCTACTACCCCCAACATTCCCTGTGTCTTTCCCGAGATTTATCCCTTGCTGCCATCACTGCCAATTGTTACCTGTTATTGTTGTTGTTATTTTTGTAAATATTATTTGAAATTGTAAAAATATTAGTGTAAAATGACATTTCATGGTTGTATCTAATAATTTTTAAATAAATAAATAAATAAATAAAAATAAATAAATAAATAAAGCTACGTGGTAGGTCAAAACCGGCAACAGATTTGAAATCAGCAGCCCCACATTAGTTAAATCCACATACCAGTTTTCTATGATTTTACTTTGTACATGGTCATTATCTATGTGCGTCCCGATAAACACGGCAAGCTAAGCCGGCTGTGACTGACGCAGTTCGCGGGCGCGCTCCACTGACTCGTATCGTTAGTTCACGCATGTTTTGTCATTCATATGGACGTGTATCTGCAAAGCTTAGACGTTGGTGTTGCACGTTTAGTGAGTATTGTGATTGTTGGTCATGCCTAGACACCAATTCACATTGCGCGAACGTGTGTATATCCATAATTCGTATATGAAAAGCAGAAAATCTTGTTCTGAAACAAGACGAAAATTTCGAATCAAGTTTCCAGGAAGACCTGTGCCCAATGCCAGAACAATTAGGAGACTCGCTAAACGATTCAAGGAAACAGGCTCCGTAAATAATAAATGAGTTGACAGACATTCTTTCAGGTGTGTGTAACAAGAGAGGGAGGACATTTTCAGCACCGACTAGGAGCACTGTAAGTGCACATGTTTGGTAAAAGTGCGTGCTAACCACCGGCTGAACCGTGTAGGCGGCCGCGATCTGCGCCAGTCAAAGCCGGCTTAGCTTGCCGTGTTTATCGGGGTGCACATAGATAATGACCCTTTAGACCAGTGTAATCCTTCAACTTAGCATTTTTCCCATTGTTGGGCCGCACCATTAATTGAATGGTTGTTGTTTCCAAACAGTGCCGCCCATGGCGTTTGAAGTGGTGGTCAACAACGAGAGTCTGATCCGCAAACATCCGCCTAAACGGCTGCAGCGTCTGGAGGACCAGCAAATGACTCTAACACACCAGCTGTTGGACGAGAAACAGGCAGAGGCGGAACAGCGAAGAATTCAGGTACAGTACAGTCTCCCCCCAGGGGCTCACATCTTGTGGGACGTGGGCTGGCGACCACGGGACCCTAGCTGAGTCCGGGCTCCTCTTCGTCTTCTTTCATGTCGACCTCCCTTGGTCAACTCTTGTTCTTTCCGACCCCGACGGTATTAGGGTATCCGAGGCCTAGGGAGTCTCTTCCTTTCCCGCCTTAATTGTCCCTTGTCTCATATTTCCTGATCCCTCATTCTTCTGGGCATCAGCCTTCTTTTCTTTTCATTATAGTTCCTTTTCTCTTGAAGATTCCCGCACTGTTTTTCTGAATTGGCTTCCCGTGTCTCTGAATTACCTCAAGCGATTTTTTTGAATCTACACTACATTGTGTAGGTTTTCAATCTAAGTTGTATTTTGTAAGTCTTTTCGATCTAAATTACATTTTTTAAGTATTTTAAATCTAAATTGCATTTTGTAAGTATTGTCAATCCAAATGATTAGTTTGAATCTACCATACATTTTTTTAAGCATTTTCAATTTCAATTGCATTTCGTAAGTATTTAGAATCTACATTGTATTCTGTAAGTGTTTTGATCCTAAACTACATTTTGTACGTATTTTTCAATCTAAATTCCTTTTGTGAGTAATTTCCTTCTACATTACCGGTACCTTTTTTAAGTACTGAACTGTATTTCCACTCTACATTTTGTGAATCATTTCAATCTGAGTTCCATTTTGTATGTATTTTCAGTCCAGCTTAATTGTCGTTATGGTTTCCACTTCATTGCCATTTTCGCTATCACTCAGACCATTAGGGGCCGATAACCTAGATGGTCAGACACTTCTCCATAAAAATATTAACCACTATGTGACAAGGGATCTACATAACTCTATACCTTGCTATATACTGACGATGTGCTTCTGGCTTCTGAGGATAAGACTGATCTGCAATTACAAGCTCAGGCATGGACCAACCGCCTCGCAGAATTTGGATTACGGCTCAACATTTGAAAACGGGAGTATTTGACAACAGATCTAAATGATCCGAATACGATTCAAATTAATAGTGTTGACCTTCCAAATGCATTGTCGGTTAAATATCTTGGCTCAACTATTACTGCAGATGGAACCCACAGACCTGAAATATCATATCGCTAAGGGCCTTATTTTGTGGTGAAATAAAACTGTTGATTTCGGTGTTAAAACTGACACTATTTCGGTGGGTATTTCACGAAATAAATTGTCATAATGGTCGATGTTTCTTCTGAAATCTTCCCTATAGTATGGGATAATTCTAACAAATTATGTGATAAGGGGGTTCTTCAACTTCTTTGCGATGTGTAGAGTATCGCCGAATGTTATTTGCAGCTTAGAATTATGCTCATTTCCTTCTTTCTTCCGCTTTTTATGCGTTTCTGAATCCCTGCAGTGTTTATCGCACGTGTCTTTTCGTTCCGACGGAATAAGAACATTGGACTACCGTATTTACACATTAGAATCTTTCCTGCAGCGTCAAATACATAGAACCCCTCACTGTTGTATTCCTCGGCCCTCAAGAAAACTGTTGCGACTTTAGTTTTCGGCATTTTTAACTTAAATGCTGGATGTTTGCCGATAAGTTCATCAGTCGTAAACTAGAACTGCTGTATCTACGACCACAACGCCATTTGATGTAATTGATAACAGATATAGTTTTTTTTATCGATAGCCTTAGGGATCGCGGAACTGAATACACATACTTCCGGCGCAGCACTACCGATCAAATGAGAAGGAAACCACGATGGTTAATTCCTCAGAAGCATTTTCGTACCAAGTGAAGTATATTTCGTGATTATTTGTGCAATTCGCTCAATAAATCAGATTTCGTGATTTTGCGAATTCATTTTGCTAAAATACGCCAATTTAATTACCTAGAACGCCATATATATGCAAGAAAGAAGATATGAGAAAAGTTCGCGCGTATCGCTATTACCAAAAAATACGGCCCCTACACATCGCTTGAGCAGCGCATGGCTCAAGTGACGCTCTTTGTCCGGTGTCTTGTGTCTTCTGTGGTCCGTCCCGTTGCTCTGTATGGGGCAAAATGCTGGTCTTCAACTAAGGAGTTGGAATAGCATCTTGGCGTGATGGAGACCAAGATGCTCAGGTGGGCATCTGGCTTGATACTCAATGATCAAGTCAGCAATAATAACACTCGCAAGCGATATGGCGTAGCGGCAATTGCTGAAAAGATGAGGGAAAGCCGTCTCCGCTGCTACGGGCTGCAGAAACAACAGTTGCACACACTGGATTGGCATTGCGGATAGATGGGAAGAGACCAATAGGACGACCGGACAGCGTTGTCTTGACACTCTACATGACGATTTAAAAATTGCCCGACTTCATCCTGACATGGCACCCAATCGTGTAATATGGCGACAGAGAACAAAAAAAATCAGACCCTGATAATTTTTGGGACAACTGTTAAAGAAAAAGAAGAAGAGGAGACAAATTTAGGGCGAAAATTTACATCTCTGTGATAAATAGTCACCTAGAAAAAGGAACATACATCCCCTTAAAGCCACTCCAGACGTGTTGATACCCGTCAATAATTCATTCATAAGTGCGTTTGTGTGGAAAATTAGGACACAACACTGAACTTTCTACCCATTTAATTTATGGCGGTGCATTCTGATGATCCGACCGGCCTCCGAGCTAAGAACTTGACAGACAGACATACACTATTAATACATCTCGCACCTTCTTGATTGTGTTCTAATTCATTTTCTGTATGTTCTAATAGATCCTAACCCAGCGAGTGCAGTCTGCTAAGACACGTGTTCCTCGGAGAAACTTTGACGATGAGGACGGAGGAAGTGCGGTAAGTAGCGCTTACTTCGGGGGTGGTGGTTGTGTTGATTAAAGAAACAGAACATCAAAATCATCTACTCCTGTAATTAGTGTGTAATGAGTCTTCACTCATAAAGCCGGTATTACACTATCAGATAAATGTGTCAAAGATCTTTGATAAAAGGTCTTTTATAAAATATCTTTTATAAAATACATGGGTTGTTTTTTAGTTTTGGCACCTTAGTTATAACTGGATTAATAACTCACTTAGATGGTTCCAAGTTTCACAGGCCCTCGATGTAGTCCCCACCGTTGCGTACAACGTGTTCCCAGCGATGCGGAAGTCGTTAGATCCCGTTGGCACTGCCCAATCTATTGATGGTACGAAGAGAGCGCTCGGCAGCCTGTTTAACGTCTTCAATGGTACAGAAGCGCTGCAATACTGTTCCCCAAGGGCAAACCGTTAATGCGGCGTAATATTGTTCGTTTCTGCAAGACCATCTCCGAGGAGCTCTGAGAACGAAACGGCGCCACCACATGGTTACATCGCCCATCGTTCTGCATGACAATGCTAGGGCACACACAGCAGGCGTTGTGTCGGCATTGTTGGATCGCTGGGGCTGGGAGGTCCTCTATCACCCCCCCCCCCCCCATATTCTCCCGACATCAGTCCCTGCGACTATGATCTCATCCCGAAGATGAAGATGACAATGCGCGGGGAGCAGGCTGCCGAGCGCTCTCTTCGTACCATCAATAGATTGGGCAGTGCCAACGGGATCCAACGACTTCCGCATCGCTGGGAACACGTTGTACGCAGCGGTGGGGACTACATCGAGGGCTTGTGAAACTTGGAACCATCTAAGTGAGTTATTAATCCAGTTATAACTAAGGTGCCAAAACTAATAAACCAACCTATTTATATGACAGTGTAATGGGGAAATCTCTCTCTATAAAAATTAATGTTTCGTAATAGTTTGTATGCGTGTATGTCTCCTTTGCGTTCATATACCATTAATCCGATTGCGATGCAACTTGGGTGAGATGTTGTGTACACTCCAGGGAAGGTTTCTGACTTAGTAAATCCTTTCTACAATAGGTAGCGCACGAGTAGCTACAACAAATGAGTAACGGCTCGCGAATCGTTTCAACAAAGTTCCGTATGTGTTCATTTTATACCATAAGACCGATTGCGATGAAACTTGGGTGAGTTCTTGTGCACGCTCCCACGAATGTTTCTGAATTAGTAAATTCATTTTATAATAGCTTAGAGGCAGTCAACGTAAAATGAAAAAAATATTGTGTGTCCAAAAGCACTTAAACAAACAAAGTTACAATGCCAACACTTTCTTTGATTGGCATTGCAACGTATGCCGGGTACAGCTTGTCTTTTATAAAAGGTATGAGCATCATGCTACCATTAATGTTATATTGTCATGGTGGGGTTTGAAGCCATTTTTAGCCATTAATAATCCTAGTGTCTTTATTAATCTCATGTAATTTATTTCAGGATTAGGGCATAACCCAGCTCTTTTGGGTACATTCGTGTTGACCGACTGAAAAGCACTAAACTCTTGTTATATTGTCAATAGTATGTTAAAAGGAATTATTTCAGAAATCATTTTTGTTAAATTTTTCAAATAGTATTTTTTAATATAATTTCATGAACGAGGTTCATCCTCCGTATTCATGCGTTTTCTTTACAGGAAAGAAGAACTATTGCATTCAAATTGGTATTTCTTGTTAAATCGTGTTTGTTTGTGAATCATACGTTTAAAAAATCACAAATATTTTCGTACCAATAAATCATGCAATACTTTATTTACTGTTCGCCTTTATATATTTAGTTGCCTGGGTCTAGTTTGTCCCCACGTTTCTTATATATTGGGCAAATTATGCCCTCCTGCCACGCCCTCGGAAATCTACCTCCTTCAAAAATCTAGTTAAAGATGTATACCAAGCTTTCATCATGAACCTATTCATACTCAAGTCTTGCCAAAATTCATTTGTTATCCCCGAAATAGCACCTGACTTCCCTCCTTTACTGTTTGCCATTACTTCCTTAATTTCATATATTGATGTGACTTGGTCCAGCATAGGCAGAATGACCTCCAGCCCCCTCGGGACGCCAAACTGATCTCTCTTCCTTCAATTATCTTCAGCATTTAACAGATTTTCATAATATGTAATCCATACTTCATCACTAATAGAGCTCCCACCACCACTTCTGTGCCCGCTACAGTAAGAATTTATCCTGCTCCACACTTTCCTACAGTCGTTAGCTTTAGAATCCTTATTTAGTGCTGTTGCTTCCTTACCCTGCCATTCATTTTTGGTTCTGCTGAGCAGTTCCCTATATTCTTTCCTTAGACGACAAAATTCTACTCTCATCGTATCATCCCCTCCTCTCTTGTACAACTTCATTGCCCTAATAACTTCGGTTTTCTCCCTTCTACAAGATTCATCGTACCATCCTGTAATTCTCCCTACCTTTCTCCTAGCCTTCAAGCACATTTTCCGCCCGACCATCATAATTGCATTCTCAATCAGACGTATTACCCCTTCAGTTTGATCATTACTGATCATTAAACTTATCCCTACCTTTATCAGCTCAAAATTTTCTCCCTGGAAGTAGTTCCGGAACTCTCTGCAGTGTTTTGCCTACTTTTCACATTTTGCAAAAATGAGGGAAAAGTAGACTTATGAGATCGATCCGGGAAAATGTGTGTCTGTCTGTCTGTCTGTCCGTCCTTCTGTCTCTCTGTCCTTCTGTCTCTCTGTCTGGCTGTGTGTGTGTCCCCCCTCTCAACTCCTAAACGGCTGCAGCAATCGAAACCAAATTTAGTATGAGTAAAGATGTATACCGGAATATCTTAAACCCATATTTATAAATGATGTCAGTGCTACCAACTGCTGAAAACATGCAATAGAAATTTGAGCTCCATGTTGGATATCATGGAAGGTATGCATGGGAGCTATTCCAAAATTGGCACACATGTAGATAATACTATTTCATTTTAATTTTCAGGAGGCCACACATGTCAGTGTTGCCAAAATAATTTTAAACCTTCTGATAGGTCCAATTTTTAAATGCATATAACTTCTACACTATTAATTGGATTTCAACCAAATTTTGTATGTAATATGTGTACATAAACAGATATGACTGAGTATATTCTTAAGAGCCAACAGGGCTGCCAACTGTTAATAATTGCTCTCTCTATTTTCTTCGTCCAAATACCAATATATATGAAAGTATGCAAGCCGACAGCTTTAAACCATGCACACGTATAGTACCTGACATTTTAGATTAATTTGGAGTAACTTTTATACTTCAGTTCTAACAACATGATTCTAAGCCTGCTGATAGGACCAATTTTAAATACATGTAACGTCTATACTATCAGTTGGATTTCAACCAAATTTCGTATGTGCTATGTGTATCATAACAGATATGACTATAAGTATTCTTAAGAGCAACAAGGGCTGCCAACTGTTAATAAATGCTGTCTATATGTTTTACCCTAATATCAATATATCAGAAAGTATGCAAGCCAACAGCTCTATACTTTGCACACTTATAGCACCTGACACTCTAGATTAATTTAGAGTAATTAATGTAAGTCAGTGCTGCCAACATGATTCTATGCTTGCTGATATGTCCAATTTTAAAATACATGTAACTTCTATACTAACAAATGGATTTCATCCAAAATTGGCACAATAAGATATTATAATATTTCCGATTATTTCAAACCAGCACACGCATGACATTGTTGCCAACATGCTTTTACGCGAGCTGATAGATCCAATGTCTAACTGCATGTAACGTCCATTGGACTTCAACCAAATTTTGTATTTTGTACCTTAAGAGATGGAACTAAGAATATATTCAGTCACCAGGGCTGCCAACTGTAGTGCTCTATTAGGGTAAATTATACCAGGAATATTTCGCACTAATTAGACATTTCGATATTACCAACTTAATTTTGTCATTATTCTATATAGGTTCATATACTGTAGAATAATCATTGGCATGAAAAGTAGGCTCTTTAGTTCGTCACGGAACTTCTTGTTATACAGGGTGTATCTTAATTATACCGACAAAAATTCAGGGACGCTCTGCGTGATATGTAAAAGACTATGCCGCAATCGGATTGGCGGATAAAATTTTTCCCTCCGAGAAAATGAGGTTACTTTGTTACTTCCGGGCGCGCGATTCAAATCTACGAACTCGCCGTATTTGCTGAGCCAGGCAGCAAGCCGCTGGCCACTGCTGTGCTTCAGGCAAGGGAAGGGAGTGTGATAGAAGTAGACAGAGATATGCTGGCGGGCAAGCGGCAAGCCGAGGCGATCGAGGAAACTTGAGCATGCCCGCCAACATTTCTCTTGTCACCTTCTATCTCACTCCCTTCCCTTGCTTGAAGCACAGCAGTGGCCAGCGGCTTGCTCTCTAGCTCAGCAAATACGGCAAGTTCGTAGATTTGAATAGCGCGCCCGGAAGTAACAAAGTAACTTCATTTTCTCGGAGGGAAAATTTTTCTCCTTCCAATCCGATTGCGGCATCGTCTTTTACATAAGACGCAGAGCGTCCCTGATTTTTTTGTCGGTATAATTAAGATACACTCTGTATATGAAATAAAAGCCCTATGTATTAACTATAACTTTGTAAGCTCTCATAATTCTATGTTACATATCAGTGAAGCTATGATTAAATTGTTAACTGTGTGTGAAAACTCCCACTGGCGTTGTATGAACCCTCTTAAACCACACTGAAGGATTGTGATATAACTGGATGCTACATCCTATAGCAGCGACGTCCGATTCACTATAATCAAACCATATTATAGATTTACAAACAGTACATTTATGTTCAGAACCTCCGTGGCTTAGGCGGCAGCACGCCGGCCTCTCACCGCTGGATCCGTGGTTCAAATCCCGGTCACTCCATGTGAGATCCGTGCTGGACAAAACGGAGGCAGACAGGTTTTTCTCCGGGTACTCCGGTTTTCCCTGTCAAAATTTCATTCCAGCAACACTCTCCACTATCGTATCATCTGTCATTCATTTAATCATGGAGTGCGTCAGGCCTCGGCAGCCGGCACAGTTCATATCCTCGCCGCTAGATGGGGGCTTCATTCATTCCATTCCTGACCCGGTCGGAGACTGGAAGCAGGCTGTGGATTTTCATTTTCACATTTATCTTCATTCTATTCTGATTTATTCATGTGTTTTCTCGTTCTTTTTGTGAGCTTTCTTTTTATTTACATTTCTAATAGTGATTTGTAACGATATCCATTTTCTCTTTTGTCTTTGTGAACTTAATTTTAAGATTATTTTATCCCCCAGGAGCTCACGACTAGTGGGATGTGGATTGGTGACCCCAGCTGAGTTTGGCATTACTTCCACTTACTTGTGCCAGACTCCTCTCTGTCATATTTCCTATCGACCTCCCTTGGTCAACTCTTGTTCTTTTCTGACCCCGACGGTATTAGGGTATCCGAGGCCTAGGGAGTCTTTTACTTTATCGCCTTAATGGACCCTTGTCTCATCTTTTGTAATCCCAGTCCTCTTCTGTTCTCTTCATATATCTTGTCTTCTGCTCAAGGCCCTTAAGGAGGCAGGGAGTGTGTAGCCCACCTCTTATGGTGCACCCTGGATAGTGCTCACGGCTGGTGCGTTCGGGAGTTGGCGACCCCGAGGGATTTCTGAGCTGGGGTCCGTTTTTTCCCGTTTTCCATTGCCTCTGGGACGGACCCTCTCCTCTTTCCCCGTTTCTATCTGCCTTCCATGGCTCTCCTTCCTTCCAGGTCCCTCAATTCTCATTCTTCCTGTCCTTTATTTGCCATATTCTCCTTCTGTTTTCCATTTTTTCTTCTAGTGTGTACGTTTTAGTTGTAAGTGTGGTTTTAGTTAGACTATAGTTTACGTTACATTCTCATCTTTCACTATCACCCAGACCATTAGAGGCCGATAACCTAGATGTTAGGCTCCTTAAAACAGCAATTATCATCATCATCATCATCATTAAGATTATTTTAATATAGTGGATAGCGTGTCGGTCTACTAACCCCAAGATTGCAGGTTCGCTCCTGGCCGTGGTAAGTGTTTTTTTTTGAAAGGCGGCAAAAAAACGACACGCATGTCATACGATGCTGGCATGTCAAAGAACCCATTTGAATTCAGTAGGCCGTGTTCATAATGGCAACATTAATCTCAGGAGTTTCCGCCAACACAAAGTTCCTCATGTCTCTACTAGAAAGCGCTATAGTGTTCATAGTGCTTCAAGTAACAACGAAATTCGACATGCAAGCTACCCTCTGGGTGTCAAATTACAAAGATTGCACCCGGCACCCGAGGCCATACGATATTATTATTATTATTATTAATATTCAATCTACGCTGATGTGCGTGTCATTGAATACCGACACATGTACGTAATTAAACTACATTCTTTAGTGTTTGACAAGCCGCTTTGAATTACAGTACATGCTAGTGTTTAAGAGAAGTCTGACATTTTGTGTAAATACTCCGATGTAATTGCTATAGTTTCCAAATCGCGTACATCAGTCATGGGCAAAGTACGGCCCGCGGGCCAAATGCGGCCCTTGAGCTAGTCTAATCCGGCCCGCGACATGGTTTCGAATTATACTACCTACAATTTCACATAGGTCATCTTTGCTGTTCTGTGTATCTAGAATAGTACAGTACAGCTGCACAGAAGAAACCCCTTTTGTTCCAAAACCCGTGCTATGGTTGGCTTTTAGTAAATCGTTAGAAAAGCACAAGATCAGCTTAACTCTAAATTTCAAGTACGGCCCGCGGGCCAAATGCGGCCCTTGAGCTAGTCTAATCCGGCCCGCGACATGGTTTCGAATTATACTACCTACAATTTCACATAGGTCATCTTTGCTGTTCTGTGTATCTAGAATAGTACAGTACAGCTGCACAGAAGAAACCCCTTTTGTTCCAAAACCCGTGCTATGGTTGGCTTTTAGTAAATCGTTAGAAAAGCACAAGATCAGCTTAACTCTAAATTTCAGATTAATTTGCACGATCATTTTGTCGGAAAACTCAAAAAAAATTGAAAAGCGTTTCTCTGAATCGACGTATTTTAAAGAAAAGTGTTTTAAACAAAAAAATGTAGAGGACATTGTCACCTACAATTTGTCTCATTGAGGTCATGTCATACGTTTTGAAATGCAGAAGCTAGGTGGCGCCAAAGTTTCCAAAAAAGTGTTTTTTTAACTTTTTGTCCTAGAAAAAATGTTTTGTTCACAAAAGAGCGAATCAGAAATTTGTTCCTCTCAAAATTGAAGACCTCGTTTCTAAAACTCACTAAGTAAAAAATGATGATTTTTCAGGACAGACATTTTTTGAACCGGAGCCTACTTTGGCAATATTACTTCATTATGAAGTAAAGAGACGTTTTTCAAATTAATATGAAGAACAGTGATAACGAACCAAAACCCTATTTTGAAGTTATTAACGTTAAAATGCCAATTTTTTTCCAAAAGTAAACTAGGTCACTTGGCTTAGGTCAATTCTGGAAAAGAACTACAGACTTAGTGAGTTCTGGAATAAAACATCTACTTGCACATGCTAAGTTACACATTTGGTAGATCGGAAGCACGCACGTCAAGCAATGGGATTTTAGTGATTTATTCTAGATTACTCAAACTTCCCTTAAAAATCAATGAGGAACAGAAACAAGTTATTAAATTGTCCAATACCTGCCATAAAAAATATAGCAAATAAATTCCAAGAACAAACGCACTTGCACAGCCTTAACTTTGTACTACACAAATGGCTCTTCTTCAGCATAGTATATTTCTGTGTGATCAACCAGATCTGCATCATCACCGAAGTTCTTCAGAGCTTTATTGTAGTAAAACTGAGCTTGTTCGGACAGAGAAACAAACTTCAGAAGTGCTGCAACATCCTTCTTCTTCTCTGAAGATATTTTATTACATTCCTCTACTACATGGACCAATCTATATGAGTTCCTCCAAGAATGGACTGATTTCTTCTTTAACACTTCGTATTCATTGAAGTCTCCATTGTAGGTATTCTTGGCAAACACTTCTTTCTTTCCTTTTTTGTACAGAAGAACACGCTGCTCCCTCATCAAGAATGGGAGCTTAGTTTTCATTATATTATTGGCGCTCCTTTTAAATTCAAGTAGCCGCCAATCTCTCTTTAAAAGTTTAACAGCTCCATGTTTTTCCAGAATAGCATGATTATCTTGTGGCTCTAATAGTTTTTTCACGAGTTCTGTACACTTTTTCGATTCTTCCAAACACACTCGGTCCGGAGGCAAAAATCTGTGTCCTCTGATAGGAAATATGTGTTCCACTTTATTAAAAATGTCACTTTTGTTTACATAATCTAGCAAGAAGCCCATGATGGTCGAGTTCTTGTTTTGACTCGTGGCAGAGTCTGAGAACAGTCTCAATGTTTTCTGAGATTTAATGCCTTCTGGTTTTGCTTCTTGACGAACCCTCTCTTCAAGACAGTGTAAGAAGTTATGCAAGGCTGATGCAACTTCGTTCGATCCTCTACAAGACTGATCTTCTGACCAAGAATATATGAATGTGTTTTCCACATTTTGGACGTTTTCATGAATTATAAAAGTTAGGTTGTACAACCAAAGCTTTCGAGCATAAAAAGTCTCGGAAATTCTAATCATGGGAAGGGGCTGGTTCTGTTGCATGTCAAATGCTACTTTCAGAACAATATCTTCCTCTCGCTTCAAAATTTCATAATTTTTTTTTTGGCTCGTAATTTGTGTAATCTGTAACATCTCATCAGGTCTGCCCTTTCGGCTGCTGATGTAGAATTATTTTGTATCTTGATTTGTAATTCTTCACAGTATGAACATGTGTCGCTTTTCGGGTGCCCAAACCCGATATTGAATCGTGTTTGGAAAATTCTATGAAATTTGCTATAAGATGCGACTGATTTTGAAGCACTTACCCTGGCCTCTCTCCACAATCGCCAAATCTTCTTGACGGAAAGTGTTGGGTCCATGTAAACTCGTACGCTCTTTGCCCTCCCATAATGGCTTTCTCTGCACTTCGATGTCTTAATGAAATTAACAATTGAAACCTCAGTTTCCATGTCTTTGGCTTTAATACGACCACCGCCCCTGTTCTCTTTACATTGTTCACCTGTAGCATTGAAGTTCTTAGATGAACGATTCAATATGAATCTACTCATTCCTGTTACCGAACAGAAAGATTGAGCACACACTCGTATAATCTGGCCGGCTTTCCTCCGTATCAAATATTGTGTTAATAACTTAGCACGGGGATTGCCTACATTTCTTGGTCGATGTGATTTTGGTTCTTTTGTTACAATATATTTTAAAAGGAAGTTATCTAGCTCTACTTTTGATTTGTTGTCATACAGTTTGTCACGGAAATGAGTGATGTCTTCTTGACTCAACAATCCTACCTTGCATGTATAGTTCGGTCTTCCAGCATGATTACAAGCGATACAAGATGCAGGGTGAGCACTTGAACTGTTTCTTGCATGCTTGCGTTTTGTTTTATCCCAGGTGTTTACATATTTTCTTCTCTACCTGCTTCGACCGGAATCTTCTAGAGGACTCTTTAATCCTTCAAAATCAAAGTCATTCATCTTGTACACTTTCTTAAAATGTAGAAACTTTCTCTTAAACACAGGTCATCAACATACGACACATGAAACAGCCAAGAGGTTACTGGCGGGAAACAGGCGCGTTAGACTTAGCAGAGTTTGGAAGACATCACGGCCTGACTTAGTACAGTTTTGAAAAAAAAAAAAAAAAAAAAAAAAAGCAATATCCTACGTTACAATTTACGATGACATAGTGAGTTCTGGAATAAAATATTAGTTACATACATACATACATACATACCTTACGAACAAGATCCAACGGATTTCTCAATTTCGTCCAAAACTGACTTAGTGAGACTTAGTGACTCAATGAGACAAATTGTAGGTGACAATGTCCTCTACTTTTTTTGTTTAAAAACTTTTCTTTAAAATACGTAGATTCAGAGAAAAACGCTTTTCAATTTTTTTTTAGTTTTCCGAGAACACGACACTACAAATTATTCCGAAATTTAGAGTTAAGCTTTCTTTGTGCTTTTCTAACGATTTAAAAAAAGGAAACCATAGCACGTTTTTTTTGGAACAAAACCATTCCAGCTGGACTGTACTAGAAGTGAAAAACTGTTTCAATCTCATTGTGTTAATACGTTTTGTGTAATATAGTTGCAGCTAGAACTGATTGAGCTACAATGTAACAATGAATTGAAGCAACTATTCCCCAACGTTTCGACAAAACGACAAAATCAATCTTCGCAAACTTGAAATCTCAGGCACAGAAGATAACTGCCATGTTTGCATCTTACTATATCTGTGAACAGGTGTTTTCTACAATGAAGCTTCGCAAAAATAGCGTCAGAAATATATTGACAGACCACCGTTTAGCTGCACTACTAAGAATCCGCTCATCCCAGTTTCAACCAGATTATGAAAAAATAAAAATAAAATAGAAGCACAGACACAGTTTCACTTGTCACATACTCCTTTCTCTTCTAACAAATAATGAAGGTTTGTTCTTTTTTCCCAGGTTTTCTACCATTGTAGTCTATAGGTTTTGTTTGATTTGAAATTCAGCAATAAAACTTTTATAATCTATCTACAATAGTATATTATGCAACGAGCCTATAATGGCAATGATTAAGACACGAGTATGTTTATAAAACGAGCGTATGTGAGTTTTATAATTTCCGTACGAGTGTCTTAATTACCATTATAGGCGAGTTGCATACGACAGTTTATGTTCGACGATAATTATTATAACTATTTTATGTTCGAACATAAATATTCATAAATATCTGTCGAGATTTCGCCAGTTTTATGTACTGAACAGAGTGCATGAGACGCAAAGAATGCCTTGTATTTCACCATGGCCTCCTCGATTACCCTACTATGACACTAGGCCAGGCAGTGAAATTTAAATTAGAAGGCCGTGGAACTCAGCGCATCTAATTATCTAATTGGTCAAACAACTGTTTCTTGAGCTGTTTCATAATGAAAAATAGTATTATAATGAGCCTCATTTTAGTACAGTTTTTTGACATATAATAGTCAGGGTCGAACATAAACATAATTATGATGTACTTTTTCGGCCCACCTAGATTATTTTGTTCGGTATAGCATCTGGCCCTGCTCCTGAAATGTTTGCCCATGGCTGGCGTACATTAAGTGTGTGTGATATTATTGTTCGTAATTTTCTGTAATTGAATCGGCCGGAGCTTAAGTCAGTTTTAACTATTTTAACTATTTTAACTATTTTTCAGGAGACAGATAAAAGGTAATTGATAGAACAGAACTTAACAAACACACTAGTATTAGTGATCTATGTTGTGAAGGAACTATTCAGGTTATATTTGTGTTAGCAGAATATCAATGTTAATTTAATAAACATTTTTCAAATCAATTTTGTAAACGTGACTTAATGCCTTTCAGCTCTGTGGTCAGTGCGGCATAAAGCCATCCAGAATTTTATTTCACATGATATTTTATTTGAAAATGGATTTGTAACATAAACACCACCAAAACCCTGTACAAATGTAATTTACAATAACACTAAAACACGCAGATTTCTCGCAGTGCGGCCAACATTAAGTACGGAACACGGCGCTGGAAGGCAGCAAGTCTTTGACTTAATGCTTTTCTCCTCTGATCGCACTACATGTAGCAGTGGTTTCTGGCTACAGAAGGCTGACTTAATTATTTCCTATGCCGTCCCAAGGCCCTTGGGTCAATACTTCAGAATACTAATTCTTAAAGAAATGACAATTTTTGACTTAATGCCTTTCAGCTCCGACCGATTCATTTGTACAATTTGCCATTGCACAGTGAGTCAAAATGGAAATCTAGGAGGACAACATTATTTATTTTCATAATTTAAAAAATCAAAATGTATTACTTCTACAGCATTCTCATATAATTGCCGCTCACTATTCTGGGATATAAACGCATCTTAGTGTAAATCTGTCACAACTGTTCGAGCAGTCTGAATTGGAGGGTGAATGTAAGTGGCTTTGTGGTTAGTGTGATGCTTTAAGATGGAACATGGAGCTAAAGGTATGATCTTTGTAACGTGTCACAGTTATTAATGGGCGTAATTGTTACGTAATTTTAGCTAAATTTGCATTATATAATATTTATCTATTATTTTTAAAATTATATTTTCACTTAGATTTTTAGTAAATTGCGTCACTCTGCGTCACTTTCTACTTAATGTTAAAATGTAGAGAAAGTCTTGTAGTTTACGCCTGTTATAAGATTTTTGCATCTTTTTGCAACTTACTTAGTTATTTTACGTTTTAGAAGATGCCGCACAACCATTTCTCACACGTTTACAACTGTTTGAAGCACTGGCTTCGACGATTATGTCAAATGTGGAACTTTGTGACTTTGTTAAAAGTAAATTAGGGGTAGAAAATTGTTCTGAAAAAATAACTGAATGCTCTATCCAACTCCTAGTCATAGACAATTTCTTGCATGTGTAGACGTAGCTTAAAAGGATCTTAACTGATGTTCATTATGAAGTAAGCAAACTATATACGTTGCTTTCACTCTAAATGCATGATTGAAACGTAAAAATAATTTTGTCCCCCTAGATTTCAATTTTGACCCACTGTGCACCGGGGAATTACCCCATTTGCTAATAAAGTAAATGAATGATTGATGAATATATTGATCAACATTTGGATGAAAGGGCAGATGACCTTGTTGTTCCAGCCCTTAACGCAACAATAACTGTCTCTGTATTCCCTCAGAATGAAGACGTGATCGAGACGATAAAACGAGAGAACTCATCGGTGGAGCTGTGAAGAAAATGGTTGGTTGAACAATTTATGAAGGACTAAAGACAGTCTTTATTTTAAGAATGTGATAATAATATTAAGGACTTGTTTCATATATTTATTATTTTCGCAATATACTGTGCTGTGCGTCCGGGGAATCCCACCCGTTTGCTGGTGTATCGTGTATTGTTGGTTGCTATTGTGTCTAAATGAATTAAATTTGATAAAAGAAGAAATTAGGAATAATCTTACGACTATAAAAAACCTGCATTTCGAAGGAATGAATTTGAAGGATTTGGCGGGAGCAATATAAAATGACCACCGACGGGCTCTTATTGGCTGGAGTTCGTGTTATGTGTGAATGAATTTAATTTGATAAAAAAGATATATTAGAAATAATCTTACGACTATAAAAAACTGCATTTCGAAAGAATGAATTTGAAGGATTTGGCGGGAGCAATATAAAATGGCCACCGGCGGGCTGTTATTGGCTGGAGTTCATATTGTGTGTGAATGAATTACATTTGCTAGAAAAATGAAATTAGGAATAATCTTACGACTATAAAAAAACCTGCATTTCGAAAGAATGAATTTGAAGGATTTGGCGGGAGCAATATAAAATGGCCACCGACGGGCTCCTATTGACTGGAGTTCGTATTGTGTGTGAATGAATTAAATTTGGCAAAAAATGAAATTAGGAATAATCTTACGACTATAAAAAACCTGCATTTCGAAAGAATGAATTTGAAGGATTTGGCGGGAGCAATATAAAATGGTCACCGACGGGCTCCTATTGGCTGGAGTTCGTATTGTGTGTGAATGAATTAAATTTGATAAAAAATGAAATTAGGAATAATCTTACGACTATAAAAAACCTACATTTCGAAGGAATGAATTTGAAGGATTTGGCGGGAGCAATATAAAATGGCCACCGACGGGCTCTTATTGGCTGGAGTTCGTGTTATGTGTGAATGAATTTAATTTGATAAAGAGAAATTAGAAATAATCTTACGACTATTAAAAAAACTGCATTTCGAAAGAATGAATTTGAAGGATTTGGCGGGAGCAATATAATATGGCCACCGACGGGCTGTTATTGGCTGGAGTTCATATTGTGTGTGAATGAATTACATTTGCTAGAAAAATGAAATTAGGAATAATCTTACGACTATAAAAAACCTGCATTTCGAAAGAATGAATTTGAAGGATTTGGCGGGAGCAATATAAAATGGCCGCCGACAGGCTCCTATTGGCTGCAGTTCGTCAGCTAGAACAACACGTAGCCAACTTGTGTTCATTGATTCAGACAGTACAGATGCCGTTAACCCTTTATAGTGCAAACCAATTTATTTTTATTTTCTATTTTCATGTGTAGGCTATTTTCATTTCAATTTTGACTTTAATAAATTATATAACTTATATTTGTATAGATTTAATTTTAATATTGATGATTAATTAAATTATTTATTTATGTACAGTTGATAATTATTTTCATAATTTATTTTTTATAATTAGACGAGTTTTATTATTTTAATATTTATATTTCTTTTTGTAATCGTAATTTTTATTTTTATAATTATTTTTTATAACTTTTATTTTTATTGTATATTTTAACAATTTTAATTTCTATATTTATATTTTGCTTTATTTTTACACTTTATTTTTGTTTGTTTTTATTTATACGTATATTATTAAAATTTTATCCAGCTCCTTATGTCAAAGAGATGGATTTATAATATTAGTAAATTCGTCGAAATATGGCTGAAATATTCAACCATCAGCATCTTTGACAGCATAAATGTGCTACCAATAGGTGGTTAATATATAAACCACCAACCTATAACTGGTTAAGCGCTGTAGATTCTACAAGAGCTGTTGCATTAGTTGACAATGGACGCAGTTCATGATAATTTGCAAAAATCAAAGAAACTTCATTTAGTCTCATCTGAAAATAAACTTTAAGTGAAAAATGATTTTTCATGAAGTTGATGTTTATCTTCCTTGCAGTAAGTTTCAAAATAATGCAAGTAAAAATAATCGTGTGTCATTCTTTGCAAATGTTTTTTTTTGTTGGCAGTTTATTACAGTATATAAAATTTCTTTGCATTACACTTTGTTTATACACAGCAAGTGAATATACGTTATCGAATACAAATATATGCGGACAATTGAATAATTAACAACTAAAATATTGATATCACTGTACTTAATTACTGTATATTGATCTGTAATACACAACTTTATAGATTTTATTGAGATTTTAAGTTTTTTTTGAACATTTAACATTTTATGTGACATGATCTCAATCGTATTAAAATTTAAGACTTCCGCAAACATGTGGGTTGAAGCAGTGCCGGTAATGGTCGACTAGGGGGGTGACTTTGTTACTCATCTTCATTATTATTATTTATTTATAATAATAATAATAATAATATTTTGCAATTTGGACTGAACGCCGAGGTAGCAAGATCTAAAGGAAATTTTATTTTTGCATTCTGTCGTATTTATTGAATATCTGTGATAATTCGACTTGGAAAGCTAGCACCATGAATAGACTAGAGGCAATCAAAATGTGGATCCAACGAAGAATGCTAAAAAATACCCTCGGCCGATAAAGTCCTCAGAAGAGCAAACAGTGATCATCAACTTTTGTCTGCAATTAAATGTTGCACGACTGCCTATTTAGGCCATGTACTTAGATGCCGAAAATACCAGATGCTTCAACTAATATTGCAAGGCAAAATAGATGGCCGACGAGGACGTGGCAGAAGACAGAACATCAAGGAGTGGTCAGGGATTCTATGTGCAGGGGAATTGTTCCCGCTTGCCGAAAATAGAAACGCCTGGCACTTGAAGAAGGAAAAGAAGATCATCATATTTATTTATTTATTTATTTATTTACTTCTTTATTTGAATATACTGTTCTTGGTGTTGATTCAAGATCCATTGATGATATATTTTATGTATAGATTGAATATCCCAAGTGTAGTCCTGTGTAATTTTCGAATCAGCTGATTTATAAACTTGGCAACGCAGTTCAGCTGTTCCAAGCTCCACTTGTGCCGGGCTCCTCTCCGTCTTCTTTTCTGTTGACCTCACTTGGTCAACTCTTGTTCTCTTCCGACCCCGACGGTATTAGGGTATCCGAGGCCTAGGGAGTCTCTTCATTTCCCACCTTAATTGGCCTTTGTCTCATCCTTTCTGATTCCCTCCTTCTGCGAGGGGTCAGCCTTCTTTCCTTTTCATGTTATCTCCTGCCTTCTGCTCAAGGCCCTCAAGGAGGCAGGGTGTATGTAGCCCCACCACTTTTGGTGCACCCTAGATAATGCTACCCCTCAGGGGCTCACGGCTGGTGAGTTCGGAAGTTGGCGACCTCGAGGGAATCCTGAGCTGGGTCTGTTTTCCCCTTTTGTCCCTTACCTGTGGGGCGGACCCTCTCCTATTTCACTTTCCTATCTGCCATTCATGGCTCTCCTTCCTTCCAAGTCCCTCAATCCGCATTCTTCGAGGGTTGAGGGCATTTCTTTTCCTCCTGTCCTTTATTTGCCTTATTCTCCTTTAGTTTTCCATTTCTTCTTCTAGTATGTAGGTTAGTAGTTAGTTTTAGTTTTAAGTTTGCTTTTCATTTTCATCTTCACGATCACCCAAACAATCAGGGGCCGATAACCTAGATGTTAGGCCCCTTAAAACAACAATAATCATCATCATGTTCCAAGCTCCATTCATGTTCTACCTTTCGAAATGCTGAGTAGCCTAGAACTGTTATCCCTGGGATCCTATTACTAGGGTGTGATAGCTGAAAATAGTTTCATATCTGGCCCTTTTGGATTCAGATAGTACATGGGTAGACGAGTCTGAAAAGCCCGGGACACACATTTTTCTGGAGCGGTGTTGGTGACGTAATCAATATGGCTGCCAAAATTTTGAGACACACTTCTACATTCCCCATTATAGCTCAGTTTTTCTTTTCGATATTAACATAACATGTAGTTATTGATTATGCAACAGGAGAAAACGCTTCCCAACGGTATATTTGATTTCATTGTTTAGGTTCGCAATATCAAAAATATTTGAAATGTTATATGGATTTTACGGGGTAGCGCTGAACTGACGCGACGCCTCAATTTCAGAATATGTGAACTGGCGCGTCTTCTTTCTTAAATTTCTCAGTCGATCTTTCACATTTTCAATTATAAATGCTGTTCTTTCCCAGGAAATCATTTTATTTTGTGGGTGAAGCTTACTAAATTGTCCAAAACAAATGTTTATACAGGGTGTCACAAAATTAAGTCGACAAACTGAAACCAGAGGTTCCGGCCCTTATCTGGAGCAACTTGAGATAGGACACTTATGGCCGGAAACAAACAGTTAAACATCTGTGCGATGTTAAACTTTTAACGAGGCAAATCGGCAACACTGCGACGAGAAAGTGCGACTTTTTCTAATGTTTCACGTCTGGCGAAGTAGCTCAGTGGTATCGTGCACGTGTTCCTTGAAACGAGTCATTTGGTAGCGGTTCGAATCAGAGCCAGCGCAAGTTTTTTCTTACTGCTATTTTCTTACCACTAAGCTAGTTCGCCAGACATGAAGTGGCGGCATTTCTCCGCGGCTGGTACGGAACGGAAACATTAGAAAAAGTCGCACTTTCTCGGCGCGGTGTTGCCGATTTGCCTCGTTAAAAGTTTAACGTCGCACATATTTTTAACGGTTCGTTTCCGGCCATAAGTGTCGTATCTCAAGTTGCTTCAGATAAGGGCCGGAACCTCTGGTTTCAGTTTGTAGACGTAATTTTGCGACACCCTGTATATATTACACACATGTAATATGGCATGTCCTTGTAGTTGGGATTGTATTGGGTTGTCCGAATGAATGTTGTAATATCAATTCTTTGTGTCGTATTTTAATTCATGCCAAGTAAAATAATAAATTTGCCAGGCACTTAACCAGATTCTGTTATTCATGTTATTTAATGTGATAGAAACTCACTTCAGTAAATGCAACGAGAACGTGATATTGAACCCACGATGGAAAGAAACACTCAGCATGTGACTAAACCCCTCCTCACTTCGAACATCACAAATTAAAGACAGTTTTCAATGCAGTCACCTGAGTCATTAAACCCACAATTGCCATGCAGTATAGTCTGTAGTGCCAGGTAAATAATGTAGACACTTACTTGTTGGAATAATCATTATTTTTAGTCACTTTTAATGGGCACATCAGCATTTCAAAGAGGAAGGTTTGTGCATTATTTGCAACATAAATTCAAGATATATATTTCAAAACATTGTGACAGAAGTCTTCTTTTTTAAATTTATTTTTTTAATTTTTAGATTCAAAGTTTGAGGTGTTTTTGTGGAACAAATTGCCTAGTAAGTAAATTTGGAATATTTAATGTGTGGAAAATATCATGAACTAACATCACACAATGTTTCAGGCTTCTAAGTCTGGGTTACAATTAATAACACGATTGAGGCGTACCTGCAGTGATACCTATATCATCATCTTCATCATCAAGGTGTTCAAATGTTTGGACATCCCAACTTCCTTGCGCATCCCTAAAATCATGTATGCTGTTATCACCTTCTTCAGAATCACTGTTATGAATTTCACCGTCTAGCACATCACTAAAATCCATAAAACTACTTATTCTCTCAAGATCTTCTGCAATGTTTCCATTTTGGTCAGCCATATTTGTTTACTATGACCACATGGCCCATTCATCTTCAGCGAGTAAATACAACAGAAATACGTATCGTATTAGAGTACCAACTTAACTAAATGCAATCACGAAACTTCTTCGTCACAGTCTGCTTCCAAGAATTGCGAAAAGATGTCGCTAAATGTTTGAAAACACGCACGTAGTCAGAGTCGACTTTTCGGCTCGGGCACTACAAAACAAACGGAAGAGTAAAAAAAAAAAAAAAACTCTTGGCACTTGCAGGGTTTGGACCTTGGTAGTTGTAAACGAACGTTATATTTCCATAGCTTTTTTCCGAAAATAAGTTTCTCTGTCCTCAGCATTATCCAAACCGAACATAGTGACTACATTTGTTTTTGGAAAGTTTGATGTAAAGATTCGTCGCTCAGGACATCAATCAGCTCTTTGAAAAGCTATGGTGGCCCACTGTGAAAGGGTGATCGTTAGGTTGAGAACCCTTTTTTTAGGGCCTGAATCGTTATATCTAGTAGTGGATTTCGACGGTCGACAGTCGTGTGTTGAATGTCAATAGCAATGTTGATACAACGTGCAGAAATGTACCGTAATATAAATATTAAGACATGGATGGGTCAAGTGCAAAGATGCTTTTAACTGTCTTTGTTGAGTGTATATACTGTAGAAATAATAATTGTGTGCATTGTTTTATTGTAAATATTAATATTACATTATTTAATTAATGAATTAGTTTACAGACTTAGTTGAGAATAAGTTTATACTTGTATAAATTGTGTGTCTTTTATTGGAAAATAAAAAATAAAAATAATTAACTTAGAGTGTTTATTCATTTGTAAGCTTTTTATTTAAGGGGGAACGTATGAAAAATTGCATTCCAGTGCAAGAAGTATTGTAACACCCAGAGTTTTAAAGATAATGCTATATAATTTTACACACAGGATTATCAGTGTGCTAGGCATATCCGTATTGATTTTCGTGGTGATAATTCAAATGGTTCTTCAGCTAGGAATATTTGAATTTTCTGAAACATATACCCTTAATATGTACTTTTTCTACAGAACCATCACATTGTAAGTTACGAAATTTGATATGTAATATCTAAATACAAGGTTAAAGATATTTGTGGAACAAATTTTTGATATCTTATTTACTTTATTTTTAACAGCACTTCAAAATCTGATGGACTTAATTTGATAAAATAATTAATGACATGTTACCCCTTAAAATACAAAATATGTTCTTAAAAAACATGCTCCAGGAAGTTCATTAGAATAATGGTTTACAGCAGCATACCAAGTTTCATCACTGAATCATTAATGATGTAGGAGAAAAGGTACAATAAACTTACACAAATTTAAGTTATGGAAAACTAGAATCAAAGATTTGAGTTTGTTTATATTGTATTGCCACTCATCTAATGAATTAGTGCAGACCATATCCATTTTCCTCTGATTCCTCTTATTCCTCCAGCTGTTTTCTCACTGAATTTCTCCATTGATGAGCCTTTGTTTCCAATTTCATCATCTGATGATGTAAGATTATCCTCACATTCTTCCTACAGAAGTGGGTGTGGCAGTATACAAGCAGTTACATATAGTAATTTTTCTCACATTTACAGATGGTATTGAACTGTAATATTTTGGAATTAAAATCTTGATACCGTAAGGTAAATTATGGGCGAATAAAAAAGAATACTACTTTTACTCATTTTTACATACGTCCCCCTTTAAACGGTCAGGTAGCCTACAGCTTATGACCTTCAAAACATCAATTTTTCAAAACATGTTTTATTTTATGCACCTATCATTTAGGAACACTTTGGTGCAAGAAATATGTCATTATGTGCCATAGTTTTGGTGTTGGGATTTAAAGGGCAAAGCCCTGCACTCAATGCTCGTCCTGGTTAATGGTTTGTAAGATTTATGCAGAAATGTTAATCGCTCATTTTCACAGAGTTGTGTTTTTGACACCCGTTTTAATGATAACTCAAAAACTAATTGGCATACACTAATGAACTGTTTTGTGTGTATTTCTGCTTACTATATCTACAAAATGATGTATATTCATGTCTCTCTCTAAGGTAGTTTCTTTAAATGTAGCAAAAATGTTGAAAAAGTTTGAAATTTTCTTTTCAATGTTGTTGTTTGATTCTTCAGTCTTTTGACTGGTTTGATGCAGCTCCTCGACCCTTCCTTCCATAGCTAAGCTTGCTATTCCTGGGTGTCTTAGTAAGTGTCCTACCAACCTATCTCTTCTCTTCATTAGCAGTCGCCAGAAACAGTAGTCTTAATACCTCTTCGTTTGTAACCCCATCTACCCATCTGATCTTCATTCTCCTGTAACACCACTTTTCAAACGCTTCAATTCTCCTCTTTTCTGTTGCACCAATAGTCCAAGTTTCACTTCCATAGAGCACCACGCTCCAGACAAAGGCCTTCAAAAATGACTTTCTAATATCTAGATCTATAATCGATGTCAACAGATTCCTTTTCTGTAGAAATGCTTTCCTTGCCTGAGCTAACCTACTTTTTATATCTTCTTTGCTTCGTCCATCACTGGTTATTTTGCTTCCTAAGTAACAGAAGTCTCCTACTTCCTTCAGTTTTTCACCTGCCAATTTGATGTCCATAGAGGTTTCTAATTTATTTCGGCTGCATTCCAAATATTTTTGTTTTACATTTATTAATTTTCATCATGAATTCTTTCCTCAAGATGGAGTCCATACCATTCAAAAACTCATTCAGATCCTCGGGTGTGTCGTCCAAGATGACTATGTCGTCGGCAAATCTCAGAGTTGAAATTATTTCTCCTTGAATGTTCACTCCCACTTTAAATTTTTCTCCAATTTTCTTCATTGCTTGTTCAATGTAAAGATTGAAAAGTATGGGTGATAAGTTGCAGCCTTGCCTTACACCTTTATGAATACCAGCTTCTCTCTCATGTCCTTCAGCTCGAATGACTGCTGTCTGGTTTCTGTATAGATTGTAGATCTGTACTTTATTCCAATCGTTTTCAAAATGTCAAACAATTTAGTCCAATCAACGTTATCAAAAGCCTTTTTTAAGTCTACAAATGTCATGAACGTACATTTTATGACCTTCAAAACATCAATTTTTCAATTTTTGTTTATTTTATGCGCATATCCTTTAGGAACATTTTGGTGCAAGAAATATGTGATTATGCGCCATAGGTTTTGAGTTATGATTTAAAAGGCAAAAGCCCTGCACTAAATGTCCGTCCTGGTGTGTGTATTTTTGCTTACTCTATCTACAAAATGATGTAAATTCATGCCACTCTCTAAGATAGTTTCTTAAAAAAAAGTAGCAAAAATATTGTAAAATTTTGAAATTTTCTTTTCAATACAACAGTAAAAATATTTTTGTTAAGATATGTTGCTGAAAGTACTTGAATTTCTAGAGGAATATCTTTGAAATAAAATAAAATTAACAGAACCTAAAAATGTTGAAAATTATAGGAGTTATCTCTAAAACGCGGCAGCCTTGTATGATAAACAATCACCATTTTGAATTTTGAAAAAATAGCCAAATTATTTTTTTACATAAAAGTAATGCTGTTTTTCATATAAAATAGTGCCAGTGTTACATGTGAATAAAATTTCATTGTTGTGGTTATGAAGGAGAAAGAAAAAGATAATTGTTAAAATTTTACCATGGTAACCTGTACCCCCTTAAGATGTTGTATCAGGTCTCCTGTTGTCACCTGGAGGGATGCAGTAATATCGCATTAATTTGTCGGTTGATGCTGGCTAGAGCAAAATGCAATTTTTCCCAGATGTGTCAGTCTTATTTACGACTCTGAGAGTCTGTGCAAGGTATGACGTCACCTTGTCTGTTTGCACGGCCAACGAGAAATACTAACCCTGGTGCGCTTTCGTGACGTCAGCACCACTTCCTGTAGGGTTATGTATGACGGGAACATAAACCGTATTGTCTACAAGAGCTGAAAATCACAGAATTAAAACGTCGTGCTTAACCCAGAAAACATGCTATAAGAAGCATTGACCCAACATAACCATGGCTTCTGGCAAAACATACATGGTAATTGCAACTCAAATCTTATGAAATCCAATACTGCGAAACACTTTACTTATTTATTCATTACTCAATGTATAACCAGTAGATCACTTAACGTTAATCGTTGTAGTTGATCACAAGATAATACCCCGTTCCAGACCTCACACCAGAATTAAAATTTCTTGTCAGAGCCGGGAATCGAACCCGGTGTGACACCACGAGGTGGTCCCCAGGAATTGGTATTATATATTGCGTTGGCCGACAGAAAAGTTGGAATATCAATATTATTTTGTTCACCTTTCTTCTTATTCTGGAAATCAGGAACCTCGAACACCCCCGATACATTAGTGTTGGTCAACTGAAGATCAATAATACCTGAAAACCATAAATAACATGTTTCTATCAAAACACACTCATTCTTTGGTAGGGATTCTTTTCAGGCAGAGTGTTGATGTCCTGGTTCGATAATGCAGATAATACAATATTTTTTTTATTATTAATAGCACAAATACATCACATAGATTTTTGTTGTTGATGACAGTAGCTTTTTCCTTTTGACACCGTCTTAAAATGTTAATTATTTATAAATTTTTAATTATTTTGAGTGGTTATGAAATCATTGTATTAATGAAATGAGAACAATTATTAATCTCATTAGTGTCTGTCAGATGGTTGGTTTTAAGGTTATGTTAGAATTGCTTTGGGGGGTTTGTAGGCAAGTCTGTGTATAAGATACCCGTAAGGTTATATTCACATAGAGTTACCAACAGAAAACGTTTGCGAAAATAAAGATTGTATCCTTTTCATTTTTAACTTAATGAATATCAAATTATACAGACCTTCGTTACTTCCGATTTGACATTTCAGGCCTACGCTGGAGCTAAGTAACTTTTCGACTCTTTTTTTTTTAAAGTCCATTGTTGATCTAGAGAGGTATTTATTCACTGTTAAACTCAAAACATAATTATTCTTAAAGTTTCGTACCCAGTCGAAAAATGTTCAATCAGATCTGTACTATATGATGTTTCGAAATCGTGGAACTGAAATTGCCGGAATTTACGTAGTCTCCAGGAGTCTCAACTAGAATTATAATGCCATTTACTGAGCTGCTCTTACGAGGGAAGTACCCCAGCTCGAACGGCTAAATCCGACTGGCAATGCGCTTAACACACGAATATATGTCTGTTCTACTACCCACCACGGGCATTTATCTGTAAAACCGTGCATTAGTGTACAATCAATGTTTGGAAGTTACGGCGTCCAAAGATTACAGAAACACAATTTTCAGCAGAAACTACCGTGCAACAGGCAATTCGGACCATTATATTAACAAGAAACAGATGTGGTGCAGTATCATCTGGCAAAAGATTGATCACATGCTTGCAACAAGAAATCTTACACTGTGGCGGATCTAGGCCTTGCGGGGCCCTGGGCGACAAGATAAGGTTGGGCCCACAACAATAGGAAATAAAATAAAAAAATCTAATCAAATGGAAAGTAGTTTTGTAATAATTATAAAATAAAGAATAGTTACAATATTTTTAATACACCTCAGTACATTTTTTAATAATATGAATGAAACCTTTAATAAGTCCCCTTGAAGAAGGTTATGTACATTATGAAATATTAAAATATTACTTTGCGACTTTTTTTCCGGCTGAAGTCTTCTATTATTTCACTGAAATCGAAACTTGCTAAACGGTCAAGGGAGGTCATAGCTGCATTGAAAAAATATGAATTATAAATTAGTTTGAAAAGTATAATTAATTAATTAAATTTTAAATCATCCATGGCGCGGGGCCCACTGGACCGCGGGGCCCTGGGCGGTCGCCCTCCCCTTGATCCGCCCCTGAATCTTAACACATGCAGTACCGTGTTGACATAGTCATCTTTCCCACAATAGAAGATACTGTGTTGTCCTTAATTCGACGTCGAAGTGTAAATGTGAAGTTGCACAGCGGAATGGAACAGTACGCACACTTAACAAGGGCAACATGTAGACATACTCCATTATTTACTATGTTCCCGCATTGCAATAGTCCAAACTCAAATGCCACATTATCAGATACTCAGATGGCGCTGGCGACCAAACACGTACTTTTACAGATGAATGGCATTGATAGCTATTGACATACAGGGTACAACTGTATACTTTAAACCCACTTTCAGTCGGTTTTCGTCGTTCGAGCTGGAATACTTCCCTCGTTAGTAAAGTTTGAACAGCCAAACATTGTCGGTTTTTGTAGCAGAACTGGAACATTTTTGTGTGTGTAAGTAGCAACATCAGAGAAAGCCACATGTCAGGGCCTTATAGAGGGTGGGCAGCCGTAAAGATAGATTCTCCAGGCCACGAAACGCTGAAAGAATGACAAAAGTGTAATAATTTCGATATGGCGGATATGGCAGAAAGTTAGAATTGCCTGGCATGCATAAATAAAGTTTGTACGGTTGGTAACCCTATTTTAACATTATATAAATATTAGAAGAAGGTTTAACTTTAGAAGCATTTTTCTTTTTAAAAAACAACATTTTATTAACACCATTTTACAAACGTATTATTCCTTGATTAATATAATATATATATATATATGGAATAAGTATTACAAAACTCTTGTACCTAATGTGCGTCGATCGCGTTATATAGTTTTTTTCCACATTTTTCCCTTCTTCGTCATATTCTTCTTCTTTTTTTTAAATACATCTTGAACTATTTATATAAACAATATCTCCCAAGTTTCCCATCGAACCCAGGAACTTGTCAAAAGTCAAACATTATACAGCAATATTCTACTGCACGTACAATAACATCGATGGTAAACTTTCATACCAACATCCAGGCATTCAACATACATCAAATAATAAATTGTACTGTGGTCACTATAACTTCTTAGCATGGTTATTAATATATTGACTTGAGTTAGTTAGTTAGTTATTGTTGTTTTAAGGGGCGGAACTACAAGGTCATCTGCCCCTCTTAACACGTATCAAAGAATACAAAATGGAGAGCGGTAATACTTACAAAATTTAGAACGAAAATACTCACATAAAGAATAGATTGAAAAATACACACAAAATGTAGGTTAGGTTCAAAATACGTACAAAATGCAAATGAGATTGGAAATACGTACAAAATGCAATTGAGGTTCAAAATACTTACAAAATACAATTGAAATTGAAAATACACAATGCAATTCAGATTGAAAAACTCCCTTTTCAGATCCAAAATACTCACAAAGTGTAATTGTAATTCAAAATGCTTACAAAATGCAATTGAGATTAAAAATGCTTACAAAATGTACGGTTGATTCAAACCACTCATTTGGATGGACAATACTTACAAAATGCAATTTAGATTGAAAATACTTACAAAATGTAATTTAGATTCAAGATACTCACAAAATGCAATCGAGAATCAAAATACTTGCAATATTCACACAATACAAAATGCAATTTAGATTGAAAATACCTGCAAAAAGCGGTTTAGGTTGAAAATACAAATTGCAATTGAAATTCAAAATAGTCACAAAGCTTCGTCGGATCTCCAGCAATTTAGATTGAAAATACTTGCAAAAAGCGGTTTAGGTTGAAAATACTTACAAATTGCAATTTAAATTCAAAAGAGTCACCATTTCCCGATTATCGTTACACAAATCCCCGGACTCCTGACATTATTGAAGGACTTAGACTAATAGAAAGCAATTTAGATTGTCAATCCTTACAAAATGCAATTGAGGTTGAAAACACTCGCAAAATGCAACTTAGATCGAGAAAACTTACAAAATGCAACGTAGATTGAAAATACCTACAAAATGGAGTTCAGATGCAAAAAAAAATCGCTAAAGGGAATTTAGATACACGAGGAGCCAAAAAAAAGGAGAAATGATTCGTCGTTGACAAGAAGGAAAGAAACAACAATCGAGGACAGCCTTGCAGTAAATTAATAATAGTGGAGTAACACTAACACAATGTTGGTTTCTTGAATCCCTTATCCTCCCACATCGGCTTCACCTACGGACTCTGAGAGTGGATACAACTGGGGATAGTGACCGCTAACTTGGGTCTAATATAAGAAGGGTCAAGGAAATGATTTCGGAAGAAAATAGGCCGTGGATATATTGAAAGGAACCTTCCCGGCTTTTGCTTGGTGGGAAACCAAAACAAGAATTTTCAGGACGGCCGAGGTGTGATTCGAACTCTCACTCTCCCGATGCCAGCGAGGCACGAGTTAGGGTGTTATCGGTAGCACCAGTGTTCCTTGAAGAATTGTGCATGGTGGTCGGAACAAAACTTCCCCAGGGAGTGGATTTGAACGCAGACATCCGGTCTATCAGGATCGCGCCATGGCAACTGAGGCACCGGCTGTAAGCCAGAATATGTATGTTGGTGTTGATGATGATTTCTCAGCAATGGATGCCACGGCTATTTACGAACATTCCCGTAAATGACCGATCGTCAAGCAGCTACCACTGCAGGTCATTTCCAAGTCATGGCAATCAAGTGGTTAGTTCAGTGTATACGTTTGGAAAACTATTTTACTCAGTACGGAATGCCACCGTCAGATTGTATCTGAGTGCATTTGAGGCTAGTTGACATCTCCCGAAAAAGTTAGTATGCTAGAAGCCATGCTTCAAGATGGATGTCGGTCATTTCGTACGATTCACAAGGAAACGCCCAGGAATGTTGGACTAAGTCATAATCCTCCCATATGGTAACTCCAACCATCAACCGTTTGCATTGGAGGGAGGAGTTGGAATACCCTCCCTACTCGCCTGATCTCAATCCATGTGACTTTGATCTCGTTCCGCCATTAAGAAGACGCTTCGTGGGAAGTGGTTTGCAAACAAGGAAGACAATGTAACGGCGGGAGATGTCAACTAGCCTCAAATGCACTCAGATACAATCTGACGGTGGTATTCCGTACTGAGTAAAATAGTTTTCCAAACGTATACACTGAACTAACCACTTGGTTGCCATGACACGTCGACGAATCACACACAGCCGTTTGCAAAGATGTATGGTAGCCTTAAGGGATTATTTTGAAGGTTATTGCTCTGATTCAAGGGGAATGAGAAGAAGACATCATATTGACATCGCTCTCAGTTGTTTACGTTTTATAATGCTTGATTAGAAAGGCGAAGTTCATTGAAAATCCCGCCGCTTGTGAGATTACATCTGTCATTCGTTTTCTGAATGCGAAGAACACTAAACCAGTCGACATTCATGGACAGATTTGCGAGGTGTACGGAGAAAATGCAATGAGTGATTCAATCGTAAGGAGATGGTTCCGAAGGGCGTAATCAAGTGCACGATGACAATGACAAGTTCCTCCAAAATAGTGCGAGCTGTGAGGAAAGATAGTTTACTATATGTTGTTAGTTTTGAGTTGGTTTGTATCTGAACTCGTTTTGTTTATACAGTATTACCAAAAGGAACTTACTTTCTGAACGTTCATCGTAATATAGTTGCAATGACTTAACAAAACTTCAATAAGTCCCTCGAAACAGCAATCACCACCAACCTTACTTTTTACTTATACAATATAGCCAATTGCTAATGAGTAGAGTTTATGGTTTTTAGCATTTGCGATTGTGCGAAAATTGTGGAAACTTCGTAGGTATATTTGCCTTCACGTTTTATGACTTGTAAACGTGATTTTTAGCGATAAAAGGTTGAAAATCAGAAATGATGCGATAGGCCTACATGCAAAATTATACCATTAGCGCGAAATATATGCGAATTTCTTGGAGTATGCTACATTTATTTTTTAAAACAACCCTGTTTTTATTTCGTGATTTATGAATCACGACCTAATAATGGAACAACCGCATTTGGTATTTGGTTTATAAACGGCCATGTAAAACAAAAAGGCCAAATATTAGCTTTCTTTTGTGTGAGATGTTTTAGGAATATTTTAACGCAACGATATTTCACGGTTAACGACCAAATATAAAATGTTTACTGAACTGGTTGTTTGTAAGTAAAATAAGGTGTGTAATTTTCGTGATTTTGGTATGTTTATTTGTATGTTAGATTCTCCTATCTTAGCTTTCAATAGTATTCTGTTAATAATATGCCGTGCAGTATTTTATTATTGAACTATATTTCGGCCTAATTGCTACAATAGACTATAATATCGGTTAAAACCCTTATTTTAACCAAATTACTACAACGAGCTAAATCTGAAAATCAAAGATTCAAACCGCGAAATTTTGGCTAAAATCCATAAACTCTACTAATGAGTTATAGTAAACCACAGTTTGAAAATAAAGAATCCAATAATGCAGACAGACAGTCAGTCAGACAAGAACATTCATGGAAGATTGTCAAGAGATACCATACACTATTAACACAGATACTGAACAGCCAACAACTAAATGTGATATTCTTGGCTATCCAAGATTTACTTGATTTTTTTTGTTTGTTTCATTTTGGCACGCAGCTTATTATGTATTATATTTTGATAGTTATAGTACAGTAGTATTTTTTCTGCCACTCCTAGTTAAGATTATTGCTGCTAACAACAATACCATAAATAAAGCAATATCATTATACAATTAGATTTAATAGCAAATATGAACATCATTTCTCTCCCTTTCTTGGTTATAATCATTCGCATTCATTATTTTTCTGAAAGATATTTGTTTCTTCGTCCTCTTCTTCCATTTGTCATAAAAAACCTTCAAACATGGAATTGGAGTACTGAATTTATTTTACAAGAATAATTACAACTTGCATTGGATAATATGTTGTTTGAATTTTCTTAATCAATTATATTGTACAGGTTTTGCATTGAGAATGGTGAATTTGAAATACAGAAAATTCCATCATTATTGTTTGAACGATGTTCTAAGGGTAGAAGATACACACTTTAAAATATTTTGTCTAGACGTTCCTCAGGGTGGTTTTGACAATTTGCTGCAATGAAGCACCATTAACGTTTCTACTCTGATTGAGTCAATTCAATTCCATTCATATTTCACTTCCTTAAATGTATTTATTTGTATCTCTTTAAGTGAAAGTTCATGGTGAAATTATTTCAACTTTAAGATTTGCTGACGACATTTTCATCTTAGTCCATTCACCAGAGGATTTGATTGAGTCCCTAAATTATAAAGATTCAGTCTTGAGGAAAGAATTCAGTATGAAAATCAATAAATGAAGAAAATAGAAAAGGAATGCACCTGGAAGAAATCAGCAACAGTTTTGACATCGAATTGGCAGATGTAAACTTAAGGGAAATAGAGGAAACTTCTGCTATTTGAGAAGAAAATTAAGCAATAATGGACGTAGCAAAGAGGATATAAAAAGTAGGTTAGCAGAGGCAAGAAATCTTTTCCACAGAAAAGTAATCTGTTAACATCAAAGTGTAGATTTAGGTATTAGAAAGTTATTTTGAAAGGCTTTGTCTGGAGCGTGGTGCTCTATGGAACTGTTGTGCAGCAGAAAAGAGGAATCTAAAATATGATGTAGCAGGAACATAGATGGTTAGATAGAGTAACAAATAAATAGGGTAAGGCGAATGAGGGAGATGAAGTGCTGTTGAAGAGAAGATATGGCACATACTAAGACACCCAGGAAGGCAAATTTAGTTTGGAATAAAAGGTCGTACACAAGAACTGTTGGGGTAGACCCAAGTTAGAATATGTTAAATTGATATAGGGCATGGTAGCTATGTAGAGATGATACGATTAGTTCAGGACAGGGAGGCATGGAGTGCTGCATGAAACCAGCCTAAAGACTTAAGACTCATGCACAAAAAGGAATTTATAATAGGTTAAAAAATCTGGTAAATATTAAAGCGTGTGGTTGACCATAACAGCTTGCGTGTTTCTGAAGTAGCTGGCGACAGCAGTTTACACTTCAGGAACATAACTTGACGACTTTGAACGCTACATACACGTACCTTAGCAATTCAGTCGTATACTGTAGTTCCAAAACCCCACCTCTGTATCTGTAATAATATGTACTGCACATTGATTTTGTTTACTCTATCATTAAGTGTCTTCTTATCGTTATTGTTTTGCTGTAGAAATTATTTTACCATGTCTAAATATACTTTTCTGAAGTAACCGAAACCTCAAATGCACATGTCGTGTTTTGGAACTACCAATCATTGCGCCAAGATACAGTAATGTGACTTTAAGTAGCAGTACGTATCTTCCACCCGGTTTATTTATACATCAATCATTTTAAGACAGTGATACATTATTATTTTTATAAAACAAATTCAATAAATTTCACCAAGTTTAAGGCCAACAAACATATCCTTTTGTATTGTCATTGGCTTATGATAAAACATCTAGAAACACTCCACTTTTTTACAGTCTGAAAATGTAATAATATTTTGACGTTCTATATTGTAGCGATAAACAATCCTCATTTGAAGTTATTCATTGACACTTTGGCAATAATTTTCTACTTCATTGTGAAAAATATTGGCAATTTGGAATTGTTCTAAATTCCTTTAAAGGTTTTAAAATTTCTTTTAAAGGTAAATAGAAATCCAAAATATTTTCTAAAACTGACATTGTCTATGAATAACTTCATATTTTTTATTTAAAAATAGTGCGAGTTATTAAACATCCAAACAGTTCAATATAGAGTCAAAATTTTTATTCCAAAACACAATATAAAATTTGCTTTTTTAAAACATCTATTAGAAATGTATTTATGTAATCATGGCATTTTATTTATTTTTTATTTGCAAATTGATAATGACAACAACATTCTAAAGAGGACGTACGAGGGACAGCTAATGCTTAGAAAGCACACAGTGAACATGAGTGTTTGAAGGTTAGGTATATTAACATATAGATCTAACCCAGGTAATCTTCCATCTTTGCTCTGCTTGAAAAATTCTCACATATTTTTTAAAATCAGAATACAGAAAGGAAGCCAATAATATCTTACGGTTTTTTATTTTTTAATTATATCATAAGAATCTAGTGTTATCTATATCTGCTGAAAATGTGGATTTTTGTATCAACTGATTTTTATAGGTAATTTTTAAGAATTACGTGAATGTAATAATGTGATCAATTTTTAACTGATTATCTTATAGACTGGATCATTCGATGCTCAATCAAAATATAGCATGGGCACTGGCAGAATGGAGGAGGAGAAGTTGTGGGGGCTCACAGGGACGTAGGAATGATAAGCCTAAATTCAAGAAATTATGATTTACCCCACAAATTCCGTAAAATGAATAATTGAGAATTATTTTGTTATCTATATTATAAAACGAAAAAGGCCTATACCATGATTCCTTTTCTGTTAAACCAATACATTTTTAGCAACTCATGAGCGTATTCATAGAAAACGCAAAATACGGTGGGGTTGGGGAAGAATTGGAGTTCCAGTGGCCTCCATTCCAGGAAGTTTTAACTTCATTGGCTGTCAAATTAGGACAAAGGGCGTAAATAATTTCTTAAACATTGTAATTTTGAGTCGTAAGTTTTCAAATGTATGCTTAAAAGTAACTCATTGATATAATTGTAACATTACTAAATAAGTATAAGGTTCGAATAATTTAATTTATCACTAATACATTGATAGTAATCTATGTGTTTTTGAAAACTTTTGTTTACATTCCTTCATTTTAAAACCACCAACTCTCAAAACAGATATTTTATCCGTAGGAATATAACGGGCGCTCCAGGTTTTAAATAAGTAACGTAAAAAAAGTGAATTAATATGAAATAAATCAAATATTTTTAGGTTATAGTTGCCTGTAAGCTATTCTGTGAACGATGATTTCAGTCACTGCCTACTGGATTACACAAGGCTATAAAAGCTCGCTCGTCTCAAGCATTACAAGAAGAGCTGTCCTTGTTTTAGACCGCTACAATGGAGGCGTGGATAGTAGGTTCTAAGCAAGGCCTTCCTGATGGTAGAATAGTCTAAATGCACGACATTGGCTTTGACTTGAGCACAGCCTTTTAGATTCCTATAATAGGAGGCTTGGAGGTAAATTTTGATTTAGTAGGCAGTGAACTAACAGAAACGTCCTATAGAAGGCGCTGTTATCTGCACTGAATCTTTTAACTGACGCGCCAAACAGAGATTGTCAAGCCCTTGTGTAATCTAGTAAGCATTGCCTCAGCACACTTCCGTAAAATATGTGGAATGAATGTAGGGCTTATGAAGTGATCCAGTCTATCAGTTTAAAGTGAGTAGAAACTCGTTTATTTCTGTAATATCCTGTTAATTTCCCCCAATTGCTGTGTTATTTGAAAGTAATGATGTTATAGCAATGACAGATTATTGAATTAAAATTCATACGAGAACATTAACGCAATAATGATATGTTATACTGTATTAGCCTAATAATATCAGATATGAAGAATTGGATTTTTACGACTGCAGGAACCCGTCAGTTATTAGGTCGTAGGATTGCCACCTACCCCATTTTATTCGGAACGTGCCGTATTTTACGTAAACATCATGCCTCCTGTTATATTAATCGTTGATGTTTATTTAAGTTGTAGATATTCGAACCAAGTGCGTTAATCACTTCCATAATCAATAATTTTGTGTTAAAATTTGTAGTCATCGACTTTCAGATCGATAGTTTCTTACTGGAGCCATATAAGTAGTTTTATTCTGGAACTGTTGTTAAACGAGTCGGAAGTCGTCCAATCGAACGCATGCAAATATCGTTTCTAGCGAGGTTCGAGGTTACATAAATTAAAGAAATAAAGCGATGTATTATCACATTCAGTTAAAAGAATTCCAAAAATGAAGGTTAAATTTCATGTTTTAGTAGTACCCTTTATTTTTGGCAAGTGTCCCATGTTTTATCGGTCATAAGGTAGCAATCCTGGTATGTCTTCCATTAGACCGTTGCCTACAAATTCCCCAGAATACCTTCGCATCAAGCCGCTCTTTTAGTTTCTATCCACAGCTGTCGTATTTTTATTTTTGGAATCTGTAACTTTGAAAATTGTCACAGATCATACAAGTATTGCCTAAGGATTCACTGAAGGCATTCCCACCCGTAATATCTTAGTTACAAATCCGCCATACATATCAAGCGTTTCTTTTTTCTTCAGGATTTCAGAGACGTCGCATGAGTATACACACGGCCGACGAGAAACCATAGCCTTGATGCGGATTCATGACGTCGGTATTGTAGGTCTGTTCAACTCTGAATCACGTAAATGCATAAATACGAGAACACTAAACACTAAACATATTCATATTAAGCGGTCGACCATGGTGCCATTTTTTAGCCTACTTTTCACATTTTATAAAAATGAGGAAAAAGTTGACTTATGTGATCGATCCGGACAAATGTGCGTGTGTCTGGCCTTCTGTCTGTGTGTGTCCCCACCCTATCAACTCCTAAAAGGCTGCAGCTATCGAAACCAAATTTGGTATGAGTAAAGACCTATTGATGAATATCTCACTGCCATAATTTAAAATGACGTTAGTACAACCAACTGCTGAAAAATCACAATTGAAAATTGAGGTCTATGCTAGATATCTCGGAAGATATTCATGGGAATTGTTCCAAAATTCAAACACATTTAGATAATATTACATCAGACTAATTTACAGGAGCCCATATATGGGAGTGTTACCAACACGATTCTGTGCCTGCTGATAGGCCCAATCTTTAAATGCATGTAACCTCCATACTATCTATTGGATTTCAACCAAATTTGGTATGTGATTTGCGCACCGGAGCAGATATGAATATGCATTCTTTTAGTGTCAACAGGGCTGCCAACTGTTGAAAAATGCATTCTATAAATGTCTATCCTAATCTCAATATATCAGAAAGTATGCAGGCCAACAGTTCTAAACTTTTCATACATATAGTACCTGAAAATGTAGGTTAATTTTCAGTGATCAATATACGACAGTGCTGCCAACATGATTCTACGCGTGCTGATAGGTTTAATGTTGAATCACGTGTAACTTCCATACTAATAAGCGAAGTTCTTTCAAAATTGACACATATATACAGTAGATCACAATATTTCAATTTAAGTTTGAGCTTCCCATTTATGGCAGTGTCACCAACCTAATTTCACGCATGCTGATAAATTCAATACTTAAATACATGTAACATGCATACTATCTATTGGATCCCAACCAAATTTAGCTTGTGCATTGTGGACTTTAAGAGATGGAACTATGATTATATTTAGAGTCGCCATGTCTGCCAACTGTTGATATATGGTCTCTATAATTTCAAGAAAAGTAGGCTCTTTAGTTCGTCACGGAACTACTTGTTACATTACGAAATCGGCTTGATGCGAAGGTTTTAGTATCTTATAGGCAACGGTATAAGCTGCAGTACATCGTTGCACTCTCACATGCGTCCGACATTTCAATTCTCTGGCTTGTACTCATTGTACAATACTCGACCTAATAACTGAAAGCCTGCTTGGTTAATATCAGATATGGTTTATGAATGAGAACAAAATTTAAATATACAATATTCAATCAATTTAAAAATCCATTTCAACATCATCATTTTCTGTCACAACATTAGAGTGCATTCTATGTTATATATATATATATTTATTATATATAAATTTATTATTATTATTATTCAAATTTAACAAAAATAAATTATTTGTATATTTTATTACCCTTGTATCAAATTATCATCAATCTCTATCAACCTCTATTAAGAATTTATTAGGAAGAATTGAGCTGAATTTCTGAAGTCTGATGGACTCTGATACAGTTCGGGAGAAAGGAATGATATGATTGTCGTGAAAATGCAGTGTACAGGAAACGTAGTACAATAAGGGCTGTAACAATGAGAGCTAAAATATTAGTGCACTTGAGCAATAATACGAGTCAATAATATTGAGATAATTAAAAAGAAAATATCTCACCACCTGTATCTATAGGCTATTACATAGGGGAATTTGAATCGCGTATATCTCACTGGATTTTTACAAATACCCTATACTAACAATACTGATTACTTTCACCTGATTTCCTTCTCCAGAACTTTATTTAAAACAAGCATAATATCTGCATATTATTAATTCTGATATCACACCTATGTTTTCCAGTGCATTGCATATTTCACACTCAATCAATGGTAGAAAGAAGGGTAAAGATGAGTTGCAGAGAAGCTGGGGGATGCATTCTAATAGAAGCACAAACTAAGCCACTCATTTCTTACCATATCATATCAAACATACAAGTCTTTCATTCGGCTTGAGGAACACCTAACTGATAGTAAGACACATCCAGTTCAACACTAGACAAAATATAAACATGTGACAAAATAAGGGAGTAACATAACCATTGTGATATTGTATAAAATTCCGCTGACATACACAAGAGGCCATGGCTCAGGGTCAGGCTTAACACTTAGAGCGCGGGCGCCGTAATATTACGTTCGAAGGTAACTTTTTAAAACAGCGGCGAACGTAATATTACGTTCGAAGGTAACTTTTTAAAACTGCAGCGAGCGTAATATTACGTTGATCGATTTCTCGCGCTTTGTGTTGGAGACGAACGTAATATTACAGCTTTAGCACTCGCGTGTGGGTGCCAGTAAGCATGAAGTTGCACATACTATCGCTAGATAGCACCACGTCACTGTTCAGCGGAAGAATATAGATCTGTTCGAAGGCAAGCGATGCACGTTTAAGTAGGTCAAATCTGTTTTCCTTGCCTTTGTTTTTATTCTTTGTGGACAGATTTTTCTCTCGCAAAAACGTTGAGTTTATTCTATGACTAGTATATATATTTGGGGTTATAATTCACATTACAGATTCTGAATCTGACGCAACCGAAGAGACAGTTCTACCTTCTACTTCTGCCAGCGCGCCCGCTCGTTCCAGGACGAGAGCGCGCGCAACAGCTGTTTACGTTTGTAGTGTAAGGGTTCAGAAATCGAACGGACTTTTCAATTTATTTGTAACTCAAAACACATTCAGTTTGTGCCATTCTGAACATAGCCATAAATTCTGGAAATCAGACAGCGCACGGGAGAGGAACAACATTTAAGGCATCAGCATGGTAAGTGCAGAGCAGAATGTGCAATTCCATTGATAAAAATAGGAGGCCTATGGTCACGCTTAATAGAGCAAAATGTATAATTTCACCGAGAAACACACAAAACCATGGCCTATGGTCACGTTTAACCCTAGAACGGTCGGCCTGGGTCTGTGGGACCCAGTAGTACGCATTTTCGTAATAGCTACAAGGTCGTAGCACCTACAGGTTTGGAGTGCCCTATAGCTTCCAGAAACATTCTTCAGAATGCGCTTCAGCAGTAAACCGGAAGCTTCATCAACGAGTCTTTGTCTGTAACCATCGCAAAGTAGTCATGGATGTTTCAAACCCTGTCCGACCGTTTATGTAACGTTTGTGTTCCAACATACTAGTGGATTTTGCGTGTGATATATTAGTTCCTTTTAGGTTTTGTGTAGTGTACGTTATATAATTATTGAACAGACAATAAAAATCATTATAGAAACAAGACAAAATACTTCAGCAAGATCTGCGAAGTTTGGGTTTGCCTGACACATGCGGAAATGTTGTGTGTAAACTGCGTTAACAATTGAACTTCACCCGAGTGTAATTGGTTAAAATATTGAAACTAGGCCACTTTTTATTAGGCATTTGGACAACAAATAAGTTCATTTGCATAAAATAGTATTATCAAACTGACATATCAAGTGGACTTTATTTTTCGCGATATTTTTATAAACAATACTTTTCCAGATAAGATTTGAAGCTTATTTTCTTTTTAAGTTCTTTTTATGAATAAATCAATGCAGAAATATAAAATTGAGTTAAAGCTATTGAGAACATTCCATAATATTATTCAATGTATTATATTGTAAAAATAAATAATTTTAAAAAGTTTTATGGGCATTTAGGTTTTGGGTCTACCAGACCCAGCCCGACCTTTCTTGTTAACTTACATATTCCACCCGACCGTTCTAGGGTTAATAGAGCAAAATGTATAATTCCACCGAAACACACAAAACCATGGCCTATGGTCACGCTTAATAGAGCAAAATGTTTAATTCCACCAACAAACACAGAAGGCCACGGACTAACGTCACGCGTATAAACAAAGTGTACAATTCCACTGGCAAACACAGAATGATTTTTTAAAACTGAATTAATTTATAGTTGCTTTAACTTACAGAGTCTTATCGCGACTTTTACTGTAGATTTACATTATAAATGTACCATAGAACCATGAGGAATAATGAGTAATGAACTAGAAAAGTTACAGCACATTAAATTGAATACACTATAAAACCATAAAAGGAACACGAGAAATAAGGAAAAGTTCAGGTACTATGAGTTGATCAATATAATCCAGAGTCTTTGAAGAACTTGATGAGTTTTTTGAGCTGTGAAGGAGATGAGAAGGCCTCACATATCTTCTCAGCAATGCCGTTTTGCTGGCGCCATTGGTAGTAGAGAACACGTCTGAAATTATGTGCTGCACAGTCAGCATATTTCTTCTCGAGGAGATAGCTGTGGGTGATGTTGGTATGCCCTATTCTTATTCGTGATATTAGAACTTGATCTTGCGTGGAAAGTTTATGAAGGAGATATTGTTCTGTGGTTTTTGATGTTATGTCATGGAGTTTACTGGTAGAAGTTCTAAGCCAATTATTCTTCTACTGTTGGAAAATTTTCCTTTTGACGTAGGAAATGATGTCAGTATGAGGTGTAGCTATTGTAGGATCACATAAAGGGAGAAGTGTAGCTTCTTTAGCAGCTATTCGTTGCCATGAATGCCTCTGTGAGAGGGTACCCACACAAATATGACTTGTTTACCTTGCTTCATGGAACATCAATTGAATTTCTTGTACAAGGACGTTTGTGTCGAAGATAGATTCTCTATTGCGTTTAATGCACTTCGCGAATCAGAGTAAATAGAAAATGAGTTGTTGCATCTGGCTGTATTCAAAATGTATACCATGGCCTGTTTAAGTGAACAGAATGAATTGTGTGGCATAGAAGGCACAGAATGATTTTTCCAGGATGAGAGGCAACGTAAGGTGTTTGGAAGCGTTTTAAAAAGCTCGGATACGCCGCCTGTTTCTTAGACAAGAGGGAGGAGAACTTATCATGTATCTAGGCAGCGGGGTGTAATAGATCACTGAGACAAAACACACGCGAAAAACAGATAGTGTAAGAAAACCAGGCCACGATGTTGGGAGGAAAGAGAAAGATATAAATTGAAATAAACTTCGTAGTTTAATACCAATGAAGGGGCTTTGCAGACAATATAGAGAAGTATGTTTTGATAATTTGATTAAATACGCTCAACTTAACTGTTGACTTTCAACAAGATGTTTGTCAGTGGAAATTTCTTTGATACTGAATGTAGGCCTACATCTTGGTGACATTCTTACATGTATATCTGTGTCTAGAAAACAAACATCCAGGCCAATAAATGTTTTCTATTTGATTTATGTTTTCTAGGCAATAGTTCTGTTGTCAAATTAAACAATGGGCATATAGGACTACATTTGAGGAGATAAATCAATTTAACGTGTCTGGTAGAAAATACATCTGATGCGTGGATTGTGCAAGATATTTATTGCATTCTAGAAATAGAAATAACGGTAAAAATGAATGAACGATCACTCCTTGATAACTTTTCTATAGTAAAAAAATAACCAAAATACCTGTAGTAATGGTCGGCAAAAATTCTCGATATGATGTAGGATTTTCTTTATCGTATGAAGTTAAAAGTTATTTACAAATGTATACAGTAATACATAATCTCAAGTTTGTAGTCTGAAATGATGAATTTACAGCTGCAGATCCAAACGGAGAAGCAAGTCAACAGCCTTTTGAGGTAGCCTGTGTAGATCTTCCAGTGTACCACTGAAGGCTCTGAGCGTTATGTGATCTATAGTCTGCTTCTCTTCTGCACAGTTGCAATTTGGAGAGGACTTCCAACCCCCATTGTTGTAGTATACCTCCACACCTGCCCTGGCCAGTTGTAAACCGGTTCAACAAGCACCAATGACGCCTAGATAAGTGAAACCCTGCAGGTCGTTCCCTGGGATTCATAATAATTAATCCATGGTGTACTAGGGAAGTTTGTTTCCGCCATTGATTAATCCAGGAAACATTGATATTGATGTCCTAGATTTGCATAAGTTCTTACTTGACTGAAATGTTAAAGTATATTAATTTCATTTTATCAAGCCAAATGATGTGACACTTATTTTTTATCAAACATGTTCAGTGTATAAAAAGGAATATAAATCCCTGGGGACATCATGGTAATTCTCTACCTCTAGCCTTGTTAACCATCTTAATTTGATGAGTGAGTCCACAATTTTATTCAGCTATGCCATATCTAGTTGAAGGCATGATTTGATTCCGGAGAGCCACAAATTTCTGCCGTTCCAAATATCCACACATTTTCTATAGGATTAAGATAGAGTGATTTAGCAGGCCTTCGAGGTGCAACAGTGTGTGTGTGTGTGTGTGTGTGTGAGAGTGTTCGTCAAACCAGACTCGTATGCGTGCAGCCCGAAGAACAAATCAGATGGAAAACGGGAGATGTTGCATAAGAGTATTCACGGCAGTGGGTTAGAACCCCCCTCTTGGGATTTTTTAAATGAAAAGTAAAACAGGAACTGACAATAAAAAAAATACGGTAAGCTAAAAGATCATTTCTTAAATTAAATAATTATAAGATGCTGATGAGTCTATAACTATTGTTATGTATTGTTGTCGCTTTTCGGCCCGGCTCTCAATATGAGGCTACTCACGTCTTCATGACAACGTTTAACTCCGGCATCCCAGGCTTGCCAATCCAGCTTTTTCCCCGCTAAATATGTAGCTTCTTTGAAACTGAGCGTAGCGCCAAATAATTTTAATTCTCGCCTAGAGGGACTATTATCTTTCTTTTTCTTTTCTTAGCGGGATGGGAATTGTTTCAATAAACATCTAGAAAATTATATGGGTCCATTAACATTAATTTGGATTGATTGTTGTTGTTGTTGTTGTTGGTTTTGTGACAGGGTGAAACAGTGAGATAACCTTCCCCTACGAATTTGGAGATCGTTGTTAACTTCTCGAATGTAAGAGAGTTGAGTTACTTCATGTTACATATATCCAGCAATTCACCAAATTACGGTTATTCCGCAGTTATTATAACCCCTCCCATTGGTCAATCTTGGCTACGCTGCTGATTCACGGTGACCTGATTGAGTGGGTCCAAGTCATGGTGCTAACAACATCCTCAAAACATGACAGAACCATGACCGGCCTGACCTACTCCCTCCACATACTAAGTGTTTAATTACTTGGAAAACAAAGAAAAATAGTGAGTCTTCGGATCACATAATACGGTTCCAGTCAGTCCCTTTTGGCGTTGTTTGGCCCATTGAAGACTGGACACACTACTTCACTGCCATGGTGCTGGAGCGGGCCTAGCGTCCAGCCACCAGGCGTGCACGCCCTCCGCCAGTCAACCGAACTCGGTCCGCAGATTGCGTGGAGGCGAGCTAAGCAGGGACATTGAAGTCATTAAGACACTAAACTTTCAACTACGAGGGTGTGAAGTGTCAGCGCACAGATAAGAAGGTAACATAAACAACAGCTTCCTGCAAGATTTAATTGAAGAAGAAGACATGTTTTTGTTTATTTCTGAGGAATCTGGATGACCTCACGTCACCAGTTAAAGGTTAGAAGTTAAATTTCCTCAGAAGACACTGAAAATGTTCTCCCTCAGCTGTCAGACAGTAACTTTGGAAGTTACATCGTTAAATTATGTAGCTACTCCTGCACCCCACTGCGTGTTTACTGTAATTAATCGAAGCTTGGACCTAAGCCCGTTTGATGTTTAATTGTGGGGTAATTAAAATATAAGGAGCGTTCAAAAAGTAATGAGCCGGAGTCTGGAATGCGCAAACCGGTGAAGACATCGGCTAATCGTGGCGTGTGTAACGAGGTGTGGTTCCGACCAGAGCGCGGAAGGTCACAGCTCGTCGTTAGAGGGCGCACGTGCACGTCACGTGACGATACAAAGCGAGGAGCAGCATGCATCAATCGCCCATCGCTGTCAGTCGCATTGCAAACAGTGACATGGAGGCGTCAAACGAAGAGCAAAGCGTTGTTATTCGGTTTCTGACAACGGAAGGAGTAGGGGGAATGTCACAAGTGTACGGCGAACACTGCATGTCCTTTGCAAGGGTCAAGGCGTGGCACAAGCGCTTCAGGGAAGGACGGGTGTCGTTAACCGATGATGCCCGGTCTGGGGCACCCCCTTGCATTACCGATGACAACGTCCAGCTGGTTGATGCACTCATTACCCAGGACCGCCGAGTGACAGTGAACGCCATAGCCGCCATGGTCAGATTGAGCGTCGGAAGTGTGCACACCATCATGAAGGAACGACTGCACTTGCGCAAAGTGTGTGTCCAATGGGTGCCCCACAGTCTTCAACCACGCCAGGAAGCATGTCGAATGGCCCACTGGCTTGGTCATCTGCAGCGCTATGCGAGGGAAGGGAATGTGTTCCTGGCACGAGAGGTGGCTGGAGATGAGTCATGGTGTCTTCACTTCGAACCAGAATCCAAACGACAAAGCCTCCAGCGGAAGCATCCAGGGTCACCACCACCCAAAAAAAAGGCAAGGCCATCCACACGAGTGCAGGAAAGGTAATGCTGACGTTCTTCTTTGACCAAGATGGCCCCCTTCTGATACACTTCATGCCGCACGGGACAACAGTGAATGCCCAGCGTTACTCGCAAACCTTGACCACCCTTCGCCAAGCGATAAAAACAAAACGACCAGGCAATCTCACTCCTGGGGTCATTCTACTCCACGACAATGCACGACCTCATACGGCCAACACAGTCGCGGCACTCCTGCAGAAATTCAAATGGGAGGTTCTCGGCCACCCTCCATAGAGTCCAAACCTCTCTCTCTGTGATTACGCCATGTTTGGTCCCATGAAAAGGGCTCTGCGAGGTAAACGATTCACCTCGGACGCCGACGTCCAGCTGTACGTGCGGAACTGGTTCACATCGCAGCCCAGGGAATTTTATGAGACAGCCATTCACCGCCTCGTGTCACAGTGGGACAAGTTCCTCAACAGCCAGGGCCAATACTTCTAACATACAGGTACTGGTTTCTGTAATTATGCCTCCGACTCGTTACTTTTTGAACGCACCTTATAGAAAGCGCATGGATCAAATGCCCGTACTCTAGCGGAGCTGGAGAACAATATACGGCAGCAGATATCCCTCACAACAGAAGGGAATTACAATGTGTAAACGCTAATTTATTTACGCGGTAGAACGCCTGTCTGTCAGCTGAAGAAGAACACCCTCAGCATCCTCTGTGATAAGGTAAGTTCTTTAATCATGATTTGCTGGTGAATTTACCGTTAATAAATGTACTTTGTAACGGTTTCCACCTGCGCGCAAACCGCGGCCCTAGCTCGGCCGGCTGGCGGAAGGCGCGCGCGTCCGGTAACCGGCTGCCGACCCCGCTCCTTTAACCAGTGCAACAATGCTCCAAAGCGACTAGTGTACTCTTTCAAAGAGGTGACGAATAAGTTTTTATCAGGTGATCTTATCTTTAAACTGCTATGGTTTTAGAACAGGCACCCTCAATTACCAACAATTAATTGTGAAAAACACATAAGACACAGTGGTTATGTTACTTAAAAATTTCACCCTCATTTTCCCATGAACAATTGGACATATACATATGTTATTTACCACACTAACAACTATATATTTAAACATTATGACCCGTGATCCTTTTTTTTTTAAAATTGTTGTACGCCATCAATAGCAGTTTGCATGTACACAGCCTATTGGGCTCGCAAAACTAGTGCCTTCTTGTTTGTGTGCTTTAATCACTTCTCACACGTACTGTATATGATAAAAAAACACCACCAGTTTCTTAATGTTTTTTAAACACAAGGAGAAACGTTACTACAGTATATCATTTAATGATCATTCTCCCTTTTTTGAGCTATTAAATGATTATCACTGCTTCTTTTTATTTTAAGCAGTAGAAATTTTTCCACACAAATACTCTTTGGTCTTTCAAGCTGATGATTTTCTTTAAGATACTGGAGTAATACTGATGACTTATCTTCTAATATAACAACACCGACACTTAAAATTATTACACATAGATTGAAGCTTTTTCAGACATCAGAGTTATAAATACGTATTTCACCACTATATATTATTTTTAAATCGGTTTTTGCCATGCTCAAAAACGTACAGCCAGCTGACAATGAAAGATAGGAAGCATTTTTTTTTGTTTTGTTTACTAAATTATGTCTTGTTTATTGGAACACACTGAATTTAATTAGCAAGTTTAAAAAAAATTATAAATTTGCACAGCACTTTAAATAGTTTCTTCAATCTTCACAACATTAGGGGCGGATGTTTTACCCCATAAAACAATCATCATTACCATGCTATATTGTTCTTCCCGAATATAGGCTAAACAATGTCAAAATATTAAATACCTTTTGGCACATCAGAAAATCATAATGTTTTCTATAGAATTCCATTTTATGGAAAAGTGAATATTTTTAAAAAATATTGCATCAAAGAAACTCAGATTGTCACAAAAATACAACTCACACGAAAGTTTTATGTAACACTAGGCTACGTGGACTCAACACCAATATTTCGATACAGCTATCTTGGAATTATAGGAACAAACCCTTAACAATACCAGGAGTATCGCATAATTGCGGTACTCATAGATAAGAGCGATTAAATAGCATATCATGTTTGTACTTCCGCAATATTGGTATTATTTAAAAATTCCCTACTAGTTTCGCTCCTCGGCATAATGGGAAATGAGTTTATAATCAATACAACAGTAATAACCATAGTAATAATGAAAATCAGTGCCTTTCACGTTAAAAGTCGCAGGGCTGGATCTTCTGGAAATCAAGAAAATGGGCGTGTAACTGTCAAAAGTCACCAGATTGCAGCAGGGACTGAAGAGATCCAGGCGCATACAAATTGGGTTACTGGCTGCATAGAACCAAGGCTACAAATAAGCCTTGTCATAGAACTCCGATATGAAGCTCCTTTTGTATTCCTTGACGTTGCTTAGCATTCGCCATGAGCCATATTACGTATTGCACCCGTTCTAGTCGTGCTGCACTCTGGTGACAACTTGGCAGTTACACGCTCTAGATTTATTGCTCGTACAAGACCAACTACAATATTCAGACCTTATTTTTTGCAGGTATCGAAAGGGTGAAAATGGCGTTTGCTGAAGCCCGACATGTTGTTTGTTTACATTCGTTGCTGGGATACAATATTAGCTTTGATTAGCTTCGTTTGATGAAGGTTGGGATAAACTATCGCTCATCTGTAATTTTTAGTGTCCTCAGTATGTCTGTAAAGTCCAGTTCGCGTTAATGTACTGCCATCGGGTGTAAATATGTGATAATACGCTTATTATGGACTAGTCCGTTTCTGTGATGATTGTTCAGTCGACCGATGGCATTGTGGAACTTACTGCAGATGTTGAAGTACCTAAGACTACAGCATTAATAGAAGTGTCTCAAGAATATACACCGCAATGATTTCCTAGTTAGTGACAATATAATAATAGCTTAGTACAGTTCACAAGTGTCGAACTTAAGTACGTAAAGGGAAAACGCAATGAGCATCTACGGCTAGACCAAACCGTTGACGTTGAACGCTTAGCAACATTTTATTAAATATTTAATGCAGCCAATGGCCATACAACATGTGTCTCCGTAAATCCTTACCAGTCTGGCAGATGATCTACACTGCCTTGTATATATGTCAAATAATACAGTGAACTTTTTTATTGGTTAAGGAAGATGTTTCCCCAGTGCCCAACAGTGAACTCATTGTGTTCCGTCATTATTCATACTTTGTGATTCTTATAGCTTGCAAGTTATTTTTTTAAAATTATGATGTGTGTAATAATGTGTTGTGAGTAACTTGTCAATTACCGGTATGTACTTATATTGCGAGATGGTGTGCCGTGATAATTCCGTAGGAGGGAGATGGTGCTTTCCTACCAGATTACTTTACTAAATCAACTATTTCCTGAGTACAACTATTCCAAACGGTAACAGCGAATGTTTAATAGGTTTGATGGTAACACATTATCGTGTCCTTTGTGTGTGGTAATCTCCATAATTATGTTCAGATAATCACACGATGACTTCTTTGCATATTTCAATAAACTAATTCGGTGTGATGTTTTACCCGAGTTTTTAGACAATTCCACGAGAGGTCTTAATTGAATTGTATCTCTATAGCGTTGGTTCGATTATTTCAGGCAACTATTCTCATTCCGATTGTGTACACAAATACTCTGCATGTGCTGGGACAGCACTTCAGTAACCGGGTACTTTCTTCTCTCCTACTTCGGGATCTGTTTGATTTTATGCTAATAATATTAATCTATAATTACTGAACTTTGATACAATTCGTTCTAACTCGCCAAAAAGCTTCTTATTCAACCACAGAAACAGTGAGACTATTGTAGCTGCCCCTTGGGTGAAGACGAAGAAACCTATAATTCGAGGCCAGCACTATATAGATAAATTAATTCAGGTAAGTCTAAGTTATTGATGCATATTTCTTCGGAACCTAGTCTCGTCTTGTGATATCTTTTATATTCTTATGCGAGTAAAAATAATAATTTACACGAACTGTGACAAGCCCGATGACATGATCTTAGCTATGGGTAGGGCAACCATCGCCGCCATGTTTTTCCTACATCAAGGTCTGAGTATTGTAGTTGGTCTTGGCTCGTGTGTGTTAAACAATTGATATGCCATTATTTGCCTCAGGTGTTCTTATGGAACTAACGCATTTCCCATGGAGAAGCCAAGAGGCGAAACCGTTCTTAAATTTAAATAATAACAATATTGTGGAAGTAGGAACAGTTATATACCAGTAATTGAATTTTAATACAAACTTAGTCGTTTAATGGTGTTGTCAAGTACTGACGACTCACTTTCTTTTGTGTAAAATAATGGGGGTTAGAGGTGGAGAAATGACACAAACTCAGAAAACAGGTACACAACACCGGTGTTCAGAGATGACCAATCCAGCACCACAACTGCAATAGGGTTAGATTACAAGTGGCCATCTTGAGTGTTTATTCCCCTTAATTATATCCATACTCCCTTTAGGATAATTCCGGGATGGCACCTTATTTCAAGACCCTTGTCGCTACTAATTACACAGATGCACACACAGAACTATAGGCACCTCAGAAACTCAGGTTATCATAAAAATACAACTCCCACGAAAGTACTGAAGGGAGAATTTGCTGTCGGAACAACTAATATTCTCTTAAACGGAATTATTAGAGTTTGGGGCAGACATCTAGGCGAAACCCCATAATAGACATATAAAAATGATTTTCTGGAATATTATTACTGTATTTTTTTTTTTTACGTGGCTGTTAGTTTCATATCATAAGCCATGGGATCTTCTTTTCACGTTGAATCCGAACCAGTGGACGTGATATTTTATCTCGAAAATCCCACATATATAAATCAGCAATGTCTTAGTGAAAAATATAGGCCAATAGCTTATTACTATAGCTTCAATCTGGGACTTGGGACTGTATTTGTCTAATAACCCGCGCTTTTTTGTTGGCTATTATCATGACTTTAAAACTCAGCAATTTTTCTAGGTTTATGCCGTGTATTGTGTGGGGTTTCGCCCAGAATTTTAGTTCACTGGCCGTGACAGCCAATATACCATAATGAGTTTAACTTTAGCTATTACCTAGGTAGAATCTAGGACTGGGATAGCTGATGTTGTTGTTGTGGTAAATTCTTATTAGGGGCTTGGGAGATATTTGGTCATCAGCCCCGTATACTTGGGTGTGTATTCAATTTGGCTGATAACCTATGTTTCTTTGGTGTTTGTAGTATTGTGTGTAGGTGTAATTATTATGGTCGAAGATTGGGGTAGGTGTCCCGGGACGTGAAACAAGGTGCTATCTCGGCATTTGCCAGTACGGAGTGTGGACAGCTCCTAGGGAAACCATACTCAGGATGGTCACTGTCAACACCGGGATTCCAACCTCCAATCTCATAGATTTGCTGAAACGTCCTGTCGCAGTCGTGATGAGCGATTTAACGCTCAAGGCTATGCTGGAGGGTGGGAGTAGTGGCGTACCTGCCTCGGAACTTATAATAAAATATTATTCAGTGGAGGGGTGTGAACAATCTCAGGGCAATGGATTCGAACTATGATATACGGACTTACAACTTCTTTGTGCTTGATTACGATGCTTAATGTGGAAAATCGTTTGCCAGTAATCACAACAAGAAATTATATATCATTGTTGATCAACTAAATTATGGAAGTAATTTCAGCAACACACAGATTTTAAAAAAATGTATGTTTTTTTAAAGTGATGCAGACATCGTAGCATGGCGTTGTCATTCCTTTTTTTAATAATTCAATATCATTTCCGTGTCCTTTTTATTAAAAAGGTTATACTGCCCTTTCCAAAATTATGAGAACTCACACATTTTTAAGCACAGCTTTGACTTGACGGGGGAGATACAATTTAAGAGCCAAAAGATGTAACAATATTAACAAAATCTTTGACAACAATAACACGCATTTCCAGGGAAACATAGACATTTTTACTCCCAATCTTCTAATTTTTCGAAATTGTAATTAAAACCTTTTAATTGAAGAAATTGTCCGTGCTTTGATCAGTTCTTTGCAGTTTCTCTCATATTTTTAAAACTTTTTTTTGAAATGAACAATAAAACTCCAGCAGTGAATTGGACCTGATTCAGAACATAATGGCTTTAACCTTTCATAGGGTAGTGGCTGTATGATAACCACCTATCATAAGAACAATTTATATTATTAATGTAACTGATGGGTCAAACTTTAAACCTAATTATAACAAATTTTCTGGATCTCTTTGATCTACAAAAAAAAGCAACAAGAAGAAAAAGTAGTAAACAAAAAAACAAAACAGAAACTGTAAAATAATCACAAGCTAAAACAAAATAAACGGACACAAACCCTCCCCCAAACCACTAGTTTCCGACCTATTGAACCCATGGGCCATAGGGTCCATGACGGTCGAATCCATGTCCTTAAGGAAGAAATGAAAGAAACGTATAGTTTCTTAAAGGAACGGAGAGAGATTTTAAGCCAGGAATATAGCTTAACATTGTGCAAGCGACTAGGGACAGATGTTCCTTAGATGAGATCACCCCACTCAACATTTCAGAGAGGGCTGGTCACGAGTATTAATAACTGAGTGGAAATTTCCACCGTGATAGAAAGAGAAGCCTGAATCGGAATTCAAGCTGACGTTGCTGGATTTTGACAACGTCGCATATGCACCAGAAGAGGAATAATTAAAATTAACACGTTTACGAGCATAATAATGAGTAAACAAGCACAGCACAGTGAATCATTTTGAATGAGAGATTTTTCAGTATAGAGAAACCATGTAATAATTGTGCAGAAATAAACTGCAGACGTAAGACGACGTCATAGGGGAATTACCTAAGCCTCTGTGGAGGGGAGAGAGCAAAAAGAATGCAACACCCACACAATTGAGGACGAGAAATTAATTAATATCTCCGAATTGCACGATCGATTCTTAGGTGCAATAAGATCATTTGACATTGGGAAGACGAGCTTTCGGAAGGTATAATTTTTATATTTGTGGCACCATTATTTTAGAAGTTGACCACAGGAAAGGCTTGAGTCTTATTTTTTTGTAGTAAAACAGTATAAAGCTTCGGGCGTTTCCAAGCCAATCATGCAGTTCACGACAGACTCCGTGAGGGGAGGTGCTGTATCACATCACACCGAATGCAGTATTCAGACAGCCTGAGGGCACGTCACTGTGTCGCATCGCACAAGCAGTTACAACGAGCACTCCGTGACCGGAGGTGCTGCATCAAAGTCTTCAAACGTATGAACCTCAGGGGAGGTCATACTGTGCAACAAGTATAAGCACCGAATGCAGTATTCAGACAACCTGAGGGCACGTCATTGTGTCACATCGCATGCAGTCCTACGAGCATTCCGTGAGGGGAAGTGCTGCTCCACGACGTATAAGTAGTCATTCCGACAGTCCGTGAGGGGACGTAACTCTGCGTTACATCGATAACAGCTACCAGTACTCCTTGAGGGGAGAAACGCTGTTTTACACCGCCGAAGCAAGATCCGATAGCCACAGGCGTCACAGTAGTAACGACTTGCTTGCTTCCATAAGGAGCAGCCAATACGAAATTTTAAAGTATCGCCGCAGTGAAGTATTAGGAAAATCCTAATTATAGGATTTAGGCCCGACTGTATACAAGTTAAAGTGAAAATTCGCAAGATATAGTCATAGCAGGCTGCGAACGTCGGACTTAAAGGCGATAGGTCGTTAAATGTACGAACGAATAGATCATAATGTACGGAAGTATCGTACCAGACAGATAAACTGTTATTTAAATTGAAGCAACCTAAAAGGGAAGAACAGAATAAGGTTCGAACGTAGGAGTGTTAAAACAGTTCAAACAAAGAGGATAGGAGACTATAAACATTAACTCCAGAAAGCAGGCGAACAATTCTAATAGTACTAGAATCGAGAAGTGCTAGCTGCTATAAACTGAATCTATAGGTCTTAGAGGAGACCTCGATCCATATAGACTTTCGTTAGGATCGATAGACAGATCTACAGACAAGCCGTTCAAGCTAGATAAATAGCCGGTTATCCAGGATAGGAATAGCAGAATTGAACTCCAGGGAACAGTAGATGTTTCGGGACTTTTGCATTCTTCAGAATAGGAAGCCGACATCGGATAAATTCCACCCTTGGAAACGGGAATTTAAGAAGATCACGTGTGAAAGGCTCAGAAATACGGCCTAGTGATCGAGTCATTGTGAAGTGTAAAATAATCAAGATTGAGTGTTAAATAATATTTTAGTGTTTATTATGTGTTCAAAAGGGACACATCATTATATAAAAATGTCGTCAATATTAAGTGTGTTAGATATATGTTTATTTGTGTTTTTACGTAAGATGAATACCTTTAATATGGTGTAAAAAGTTCAAAGTGGGCCCAAAAATGAAACACCGCACCAGATTTAAGATCAGGGGATGATCTGGAAGATATGTAAGTACTAAATTCATTTTTATTTTGGTGTCAGAAATTAGTTGTGTACAAAACCCACCGGAGTTTTGGAGTGAAAGGGATGTGTTTAAATAAATAAATATTGAATAATCAAGAACACGGTCTGAACAATAATAAAATAAATAGAGAAATTATGAATAATTATGTAGAGGTAATATGTGAATAAAGGGTTAATGTATTTAACAAATGTCATAAGAGCAAGCGAAATATCATTTAATTATCATGAAAGACATTGAAATAAAGTAAAGTTGAGATATGAAAGAAATAGCTTTTGAGCTTGTATAAAGAATAAAGATAATAATAATAATAATAATTAAATATGGAAATGTTAAATAAAAATCAAATAAATTGATATGAATATGAGAACGTTAAGCCTTAACGTATGTGTAAAAGATGAGGTTCAATGGAATATTTTAAAACAGGGAGCGATTTATCGACCATGGAAAGATTAATATGTGAATTAAAATAATATGAATTGTTACTAAAGAGATTTTATCAGTTCTTGGGAAGGCATTTTCGGCTTAAAATAATGCATAGCGCATAATGAGCGCAAATATAATATTAAAGTGTCACGCTAGGAAAGCGTAGTGGTTAAATACTTGGTACATTACTTATGGAGGGTAGTTGATTGCAGTGAATTGATAATTGTGTAAGTCCTCTATTAGTGACATAGTATCACGAGGCATTGTGTATGTATTTAAAAAGGGAGCTAATATATGGTATTATTGAGCGTATGTCATATGGGCCACGGCCGACTCTAAATCGCATTTTGTATAAGCCCTCTGTATGGGATTGGTTCCCGAGGCACCTGAAGAGATTCGAATGCAGGATCTTCTTATGATAAAAGCCCCTGTAATTCTCCGTCGTCGTATGTGTATTTAATCTTCCCAATCAATGAGGACCCTCTCATAATTAATAAATGCCAAGGATATAAAAATGGTCTTTGAACCAAAGAATAGTTGTTTGAATGTTACGGTACAGTAAAGCCCGGTCTCCCCAGAACTGGATATAATGGGAAGGTTTGTTTTGAAAGCCTTGGAAACAAGATACTAACGTGGAGTTAGACTAGGGGTCGCCGTCACCCTTCGTGTCATAAATCGCACCCGAGTAAAAGTGTCTAGCTCTCTTAAAGTGAGAGGGACCAGGAACCGTCTCGTAAGCTGTTGTAAAGAGAATAAATACACCAGGAGTGTTTAAAGTTGTAAACGACCCGGGCGTTGAACCGAGGTCCTTAAAGATGGATATTTCGTTTGCCGGTTCAGATCGTAGTTTCTTATATGAGAATGGTCTATTAAGACATAAGAGATAAATAACAATCCCTATTGTAATAATGTATGGACGTGGGATTCCACGAGTTGATTGAAGGCAACTGAGTTCGGGAGTAACTATAGTTTTTTGACTGTGTCAAGTACCTTCACGCTCTGGAGTACACAATTGATTTTCTGATTACCTTAATATATTTGTGAAATAAAGAGAGATGATAACAACTGAATGTGTGGACATGCCCAAAATATTGAATTAGATAATTAACATAGATTTTAAATATAATTATATATTTGTTTTTGAGAAATAAGAAAATATAAAAGCTAGTGTTTGAGGTGTACAAGAATGACACCGTAATAATGTAAATGCATGGAGCCAAAGAGCTCGGAGTTATGTAAACTTAATGTTAGTGCTTTATGGATGTGAGATTAAGTAAGAATTGTTGGTTTATGTGGAAACCACAGGTTTTGAATACAATATTTGTTTATTTTGTTTGTGATCCCTTGTTCATTTGGAACAAGCAGTTGATATTTGGGTCAGTAATTAAATTGTTTAAAATGTTTGTAGCGCCATTAATTTTATTAATTAAATGTGTTTAAATAGGAGTTGATTTTGTTGTTATTTTTGCAAGTGTATCCTCTAATTAATCCAAATATGTGGGTCACAGAGTGGGGGAACTTACCGCTGCCCCGAAATCCCGAATTGAGCTACGCTGGTATACTGTGATTGGCATATTTCTTGCTAAATGGGCACACTATGGAGGGTTAATTCACATCTTTATAAAACTCTTTGGCCTTAATGAAAATTATAAAATAATGCTTAATTAATAGTTGCGAAAATGACTGAGGTTCAATTTGTAGCAGCACTAAAAACAAAGCGAAAAGTAAAAACAAATTCCTATAAATATGGGAGATATGAGGCAAACAATAAAGGCAGTACAAAGAAATGAAAGAAAACGTTTTGAATATAATCTTTGTTTCTGGTAGCAAAGATGTTTCCTTTATTGCTGTTGTCCAAGATTTATGACAAATATAGTTTTCGCAACTGATTTTTGCCTGTGTCCTTAAGAGCGAGTCTAGTGACAACCCACAGGAGGTGCCGCTGGCCAACAGCGGAGCACACAACTGGTTTATCTACTAGTATTGTGACGCGGCCAAGCTCTATGCACAACTGACAATTCACGTGTCAACGCGCATGCTCGAGAATTTGAGTCTCGCAGACTGTATGGTAACCCGATGCGCAACTGTCCAGTTATAATTAAATTAATATCGTTATTCTTTTTTGCTCCTTGAATTGTATCATTAAACACCAATTAATAACAATAAAATATTTTACAATACCCCTTCAGTTGTAGAAACCTCTATTCATGGCACTACGATTACGATTGTGCCATTTGCAAGTAAGAATCCGAACATACGTACGTCTAAAAGACGCGTTGCACAATGCGTAGCACACCGGGTTTATCGTGCTGTTTATATAGCACAAATAGTAGAAGAAATCCCACAGCTCTTGGGGTATACATTTCGTACACGCCGTTAACGGCTTTAGAAGCACCAGAATATTATATGGCGTCCATGTGATTATGAATGTTAAAAGAATTGCCGATAATGTTTTTGCTGCTTTCTTATCGGCTTTTTTTTCTTGCGTCTTTTTCTTTTTCTTTTGTTGATGTTGTTGGAGTTTAGGTCCTGCGTTTGTTACCAATGATTTTGGACCTCCTGCTAATTGTTTAGGAATTATTTTGGCGTTGAGAGGTATACGGACGTCCGGCATCTGTGAAGGTCTTCTGTTGATGGCTGGTGAGACTGGGTATCCACCGGCAGGATGTAGACTCAGGGTATACTCCATGCCCATGCTGGTAGAACTGTCCACTCTGCCTGATAGTCGCTGCATGCCTCGGATTGGGGTCATTGAACTCGGCGCTGTGTCATCAGCGATCATCTTGATCGAAGGTTGGTCTCCTACCCCAGAGCCGTCACAGCTCGCAGAGTCCGGTGGGAGACGGATTAAGATTGTGTACACCTAGAGGAACAAACAAAGAATTCAGGTATCATTTCATATTTTACCAGGGCCAATAGTTATACAACACAGAGGCGTATCTACAATTTTTTCAAGAGGGAGGGGGGAGGAGGGGGGGGGGGGGGGCAGGGCAGACTATCTTGGAAAATTGTGAGTGTCCTCAGAGGATTGTGACCGCAAAATACTCAGAAATATCAACCAGTATCTTAGAGCATATAACTTTGTGTAATTATTTTAGATAAGAGTTAATTGTAAAATTCTAAGTTTATATAGCCTACAAATAGTGGCAATACAAAAATGTGGTAAAATACGGGTACAACACACAAATAAAATTTTATACTTAATGGATTTTCTATTATGGTAAATATCTAAATATTTGTCAATTTATTGAGCAGCAAGGTAAACATTTTTTTAATTTATTTTAAATTTATTTTTTAACAAATTGATAATATATTTCTCAAAAGTACCGTACTGTGGAATTCTCAATTTAGCCTCACAAAGCTCAGTGTACCCCGTTCCAGCCCTCAGACCAGAATTAAAATTTCATGGCAGAGCCGGGAATCGAATTCGGACCTCCGGGGCGGCAGCCAATAATGCTAGCCACTATATCACGAGGTAGTCTAATTTCAATCTTAATATTGTTTATAACTTAGCCAATAAGTTAGGATTAGAGTACAACCAAATTTACAATTATTTTATGCTTCTACCAAACCAACATATCCTTAACTTTTATTGATTTTTTCGTGGGGGTGGAAGGGGGGGGGGTGCTGGAGCCCCCATAGTTCCCCCCTTTTATACGCCCCTGATACAACAATGTACTGCATATGAAGGAAATATTCCAGCAGATCTAAAATACGAAGTAGAGGAGCTTCCAAGCAATTTTCAGGATTCCCTTTATAATTGATACTAGCGTTACCCGTCGCGGCTTCGCCCGCGAATATTCTAGTTGTAAAGAGTACACTTAGCAAAATCTCAATCATGAATACTATGACTGATTTATCCTTGGTATGAATGATCAGACTTTATCAATTCAGCTACTGGTGCAGTGGTTAGGGGTTTTTCATTCCTTCATATGTATATTAGAGCGAAGTTAGTTTTCTGGGAATATCACAGACACTGTTAATTTAAGGGCCTTTAAATGCGGTTTTCGGAGACCCTTTATAGTCGGGTAAAAAAATACCTTTCGTGCCACACTCACACGTAAAAATGCGTGAAAGAATTCTAGAGTGCCCCTTGACCCCCTTAAGCGCATTATACTGTATGTATTGATGAATTTTACAGCTTAATTTGGTTCAGTGATAACCTTATAACCGTCTGGAAACGTTCACAGTAATGTAATAATTGGAATTGCATTGCGTCTTACAGAAATAGATGGACCTGTGAGATTCTGTTACCATCGTTACCGTGTTGCATTCTTTCATTATTTCATTGTAAATATACATGTTTTAAGGTATTTACTTAATTGTGAGGCATTTAAAGAGTAAGTGAGTGCGTTTCGCGTACGCATTGGATTATGCTGAACCTTTAGGTACCCCATATGTGTAGGTTGGTGTTAATGGGACCTTATTTTCGGTACAAAACTGGAATGGGACCTTAGCAGAATAATATAGGGAGGGATGATGAGACTTACCGATATGATTAGGTTTCTTTCTCTACGAACTAATATCTGGCAACACCGCAATGTGAACTCGTTATGTATGCAGGTATTGCAGAAGATTTCGCTTCGTGAATCACTTATTTTTTCAATAATGCTGCATTGCGTGTAGCAGATAGACCTTATGATCTGGATAGAGCCGCTGTCGATTGAATTCTAAGAAGGGGCAATTTATTCAGAAGCTAAAATGAAGTATTTCAGACGTTAATAATGTTACTTACAAATATGTTTTAGTCCTTCTACATAGCCTACTTTCTAAAACTATAACATAATACAAATTCACAAATACAACAACACCACTTTCATATGAGTACATTATTAACGAGTTTGCCATTAAGAAATCTATGTAAATTTGAACATCAAGATTACGTGGGGTGAGTTGTTTTAGAGAAGTTTGTGTATTTTTCAACAAATAAACCAGTAATTAACTACGTTTTGTGTAATTTCTTTTCACCATGTAGGACAACTTAATTAAAATTACGAAAAAGATAGTCATTAGTATTAAAATATAAAAATAAGGTATAATAGTGATCTCCAAGAACAAATTTATTAATGAAGTTTGAAACCCATTTTATTTTTAACGGATTTTAAAAGAAGAAAGGTACTCATCGACACTAGCGATGAAATTTCAGCAAAGTTATCCTATTTTCTTGAAACTGATATCACGGATGCTAAGGATATAAACTAGTGGATTTCTGGCATAAAATAATCAAAAATAAATTTCTGGGAGTTTTTTTCTAAGTTTTTTTTTAAATAACAAGAATTTTTGGGACGTAATATCTCTGCTCCTGTTCAATATAAAATACTCATTGTTGCTTCAGATTACTTAACAATACGTTCTGAGTGTTGCTTAGCAGAATAGTTTTCGTAGCTTCCATAGGGCCAAATTTATTAATGTTTCTCTAAAAATTCAATTATTCTCATAGAGGAAAAAAAATGTAATTTCAGGGGTCCGGACCCTTAATTCCAATGTAATTGTATTATTCTGCCATACAACATAGCTGCATTATTTAGCTACAATTTCGTTTTTAAATGAAGTTAATATCTCTATTCTAAGTGTAGATTTCATCTGCCAAAGTAATGACAAATACTGAAAAAAATGAAACTTAAGAGAAAGTCACTTAAAGTTGAGACACACATTTAGAATAAAGTAGCTTACTTCTATTGCTCCTAAAAGCCTCCTGATGCATAGGTGGTGCCTTCTTCTTGGGATTTTATGTCAATCTTGTGCTTCCTCCTCGACCGTAAGTATCTCCGACGTTGTTTTTGCTCCGGAGTACACCGCTTCAGAGCCACAGTAATGTGCTCCTTATCTGCAGCACCTACGCCGGACACTGTATACTTGCCTGGATTGATCCCAGCCTTCTTAAGGATGTCCAGTTCTGACGTACAGCCGTTGTTAAAGTGGCAAATACTGTCCATTACTCCAAGATACAGGGTTTTTCGTGTTTGATAGCCACTCATCTTACATGATAATAATATAGAAATGGCCCAGCCCAATCTCTTATTAGCTACTTCGTTTATGACTAAACTGCTACATGTCAAACATTCAGGGCAAGCTACAAATGAAATCATAGTCTGTAGACATTCTAAACAAAACAGAACGTTCCCAGAACAAAAATTAACATCACTAAATACGTCATTATTTACAATGTCTGAACCTAACCTATGTGAATCACTTTTTGGCACACGATTATTCACTCTATCAGTAACACTGCTATTTTGAAATACCGTAGGTGTCTTAGCGTGTTGATTCCCCTGCAACACGCCTGATTTCCTTCTCTTTTGCGTACGAGACTTGGAGCCCATCTTTCAAAATATATAACATAAAGACCACAATACCACATGTACAAAATAACTACCTCTCACATGGCCACATGGCAAGGAACAAAACTTTCTTCCTTTATTTCGTAAAGGAATACAACATGGTTAGTGCTGCCATCTGCTTCCCGCCAGTGAAACTAATTTCTGAGTATGAGAAATAAAGCATTGAAACACATCCCGCGCTTTGAATGAAATAATATTGAAATATCAAGCCAGAAACGTCAGTTTGTCAAAGTGACAACTGCTGAAACACGTGTGCACCGATCATTTAAATGTAAATAAATAAGCTAAATAACAAGAAAACATATATAAATTATACCTTTCTGGAAACTAGATAAAACATACTTTCGTATGGGCCAATAAAAGAAATTCCAAAATTTTCTTTAAAATGGCTGTATGGAGGGTCGATGAGTACCTTTACAAGTAGATAACTAATATTCATTATATGATTTATTATGTAAAGCATTAAAATTGTAGTTTTATATAAACTAAATGAACTTTATGTTTAAAAAAGTTGAAAACGCCAATGAACTCTATCCTTTTGTTGTATAAAACAAATGTATTAAGCAAATATGAACTATAGTGGGGGCGGCAAATGGACTTGAGCCTATAGGCGGCATATTCTTAAATCCGACCCTGGGAATGAGGAGGCATTGGATCGAGTTGGAGAAAGTAGGAGGCTGTTACATACCATCCATACAAGGAAGAGGGACTGGCTTGAGCTCTGGCTGCGAAGAGAGTGTTAGCTGAGGGATGCTCTCAAATGATCAGTAAACGGAAAGAGAGGAATAGGACGGAGAAGGTACCAGCTGGTGGTTAGTGTCAAGATAGCAGGAAATTACCACCAAAGAGAACGGCTGAAGACAGGACTGCATGGGGAGCTGCTGTGTGAAATCCTGCCTAAGGGCAGAACACGTTATCTTCTTCTTCTTCTTCTTCTTCCTATCGTTCTCCCGCTGGTGCAGGGTCCGCTTTTTTGGTCATTGACCTCCATTTTGTCCGGTTCCGTGCGTCAGCTGTATTTAGGCCGGTAATTTTTAAGTCACCATTTATAGTGTCTTGCCAACGCTGCTTCGGTCGTCCTCTGGGGCGAAGGCCTTCAACCTCAAAATGAAGGACAGAGTTAGTAACAGTATCAGGCGCTGCACGCAGGGCATGGCCATACCATCGGGGCCGTTTCTCTCTCATTTTGTCCACAATTGGGGCGACACCCATTTGCTCCCAGATTGTGTCGTTTCTGACATGGTCAATAAGGGAGATGCCCATTGTCCAACGAAGCATTCTCATTTCCATGGCGTGCAGGTGACTTTCTGAAATTTTGTCGGTTGGTCGACATTCAACGCCATACAGCGCAACTGGCCGTACCACTGTCCGATATCTCTTCGATTTGAGACGAAGTGGCATTTTCTTGTCGCAAAGCACACCCGTGACCTCCTTCCACCGCAACCAGGGTGCGTTTACCCTGGCTCTTACTTCATCATTGAAGTTGCCATCACTCTGAAGACGAGATCCAAGGTACCTGAATCATACTGTCTTGACTAGATTTTGTCCAGCGACATGAATGGTACCGTCGCTTGGGTTTAACTCCAGATACTCCGTCTTTTTCACATTCAGACATAGGCCATACTGGGAGAGGTGGTTATTCCAGTCTTCAACTTGACATTGGAGTTTTTCACGAGTGTCATCTGCAACCATTATATCATCTGCATACAGAAGGATCCAAGGAACATTCCTTTGCAGGTCACGAGTGATGGTGTCCATCACAAGAACAAAAAGGGACGGTGATATTGCTGAGCCTTGGTGGACGCCGTCATTTACAGGAAAGTTTTCCGAGGTGCCAACAGCACAACGTACTCTACTGCTGGTGTTCGTGTATAACATCTTTACCACATTTACAAATGACTCTGGCACACCATGGTTGCGGAGCGCATACCAAATCAACTCATGAGGAACACGATCGAAGGCCTTTTCAAGGTCAAGAAAGGCAATATGCAGAACACGTTATAATAAATAATAATATACTCACGGAATCACTGGAGACAGATCTTGCCGCCAGCCTGTTGGATGTTGGTAAACTCCTCGAGTCGTAGTGTTGAAGATGTGAGAGGTGGGCCTGACGGGTCGGGGTTTGTTGTTGGGGATTGGACCCCGCGTACGGGTCTCTTATTACATTGAGAGAGGTGCACCTCGAGACACTGGATTGTAGAGGCGTCTCCACGCTGACTGGAGTGGCATAGCCCATGTCGCTAGGGGTGTCCTCGTAGTCTGGTTCCATAGGCTCGTCTTCTCGTCCACTGTGCCACCACACGATACACCAGCCGCGGATCCACGCCCACGTCAGCGGCCGGGCCTGGAAAACATCCCAACATGCATTTAGTGATGATGGAGGTTTCATTTGAGTGACTTGGACTTCGCTACCCTATGGCAATAAAATGGACAGCTATACATAGGGCAAACAAAAAGACGCGTATTTACAGGGTCTTTATATTTGCTTGACAAGGACATTCTCACTCACGCGCTCCGCCAGTGACGCCTCAGTTGCTTGTCGCCGGACGCTCATATGTTCGGCAGAATACAGTGCTTAAAATCAGTATCATGCATTTTTACTCACCATGTTTACAGTAGATGCTGAAAATGTTTCCCATCCGCTGCGAAACATAATCGGCATCTCATTTTGAAGTTTCTGGTTACTCCGGTTAATTTAGCTTCAGTAAGGAAATAGGCCTAACGACCTATACGTCTATTTTTATTGTTCACTGAACCTGTACGTTTGAATCGCTTAGCCAGTTGTTTTATTGTGATTGTGTATAGTGCTGTAATGAATGATGTGAAATATTCGTTACTTGAACGTATATATCTGCACAATACGTACATAAAGTGCAGGATATCGTGCGCTAGAACAAGACAAAAGTTTCGAGTGAAATTTCCAGGGAGACCCATTCCTATAAATTGGACAATAAAACAACTGGTTAAGAGATTCAAATGTACAGGTTCAGTAAACAATAAAAATAGATGTAAATGTCGTTAAGCCTACTTCATTACTGAAGCTAAATTAACCGGAGTAACGGGAAACTTAATAAGGAGATGCCGATTATGTTTGGCAGCGGATGGGGAACATTTTCAGCATCTACTGTAAGCATGGTGAGTTAAAATGCATGATACTGATTTTAAGCACTGTACTCTGCCGTCTATTGACGTCCGAAACGGGGGAGGAGCTTACGGTCAGCTGTTTGCAATATGGCGGCGATATAGTGACGTTAAGTAATTGGGTGTGCGTTTGTTATGGCTTGAAATTTATGATGGCAAAATACTACATATTTCCTTTCATTGATAGAAATATTTTTATAATCAATTTAAATGCAGTGCCTAATTACTACCAGTTAAAAATATTACCCACATGTAGATAGTTAATTTACTGTCTGCCGTTACATAGGCCGATATGAAGCCTGTACTTGGGAGCCTAGCGGTATCGATGTTTTTATTAATTTCACAATATATATATCTCACATAACACAAAGGACGACTCCCTGATAATAAATTGAATCAAGCAACCCTGAATTTGCATGAATGTTTTGGGTTCAAAGAAGCGTTACTTGGGATGCTCAAATCATACTTCAATATTGCAAATATTGACCTACATACTTGCTGTTCAAAGGCAAGAATGTTAAATTATTAATCTCTTGCCACAGGCAAGTTAAAATGGAGACATCCTCTTTATCAATATATTTAATTAAATATTTAAAATACAGACATTTAACATAGCTGGAGTCTCCATTTGAACTTGTCATAAGCAAACGGAACAGATCAAAAACTACACTTTAAGCCAAACCAAATTCACTCCTCAGATCGACATAAACCATAATACCAATTAAAACCTATACAAAACATACTCTCCTTACTGTTGTACAACTTTCAAACCAACTATTCGCACTCAAAACTGTAAAACCCTGAAATGGGAACTAATTAAAGTTAGAATAGCCTAGGCCGATCCGGTCTCCTGCTACATTACCGCATATGTATACTTAACATCACTATAACTTCAAAATTACGGCTAAGTAACCTATCTGCCTGAGTAGTATAGGTGTTGCCGGCCTGCCTGGGACGATGGGTCACCAAACCGGTACTTAAAACTAAGATTTTACTCATTAATCAACTAAATTCAACAGTAGGGAGAAGTTTTCTAACCATTCGGCTATTGTCAATCGGAAGAACCCCTAAAATAAGTTTACGAAGAGCGGATTACATTCATTGTACGGCACAGAAGTAATAGGCTATAAGTATATCAGTATTTTTGATGTAGGTAAATCCATGTGAATACAAATTAGAGACAATAACTAACAATAATCAACAGTACCGGTGGAAAGAAGTCGTCTTCACAAAAATGCAGACTGCACACTGTCATGTAACATGTAACACGTTTTCCAATTGACAGCGCCGAAGCCCATCTTACTCTCTGAACTTTTTGTACAGGAAAGTAGTGAAGATATTTCGTAGCCGTTTTATACGATTTGCAACCGTATACAGAACAGTACCTCCTCGAATTTGACAAATTTCTTTCTGTTTCCATCACGACGTCAGCGCTTCACCATCTAAATAAATCTCACCTGTCACAATGTTACAGCTTCAACATTCTGCCGCGTGGCTGCGCCATCCAACTTTTCTGACGTCAATATGAGCGCCCGGCAGCGGGCAACTGAGGCGTCACTGGCCGAGTGCGTGAGCGAGAATGTCCTTGCCAAGTAAATATAAAGACCCTGTATTAGGATATCAGGGCACATTCGAAACACAAAACAAGTAAACCACAGATATGCAATAGCTGAATCACGGCCAACGAGAAATACTGGCCCTGGTGCGCTTTCGTGACGTCAGCAATGTAGTGCTGTTGCGCCACTTCCGGTAGGGTTATATATAACGGGAACATAAACCGTATTGTCTACAAGATGCTGAAATCACAGAATACTTAACCCATTTCATATCAGAACACGCTGTAAAAAGCATTGACCCAACACAACCATGGCTTCTGGCAAAACATACATGATAATTACAACTCAAGTCTTACACTGATCAATCTTATGAAGTCCAATACTTAGACACAATTTACTTATTTATTCATTAATCTAAGTAGAACCAGTAGATCACTTATCTTTAATCGTTGTAGTTGATCAGAAGTTAATACTTTTCAGGAGTATGTAATCTCTCCCTGGCGGTTGCTTGTTAATTATGTGGAATTACTTGACGGTTACAAAGCGTGCAGGAAGGTTATGAAAAGCTATGAATAGTGCCGGACAATGTATGCATGTATAGTTGAACGATATACATACATGTATCAAACGTTTTTGTAATAGAAAGATATTCACGAACATAATATTCTATGGTCTTCGTCTTACTGCCGGTGTGGTAGACATCTTGTCTGCATCATTGAACCTGTATAAATGCTGGTATTCATTTACCACTTGTCTTCATAGAAGGTATTGATATGAGTCGTTAGTCGGTGGCGAGTGTATTCCGCAGATCTCTTCTATAAGCGTATTAATTTCTGTTCCGCCCCTTAAAATAACAATAACTAAGTAATACTTTCACTGCAAGTTTCTTTGATGTAATTAAACTCATGTCCACATAAGTTACTCACAACGAAGGTCATAGGCTCTACAACTCAACTTACTGTACTCGTTGCAGCTATTAAAGACACAACAAATCCTTGAATACTAGTTCGAGTGGATATTTGTTACGAGTAATTTCAATATGCAAATAGGTTATCTATAGCTGGCGTAGTTTTGTAAACCTATGCAGTATAATTTTTCGTGCTTGAAAACACATGGAACATCTAAACTGAGTCCATTTCAAGAAGATTGATATAAAACATCGCATTTCAGCTGCTTATGAATTGCTCTCGACTTAAACGTACAAGCACCACCAAGCACTACATTGCCTACGTCACAAAAGGATTAGGTTTACGAGCCTGTCACTCTCGTTGGGCGTTAAACCCGAGTGTAGGTGGCAAGGCCTGTACAGGCGAGCCAGGAAGAATCGAAAAACAATTCCGTCTGCCTGCGTAGTTGAACATAACGGCGCGTCTGTGTGGTTCACCCAACACCTGCACTGGTTTAAGCTCAGTTGAAGCAGGACAAGCGTGGGAAGAGGGCCTTGCCTTCTGTCTATTTGTTTTATAAGAGGAGTACTACTAGGTAGCTGTTAGCATTTCGTGCAGAGGAATCGCAGTTCTCATAATTGTACCCTTCTTTTGGATTAAAGGGGACACCAATGAAGGCAATTTTTGGTACATTGGTTCACTCATCCTCAAGTAATTACGGTGGTCTCCTTCTTCTCCACTCAATTCTTTTTTTTTTTCGTCCTGTGGTCTCCTGAGAGGCTGAGTGCAGGTCTTTCTAGTCGACGCCCGTGGGCGACCTGCGTGTCGGTATGAGAGATGGAATGGATGAAGATGAATGAAACTGGGCAAGGATGTGGAAGGAAGCGGCCGTGGCCTGTTAGAGGGTACCGTCCGAGCATTTTCCTGGTGTTGAAAATGGGAAACCACAGAAAACCATTTCAAGAACGGCTGACGGTGGGGCTCGAACCCACGCGTCTACCGAGTCAGCAGAGAGCTTGGCCCCATGGCCTAATGCTGCGCTTTAGCCAGCGTAGCCACTACTGTCGGTAATTCTTTTAATAATTTGACGTGTGTGTAGCGATTACTTCTCAACAACCAGTCTTTACACCATGAGTTGCGGGGTTTCCTTTGTTTTTTTTTAACTAGTTGCTAACGATACACCAACCAACGTGATCGCGTCACCATCTCGCCGTGACGATGCCATGAGGTCAACCGATGGGCAGACCGTACCGTGTATGAGGTCGTTGCCTGTACAGGTTTACCTGCGCAGGCCAACGGCACAGTACGTCTCCGGTATATCGGTACGTGTATGCCCAGCCTTTCAATGCCGTAAGGCCGGAACTGTTCCTAAAGTTCCTATATATAAAAAACAGGATTATTAGAGAGGCAATAGAGATCATGAAGCATCCCAATAATTTCAATCGCGAAGACAGATTCAGGTTTGGCAACACGTGGAATGTTCTCTTAGCGCGTGATTGGATGGGGCTCAGACCAATCAGGGAGCAGCGTGACGTCAATGGCGATCAAGCAAGCACGTCCGAGTAACAACGACTGGTCAGTTTGAGTACAGACACAAACTCGTACCGATGATTAAGGCTGCTGCAATGACAGTCGAAACGTCGAGATAAAATCACACACGATGCGGCTCCATCATGAAAGTGTAGGTAATATAGTATAACTACTAGTCGACCAAAATATTGTGTGCACGCGAGTTTGAAGGTTGTTTGTGAAGTAACCAATATACCTACATAAAATCCAATAACATCATCATTTTCGTCGTTCTATTTTACGTTAGTTCATGTAGGTTTGTAATTTTTAATTCATATTTTAATATTTTTTCTATCGCAATTGAAACACAAAAAGTGCCCGTTTTTAAGCGTGTTTCAACCATGCGTCACATTTAAGAATTATTATCACACAAACCCGTCATCAGATCGAATCCAAATTTTAACACAATATACATTGGAATGTTGTATAACTGAATTATTAATTTCAAAATTTTGTGTGTTCAAGAACGAAAGTTATCATGTTTGTAAGGTAACTTATTCTCGGCTCGGGGTGGTTGGAAAATGTAGTTCTTGGTCGTGTTGTAATCCTTATACATCAAAACTTTATGCTGTATGACTGTGAAATACGTAAATTAATTCACTTATTTTATATCGGTTTGTATTTGTACGGGGAATTAAGACATGGTTCACCAGTTAGCCGCTCCGGGAAAAGTTACCTTACAAAAATGATAACAACTTTCGTTCTTGAACACACAAACTTTTGAAATTAATAATCCAGTTATACAACATTCCGATGTATATTGTGTTAAAATTTGGATTCGATCTGATGACGGGTTTGTGAGATAATACTTCTTCAATGTGACGCATGGTTGAAACACGCTTAAAAACGTGTACTTTTTGTGTTCCAACTGCGATAAAAATATTAAAATATAAATTAAAAATTCTAAACCTACATGAACTAACGTAAAATAGAACGACGAAAATGATGATGTTATTGGATTTTATGTAGGTCTATTGGTTACTTCACAAACAACCTTCAAACTCGAGTACACATAATATTTTGGTCGACAGTAACTTTATATTATTATGCATAAAACCTTCATTTGAATTAAAAAAGCCATATCTTTACAAAAAATTACTAAAATGTTTTTTCTTATAATCGTTTCGGTGTGCTATGGACCACTGTCTTTTCCCTCGTTCTTTCACATTGGCTCAGTGTTCGCACATTCTTCTTCGGTGAGCTTCCTTTCGTTCTTCGGTCCACTTCTTGCCAGTTTTCAATATAGGTTTAGGCTGAAAACTCTGTATCTCCCCAAGTTTCTCTTTCAAAGTGTCTCGTTCCAAGATGTCCTCATGTGATATCCCCAGTACTTGTAGGTCTTTTTCCACCTCTGTAAACCAGATCTATGTGGTTTTCTTTCCCACAAAGTAGGCACAGATTCGATTGGACAATCTTCCGGAGCTCATTCGTGTTACATGGCCATAAAAGGAGAGTCTTCTTTTGCGTTTGGTGTCCGTTATTTTCTAAAAAGTACTATTATTTATTATTATTATTGTTATAAGAAAGACAGTATTTCCTTTGAAACAGATCTGAAAATATAAAATTCAATTCATAAATTCAATCTCCAACATAAATAATGTATGCAAATACAACTTCTATATTCGGTAAGTGCCAGGAGCATAATTCATTATTCTCCATATCGCACAATAATATTGTTTTTTAATTTGATTCATACCTCGCTTTGTATTTATTGCTGGCACTTCCATAAATTAAATGTGTATCTACACATACAATCGAGAGACAGTAACAATTCAGGACAACATACCACAATATATATTTTGGATATTTTTGAACATCCATTTTTGATGATACATAGGCCCTACTAATTAATTTTATATTTTCAGATCTTTTTCAAAGGAAATACTGTCTTTCTTATTATAAACTAGCAACCTGCCCCCGGCTTCGCCCGGGAACAGTTATGAATGCATTGCGTGATAAGCGCGCTTTCTTCGATGTCAATGAACTACGGATATTATCCGTTTTACGTCTCGGCATGATGGATTAAAATCACTGACTGGACTCTTAATTATATTATCATGGAGATGGATGTGCAACGAATCCTTTTCAGACGTAATTTAAGAATGGCGAGGTGCATGAAACACAAATCGCCCTTCTGTCCAATCTTAACTTGACTGTGAATTTTGCGGAACACTTCCAGGGAAATTCCAAACACAACCACTCTTCTCTGAAGTCTTAACTCAACACGACTCGGCAGTTTGCTGCTGACTGAATCTGGGGTAATAGGCTCGCCTATAGCTGGGCTGTAACTGGGGGTGATAGGCTTGCCCCTAGCTAGCTCGTAAACTGTCACCTCAGTAATTGAATGGAGATTGTTGGAAGAAATGGAAACGTAAACGCACTTATAGAGGGCGATGTATTGAAGATAGAGATATGTTCTCGCGGACGTTTTTGTAGAACTTTTAATGCTGAACAATTCTTACACTCATAGTATTTAGATATTATTAATGGTTTGCCCAGCGTAAGCTTAAATAGCGCACGGACGCCAGGTTTTTTTTTTTCGATTTTTAGCCTACTTTTCACATTTTGCAAAAATGAGGAAAAAGTAGTCTTATGAGATCGATCCGGGAAAATGTGTGTCTGTCTGTCTGTCTGTCTATCTGTCCTTCTGTCTGTCTGTCCTTCTGTCTGTCTGTCTGGCTGTGTGTGTGTCCCCCCCCTCCCCCTATCAACTCCTGAACGGCTGCAGCAATCAAAACCAAATTTAGTATGAGTAAAGATGTGCACCGGAATAGCTCACGTCCATATTTGAAAATGATGTCAGTGCTACCATCTGCTGAAAAAACGCACTAGAAATTTGAGCTCCATGTTGGATATCTTGCAAGGTATGCATGGGAGCTATTCCAAAATTGGCACACATGTAGATAATAATATTTCAGTTTAATTTCCAGGAGGCCAACCATGACAGTGTTGCCAAAATAATTTTAAGCCTTCTGATAGGTCCAATGTTTAAATGCATATAACTTCTACACTATCAACTGGATTTCAACCAAATTTTGTATGTAATATCTGTACATAAACAGATATGACTGAGCGTATTCTTAAGAGCCACCAGGGCTGCCAACTGTTAATAATTGCTCTCTCTATTTTTAAAAATCCAAATACCAATATATCAGAAAGTATGCAAGCCAACAGCTTTAAACTATGCACACGTATATTCTGACATTTTAGATTAATTTGGAGTAACTTATATACGTCAGTTCTACCAACATGATTATAAGCCTGCTGATAGTACCAATTTTTAAATACATGTAACTTCTATACTATCAGTTGGATTTCAACCAAATTTCGTATGTGCAATGTGTACCATAACAGATATGACTATAAGTATTGTTAAGAGCAATCAGGGCTGCCAACTGTTAATAAATGCTGTCTATATTCTTTTTACCCTAATATCAATATATCAGAAAGTATGCAAGCCAACAGCTCTATACTTTGCACACGTATAGCACCTGACATTCTAGATTAATTTGGAGTAATTAATACCAGGCGGTGCTGCCAACATGATTCTATGCCTGCTGATATGTCCAATTTTAAAATACATGTAACTTCTATACTAACAAATGGATTTCATCCAAAATTGGCACAACAAGATATCACAATAATTCAGATTTTTTTCTGACCAGCACACGCATGGTATTGTTGGCAATATGCTTTTACGCGTGCTGATAGATCCAGTGTCTAACTGCATGTAACGTCCATTGGACTTCATACAAATTTTGTATTCTGTACCTTAAGAGGTGGAACTAAGAATATATTCAGTCACCAGGGCTGCCAACTGTAGTGCTCTATTAGGCTACATTACACCAGGTATATTTTGAACTAATTAGATATTTCGATATTACCAACTTAATTTCGTCATTATTCTAGATAGGTTCATATACTGTAGAATAATCATTGGCATGAAAAGTAGGCTGTTTAGTTCTTCACGGAACTTCTTGTTTTCACTGAAATCGTTACTGCTTGGCTTCCTTTGATCATAAATAAATTATTTTCTACAGAAACCTTCCTCGAGATGTCCTTTACAGAATGGTGAAATCCGCATCAAAATTCATCGAGTAGTTCTCGAGATTACCAGTGACATCCAAGAATCGGGGACTTTGTTTTATACTAACTTGAGATTTAAGTCACTCTTTGTTAGGATATCTATTTTATTAATTTGAAGTAAGGTTGTAAGCAAAATAATGTATTTTAGTTACAGTGAAATTTGTTATTTTACTCATAGATTTAATTGTTGAATATATAAGATATTGTTTCGCTGAAGAAGTCTGTATCCCAAGAAGAAACTAGTACGACGTTTATTTAAATAATATATTATTTTTCGATTTGAATGAGTTTTTGAATGATATGGACTCTGTCTTGAGGAAGGAATCCATGATGAAAATTAATAAATGTAAAACAAAAATATTGGAATGCAGCCGAAATAAATCAGAATCCTCTATGGACATCAAATTGGTAGGTGAAAAGCTAACGGAAATCGTAGACTTCTGTTACTTAGGAAGCAAAATAACCAGTGATGGGCGAAGCAAAGAGGGTATAAAAAGTAGGTAGGGTCAGGCAAGGAAAACATGTCTACAGAAAAGGAATCTGTTGACATCGAATATAGATTTAGGTAATAGGAAGTCATTTTTGGAAGCCTTTGTTTGGAGCGTGCCACTCATTGGAAGTGAAACTTGGTCTATTGGTGTAGCAGAAAAGAGGAGAAATTAAGCGTTTGAAATGTGGTGTTACAGGACAATGATTAAGATCATATGGGTAGATAGGGTTACAAATGAGGTGGTATTAAGACGAGTGGGAGAGGAGAGAAGTTTCTGGCGACTGCTAATAATAATAATATCGTATGGCCTCGGGTGCCGGATGCAAGTTTTGTTAATTGACGCCCAGAGGGCAACTTGCATGTCGAATTTTATCGTTCCTTGAAGCGCTATGAAAGTCAAGGGGGTTAGATATCTAAGCTCTTTGACACTATAGCGCTTTCTAGTAGAGAAATGAGGAACTTTGTGTTGGCGGAAAATCCCGACTGCTAATGAAGAGAGGAGATAGGTTGGTAGGACATATACTAAGACACCCAGGAATAGCAAGCTTAGCTATGGAAGGAAGGGTCGAGGGCAAGAACTGTAGGGGTAGACCAAGGTTAGAATATGTTAAACAGATTGCTTCGGATGTAAGTTGTGGTAGCTATGTAGATATGAAATGATTAGCTCAGGACAGGGAGACATGGAGAGCTGCATCAAATCAGTTAAAAGACAGAAGACTCAAACAACAACAGTAAAATTGAGTGACATCAGTTATATTCCGAATACTCATCGTATCCTCGTGGCTTGTGTTCTATTTTAGACGAAGAAGCTTTATTCAGATCATCGATCATGGGGAAACGCCCTACACAATACTCCCATATACTAGGAAGAAATTCAGTAAGAGAGGATTACAAGAAGTGGAGTAATGTCTGAAGCTTTTAAACTGCTTGAACTATTCAATCATACCCCCTCCCCCATTTCTCCCGTCTTTATGCTTCCTTAAAATTTGTTTCTCCAAAACACTTTGTGAAAGCCATCCAGTTGAGATGAGAATATTTTATAATTATTATGAAAACATAGACGCTACAAGGGTTTGAAGTCTTGAAGATATTACATGCAATATACCAACAACATCTTCAATATGTAGTAGCAATATAATGCTATCCATGACATCAAATAACACAAAGGGACTAGCTTCAATCTACGCGCAATATGCTTCTAATTAAAACATAGTCTTTGTGCATGACTATAATTATAAATGTTTAAGAAAATATTGTATATAAGTAAGGAGGAAGCGTTCATTTCAACCCGGGTTAGAAGTAAAACGATCGTGATGTAAAATAATAATCTATATTATATAATAATCGAAAATAGAACAACAAAGTTAAGACAAGCGCAATATATTACTTGGTCTAGTTACAAAAAGAAATCACTCTCCATAAATGCCAAATTACGACATTACGAATCAGTTTTTAAACCGGAAGCAATATATGCTTGTGAAACACTTTTCAAGTTAAACACTCGATCAGTTACTGACACATTACAGAAGATTGATAGAAGAATTCTCAGAACTATAATTAATAAAAAACATCAGGTGGATGGTCAATGGCGTCTATTACCAAATGAAGTGGTTTATAAAGAAACTGAGTCTATAGTCGATACTATGCGAAAAAGGCGAATTGCTTTTTTTTGTCATATCTCACGCCTGCCGGATACCAGACAATTAAAAGTATTATTTAATTATTTTTTCAAAAGTAAAACAAAGAACTCTTGGTTTATGGAAATTCAAAATGATCTGGATGAACTCGGCTTGACAATGTCCCAAATTGCTAACAAAGATGAGAAGAATATCTTGAAAAACAAGAACATCCGACTTCCCTTAAAAACCTTTACCCGCAAAACTTACACCATAAGCGACGCAGAGAGAGCGGCAAGGTCGACTAGAATGAAAATGTTTTGGGAAAAGAAGAAAAATAAGAAGCTGAATCTTTAATATTGTTTTTGAGATATGTATATACTTGTTTTGGTTAAGTGCTCCAATGAGGGCGTAACATATGTAAATAAATAAATAAATAAATAAATAAATAAATAAATAAATAAATAAATAATGCATTATACGCTTCAGAAACGACAGCAAACAAGGGACGAGCAAAAATCAAGGAATTAGAAAAACAAGAGAGAAAATTTCTGAGAAAGATCTACGGGCCAGTTCAGAAAGAGGGAATATGGATAAAGATACCGACAATAGAACTGTACAAACAGACAGAGACGATTACAAACAACATAAGGAAAAGGAGGGCAGCATTTTATGGACACATACATAGGCTGAACGAAGACCAAGAAAATGTTTAATATAGTTACGAATAGTGCAGTAAAAACCACCTGGGTGAAGGAAACTGTGGAATTAATATAATTTATTGCGGCCAATGACCATACAGTAAGTAGGATCATGTTACACAATATAGCAGCCGCTCAGTCTTTTGCATAGTGGGACAGAGGTAATGTGCACTCAATCAGGTGATACGGTGGGCAGTGTACACACACACACAGTCTATGGATGGCTCATGAAAGCCCTTCCTGTTACAGATGCGATGATGAAACCCATGTATTGCGCCCCTCGTGTAGATGTGGCGTAGCTCTTTCCATTCTTGGTTGATCATGGCCGGAGTTTGATAGAACTCTGAGTTTATTTCTTCTGTTTTCAGGAGTTGTTCCTCAAGGAATTTTGTGGAGGCTGGGTTGTGGGTAGTCATTACATCTTCAATTAAAGATCTAGTACCTGCTAGCTGGTACGCAAGTCGGGTTGGCGCGAATTTGGAAATGCAGAGCCTTGGCTCTGTCGAGAGACTGCAGGTGTTTGTGACTTAGGTGTGGCCATATCATCTCGATGGCATATGACACCACTGGGGCGACTTTTAGCTTAAATAGAGCCATTGCGGTTCTAAGAGAGAGGGAGACCTCAAGAAATTAAACATCTCTACAGAAGACATGGCAGACAGGAGCACGTACAGAGAAAAACTTAAGACAACAGAAGTTTGATCAAATTCCCAAAGAGAGACAACCGGGAAATAAGTGAACAGAAGAGAGGAAGAGAAGCATAGTGTTTATATGAGAGGTTTTTGGGAAAAAATAAGAAAGGGCAGAGTAAAACATAAAAATTGATTGTGTTGTAACGTTCTCCTTATGGGGAATTAACGAATAAATAAATAATACGCTAAGGAGTATGTTTCACAAAACTCAAGCTCCTAAACCAGAGGGAGTTAGAAGGTGTGGTTTGTACAAAATTCTTCAAAATCGTCTCAATAGTACAGCAAAAATCTTGCATTTCTTGAAAAGTACACGGAAATATATTTATTATTCGTGCTTTTAAACAAATAAACAAGACTAGCATTACCCGTCGCGGCTTCGCCCGCGAATATTCTAGTTGTAAAGAGTACACTTAGCAAAATCTCAATCATGAATGCTATGACTGATTTATCCTTGGTATGAATAATCAGACTTTATCAATTCAGCTACTGGTGCAGTGGTTAGGGGTTTGTCATTCCTTCATAGGTATATCAGAGCGAAGTTAGTTTTCTGGGAATATCACAGACACTGTTAATTTAAGGGCCTTTAAATGTGGTTTTCGGAGACCCTTTATAGTCGGGCGAAAAAGACCTTTCGTACCATACTCACACGTGAAAATTGCGTGAAAAAATTCTAGAGTGCCCCTTGACCCCCTTAAGCGCATTATACTGTATGTATTGATGAATTTTACAGCTTAATTTGGTTCCGTGATAACCTTATAACCGTCTGGAAACTTTCACAGTAATGTAATAATTGGAATTGCATTGCGTCTTACAGAAATAGATGGACCTGTGAGATTCTGTTACCATGGTTACCGTGTTGCATTCTTTCATTATTTCATTGTAAATATACATGTTTTAAGGTATTTATTTAATTGTGAGGCATTTAAAGAGTAAGTGAGTGCGTTTCGCTTACGCATTGGGTTATGCTGAACCTGTAGGTACCCCATATGTGTAGGTTGGTGTTAATGGGACCTTATTTTCGGTACAAAACTGGAATGGGACCTTAGCAGAATAATATAGGGAGGGATGGTAGCCCCTGTCTGAAGTGTGTCGCATAGCATAGCACTAGAGATGGGCAGTTAGTCTGTACACAAGGGGGGGGGGGGGGGCATACAACCCAATTTTCTTTCAAAAAAGTGCGTTTAAAGAAATATACATATTTATAGAAGCCCGCATAACAGTGAAACCGGGCGGGTGGTTTCACACATGCGTGAGTCCTCGCATGGGTCACTTAGTAGTAATAAAACACAGACTGTACATAGACAGAAAATAATCTAATAATAATAAAGTTATTGGTTTTACGGCGCCAAACGGGAATCTTTAAGGGGACAGTCCTCGGCAGAAATGAGAAAATTAATACATTTTCTGAAAGTAGGTCATTAAATTATTTGGACATCTAAGTTATTAAGAGAATTCATTTACAACCATTGAATTTTAATTTTTTAAACAAAATTACAATTTTGACAAAGTAAATTTTATAACCGAATAACTAAATTACACATTTCATAACCCGTGTTATTGTGGTGTTTGTAAATGCCCTCGAGGGCTACGAAGAAAGGAGAGGCAGAATGGGCAGACAGAAAAGGTAAAGAGGAGGGGGCCCGCCCCAAAGCCAATGGAAAAAGGGGAAAAACCGGACCCGGCTCTGGAAACCCTCGGGGTTGCCAACCCTGAACTCACCAGCCGTGAGCCCCTGAGGGTGTAGCACTATCCAGGGTGCACCAGAAGTGGTGGGGCTACACACACCCTGCCTCCTTGAGGGCCTTGAGCAGAAGGCAGAAGATATCATGAACAGAAAAAGAAGGCTGACCTCTCGAAGAATGAGGGTATCAGGAAATATGTGACAAGGGCCAATTAAGGCGGGAAAGTGAAAGACTCCCTATGCCTCGGATACCCTAATACCGTCGGGGTAGGAACAGAACAAGAGTTGACCAAGGGAGGTTGACAGGAAAGATAACAGAGAGGAGTCCATCACAAGTAAATGGAAGCAATGCCGGACTCAGCTGGGGTCCCGTGGTCGCCAACCCACGTCCCACTAGATGTGAGCCCCTGGGGGGCATAAGAGAGAAGGCCAGCACATAGCAAAAGGATGAGGAAGTTAAGAGGAACAAGAGTAGTTGTTGACTCTTTAGGAGCTTTGCGGTCATGTAGCCCCGTGTACTTTGGTGTGTGTAGAAGCTGTGTCACTGTGATGTCTATAATAGCGTATGTATTTGTAATCGAGGAGGGGTTTGTGTAAGAAGCGGTCGTGACCTTAAGTTCTGTACTATCCCGACATTTTGCCTGGAGTAGAAGTGGAAAACCACGGAAATCCACTTCTAGGATGGCTGAGGTGGGAATCACACCCACCTCTGCTCAGTGTTGCCTTACGAGGCTGAGCGGTTCCCGTCCCAGCCCTCACACCAGAATTATATTTATTAATTATTCAGAAGAGGTCTTTATCCGTTTTCACAACTTTCACAAGGTAGATTATTGGAAAATATATTATTTATGATTTACATACCTTTCTGGGAGTCATTAGAAGTTGTTTACAAATTGAATCGTCACTGCTGCACTGGAAATATTTATTATATTACGTAAATAAATCATTTTCCTTCTTGTTCATTTGACGACCGCCGCCATGATACACTGACGTCGTACACTACGTCATATGACACGTGAATAATGAAATAAAAGGCAAAACCATTGGCTTGGATAAAGATTATTGATGCCTGACTACCCCCACTGTGCGTGACAAAAACCAGGGGTGCTTATATTAGCGAACGCAAGGGCCGCGCTACCTAACAATTATTGGTCTAGGCGAAAACCATTGGTCTGCCGGGTGCGATCTAGTACCGAATGCGTGGGGTTGGCAATACCTTACATGATGCTGAAAATGGCTGAATCAGCTGGAATTTCTACCATATAAGTCGTGTTCATAATTGGGATGGCTGGGTGGATCTCACACAGCGGATGAGTAAACATCTATTACTATATCATCTCCAGATATTTCCCCGACTATTGATTCAGGTGTTTTGGTTAATTTCAATACTTTATGCTGTGAAAGGTTCTACTCATAGGGTTAGTACTGCTCTTCTGACTCAGTGAGGAAAAGCAATGGCAAACTACCTCACTTCTCATCTTACCTATAGTACCAATATAGAGCTACCTTGGGTTTCTTTGGGTATCTACCCACATAACCTAACGGTGTTACTTTTTAAGGATCCAACCAGCCTCGGAAAAGTACCTCTTATGAATTTTTAGCTTAAATGTTTTGGCAGAATTGGGAATCGAATTCAGACCTCAGGGGCGACAGCTAACCATGCTAGCCACTACACCACGAGGGGGTCCACCTTAGTTGGGCATAATGTTGTAAAACAATAATATAATAACGGTGTTGGAGGTGGGACGCGATGAATTTCTATGTGGCGGGCAGTTACACCCTCCAGGGACTCACATCTAGTGGGACGTGGGTTGGCGACCACGGGACCCCAGCTGAGTATTGCAATGCTTCCACTTACTTGTGCCGGGCTCCTCTCCGTCATCTTTCCTGTGGGATTCTCTTGGTCAACTCTTGTTCTCTTCCGACCCCGACGGTATTAGGGTATCCGAGGCCTAGGGAGTCTTTCACTTTCTCGCCTTAATTGGCCCTTGTCTCATCTTTCCTGATACCCTCCTTCTCCGAGAGGCCAGCCTCTTTTTCTTCTCATGTTATCTCCTGCCTTCTGCACAAGGCCTTCAAGGAGGCCCCACCACTTCTGATGCACCCTGGATAGTGCTACACCCTCAAGGGCTCACGGCTGGTGAGTTCGGGAGTTGGCGACCCTAAGGGATTCCTGAGCTGGGTCCGTTTTGTCCCCGTTTTCCTCTGACTTTGCGGTGGACCTTCTCCTATTTCCCCCTTTCCTATCTGCCTTTCATGGCTCTCCTTCCTTCCAAGTCCCTCAATCCTTATTTTTCGAGGATTGAGGGCATTCTTTTCTTTCTGTCCTTTATTTGCCTTATCCTTTATTTGTTTACCATTTCTTCTTCTAGTTTGTAAGTCTGTAGTTAGTACTACTGTAGTTATAGTTTCCATTCTTATCTCATCTTTCACTGTCACCCAAACCATTAGGGGCCGATAACCTAGATGTTAGGCCCCTGAAAACAACAATTATCATCATCATCATCACTTTTCCTTACGCCAACCTCATGAGAGAAATTAATGAGACTAAGTCCCGGGGCACCTACCCTATTCTCGACCCTAATAACTACATTTACACACACTGGCACAGTCGTCACAGAAACACAGGTTGTCAGACAAATTAAACACACGTAGGGCTCATGACTAGCATGTCCTAAACACCTATAAACGAATTAACAACGTAATTAACTCCTCATTAATTTTCTTATCCCCCCCCCCCCCCGCAAAAAACCTGATAATGCTATTCGAGTAGTTTTTACTGCCTTATTGCATAAAGAAATTAGTTTTGAGATTTAAAACATTCATTACGTTTACCATATTAGGTTCAGTGGCTATTGACATTTTAGTGCTACGCTAATCAAATAATTTTCTCATTTAGTGCTTAGTATTGGCTGATGAAGGGGACAAAAATGTCTATTAGTCCTCGAAACATGTACCATTTCTAATTATTATTTATTTATCGTATTTATCGTATGGCTTTTAGTGCCGGGAGTGTCCGAGGACATGTTCGGCTCGCCTGAGTTTGTAGCTGCTTCCAGCGGACACCCTTATTAGGGTGAGCTACAAGTTCCGTTCAGTTTCAAGTAGTTCCAACTTTCGCCACCAGATATCGATGATACCTAGTGGTGAACGTTCGAACTTTGATAGAGTGTTCTGACGAAATCTAACCTAACAATTTTGCTTTACACAAGTTTAGTCTGTGAAAGGATCTTTTACATGCCATAAATCTACGATATGGGACCACCGGCTTTACTTCCCCTCCGAAGGAAGGCATACTGAAGGATTTTTAACGCTCTTAAAAAATCCGACGACTTCGGCCGGGTTTGAACCCGCTATCTTGGGCACAGCAGTTCAACATGCTACCGACTACGCCACCGAAGCCGCTACCATTTCTAATGGGGCCGATAACCTAGATGTTAGGCCCCTTAAAACAACAATTATCATCATCATCATTTCTAATGCCCACATAAGTGATCATTTTCAATAAAAGTATTGATTAAGGCGGAACCCTAGCCCATTAAAAAGTCCTCTCGGCACGCCGGAAGGCGGAGGTAGATTTCACCGGACAAACTTGGGGATAGGCGAAAATAGGCAGAATATGCAGGTTTTCGTAGAAGGATCAGACCTCATTTATTGCGAGAAAGTATTTTATAATTGGAGATTAATTAACTTTGTTTTTAGTCATTTTATGCATATTTTAAACATTTTATTGTCTTATGATGACGGTAACCATCTTGTCATTTGGAGTCCATTTTTATACTTGTGGTCACACTGTCCTTATGCAAGGTTTCGACACTGATGTGTAACTATGTAACGGTCTGTTACTTCTTCACGCAAAATTATATTTCCCGCAGAGATTTTGGTTGGTTCCTCAGTTTAGGGGCTGCGACAACGTCGTCATGTAACCCCGTGTGCTTTGGGTGAGTGTAGAATCTGTCTGATAAACGGTGTGAATTGTGATGGCTGTATTAGTCTGTAATTCAGGTAAGGACTGCAGACGGTCAATTTCAAGCAGTAGTTCCTAATGTTGCTACCAGATACTACCGTCAACGACACCTAGCTGTGAACTTGGCTACTAGATGCCACCGCAACCAGCAACTCGCAACGAACGTTGGAACTTCCCCTCCAAAAGGAAAGCATACTGAGGGATTTTTAGCGCTCTTAGAAAATCCGACGATTTTGGCCGGCTTTGAACCCGCGACCTTGGGCATAGAAGTTCAGCATGCTACCAGTTACGTCACCGAAGCCGCTTCACACTTAGTCAGATGGAAATCTGAATCTGATCTCGTGCAAGTGCGTTGTCATGGCAACGTCTGATGGCTCATCCCTCATCAATTTAGTAGTTTTGCCATGAAAACCACTGATAGCTCTTGGCATTTTCTTATAATTCCGAAATCATTTTTCTCATCCCTTGGCGTAATGGTGGGTCATATCAAAAATTCTTTCAGACAAAAGTTTTAGGTATTTATTAGGGGAATATTGTCCATTTTGTACGGTTTTGATATTGTGCCTATTAAGAGAGATATGATTAATGTTTCCCGAAAAACCCACTTTTTCCCACCCTTTTGGTCGATGGTTGGAGCTATAAAAAAACTCTTCAAACATAAATTTTTGGGCTTTATCCGACACATAGTATGAACTTTGAACGGATTCGATATTTCACACGCTAAGAGAGTTATAGCAATATTTCAATTTTTCAAAAAAAAGCCCCCCATTTTCACCCCCTTCGATCGATTTAGCCCAGTAACGAACTCGACCGAGATTTTATAGGTATACATATTCGGTTATAAATTCAGAGTGATTGGTGCAAAATTACGGCAGTTATCGTGTCCACAAGAAACTGATATATATATATACATAAATTATGTATAAACTTTTGAACTGACGGTGGTTTTGGGGTCTGGGGGATGTGAAACGCGAAGATATGTCGAATTTTTCCGGAAGTCGAAACATGGTACCCATTGCAATAGTTAGCTTTCTAATGAAATCTACCTAAAAAACTTAAAGAAATTAGATTTAATTATTTTTACAGTCGGTATATCTACCATGCATTCGTTTAGTCTTTTTGGTTATTAAATTGACTTCAGTAGTACAGTGCCGAAAATTCGACGGAGTCTGAAGGTTGTCACTCAGTAACGTCTTAGGAGAGTGCGGATAGTGTTAGTGTGTATGTGCTTGTGAGAGTGATCCACTGGAAAGTCGAGTGGACCAGTTTAATGGTGCGGGTGTTGTAAGGTAAGAGAATACTACCAACACACATTCAACGACTGTTATTATTATTATTATTATTATTACAAAAGGAAACTCATCATTAATTCTTGACAAAAGCTACTTTTGGCTTTTCATCTTTTACAAGGCAGATTATTGAAAATATATGATTCACATAGGCTGGGAGTGATTAGACATTAGTTTTGTCCATCACTACACAAATGGTGTTATATAGTCCACGTCATCTTAAATAAGTTAGCAACAGCAACTGTGTATACCATCACTACAAACATGGCGATATATAGTCCACATCTAATTAATCACCACAGTTTGAAGTTTGAACCTCTTCAACGAGTTTCTATGTAGTTGGTTCCTTAGTTTAGCCCCGTGTATTTTGGGTGTGTGTAGAATCTGTCTGATAACCAGTGTTAAATGTGATGGCTGTATTAGCGTGTATTATCTGTTTTTAATTGAAGTAAGGACTGCAGACATTCAATTTTCAAGCAGTTCGTACTTTTGCTACAAAACGCCACCGTCAACTAGTTCTGAACCTGGTTACTAGATGCCACCGCAGTCCTGGCGACGAACGTTGAATCTTAAGAGTGTTAGTCAAATCTAATCTAAAATTTGGCCTCACACAAATGTAATTTGTGGAAGGTTCATTATCATGCCATAAATCTATAACATGGTCCCGCCAGCTTTACTTCCCCTCCGAAGGAAGGCATACTGAGGGATTTTTAACGCTCTTAAAAAATCCGACGACTTCGGCTGGGTTTGAACCCGCGATCTTGGGCATAGAAGCTCAGCATGCTACCAACCACACCATCGAAGCCGCCAGTTTGTATGTAAACGTCAGCTCAAGATGCCCTATCTATAAGACATCCATTAATCACCTGAGTATAGAACCATTTTTAATCATGAATAGGCCTATGTTTTTGGGCTGGGGGTCTAATTGGAAATACCAGAATTTCTAGTACCGTACCCTGTGTTCCGAATCTCGGATTGGAACGAGATTATTGTTTATTGCAACCATCACTGTCGCCTCCGTAGCGTAGCGGTCAGCATGGTTAGGTGCCGCCCCGGAGGTCCTGGGTTCGATTCCCGGCTCTGCCACGAAAATTGAAAAGTGGTATGAGGGTCTACTCAGCCTCGGATGGCCAAATGAGTAAGGGGTTTCGATTCTCACCTCAGCCATCCTCGAAGTGGTTTTCCGTGGTTTCCCACTTCGTCTTCGGGCAAATGCCGGGATGGCACCTACTGTAAGGCCACGGCCGCCTCTTTCCCTCTTCCTTGCCTATCCATCCCAATCTACCCTTCCCTTCCCATTCCTCATGAGGCCCCTGTTCGCTTTGCAGGTGAGGCCGCCTGGGCGAAGTGCTGATCACACCTCCCCAGTTGTTTCCAATCTGTCCAAGTGTTCCCAGCCCTAGGACACTGCCTGGAAAGGCGGTAGTGGTGAGTTCCTTCGCTGAGTCCGTGGAAACCACCAACCTGGAGGGTAAAATTGACTAAAAAAAAAACATAACACAAGTCAACAAACAATGTTTAACCCTTTATAGGGCAGACTATTAATAATTATTGTTGAGAGTAGGTACTCTTCCCTTTTCATTACTTTCACAAGGCAGATTATTGAAATTATATTATTTGTGATTTACATACCTGACTGGGAGTCATAAGAAGTTGATTGAATTGTCACTGCTGCACCGGAAATATTTATTATATTACGTAACTAAAGCATTTTTGTTCGTGTTCATTTCACGATCAGCGCCATGTTACATTGACGTCAGACAGTACGTCATACCCGTTGTCACCCGTTGCCAACAAGTCCGATACAAAATTCACCACACGACAAATGAATAATGAAATAAAAGGCAAGACCATTGGCCTGGATAAAGATTATATTGATGTGTGACTATCCCCACTGTGCGTGACAAAAACCAGGGGTGTTTATATTAGCTAACGCGCCCCGTAGGGCGATTATTGGTCTAGGCGAAAGCCATTGGTCTGCCGGATGCGATATACAGTCATTGGCACTCGGACAGTTATTGGCACTGCTTGTATTTATTTGAATATTATAGTATTTTTACAACAATAACATTGCCACAGTGTGTTTTATCTTTCCATTCTATTACTCCTTGGCGTCTATACTTCATCTTACTGCCACCAGGTGAACAGTTTTGAAGTGAATGTTAGAACAAGTTGATGTTGTTCATTACTGTTGGTATTTTGTTGGCATCTTACAGTTTTGTTCAGTATACAAACTGTATTTTAAGGGTAAGTTCGAAACCATGGTGAATACGCCTTAGTGTAATTGTTCTGTGTTTATGAATCAAGGCTAGTAAACTACAGAGGTTGCCTCAATATGGAGCTCTTTGGTGAGGGGATCGCGGAGGGAAGGGAAAGGACGTGACGTCACACGTTTCTTCGTAGCGCGCGAGGCGCGAGATATGCAAGAGAAGTCAGCTTTCCCACACATTATATTCTATGGATTGCATTGGTTTAAACACGTGTCTTAAGCCCTTTTGTTTATAATCATGCCAGGTAAAAGATATGCTGTGGCAGTTTGTCACAGTTATTATAAAGTTGTCGTTTTTCACGATGCCTAAAGACGGCATGCATTCGCAATCAGTGGATTGCTGCATGTACGCGAAAATATCATTGCAACCCTCAAACAAGTAGGATAATTATGTTCCCTCCACTTTAAGAGTGAAGACTTCGAATTAGACTACAGGGCCGAATTGCTTAATATAAAGCAAAGATTCCTAAGGAATCTAAAACCAAATGGTAAGTGAGCCTAGCTGGCCTACTCTTTAAGTTTTGATGACCTGCTAGGATGATTTTAAAGTTGTTAATATTTTTGTCATATTTCGTACATGTTATCAGGGGCGTACATACATTTTTTTTCGAGGGGGGCTGACTATCGTGGAAAATTGTGAGTACTTAATGAATTTTCTATTATAGCCTATGGAGTATGAATGGAAAATATCTAAATAAGCTACTTGTCAATTTATAAAGCAGAAACGTAAACACTCATTTCTTTTACAAATTGATAATTATTTCTTAAAAGTAGACTACTGTGATATACATTGTATGTTGTACCCAAGTTGGCTTTTCTCGGTGGGGGGGATCTGGAGCGCCCTCAGCCCCCCCCCCCTCACCCTTAAATACGCCCATGCATGGTATTTTATTTTTGGACTAGATGGAAAATTTCATGAGTAATTCTCTTTGCATTGGTAAAAATTCTTTGCAAATATTCCAGAAAGCAGTCATCATTTCAATAAAATCCCTTCAACTTCTGTACCAAGATATGGCCCGTAGGCATAATACAAAGTACATTCTCACACATAGGCTAAATCAATATGTACTGGAAACCCTATTTTCACAATTGCGAACCCGTGGTGGCTTACACGATCAACCTTCTTCCCTTAACTGCATTTACAGACTGAGGATGATTATTTTAGGAAAAAATCCAGGAGTTGTTCAAAAGCAAACAAACGCTGCTGATCCAGATTCAGATGAATATGCAGTTGCTAAAGCACTAAACAAAGCTGGCATAGTGTCTGAATCAAGTAACGTGCTTCCAGAACGAACCTTAAGGAGCAATGTGCAACCTGAGTCCTTCATTGTCAATATCATGGAACAAAGTGAGGAAGATGGCAAGGCTTATGTTGCAGGTTATGTAGCCCACAAGTTCCAAGATAAATTTCCACAAATTGGGAACTTAACCCATGGAATGCAAACTCAACACGATTATGTATTACCAACCTGGATTAAACACTTGTCATACGGTGGTATGACCGATCCCTCATAAACTTGGCTAAACCAGTTCCGGCACATTTCAGCAAAATTCGTCACATTTCACGGAAAATATGGATTTCAATGAGGCAAGAACGTTCTAAGAAGAACGAAAGATTTTGTGTAGAGAGAAGTTCCTGAAGTACCGTCTGGTGGGGTTGAGGCAGCTGTGATGACAATTTTCTTCATCAGAATGAAACATTCCAATTCTATCTTGCATAAGAAGTGGTTATTGGAAGTCACTAACACCCACGATACAGCTACCGAAACCAGGCGAATTTCCATGAAATTCAAGAAGATCACAACAAAAAATGTAAGTAGGCTACATTCAGCTATTTCATCACCCATTTACCAATAATTTCATGAGAATAAACTGTTCTTTGCGTACTCAACAGCTGATGTTGACAGTTTCGTTACGTTCCCCACATGGCGCGTTTGGTATCTTGTGACGTCATCCGCCTTGTGAGCGCTGATTGGTGAGTGAAAATTGAGGCAACCTGTACCAATAACTGTGATTTTGGTTTTCACAGTCTTGTTCCATGTCTAAGTTCTTGAGCAATGCGTTTCAAGTGGGAAATAATATTGTTCGACATGTTTGTATTAAAAGCAGGAGGCACACCAAAGAAAAGAAAGGTGCCAAGAACTGTACCTGACCAAGGTGCCAACAACTAAATTTAGGTGCCAATTACTGTCTGTTTGCACACTTAATATTTCATAACCGATTTATAATATGTTAAGGCTCTATATTTAGTTTCTTAATATTTGTAATCAATATTCATAATGTACAGAACACGAGACAAAAAAATAAGACAAACAACAGAAGATTTTCTGTTCAAAATTATTCATTTAATTACTTAGTGTCCTTAAAGTGCCAATAACAGTACAGGTTACCCTAGTACCGAATGTGTAGGGTTGGCAATACGGTGAAGAAACAGAACATCTCTCTAACTGGATACTGCCAGCCCTTACCTTGTTTCTTAAAAAAAAAAAAGTGTAAATATGTACATACTGCATGTCGTGTAAAGAAAGGTGCCTCAGCCACGAATAAAGAAAGACCTTGTGGTGTAACAGCTAGCATTCTTGGCTGTCACCCCAGAGGTACGGGTTCGATTCCCAGCACTGTCAAGAATTCTAATTCTTATCTGAGAGCTGAAGCAAAACTGAGAAGAGGAAAGTTCGATTCTCACCGCAGACATCTTAGAAGTGGTTTTCTGTGGTTTTCCACTTATACACCAGGCAAATGCCGGGATGATTCCTCACTTCAGGCTACGACCGCCTTCTTCCCAATCCTTACCTGAATAACAAATACACACAGACTACTACAGACACCAGAATAACTCAAGTTATAAGACAAATTCTACATTCACCCAAATACACGGGGCTAAATTATCGCAATGTCTGAACCCCTCACATTAAACTTAATGTTATTGGTTTTACGTCGCTGTTAACTACTGAGGCTTTTAGTGACGCCGGGGTGCCAGGATATTGCCCCGAAGGGGATCTTTAACGTGTCAGTAAATCTACTGACACGGCTGCCTCACATTTAAAGTCAACCCCTGGCACTATACAGCCCATGACGGGCTAAGGCCGACCAAGCGACCGCTGCCCAGCCATTCAGCCTGCAGATGTTGGGGTGAAGCGTGATCAGCGCGTTGGGTCCCCTCGGCCGTTAATCTTGGTTTTCGTGATCGGGGCGCTGTCTCACTGTCGGACAGCTACTCAATTGTCCTCACGAGGCTGAGTGCACCCTGTTCCAACCCTCACGTCAGTTTTAAAATCCCTGACGGAGCCGGGGATCCAACCCGGGGCTTCCGGGTGAGAGGCAGGCACGCTACCCCAACACCACATTTGCGCACCCTCAAATACCAGCTGACTGCACCAGGATTCGATCCTGCAACCTTGGGCTCAACATAAAATATTAAACAACAACGATAGTATGTTATAATTAAAAATAATTTAGTATTAAATTAACAGAAATAATTCTTCTTTGTTCTTTTCTGTTTTATTCTGAGATTTACTACAGAATTTTCCCCCTTTTGTTGCAACCAGCAAACTTAAATAAAACTACGACTTAAATGCTCTTCACGTCTTTAAACAACACCCAGGCAACATCGAGTAAAACGGGTAAAAGGGTGCACTCACCTGTCTTGCGAGATAGGCCGCATCCAACTCGTCTGCCGCGGCATTGGATTCGGACCGCGACCTCTTCCAGTCTTCAAGATCCACCGCCTCATCGCTGCAACACAACATAACAAGGTCACTGGCACTCGATCTCGTGGGATAACCATTGAGCTATTGCGTAAATGCAGGGGCGTATATAGAATTTTATTTCGGGGGGTGCCCAACCGGGGGTTAGGGGGCATGGTATAGGCCCAAAGAATAGGGGGGCCGGGGTTCTCCCCGGGAAACTTTTGTATAATTTGGTGCTAAATGATGAGTTTTAAGGTTATCTGGCATCACTTTTTCTACCAATTTATTGTGATGTTTCAAGTTTGGTTAATGTCAAACACAACTAAGACCATTTTATGATACTTTTTATTAATACAATTATCTTGCTCACTTGATAGTGTTTACATGGAAAGAATTAATGTTACTGTTTTGATTTACAACTCACACTATAATATAAAGTCAAGGTTTCTTGAAGCATTGCCAAATCGGTTCATAACTTCATCGTCAGTGAGATGTACCGTATGTCTCTGTGAATAGATTACAATACTAGACCGTTGAGTCTGTTTTCAGAAGTAGATTTCAACCAACTCAAACTTCGTTCGGCAGTACCGGTAGTTACAGAGAGAGGCAAATTTTCCAAAAGTTCGATAAGGGTATACAATTTAGGGAAAAAATGTTTGTTCGTTCATAAGAGCGAAGGCACTGGAGAGTAATAAGAGGTTATGTTGTTACTCATAAGATCAGAGCTAACTGATTGTCACACTGTTTACATCGCTCTACCTTCGCCTTGCTTTGCAACGTTGCCATACGTCACATAGTAACAATAGTACATGATAATATTGGTTTTTAATGTTTGAATTCATAAATGCGTAAATGTATTATTTTTACATTCATTCCTTAACCTGGTCCCGTACGAAGCCGGGGCGGGTGCATAGTTAAATAATATAATATGGCTAATGAAGTTCCATGCTGTCAACTTGAATGAATCAATACATGTAGTGTTCCATGCCGTGCGAGCCGTGTACATGGGACGTCATGATGGGTGAACATGGACCAATTAGCATTCTACAACATCCCGGTCCCGGGGTCACTCACTCATGAGTATTATCATTTGAAAATTTAAAACGCGTGAAAGTTGATACTACCTACTGACATACTGTACATGCTATTGTTTCATTTGAGGGCCTTGTACAATTAACCCCGCTACCCTGGTGTATGAGGGTATTGTTTCTGATAACCTGTGTTGTTGTTATTGTAGCGCCAAGTCATAGGCGTAGTTTGTGACCGGAATGTTTCTCTACATCTGACATCGAAGTTCTACTGGGCAATCGTCCGTCCAGTGGCGACACGAATTGATGCTTTTTGATTGTTCGAGGAGCATGTGTTCTCATTTGTTTCGTGCCCAAGTGCTTCGAATCCAAGATATGCATCTGGCACAATGTTTTCTTGTACCAAAGTGCTCTGAATGCAAGATATGCTTCTCGCACAATGTCTTCTTGTACCAAAGTGCTCGGAATGCAAGATATGCTTCTCGCACAATGTCTTCTTGTACCAAAGTGCTCTGAATGCAAGATATGCTTCTCGCACAATGTTTTCTTGCACCAAAGTGCTCGGAATGCAAGATATGCTTGTCGCACAATGTTTTCTTGTACCAAAGTGCTCGGAATGCAAGATATGCTTCTCGCACAATGTTTTCTTGTACCAAAGTGCTCTGAATGCAAGATATGCTTCTCGCACAATGTTTTCTTGTACCAAAGTGCTTAGAATGCAAGATATGCTTCTCGTAAAATGTTTTCTTGTACCAAAGTGCTCGGAATGCAAGATATGCTTCTCGCACAATGTTTTCTTGTACCAAAGTGCTTGGAATGCAAGATATGCTTCTCGCACAATGTTTTCTTGTACCAAAGTGCTCCGAATGCAAGATATGCTTCTCGCACAATGTTTTCTTGTACCAAAGTGTTCGGAATGCAAGATATGCTTCTCGCACAATGTTTTCTTGTACCAAAGTGTTCGGAATGCAAGATATGCTTCTCGCACAATGTTTTCTTGTACCAAAGTGCTCGGAATGCAAGATATGCTTCTCGCAAAATGTTTTCTTGTACCAAAGTGCTCGGAATGCAAGATATGCTTCTCGCACAATGTTTTCTTATTTGTTTTGTACCAAAGTGCTCGGAGTGCAAGATATGCTTCTCCCATAATGTTTTCTTATTTGTTTTGTACCAAAGTGCTTGCAGTGCAAGATATGCTTCTCGCACAATGTTTTCTTATTTGTTTTGTAACAAAGTGCTTGGAGTGCAAGATATGCTTCTTGCACAATGTTTTCTTGTTTGTTTTGTACCAAAGTGCTTGGAGTGCAAGATATCCTTCTCGCACAATGTTTTCTTATTTTGTTTTGTACCAAAGTGCTCGGAGTGCACGTTTTGCGCCTTGGTTCGTTTAAATAAATTTTCTGAGCATATCTATGCATACAAAATGTACAAACCGTACATTTTCCTAAAATAGACGTATTAATCTTTAATCTAGAAACAAGCAAACAGCAGTCAAAATCCCATCCAAATACGTAATTTCATGGTATGAATACCATTAATAAGTTGCCTGTATTTTACGGTTCTAGTAAATACATAAAACAATCATACCAAAATCAACTTGTGATGGAAACAACCAGATAATACTGTTTCTACTAGTAACAACATTGACAAACCTACTTCTGCTAGCAGGGATCATCAAGACAACACACAAGCAAACGATCTAAAAGGCTACTGTTCGAAGGGATGCACTACCCATTTGAATCGTACATTTGTTTTTAGAAAGGAACTAACAAGGAAAGGCTCTGATATACAGAATGTTTAAAACGTATTCAACATTTTAGGAGGTAAAAGTATGCATTAAAACTAGAATAAAATGTCTAATAAGCATGGGTCACAGAGCGTTTACTTTCTGAGATCTAAACGCTTATTTACAGGAGACGCAGACCATGAGATATTCATAGTTAGCGCCCCTGTTATGGAATACGGATACGTCGCAAGGAATAATTAATACAGAAGTCTAGTTATGAATATAAGCAGTGTCGTTTTATTGGCGCTCTGTCAAACAGGGTACAGTACCGGCAGGTAGCTCTGCACTTGCCCATTCCCCTCATACTACATACTACTGTACGGTAAAAATAACTCAATTCCTGTCTAAAGAAATGTATGATTCATTTCTATAAAACATAATCGACGCCTGGGATTTTTCAAACATGAACATCAAATATGCAACATATTATAAATCAAACTCAGCCAACACCTAAGAACAAAAAGCAACATTAACAGCGTGAGATTAAAATAATACGATTTATTTTTCATGGTTTAGTGAAAATCATTAAAAGAATACTCTGAATTAATTGTACATATAACATTTTAATAACGTACTTTTTCTCAACTAACAATCATGGTGGTTCAACTAATTTCATGTTGATTGTTGGTGAAGTATGGGGATATTTTTTCACATTGATTATTATCATATTGTCTTAAGAAGGTTTTCATTTGTGAAAATTGTACTTTGGATATTGTATTTAAAAATGTGCCAGCATATCTTGTTTTTGTTTCAAATACATGGAATATTCCTCAACCTATAGGTTCTCTCTGATCTAGTTGCAGAGGGAGATAGAGACTAAAAGTATTTTGACTAAGTAGTTGATGATGATGATGATGATGTTGGAGATTAATAATTTACACTGCTTGCTATAATTACCATGATGTCGGGATATTGATGATTCTAATTCCAGATCAAAAACATACCGTACCAATGTTAAATAATGTTAAATGATAATAATAATAATAATAATAATAATAATAATAATAATAATAATAATAATAATGATGATGATAATAATAAAGATACAATAAGAAAAGTCTTTCTATAGCAACTAAAATCCGACATTACAATACGGTAATTGAGCCGGAAAGTCTCTATGCTTCAGAATGTGTGTTTTCCATTAAAGAGGCGAAATAGAAGAGCCAGAGAAAAAGGAAAGAAGGATACTTAGAAAAACATTGGGAGCATTAAAAACAGAAAGTGAAGAGTTCAGATACAGAAAAAATGACGACCCCTACAAATATAAAGAAACTGAAAACATCTACGATTCGATCAGGAAATGGAGGGTTAATTTCTTTGGACATGTAATGAGGATGAATAACACCAGACTCAAAAAACAAATTTGTCATGTGCACAAAAGCAAGAATGGTAATCAATGGGTACAACGTATTAGAAGGGATATGGAAGAGATGGGAGTAACAATAGATATTATTCAGGACAGACCACTTTTCAGAAATATGATCAAACATTTCAAGGGTTTCCAGGAGAAGGAAAAGAAGAAGCGGGTTAACATCTGGACGGAAGAGAGAAGGAGACAAAGTGAAGTAATGAAGAACTACTGGAAGACGAGAAAGTATAAAGGGAATACGAGACAGTGTATGCAATGGATTATTTTACGTGGTCCAAAGATACCAAAATCGACGAAAGAAGAAGAATTATAATAATTAATCCATATGGTGCTGAGAACGAGGTACACTAATAACTCGATAGTAGGGTGCTCATTGTAGAAACCCTATAGGTCCTTAGAATCCCGAAGAACAGATGGATGCAAATGAAAATGAATAGGAATGAATAGAGAAGTACCATCAATAACTCCAACCCTAAGACATATGGGATAAGGGAATGATGATGATGATGATGGTGATGAATATATTAAAAGTATTGTTTAGGTTTCAGTATTCAATGGTACATCTTATTTAAATGCACTAAACTACTGAACAACAAAGCGACCACTAATTAGCAGACCGCTGGTTATAAGGGAAGCTACTGACTACCTGGAGTTGGACCTCTTCGAGCTGTCCTTCTTGCCGGCCTGAAGGTTGGGCAGATCCTTCTGTCTCTTCTCCGTCTCCCTCCAGATCCTCCAATACAGGAAACACATGACGGTGACGGGCACATAGAAGGCTGCGATGGCTGTGCCGAACGTGATGTAGTGGTTAGTTTCGATGAACTGGATGTAACACTCGTTGTCAGGTACTGTTCGTTCACCCTCGATGTACGGCCACGAGTAGATCCACGGTGGCCAGAGTAGCAACGAGATCCCCCATGCGCTGCCTGAAACAGAGACAAGTCATCTGAGATACAGACAACTGCCACCCCGGTTCGTAATCTTGCCATTTAACCCTTTCATAAGGACAGTTTATGCTTTCAAAGATGCCGATAGTTGAATCTTTAAGCCAATTTGGAGAATTTTCGTGCCGAAGTATTTCAAAAATTCAAATTTTATATACGTAGTGTGTTGGATAAAAAAAACTAAACTTATTGACAAAAAAGTGTAAAAATAAAATGTAAATATAGAAAGAAAACTCATAGAACTAAAATTACAAATTTAAAATAAAGGCATTACAGCACTGTTGTCAGACCAGAAGGTTTATATGCTTCGGAGACCCTGTGTATGAATCGGACAGGACAAGTCAATCAGCTACTTAAAAGAGAACGCAGACTACTACGGAAGATCTTGGGCAACAGATGGGTTGACGGACAGGTTCGACTGGTATCAAATAAAGAAGTATACAACAAGATGGAACCGATAACAACAGCAATTAGAAAACGAAGATTGTTATTTTATGGACACATCTTCCGTATGAATAATGACCGGCTCGCCAAGAAAATCTGGAATTTTCTTAAACCGAAGATCTCCAAGTTGAATTGGTTCCAAGAGTGTGAGAAAGATGTGACACAGGTGGGCATTACTGAGTATAAAATCAATGACAGGAATAGTTTCAGAAGGATGGTGAAAAGCTATCAGGGTTTTTTGGTGGAGGCAGAACCCAGTAGACGAAGAGGCTCTTTGACAGAGGAGCGGAATAACAAACTGACAGATGGGCTGAAGAGATACTGGAAAGATGTCAAAGCCGGCAGACGAACAAGACGCAAACACTGAAATGAGAGTGGTTGTTAACACGCAGTCCATAGAGGCTCAGATCGACAGTAATGAAAATGAAAATCCACAGCCTGCTTCCAGTCTCCGACCGGGTCAGGAATGGAATGAATGAAGCCCCTACCTAGCGGCGAGGATATGAACTGTGCCGGCTGCCGAGGCCTGACGCACTCCTCTGGGGCAATGATTAAATGAATGACGGATGAAATGAAATGATAGTGGAGAGTGTTGCTGGAATGAAATGTTGACAGGGAAAACCGGAGTACCCGGAGAAAAACCTGTCTGCCTCCGTTTTGTCCAGCACAGATCTCACATGGAGTGACCGGGATTTGAACCACGGACCCAGCGGTGAGAGGCCGGCGTGCTGCCGCCTAAGCCACGGAGGCTTCATCGACAGTAATATATGTAAACATTAAAATAATAAACATAACTATAAAAGAATTATGAAAATAATTGTAAAAATCAATTCGAAATTAGTTAATTAATTAATTCAACTCAAAATTTAGTCTATAAGAACTAAAATTGAAAATTAAAAATAAATATATAAATATTAAAATTAGAGAAACAAAAAATAGCATTATTAATAATTATAATAATTAAAATAAGTTAAAATGAATAAACACATAAATATAAAAAATAATTTTCCCTTATAAAGGGTTAAATCGTTCAGTACGACTGTAAAACCAAGTGTACACGGAGACACTTGGTGGCGCAATTAAGCCACGAAACTAAATTCGAGTTCTATATGCAGGTGTTAAAGCTACGTAGTTGCTCCACGAGATCACAACTCTAGACGGCTTTGGAATCTTCCAATTTTAATGACACTAGACGGCTTTGGAATCTTCCAATTTTAATGACACTAGACGGCTTTGGAATCTTCCAAATCTAATGACACTAGACGGCTTTGGAATCTTCCAAATCTAATGACACTAGACGGCTTTGGAATTTTCCAACCTTAATGACACTGGACGGCTTTGGAATCTTCCAACCTTAATGACACTGGACGGCTTTGGAATCCTCCAATTTTAATGACACTGGACGGCTTTGGAATCTTCCAAATCTAATGACACTAGACGGCTTTGGAATCTTCCAACTCTAATGACACTAGACGGCTTTGGAATCTTCCAACCTTAATGACACTGGACGGCTTTGGAAACTTCCAACTTTAATGACACAAGATGGCTTTGGAATCTTCCAAATCTAATGACGGCTTTGGAATCTTCCAAATCTAATGACGGCTTTGGAATCTTCCAAATCTAATGACACAAGACGGCTTTGGAATCTTCCAAATCTAATGATACTAGGCGGCTTTAGAATCTTCCAACTCTAATGGCACTAGGCGGCTTTAGAATCTTCCAACTCTAATGACAGTAGGCGGCTTTGGAATTGTCCAACTCTAATAACACTAGACGGCTTTGGAAACTTCCACTCTAATGACAGTAGACGGCTTTGGAATCTTCCAACTCTAAATGCACTTGACGGCTTTCGAATCGTCCAACTCGAGACGGCTTTGGAATCTTCTTACTTTCACGACACCAGATGCCTTTTGGAATTTTCTTACTTTCACGACACCAGATGCCTTTTGGAATCTTCTTACTTTCACGACACCAGATGCCTTTTGGAATCTTCTTACTTTCACGACACCAGATGCCTTTTGGAATCTTCTTACTTTCACGACACCAGATGCCTTTTGGAATCTTCCAACGTTTACGACGAACTGTCGTCCATCAGATCCAAACATGTTAAATTTACTTTCGTCCGAAATAAAATAGTCTTCCCGAAGTCTTGCCCCATGTTTATACGAGTATATTCCTTAGCGAATGCCAACCTCTTCTCTCGGTTTATCTCACTTATAAAAGGCTTCTTTCGCGCTGCTCTGTCGGAAATGCCTGCTTCATGGAGCCGATTCTGGATAGTTCAAGGTGTAACAATCTTCCCGAAACGTGGAGCAAGCTGTTTCCCTAGTTCAGCTGACTAATCCTAGGGTTCTCTAACAAGGCTTCACAAAGCAATTGGCGAGATTCACGTTGCGAATTGACCCTTGGTCGTTCCTGTCGCTTTGCATTATACTGTAAGTCCATCCCGACTCGAACGTGTTAATAATATACTGGACAGTCGCATGAGATCGTTTCACCAGCTTCCCAATCTTCAGATAGATGAATCCTTGTTTAAATAATGAAACTATATGGTCTTTGCAGGCGGCACTCAACTCTTGTGATTTCCAACCCATTTTGTACCACTGTCAGACGTAAAGTAAACAGTCTCATCAAAGAGCACTACGGTGAGTCGACCTTCGCTTGTCGTCACGCGCTAAGACGGGGGAGGGGCTACAAACATTGGACGCATATGAATACTCATTTTTCGGCTACGAATGTGCCTTTTCTTCCATTATTAACTAATGAGTTCACGTTACTAGTATATGTTTGTGTGTAATGTACTGCCATAAGGTCCTTATGCAAATCTATGGAAGCGGCTTCGGTGCGTAGTTGGAGCATGCTGAGCTTCTATGCCCAGGGTCGTAGGTTCAAACCCCCCAGGGGCTCACATCTAGTGGGACGTGGGTTGGCGACCACGGGGCCCCAACTGAGTCCGGCATTGCTTCCTCTTACTTGTGACTGGCTCCTCTCCGTCTTCTTTTCAGTCGACCTCACTTGGTCCCCTTTTGTTCTCTTCCGACCCCGACGGTATTAGGGTATCCGAGGCCTAGGGAGTCTCTTCCTTTCCCGCCTTAATTGGTCCTTGTCTCATCTTTTCTGATACCCTCTTTTTGCGAGGGGTCAGCCTTCTTTTTCTTTTCATGTTATCTCCTGCCTTCTGCTCAATGCCCTCAAGGAGGCAGGGTGTATGTAGCCCCACCACGTCTGGTGCATCCTGGATATTGCTACACCCTCAGGGGCTCACAGCTGGTGAGTTCGGGAGTTGGCGACCCCAAGGGATTCCTGAGCTGGGTCCGGTTTTCCCCCTTTTATCCATTACCTCTGGGGCGGACCCTCTTTCACTTTCCTATCTGTCTTTCATGGCTCTCCTTCCTTCCAAGTCCCTCAAATTTTCCTCCTGTCCTTTATTTGCCTTATTCTCCTTTTGTTTTCCATTTCTTCTTCTAGTATATAAGTTAGTAGTTAGTTTTAGTTATAGTTTACATTTCATTATCATCTCACGATCACCCAAACCATTAGGGGCCGATAACCTAGATGTTAGACCCCTTAAAACAACAATTATCATCATCATCAAATCAGATTTTTTAAAGCGTTAAAAATCCCTCAGTATGCCTTCCTTCGGAGGTCCCATGTCATAGATTTATGGCAGGATAAAGAACCTTCCACTAATTACACATGTGTGAAACTAAATTATAGCTTATATTTGACTAATGCTCTAGGTTCCAACGTTCGTTGCCAGGAGCCAACTGCGGTGGCATCCAGTAACTAAGTTCAGAACTAGTTGATCGTTGACAGTGGCGCTTGGTAGCAAAAGTTGGAACTACTTGAAAAATCGAATGTCTGCAGTCCTTACTTGAATTAAAAACAGATAACACACACAATTAACACCGGTTATCAGACAGATTCTACACTCACCCAAAGTACACGGGGCTACAAGACTGTGTTGTCGCAGTCCCTAAACTGAGGAACCAACCAACCAACAAATCTATGGAATACCATAATTCTGCAAGACAAATTTATAAACACCAACAAGGTAAAATGCAGTGTATGAATACTTGTTTTACACACTGTATATCAGGGAAAGCCAGGCGGGAGGCGATTGAAAGGAAGACCAAGAGAAAGGTGGTTAGAAGATGTTGAGGAGGACCTCAGGAAGATGGGTGTTAGAAGATGGAGAAACAACGCAATGGAGAGTGGGCTGCTACTGTACGAGAAACCATGGCTCTTCACAGGCGTTAGTGCCAAGGAGTAAGTACGGATGTAATCATTAGGGCATTACAAGTAACTCGGTACTACAAGTGGCCTACCGACGGGATTTCACCATGGCCTTTGGCACCGCAACGCTATCCATTACGCCAGCGCCACATGGTGAAATGAATCTGGCCAAGAGCCCTTTATAGGTCCTTGGGATACTATCTTCCCACCCCTTTCATTTCAAGCAGTTCCACATGCATCCACAAGCTAGATGCATAGAAATATTGAAAACCCATCAATTTGATGTATACTGTCATCAGAAACCATAGGTGGGAAGCATATATCCCAGTGGTCTCCACAGTGTACCTGCCCGCCAGTTCGGTTGTGTTGAGTGAAAGAAATGCATTGTTTTACAGAAGAAGGTGTTTTTATTGAAGATAAGAGATTGTAAACGTTGGTATATAACCGAAATACAATGTTAATAATGGTTTTGGTCACTTGAGTAAATATATTTCAGTTAGAATGGAAATTATTATAGATTATTATGAAGCCTCCGTGGCTTAGGCGGTAGCACGCCGGCCTCTCACCGCTGGATCCGTGGTTCAAATCCCGGTCACTCCATGTGAGATCTGTGCTGGACAAAACGGAGGCAGACAGGTTTTTCTCCGGGTACTCCGGTTTTCCCATGTCAAAATTTCATTCCAGCAACACTCTCCACTATCATTTCATTTCATCTGTCATTCATTTAATCATTGCCCCGGAGGAGTGCGTCAGCCCTCGGCAGCCGGCACATTTCATATCCTCGCCGCTAGATGGGGGCTTCATTCATTCCATTCCTGACCCGGTCGGAGACTGGAAGCAGGCTGTGGATTTTCATTTTCATAGAATTATTATAGAATAGAAGATTTTTAAAATTGATTTTCTGAGTTTTTAATAAATACTCTTTTGAAATTATTGCATTATATTCGAATATACTAACTTTTAACATTCCAAAATCACTTTTATTTTTTGTGCAGTTTTCGGCAAAGATGATGTAGGTCACTGACCTTGTTTTGCGTGGGAGTTACGGGTTTTTCTTAAATTATAGAGCGTGACGGGTGTTTTTATACATTATATCCTGTTAAATAAACCTCATTATTGAGTGATAAACAGAGTATCATCATAATTTTGAGGTGGGAGATTATTACCCCAGTGCTCATTTAAGAAAACATACTGTCGGGTGTGGGCATTGGGATAATAATTTCCCACGCCATATTTCATAAAATAGAATCCACACCAAAATACAAATGTGCAAAAAAAAAAGCAAATATTTTATACCCCCAGTTTTGCCCTATAAAGGGTTAAATTATTGAGAAAGGTAATAGAGGCTTGGGTCGGTTGCCTAAATTACAGAGTGGGGGCCCTGAATCAACCCTTACTTTAGGGGTTAAGGAGACCGCTCCGATCCCAAGTTCCCCATCTCAATTATTTCTATACCCGTCCCCTACACGACCTATCACTCTCCATAAGTACATAATAGACACCTTGTATTGTCCGATCTATCACTTGTTTTGCATTACCACCTTCTTTACTCCTTAATTCTTTACTAGCCATTTGAAACCTGGTGCTATAGAAGGATTATGAAAATAAGCAGATTATTGACGTGTAGCTGTAAAAAAAAAATGTAGTGAGTGTGTAAGTGAGAATGAATGTTAAATGGAGGTTAGTATGCACAGGTATAATACTACAATAAGGGGGCATTAAATAGCATGTTGCTGCTATCTGGCAGCAAAATCATAATTACACGTGTCATATTCTAGGTGACAATGCCTGCAAAAAAAAATGGAGAGGTTAACAAAACATTGAAATTCCCTATTCCATATGCCGCTTCCTGTGGCAGCGTTGCCACAGTCTGAAGCCCCTTTTTACCTGTGAAAAGAATGGCATGGTTATTATTACTCGATATATGGCCGGGCTTACCCTATATGGTGCCGTGACGTCATTTCCTAATGTGTTGTAGTATTGGGCTTACCCTGGCAACGAATTTGGGCCGCCAGGCGCCGAATATTTCCCTCAATATATGTATTAAAAAAAATTGTCTTAAATGTAAGACTATGCTACATTATAATAACTTATCATGAGTTATCGGACTTACCCTGATGACGGATTTGTGGGTCATCAGGCGCCGAATGGCGTTCTCTTATACTACTTATTCTACTTATGGTATATATAAAAAAAAAACTACATCTAAGCCGAGAGGGTTGCCTTAATCTATTGCCGAAAGATGCTGTGCTGAATTGCAACAGTGTTCATTAAATTTGCTTAATCCTAGGTTGCGTGTCAAATGCAACCGTCTATAACTAAATTTGGCCTAGGACGATCGCCTGGGGCAATTTGCTTCCCCAGAACACCACCCGCACGAGCCCTGGAAACACCGGTTGTCTCCAGGTTCGCTGGATTCCGTCCCCTTAAGTCTAGTGTCGACGTCTATTACTAGGATTAATCTATGCGCAGGCGCTTACGGTGCCACTAAGCTAACCGTTTCGCCCGCTGTAACTTTCGTGTTCATAACCGGGTGCTGTTCCTATTTGACGTAGGTGAGCCGCCCACTTGGCTCCTGTGAGGGGCGCGCAATGCCCCATCTCTTAATGCCCTCTGACTGCCCGATGCGTCGTCATTTATGTGGGCATTGGACAGTGTGGTCCAATGGCATAATATCCTCCGGGAAGAAAGCGTCCGGGGAGTCCTCTTCGCCTGTGTTGGCCGCAATATTTGTATTCATGTGTCCTCCGGGAAGTGAGCGTCCGGGGAGTCCTCTTCGCCTTAATCGGCATTGCTGGGTTGGCCCACTGAACCCTTTTGAGTGCCCGCTATGCTACTCATTTAAGAACTCTGGCGACCCGTTGTCGTCCATTTACGTGGGCGCAGGACCGAATGAGCGCGTACATTCCATATATATATATTCATATTTCATTCTGCATTATTGATTACCGTCGTGGTCTTCACCTTCACCTCGCGGGGTAAGGACTTGTCGGATCTAGGATTGGTCCTGCTGAACCCTTGGATCCTGCTTCACTCCTGACGAATAGGAGTCTGACTCCCCGCCATGGAAGTCCTACTTACGTAAATTTAACTAACAGTCTAGTCATAATATGGTCGTCTCTAGGGATAGCTCCCGAGGCCGGCGCGGAGTGAGCTATTTCTCCCGCCATTCTCAGAAAGTCTCCCTGCAGGTCTTGGCTTCGACGACCGTGGCTCAAAGTGGGTTTAGCATCCCTTCCTCCCAGGGGCGGTTTATGCGCACCTAGGATTCCAGAGCTTGCCCGACCAGGCCGCGAATGCTTTGACCTTACGTGGTTCGTCTATTTGGTCTAGTCGTCAGTAATTTGATGATCCAACTGGGGTAAGGGTCCACATCGCCTTCCCCAGCTCTGCTCCTAGTGTTGTGCTTTTGACCTTTGGCTAACGCCGGTATCATCAGCCAGGGTGTTTCAGGTTCCCTTTTTTTTTTTTTTTTTTTTTTAAATATAGGTGTAACCTGTGTAAAAAGTGTCAAATGTAAAATACTTCCAGTGTGGTGGGCTGGTAAAACCTCTACATACGTAGACTACTTTAGGCTACCTGTGCTATATCAGCTTCTCCAGCGATAATGCTCTTTTTTAACCTTGATGGAGGTGTTAGTAGGGTCTGTGGCGTCAGGTACCCTGTTATTGTGATCTGGGGGTAGTTATCTGTAGAGTGGGTTAAAGCAGGGTAGGAGGAGGTTGCGCACTTCCGAATTCCGCGTTAGTGGCGGCCTGGAACCGGTTTTTGTGCTGGGATGCTCCTACAGTGAGTGGGACGGGGCAGGTAATTCCCGGGGTTGCAAAAAATAAAATAAAAATCCATGCCGGTCTGATATCAATATCCCCTGGTGAATGGATGGGATATACATGCATGCGTCTGGATATGAGGCGTTTGCACTCATGTATGGATAGGTGTAGGTTGAGGCATAATACTAATATATGTCCCTCTCATGCGGGATGATTTAAATTTAAAAAAAAAATGGTTAGTATTTATTACTTATGGCCTCATCTCTCATATGGAGATGTGCATTACGCTTAGTTGGTGTTTGCCGATGCACCCCTCTCATTCAGGTGATAGCGGTGGGGCTCAAGGCGTAGCATGCCCTTTCTGTAAACACATGAAGTTTACCAACCCTTATGTATACTTTGTAGTGTAGTGTAGCTGTTCTGGTCGTGTTCATGTGTCTGCGTTGTTTATGTTTGGACGTGAAAAGGTTATGGGAAGGGAGTAGAGTGGGACGCTGTTAGCATGTTCTCTTGTCATCCTCCCTTGGTCCATGTTGGTTTTCTATCCGCGCTTTGGGATAGCGAAGCTTCACGACCTACTCTGGTCCGTTATAGGGCTAAGTCCTAGTCGCCTGGAATGATTTGTTTCGGGACTAGGGTCGCAAAAAGAAGTTGTTAAGGGGAGGTCCCGTTTCCTCAAAGTCCCTATGTTCGCCCCTGATTGGTGAGCGCGTTTGTGTGTGTGTGTGTGTGTGACTACGCTCCGCTACACCACGCGGACGCCTGGTCTGCTGTAGGGCTAAGTCCTACTGTGTATATTGTGTATGGGTAGGAAGCGCCCGTGGCCTGCCAACGTCTTTACGAACGTGCTACTCTGGGCCTGCGACAAGTTTTGGTCTGTGACGTCTGCTTGTTGATAAATGCTTTCGCAGTGTTGAAAAATGTATAGTGTTATGATTGTTCTGCATTTGTTTATTCATGGTCACTGCCACTACACAATCGCGTTTTGTCATCGACAGTGTTGCAAAGTGGCTAAGTCTGCAAGTCATCAGTTTGTGTGTGTAACTTCAGGCCGGGATTTTATGTAGGTTAACCACTGTTACGTGTTTTTCTGCACGTATGCCAGTGTGGTCATTGTGTTAAATTCCTGGCGGCCCGATGTGGTAATCCGCCCTGCTACTATTGCCGTTGTGTGGCCATTATTCCGTAAGACCGTTGTCTTACGAAATTTATATGTCTCTGTCTGGAAAGTCCATTTTCCCTGTCAAGTGTACTTCTGGAATTTTATGCCTGTCATTTGGCCGCAGGAATGTAGTATTATCTGTCTAAGCCGTTATATGGGCCAATTTTGGTGTGATTGGAAGGCCGTCTGCTTGTTTTTCCCTGGCGTGCAATTTTCTCTGGGGTTCGAACCCGTGTTCTATGTAATTCTCTGTGTTATATGTCTGCGTTGTTCATGTTCTGCGGGCATTCTGTCTGTATTTTGTTTGTGTTTCTCGTACCGAAAATACCGTTGTTTAGTTAGTTTTCGGTACGAGGTTTTTGTGTGTGGACATGGGTTCGAAGCCGGTTGTCTGTAAAGATTTGGTGGCCATTTCTGTGCCGCCTACACTATGGCAAATGGGCTGTGTGTTTTTCTATGCGCAACCCCTAGTATACCTTCCTGCGAGGAGTTTGCTTATTTTTGCCCTCTCCTCGTAGTGTACATTTTGAAGATATAGGGTTCTTGGGTTGGCTATGAATGATTCCGTGCAGTGTGCTTTGGGAACTGTCGTCTGTAAGGCTCGCAGTTTATCACTGAGGTCTGCTTTACTGCTGAGTATGGTGGTGTCGGGTTGCAATGTCTTGCGCGCTCGCTTGTTTACTTGTTTCGATAACGCTGTGTATCCGAACATGTGTTCTTAATCAGCCTGCTTTCTGTTAGTGCTCTTCGCATTATAAAAAGGCAAGAGGGGAATTTTGTGGTTTAACGTGACCATTTCTGGAGATCATGTGCCACGGGATTTCCGTTTTACTTGGAATCCAAACCACAGGCCATGGCATTTCACTTCGGAAATCTCATATTCATTGGCCGTCTGTAAAAGAACCTTCCATTGACTACACTTGTGTCCCCGAGTGTTGTGTTATGTATACCTATGTATAAAATATATATATAGTTTATTTGGCCATTTTTCTTTCTTGGGCTAACTGTGTGAAACAAAAAAAATTATTTATGCCCCGCTCTGAATTAAGAGAGCACATTGAAAGAAAATAATAGTAGGTGGCGTTAGTCTCTAAAAATTATGTCGTGAGCACTATGTTTTTGAAAAAAAAATGGTGATTGGGACCTGAGTGTAGTATTTACCATTTTGGTAACGTGAGTACTACCGTAATCTGGTTACGCCTCAGGGGAATCTACCGACACTGTCTAGTACACCTTAGGAAGGCCATTGCCAGACGTAACTGATACCCTTGTATCCACGTCACGAGCAAAGCCAGTGCACTGTGGGAGTCAAACCTGCCTATCAAAGTAATTGTAACTCACCAAAATGACAGTGTCTCATCCCGGTGTGCAATTGGGCTTTTTAGTTGGTTAAAGCACACCTCCCAAATTTTTTTTTTTTTTTTTGAAACTAGTTTGAGATTCTTAATTCTTGCCATGCTTACGGTTTTCGCCCGCAACAAGAGAATCTGTCAAACTGAAACTGTGGAACCATAACGTAGAACGTCTAGTCATTTCTACTTAGAAAGACTCCCTTAAGCTCTATGCTGTGATTTTATGCCTAAGTTGTGTTCAAAATATCTCTTTCCGGCCTTAAGCCTGATGGGCTTTCACTTGGCTTAGTGATGGCCTAATAGAAAGATGCCATGGTTCCCAAAAAAAAAAACACAGAAGGATTTAAAATTACTCACTTCTAATTTGGCCATGTTGCCCTGTATATACATAAAATACGAGAAAGAAAAAAAAATGCGCAGTTTATGTTTACTATGTAATTGTCGGTCTATTTTCTGATATCTCCCGCGTGAAAGAACTTGTGTGGCCATTTATGATGGGGGAAGTGATGTTATTTTATTTCTTTGGCCTTGGTGGAAGTCGTTATCGTCTTTCGAGCTTCAGTGCTCAGAAAGGTGAAGGGTTTTGCCCTGTTACGATATTATAGGCCTCTGAAATCCATTGAGGTGTTTCTTTGCTGTTTTCCGGCGGAATTTCTAGCAAAGTAAGCCTTGCCCTACTTCCACCGTAGCGCGTGTTTCTAGGTCTAAGTGTACCTGTATTTAAGGGCGTTATTGCGCTTGGCGCTATCTTAGCAGATTTTGCGGGAGTGTATGTATGTTTGACTGCGAGGTTTTGTGGGGTGGGTAATAATACCTTTCCTAATCCCCGTGTATTGTATGGTAATGCCTGTTTAATCTGTATGTGCGTGTACCGTGCATCCTGAGGGACTAATGCCGGTGTTCGCCTCCGTTCTGGCAAATTTGCCCTTTGAACTGGCGGTGAGGGCCGCTTAAGTGCCTGTTTTTGTCCTGCCAATGTGGTGTCGTGTAGCCTGTCCGCTTTCTGGCCCGTGGCCACGGCAGACTCCTGCCACTGTGTTAGCCTATCTGTGTGAGTGTATGTAGGCTTTATATGTGGTAGGTCAGGCTCTACGTCGTCAGCCCATGACGAGGTTACCTCCTGTTGTCCCTCTGTCGTATTATGTGTGATTGAAGGTCCTGGCTTCAACTCCCTCTCGTTCATCCGGTCCGAGGGGATTGTTCTAGGCTCTTCCCCTCGGCTTGGCAAAATTGCCTTCCGATCCGGAGCTGGAGGACGTGTGTCTGTGTAGGATGTATTCTTTAGTATGTTGGAGCCTAACCTGGCCGTCTCCTGGACTGTGGCCACGGCGAACTCCTGCCACTGCGTGGCAGTACTTGTCGAGAGGGACATCCTCGCAAATTGTCGAGTTAGCGTATCTACGCTTATGTCCTCTCTCGGCTGGGCTGGTGGCCCTACCATGAACTCAAAAATGGCCTTGTTGGTTTGGAGTTCACGGTATTCGTCCCAAATTTGGGTGTACTGCCTATTGAGGCATATGGCCTGTTTGCAAGTGCTTATGTGCGCATCTTAATCGCGCTGTCCTACCCTCTGACGGAGTGTATGGCTGTTTGCCCTGTATTGTCCCGATTTTCTGTTTTGAGTGTCCGTATTTGTGTTTGCCTGATCTGTATGTGCCTTTGGCATCTAGCCAATAATGCTACTAATATTGGCATACCCCTATTACCTTCATGGCTTGCAATCTCTTCATGAGGTGCCATTCTGCCTGAAGTGTATGGGCCTAAAGTAACAATAGAGAGAAAAAAAAATCTGTGCGTGTTTGCCAGTGTATTCCTATATCTCTCTGGTTCTGTATGGGGCTAGGGGGTTGGTTTATCATCAAGCCTTTCCCTTGTGTAGCTAGTTTAGAGCACCAAAAAAAAAATATGGTGCTTTCTGTCTGGGGGAAAAAATTTTTCACTATCTGCTTGGCTTTTTGCGGTTCAGAGGGGGTCGTTTTGACTACGAGGGCTCGTTGGTTGAGTCCTGTTACTGCGCGTAGTACCCCGCCTCCACCATCTGTTTTAGATCCCTTATTTAGGGGTGGTAGGACCTAAAACGGAAGAGTTACTGTATTGATTTTGAATGGAGTGTCTAAAAGGGGGTAGCTGCCTTTGGAGGGGCAAGCTGACCAGTGTGGAGTGTTGTTTAGCGTTAGGAACCAGGGGGCGCTCCTATAAAGACTGTAAATGTGGTTTAAGGGATGTAGCCTTAGCACGCGGGTCGATGTACTAGTCGCCCAGCCGGCTACTTATTATATAATCACCTTGCTAGTGTCAGCGGTTCGGCACGCGCCTCACTTGAGCACGCGAGCCGCTGTGAGGAATACAATGACGTCTGAGTTGGCGTTATTACTACGGTGTGTCACGTCTGACTGTGACGGGAGTAAGGAAGGACGTTGGGACGTGAAGAAGAGTGTAGATCAGTAATGCAAGTGTAAGAGACTGACCAAGTGTTTATTGGTCAGCAATGAGTAACTGTTAGTCCCTTTTAAGGGATCTTGTGATGTTATAATGTGAGTACAAACTGTGGGTGTTAGGTTACAAAAGTAGGATTCTGAACACTGACTGACTGACTCACCTCGGTTGACACTGTCGTTAGCCTCCGGCTGTCTCGTCGAAGCACTGATGATGGAGAGATCCTCGTGACCCACTTAAGGCACCTTTTATACCTTTAGCCTCTGTTCTGTCAGCGCGTTGTGGCATAGTTGAACCAGTTTGTAGTATGTCGCTGTGTGTCATAATTACGCAAGGGTTGAGCTGCTTTATGGAGTAGCCAGCTGCCCTTATAGTATTGATGGATATTGGGTAGGCTTTTAAAGGGTTGCCTTTTATGAGATTTAGACAGATGATGGGGGGGATGATCTCTAAGGGGTGCATACCCCTTGGGTATTGTACAATATAAATGGTCACAAATGAGGAAGTTTTAGAAGAGAATTTTAAAAATTTAAAAAGAAGACGGAATCACCTCGTGGGACACATACTGCGACACAATGGACTGATTAAGCTTATAATCAAGGGAACAGTAGACGGCAAGAATTATAGAGGAAGACCTAGACTGGAGTACATGAGTCAAATACTGGAAGATATGGGTTGTGGCTCATACTGTGAACTGAAGAGGAAGACGGAGAGACGGGAGGAATGGCGAGCTGCTGCCTCACGGCTGTTAACCACAGAGAAAGATGTGTTAAATGTGATCAAGTTCGTCACTTGGCAAATGTCCTGCACTCGACTCTCAGCGAGACTCCTTCTTCAGCGTTGAAGTTAGCCATGGATCAGTTTTACTGTTGAAGTGTGCGATCGGTAACTTTTATCACAAATTGTGTGTGTCCGTTTCGTTAAAGATAATTCAGTACATGAGGAGTTTCTGGAATTTATTCCAATTAATGATCCAGATAAAGTCATCAAGTTAGGCAGATTTTGAGAGTCAATAGTAAAGGCAGTGGGAACACAGAGGGCAAAACATTATTTTTCTCTCACATAATATCAATATTACAAGCAACCACGTAACTATGGTCATGATGATACCACTGCATTGTTTCAGTTTTAATATTTAGATACTGTTTTCCATGTTTAAAAAATATATTTTTGTAATTTTTTTTATTGTGGTGAAAATATAATGAAGCCCAAAATAGCTTTCATCCAGAGAGAATGTTTATTTAATTATTGTTTTTTTTTACAAATATTAATCGAATATTTAAATAATGTATGATGATGACTAGGGCCCGGATAATTAAGTGATTAACTTTTCAGTAATATGTATTTATGTATGTGCTTAAAAGTGGAAAATAAGTGATTAAGTTTCCTAAATATGTTTTGAAATTTGTATCATATGTATGCCCCCCCCCCCCCCCCCCCCAGTTACTCGAGAAATAGTTGAAACGTCCAGCTCCTTCAATAATCCGTAATCCTGTTTACAGTACAAAATGTTCCCACTTAATGGGCCAGGGCTTGCCTCGGTTTGCGAATTAGGCTACAATACTTACTGCAAATACGCGATACTAAATCATGTATGTGCTGTTTTCGAATTTCATTCTAAAGAGCAGAAGAAATGGTCACTTCAGAAACTTTCATAGCACTCTGTCAATACTCACAAGTTTCACAAATTACTGTAATTTGAAGTAAAATTTCCTGTCAAGGTAAGGACTATTGGAGGCGATAATGAGACTGTTGACTCCAGCTATATTTAATGCTCGGGGAATTCCCGTCTTGAAATACTACTACAATACAGAGACAAGGGTGCATTCACGAAATGAGAAGCAATTTACTGGAATTGCCAAGGGTCGAAAATGTGGGCAGCAGTCATCAAAGGAGTAAAAAATACCTCCAAAAATAGGAAATATGTACTTATGAATACATTCGCCAGAATCTATATATTTAAAACACTAGGGTGATTTTTGTTACCGCGAGATTGAGAAAACGGCTGAACCGATTGGCTTCGTAATGCACTCTGGCGAAAGCTCCTGGCCTGTAGATTTGCAGAGTGTCTTTAAAATAAACAAATGTGTTACCATATATTTTTAATTAATAAAGAAAAATGCAAAATTCTTGGCCCTAGCGCATAAGCAGGATCAGCTTGGTTCATGACTAACATGGCGGATGTCCACCGCGTATTAATGTGATAGTTACGTATTTATAAGAATTATAAAGTAGGGGAAGATTCATTAATTATGCACGACGTATCACTCTTCTCATTTTCGTTTCCATTTCGACAATATATCATTTTCATAAATTATTTTATCCCATGGGGACGCCTCTGTGGCTTAGGCGGCAGCACGCCGGCCTCTCACCGCTGGGTCCATGGTTCAAATCCCGGTCACTCCATGTGAGATTTGTGCCAGGAGCATGTTGCAATGTCGAGAGTGCAATCTTTTGACGCCCGTAAAGTTGCAATAGTGCCAAAAAGTAATCGTACAAAGAATTTAACTTATATAGGAAACTTCTTCAGTAAATATTTTGTCCATTGTCCGTCATGTTTTGACGGGTTTCAACTAGTATGTATTTATTTATAAAAACGGCAAAAATATGTAAATAAATACAAAATATTTAGTTAAATAAAAAATATTTAAACACATAACTAACCGGGTCTTAATGTTGACTGTCGTTTTATGGGCGGAAGAGCAAGGTCATCTACCCCTTTAATAGTGTAGGTCTACACTATTACCCTTCTATAGTAATGACCCCCCCCCCCAGAAGGAACCAGTGGGTACTACTAAAGCGTGATCATCACCCACAAGGTTATATCAAGACTGAAGTTTCGTCGACAACCGAGACATGGTTAGTTTCATTTTGCGGAACTCGGTATAAATGTAGTCAATACCGATTGCTACAATCCATCTCTTGTTAGCTTAATACCGTGCGAGACCTGCAAAACAAATAATGAAGAGTTAGAGAGCGCGCACGCTCTATTGGCCGTCACACGTACTGATGAATATAAACACCATCTTGCACGCAGCAACAAAAAGAAAAAAAAACTATATTAGCCTTTCTCTCTTTCTCACTGTTCATTTGAAGTGAATTTCTTTGACGTCAGTAAAGTGGGATCTCTTTATTGGTCGAGTGCTCTGCATACAAACGAGAACAAATTGCTTTACTTGCTTAAAGAGAAGCTGCATATAGTCGATATTTCATTTTGTAATGAAACCTTCACAATAAGAAAATAGGCGGACACGCCTCAAGTCTCTCTTCTATACAGGGCCCCCTGTAGGGACTCACGACTAGTGGGATGTGGGTTGGAGACCACGGGACCTCAGCTGAGTCCCGCATTGCTTCCCCTTAAGCTCTACCCACAATGCGCTGTCGGCAGACGGTAGTGGCAACACCACCTAGAGAGAAGGCCATGCAATACGGGTTGAATATGCCAGTGACGTCACGACCCAACGGCTGTGTGGCCATGGAGACAGGAATAATATTCGTGTTTATGGTGTGGTTTCCGCGTTATGTGTTTCGTTTTTACGGTCTCGGTACTGATTTTCTCGGAATTCCTATCCGCTTATACTCTTCATGGTTATCAGTGCAGTGTTATGTTATGCCTAATAAGAGCAGTGTGCCGAATTGTAAAGGCAATTAAGTCAATGGACCTTTTCTTAGGAAGAATTCGAAATCGATAGCCTACACCCAGCTATACACCGCAATATATTCCTGCAAAACATTCCAAGGTATGTATAAACCGAGACTGATTAAATATTAGTAAACAGATAGTCAGGCTAGCCCCTCTGTTCGTGAAAATTCATTTAGTTGTAAAATTCAGAATTTTCTAACCTAAATAATGTGCTACTGTACAGGTTATGTCGTAGGGGGGCTTTAAATTCCAAGAACTGCATTAGGTCGATAACCTGTAGCAGGTTCTGATTAATCGGTTTTTCTGTTCCACTAATCTCATTCATTACATTTATTAATTGGAGTGTGGGGTTGAGATTGAATGAATTTAGAATAAATAGAGTAGCTAATGTAATACAAGGTGATGAAATAATTGTATCGTCATGTTCGAATGGAATTCCTAGGAGCAGTCCCCTCTCGTTTCCATAACTGCCCAGAATATTTAACTGGCACTGCAATATTGTCTGCCGAGAAGTTCCAGATGATAGGAGGTGTAGGATTGAAAATGAAAGTATATCAAAGGCTCTTGCTGAAAGTATGCAGACATTGGCGAAGAATCTGGAACCAGTGTATGCTGGTTCTGATGCACATGAGCATCAAAGTGTTGAGGATACTGTTCCTGTTATAAATGAATCAACAAGTTTCTTCTTTGGTAAATGTTCTCATGTCTCTTTAAGACTGCTGATTGTTCCATTTCAGTAGGTAGCCTTTTCTGTGCCCAAGATCGCGGGTTCAAACCCGGCCGAAATCGTCGGATTTTTAAGAGCGTTAACAATCCCTATATAGGCTATGCCTTCCTTTGGAAGGGAAGTAAAGCCAGTGGGCCTATGTCATAGGCTTATGGCATGCAAAAGAACCTTCCAATAACTACAATTTGTAGGTTTGATTTGATTATCGCTCTATTAAGTTCCAACGTTCACCGCCAGGAGCGGTTGCGGTGGCATCTAGTAGCCAAGTTCATAGCTAGGTGTCGTTGACGGTAGCATTTGGGAGCAAAAGTAGGAAGTACTTGAAAATGATCGGCTGCAGTCCTTACCTGAATTACAGATCAATACACACTAATACAGCCATCACAATTAACACCGGTTAGCAGACATTCTACACACACCCAAGGTACACGGGGCTACATGACCGCGTTGTCGCAGCTCCTAAACTGAGGAACCAATCAACCAATCTTTTCTGTCATAGGCTTTATAATTATTACCAGCCTGGTGTCTTATCACGGAGAAAAACTTTCTGTTGTTCCGTTGTTTTTTTATTTTCGTGATTGGGTTAGGACATCACTGTCATCAGCCATGTGTACTCGGATACGGGTAGAATTTGTATGTGTATTGTCTGTGGAAGTGTGTGTATTGTGATGCTAGAATTTGGAAGGAAGTGACCATGGTCTTCTGTTAGGAACAATCCCAGCATTTACCTGGAGGAGAAAGGAGAATCGAACCCACGTCTTCTCAGTTCAGTGAGGCTGAGTGAATTTAGTTTCAACCTCAAATCGGAATTAAATTTCCCGGCAGAGGTGGGAATCAAACCTGGACCGTTGGGACAGATGATGGACTATAGATATTAATTTCTGTTTTAACTGTTACAGATTAATTGGTTATTTGTGTATGTGTCTTTTCTTCCCGTTGTGTAGTCGACATTTCACGTTAAAATACGATGAATATCTTTCAAGTTTTTGATTGAATACTTCTATATATCGCATTTATTGCTGAGACAACTCGCAAGGTTCAAAATGCATACTTATCGAGTTTAATCGAAAACGTCGATTTATTTGTGTAATGTGCCGATCGCATCAACTTATGATCAAGTTCCATTTATGGTTTCGTTATTTATTTATTCGCGTCTGTAGAACGTAATTTTATAAGTAAACACTCAGTCTCGTTTCCCCACAGCTTGTTCATAGCTGGGAAGCGTGCTCGCTGATGGCCGGAAGTGTATGACGTCATAAATCCTATTGCATGGCCTTCTCTCTAGGCGGTGTTGGTAGTGGGCAGACGGCAGATTAAGACAGAAGTCCGTAGTTCACAAGCTAGCCACCCACAATGCGCAGTCATTAAAATTCTAAGAGTAAATAATAACTTGACTTTCATTTATTCCTTGAGGAAGTTGTCAATTGTCGATAACCTAACCTAAAATTTGCAAGGATGGACGACTTGGAGCTGTACGGGTTATTTTTATTGCTGCTAACTGGTACAGCATTGATAAAATTGAGGAAAAAACTCGTACATCCAGTATTCCCTCTTGTAAATAATTAATAACAAATCCAACTCTGAATTAGGCCTACTGATTTTTGAACAGAATTGTTTTTGTGTAACTGGTCATTTTTTATTGAACGCCCGAGGGCTCCCAACACGTTCAATCTATTACTACATCATTTCCTAATTTATTTTTCGTCATTAGAAAATGTATTTTGGCTCATTTAAGTACCGGTAGACCCTACTTTAGAAAATGTTATCGTACGATGAGCTCTCATTCCGCGTTACCTTCCACTGCATTACATTTGCTAGGAAGGAAAACATTATAATCAATGAACTGTTTCCTTTTAAATACTTGGGCTCACACATGTTATATATCCAACGGCGTTCCCTTACAAGATCAATGAATATATCTTCTATCTCAAGGTCAGTACATTGTCATCTTTTTATATACTGTAATTATGCGAGGAATATAGGCCTACCACGAATACAACTAGTCAACTACACAGCTGATGACAAGCGGAAGAACGACCAAGTGACGTCAGCTTGTGATCTTTTCTGATTGGCTCTTAAATATGCAGTTGGCTGTCAAAGATAAAATTGGCGACAGCCGACTACACGCTGCCGATTGTCAACTATCAACTACCGACATACAACTTCACATTGTGAATGACGCCATAAGAGAGCAAGGGTCTGACTTCAACTGCCGTCTGCGCATTGTGGGTAGACCTTTACCTGTGCCGGGCTCTTCTTTGTTTCCCATCCTTTCGGCCTTTCTTGGTCAACTCTTGTTCTCTTCCGACCCCGATGGTATTTATTCAATTCTTGTCTGAGGGCTGGAACGGTGCACACTCATCCTCGAGAGGCAAAGGCGCAAAGAGGTGGGTTTGATTCCACCTCAGTCATCTTGGAGGGGGTTTTCTACTTTTTCCCCAAGTGAATTCTGGGATGGTTCCTAAAATTAAGGCCACGGCCGCCTCCTTCCTGATCCTCATCTGAATTACAAATACACAAACTCCGAAGGTGGATCAAAAAGTTAGTTGCACTAACGCGCTGCAGCAGCGCGCTGTGTGTCGTAAACGTGGGCACAGCGGAGAAAGGGACAGGCACTGCCCACACGTCTGTTAGGCAGGTCGCTGTGGTGTCTCGTCTTGTATGGTGTGAATAGCGGCCAAAAGCAATGGCGCATCGACTGGACGTTCACTCCAAAAATGGGGAGCGTGCGACAATCCGACTCCTATGGGCCAAATGGAAGAATTTGACGGACATTCATCGTGAAATTAGTGCTGTGTATGGGGAGCGGGCTATTTCCCGGCAAGGGTTCGTAACGTGGTGTCAGCAATTCGAAGCCGGACGCACGGATATCCCGAGGGCAGGCCCGCAACGTCCAGGACCCGTGCAAATGTCAACAGTGTGAATGCGATCATTAGACAGAACGGTGGTCGACATTCCCAGACCGATGAGGAGGTGAACGCCGCTGTCTCCGTGAGGTCGCAGAACGCTGGAGGAACTTTCTATGCATCCGGCATCGACAAGTTGGTTGTGCGTTCGTAGAAATGTTTGGGGTCTCTTGGAAACTATGTGGAAAAGTGACGTTACATTGTATGTCGTATAGGCCGTGTTGCTGTTGTATAGGTAGTGTAATAAATGGCCATAACTGGGAAGTGCAACTTATTTTTTGATCTGCCCTCGTAATACTGTACAGCTATCACAATAACACAATCAGATACGTTCTACACACACCCAATTACACGGGGTTACATGACTACGATGTCACTAAGCACCTAAATTATTCAACTATACAATAAATGTTGTCCAAGACAGTGTGGACTTTTAGGGGTAGACGACCTCTCTGTTCCGTCCCTTAACACCTTTTCTCCTTTCGGGAATACTAGGGTGAAATCTGGGGGAAATGTGTGCGGGAAAGGTTTAAGCCAAAATCATAATTGTTCAAATGATTTGATAAAGTCTGTGGCTAAGTCTGGTTGGTTGATTCCTCAGTTTAGGGGCTGCGACAACGCGGTCATGTAGCCCCGTGTACTTTGGGTGTGTGTAGAATCTGTCTGATAACCGGTGTTCATTATGATGGCTGTATTAGTGTGTGAATCTGTTTTTAATTCAAGCAAGGACTGCAGACATTCGATTTTCAGCTTGCTCACGGTGGGTGAGTGGTTATCGTGTCGGACTACCACCCCCCCCCCCCCCAAGCTTGCAGGTTCGACAAAAATCACAAATAACCCATTTGAATTCAGTAGGCCGTGTTCATAATGGCAAAATTAATCTCGGGATTTTCCGCCACCACAAAGTTCCTCCATTCTCTACTAGAAAGCGCTGTAGTGTCAAGGAGCTTAGATATCTAATCTCCTTGACTTTCATAGCGTTCAAAGGAACGACGAAATTCGACATGCAAGCTGCCCTCTGGGTGTCAATTAACAAAGCTTGCACCCGGCACCCGAGGCCATAAGATATTTTTATTATTATTGTTATTATTATTATTATTATTATTATTCGATTTTCAAGTAGTTCCAACTTTTGCTACCAAACGACACCGTCAACGACCAACTAGTTCTGAACTTGTTACTAGATGCCACCGCCGTCGGCTCCTGGCGACGAACTTTGGAACCTAAGAGCGTTAGTCAAATCTAACCTATAATTTAGCTTCACACAAGTGTAATTAGTGGAAAGTACTTTATCATGTCATAAATCATTTCGGGATTTGAAGCCATTTTTCGGTCTTGCCTTAGTAAACAACAGTTTGGTGCTTTTCAGGATCTTGATTCTCAATTGCATTTTGTGGGTATTTTGAATCTAAATTACATTTTGTCAAGTATTTTCAATCTAAATTGCATTTTGTAAGTATTGTCAATCCAAATGAGTAGTTTGAATCTACCGTGTATTTTGTAAGCATTTTCAATGTCAATTGCATTTTGTAAGTATTTTGAATTTCAAATGAACTTTGTGAATATTTTGGATTGGAAATAGGATCTTTCAATCTGAATTGCATTGCGTATTTTCAATTTCAATTACATTTTGTAAGCATTTTGAACCTCAATTGCATTCTGTACGTATTTTCGATCTCATTTGCATTTTGTAAGTATTTTGAATTTCAATTGTATTTTGTAAGTATTTCGACTATACATTGCATTTTGTACGTATTTTGAGCCCGTGCGTGGTTTTTTTTTCAATCTATTCCTTTTGTGAATCTTTTCGTTCTAAATTCCCTTTTGTACGAGTATGAACATTTTGTGAGTTGTTTCAATCTGAGTACCTTTTTGTAAGTATTTTCCGTCTCACTTAATTTTCGATCTGGTTTCAATTTCAGTATCATTTTCGCTATCACCCAGATCATTAGGGGCCGATAACCTAGCTGTTAGACCCCTTAAAACAACAATTATCATCATCATCATCATCATCATCTTTTCAGGATCCTAGTGTATTTATTAAGTTGCCTGTACACTGAAGAGCTTTTGCCCCAGCTAGTGTACACAGCTGGTAGAGAACCCTAGCGGAGACTACTCTAAGCTCTAGCTACGGCCGGCTGACTCTAAGGTGTAAACAGGTTGGGTGCCCTAGCTAGACCAGTCTAGCTCTATTCGTTCGGTTGAATATTGGAAAGTGCTGTATGTAGAGTCAATGGTGGATTGTTGGGGTTATTTGTTTGTTGTTAACTGTGTTTGAATATGGCTGAATTTGTGTTGAGTCGCAAAAAACAATAACATTAATTGAAAATATTGAAGCCCATAAAGAAACTTGGAATTGTACTCGGAAAGAATACAGATACAGACATTTGAAGGCACAGTCGTTTCGTGTGATCCCTTTTGCTGATTCTGGGGGGTAATTTTGGCCAAAATATAATCATAGTCATTTTTGCTCATTCTTTCAAAGTTCTTGTACGCTTCAGCATCTTCTGAACATAACTCTTGCAATAATTTAGCGTGCATTCCCTCGTATTCTCTTTTTGATATCCAATTCCTCACCCACAACCTTCTTTTCCTCTTCATGATTTTCTCTTTTAACGAGGCACACACAACCACCTCAGATTCTAAAAGCCCTCTTAAAGCATTTAAACTTCACAACACAGCGCATAAAACCTAGACTCACACTGCTCTCAGAATGGTTTAGCGCTGCTCTACCTAGTGCATTTACGTTTGACAGTGTACACAGGTTCAGAGAGTGCTCTAGGTAGATTTGTCTATCTCCGCTCTACGAATGCTCTACCGAGGGAAAATTACTCTACAGTGTACACGCACTCAGTTTAGCTAGAGCGGTCTAGCTAGACTTGCTCTATGCAAATCACTGTCTAGTGTTCAGGCACATTAACGCTCTTAAAAATCCGACGACTTCGGCCGGGTGTAGCTAAGTCTGCTGTGCTAGTTAAGTAACTTTAGGAGCTGGCTGTACCGGCTGTGTTAGGAACAGGTGGTGTTATACATTTCATTTACGCTTTATTATCCAATTGCTACTCCCAAATGTACTGGTGCCATATGGTTGCTCTCATTCGTTCCATTATACTGCACTGTGTATAGAAGCACGCTATCGTTTTAAATGTCAGGTATCAGCAGCGGTGGATATTCTATTAGCTGACTAAAATTACACTATCAGATGAACTAAATCTTTTCAGGCTTGGCGAGGTTGGTAGCATGCTGAGCTTCTATGCTCCCCCAGGGGCTCACATCTAGTGGGACGTGGGTTGGCGACCACGGGGCCCCAGCTGAGTCCGGCATTGCTTCCACTTACTTGTGCCGGGCTCCTCTCCGTCTTCTTTCCTGTCGATCTCACTTGGCCAACTCTTGTTCTCTTCCGACTCCGACGGTATTAGGGTATCTGAGGCCTAGGGAGTCTCTTCCTTTCCTGCCTTAATTGGCCCTTGTCCCATCTTTTCTGATTCCCTCCTTCTGCGAGGGATCAGCCTTCTTTTTCTTTTCCTGTTATCTCCTGCCTTCTGCTCAAGGCCCTTAAAAGGAGGCCGGCTGTATGAAGCCCCACCACATTTGGTGCACCCTAGATAATGCTACACCTCAGGGGCTTACGGCTGGTGAGTTCGGGGGTTGGCGACCCCGAGGGATTCCTGAGCTGGGTCCATTTTCCCCCCTTGTCCCTTACCTTTGGGGCGGACCCTCTCCTCTTTCACTTTCCTATCTGCCATTCATGGCTCTCCTTCCTTCCAAGTCCCTCAATCCGCATTCTTCGAAAGTTGAGGGCATTTCTTTTCCTCCTGTCCTTTATTTGCCTTATTCTCCTTTTGTTTTCCATTTCTTCTTCTAGTATGTAGGTTAGTAGTTAGTTTTAAGTTTGCATTTTATTTTCATCTTCACGATCACCCAAACCATCAGGGGCCGATAACCTAGATGTTAGGCCCCTTAAAACAACAATTATTATCATCATCATCATCATCATCGAGCTTCTATTCCCAAGATAGCGGGTTCAAACCCAACCGAAGTCATCGGATTATTTAAGAGCGTAAAAATCCCTCAGTATGACTTCCATTGGAGGGGAAGTAAAGCCGAAGGACCCATGTCATACATTTGTGGCATGTAAAATATCCTTCCACTAATTACACTTGTGTGAAGCTAAACTAAAAGTTAGATTTGACTAACGCACTTAGGTTCCGACGTTCGTCGCCATGAGCCGACTGCGGTGGCATATAGTAACCAAGTTCAGAACTAGTTGTCGTTTACGGTGGCGTTTGGCAGCAAAAGTAGGAACTGTTTGAAAATTGAATGTCTGCAGTCCTTACTTGAATTAAAAACAGATAACGCACACTAATACAGTCATCACAATTAACACTGGTTATCAGACAGATGACCGGGTGAGTTAGCCATGGTCGTTTCGGCGTGCTGCAGACAGTCGCTCACATCCGGGAGGCGAGGAGGTTCAATACCCCCCCCCCCCCCCCCCCCCCCCCCGCTGGTAACCTTGAAGATGGTCTTTTGTGGTTTCCCATCTTCCTTCCAAGCAAATGCTTGCCGGGGTTGGTCCCTAACTGTAGGCCACAGCCGCTACCTTCCAACTCCTCGTCCTTACATTCAAACTTTCCTCCCCAGACAACACTCCACACGCGTCGGTACTTGTAGCTCACCCATTGGGTGTCCGCCTCGAAGCAGCTACAAAACTGGCGAGCCAAACATGTCTTCGGACACTCCCGGAACAAAAGCCATACGCTAAAAACAAAACAAAAACAAAAAAACAAAAAACCGGAAAGATTCTACACACACCCAAAGTACACGGGGCTACATGACCACGTTGTCGCAGCCCTTAAGCTGAGGAACCAACCAACCATATTTTCAGGATCTCATGTAACTGATTTTTGTGATATACTGTATGATGAATACTGGTTGGTTGGTTCCTTAGTTTAGGGGCTGCGACAACGCGGTCATGTAGCCCCGTGTATTTTGGGTGTGTGTGTAGAATCTGTCTGATAACCGGTGTTAATTGTGATGACTGTATTAGTGCTACCGTCCACGACACCTAGCTGTGAACTTGGCTACTAATAGACGCCATCGCCACCAGCTCCTGGTGACGAACGTTGGAACTTAAGAGCGTTAATTAAACCTAACCTCCAAATTTTGCTTCACACAAGTAAGAACATGTAAAATTTTGAGGAAACTGTGGAATGTAATCGTTGAAATTAAATATTCCAAGCTGTAGATAGGGCAATGTACATTCTACATGTTCTTACCCATACTGACAACTTCAATCCTAACCTAAAAATGTTTATGTCTGTATAACATCCACATCACCGTTCTTTCTTCAAGCTAGTTTTATATCAAGATTTCTTTATTTCGTATTCCTCTCTATATTATTCTGCTAAGGTCCCATTCCAGTTTTGTACCGAAAATAAGGTCCCATTAACACCAACCTACACATATGGGGTACCTACAAGTTCAGCATAACCCAATGCGTAAGCGAAACGCACTCACTTACTCTTTAAATACCTCACAATTAAATAAATACCTTAAAACATGGATATTTACAATGAAATAATGAAAGCATGCAACGCGGTAACCATGGTAACAGAATCTCACAGGTCCACCTATTTCTGTAAGACGCAATGCAATTCCAATTATTACATTACCGTGAAAGTTTCCAGACGGTTATAAGGTTATCACTGAACCAAATTAAGCTGTAAAATTCATCAATACATACAGTATAATGCGCTTAAGGGGGTCAGGGGCACTCTAGATTTTTTAAACGCAATTTTCACGTGTGAGTGTGGTACTAAAGGTGTTTTTCACCCGACTATAAAGGGTCTCCGAAAACCACATTAAAAGGCCCTTAAATTAACAGTGTCTGTGATATTCCCAGAAAACTAACTTCGCTCTGATATACCTATGAAGGAATGACAAACCCCTAACCACTGCTCCAGTGGTCTGATTATTCATACCAAGGATAAATCAGTCATAGCATTCATGATTGAGATTTTGCTAAGTGTACTCTTTACAACTAGAATATTCGCGGGCGAAGTCGCGACGGGTAATGCTAGTGTAATATACTGTCAAATATCGCTAATATTGCTTACATGAAGGTTTTTATTTGTAGCTTGTTCAAGGACGGTAGATGTTTGTGGCCGACACATTGACGTCATATTGCGTTGCCAACTTGTCCGATACAAAATACACCACACAACACAGGTAACTTCGTAATAATGTGAAAAAGGAAATAATTGTCAAAACCATTGGCCTGGATAAAGATTATTGATGCGTGACTACTCGGACTGTGCGTGACAAATTTCAGGGGTGTTTTTATTAGCTACCTAACAATTATTGGTCTAGGCGAAAACCATTGGTCTGGCGGATGCGAAATAGTACCGAATGGGTGGGGTTGGCAATACTGTACATGATGATGGAAATGGTGGAGTCAGCTAGAATTTCATCTATATAAGTCGTGATTAGTTGGTTAGTGTTGTTTCACGGGGCTGAACTACTATGTCATCCGCCCCTTAAGTCGTGATCCTATTTGGGGTGGTTGGTTGGGTGACAGACAGCGGAGGAGTAAACATCTTAAGTGCCTGTTCACTGGAGAGTTTTTGCCCTAGCTAGAGCGTAGAGTAGCTCTAGCTAGGGCACTCCAAGCTCCTCTCGAGTGTACACAGGTGGTAGAGACCCCTAGCGGAGACCGCTCTAAGCTCTAGCTCGAGATGGCCGACTCGACAGTATTTGGGCGCCCTAGCTGGACCAGTCTAGCTCTATTCGTCCGGTTGAATATTGGAAAGTGCTCTACGTAGAGTCAGTGGTGGATTGTTGGGGTTATTTGTTTATTATTATAGTGTTTGAATATGGCTGAATTTGTGTGGAGTCGCGAAAAACAATAACATAAATTGAACATATTGAAGCCCATCCAAAAACTTGGAATTGTACTGTGAAAGAATAGAGTCAGAAATTTGAAAGCACAGTTGTTTTGGGTGATAGCAGAAGCCATGGGAAGCACTATGCAAGAAATTTGCAGAAAGTTGCACAACCTCCGCTGCCAATTCAATGCTGTTGCGGAAAATTAACAAGAAAAAGAAACTGGCGATGAAAGTGGCATTAAGAAGAGTACTTGGGAGTATTTTGATGCATCTGGAAACTCAGATTGTGTGAGGACCACCTCTTCAAGGAAATGTAGAGGAAAGTAAAAACGCGGCTTTTATTTTCAAGAGGAGTGGAGAAACATAGGAAATGTATTATATTTAAATATGCAATGATTTTCTCATCAAACAATTAATTATGTACTACATGAATATATTCCAAACAAAAACTGTTTTTAAGTTTGCCATATATTTAGCAAACAAAATTTCCGTAAAACACCTATATTTAAATTTACGAATATAAATAATTGTCTTTTTAACAGGGCACACACAACCACCACATATGCTAAACGCTCTGTTTTAAATTCACAACACAGCGCAATAACACCTAGACCCACACTGCTCTCACAATCAGAAATGTTTAGCGCTGCTCTAGCTAGTGCATTTACGTTTGACAGTGTTCACAGGTTCAGGTAGATTTGTCTATCTCCACTCTACGAATTCTCTCTCTAGGGAAAAATTCTCTACAATGTACACACACTCAGTTTAGCAAGAGCGGTCTAGCTAGTCTTGCTCTATGAAAATCACTCTCCAGTGTACAGGCACCTTTACTATATCATCTCGAGATACCATTACTACAGGTATGTTGGCTAATTTCAGTAGTTAAATAATTTTAAACTTCAGTTCAGGTAAACTCCACTCTTACCCTTCAAATTTTAGTGTCAACGAAAAATCCCCCAAAAGTTACTAAATTCAAAATTTCTTCGAAAGTGTCTGTTTTAAATGCACGAGTTGAACTAGGCCTAGGAATGCGCTAGCCACTACATCAGTCAAATGAGATAGACCTACTGGACTGTGAAAGCAGCTTTAGTATTTTTAGATTCTGATTTTACATTAATGCTCCTGTTATGGACTTCTCAAGCGTATGAAATGCCTTTAAATGTTCAGAGCCGTATGATGTAAATCATTCGAGGCATATTGTATTAAACCCCCATTAGTGTTAATGAAAAAGCTAAAAGCCTCTCATTTGGGGAAACAGTCATCCAAACGTGTTTTATTCAGTAATTTAATAAAGAGAATGGCGTACAATGTACAAACTGTTCCGATTCAACATGGAACTGTAAAATGGGTTGCCTACCCACCCGCAATCGGCTTGAAATCTGCTCGCAGCGCGCTAAAACAGAAATCATTCAAACTTATTGTGAAGCCTGTCTAAATATATTTTGAAAGAGCAAAATACTTTGCAATGCTGCATAAGAGGACGGCAACCAGTGAAATCTAACTCAGCTCCGTAAATAATAAAAGAATTAACAGACAACGTTGTGTTCTTACAGAATAACAAGCAGTTCCGTGAATAACTAAATAGCCTATTTTCATGTATCCTACTAATATTAATTGCCTCTATCAACATACACGTTGTCAGTTTGATTGCTGTAATAGATTCGTAGATATTGAGAACCGTCTAAATATTTTGGATGGTCACTATGTTGGATTTTTATATTATAGGCCTAGCAGCCTGGCCCGGCTTCGCCCGGGAACATTTATGAATGCATTACGTGATAAGCGCTTTTTTTCGATGTCAATGAACTATGATCTATATGCGTTTTACGTCTCGGCATGATGGGTTAAAATAACTGACTGGACTATTAACTATATTATCATGGAGATGCATGTGCAACACATTTTGTCAGACGTAATTTAAGAAAGGCGAGGTGCATGAAACACAAATCCCCCTTCAGTCCAATCTAAAAACACTTATAGTGGACGGTATATTGAACATAGAGATGTGCTTTCGCGTACGTTTTTTGTAGAACTCTTCATGCTGAACAATTCTTACACTCATAGTATTTAGATATTTTTAACGGTTTGCCCAGCGTAAGTTTACAAAGCGCTCGGACGCCTTTTGCAGTTAAATCGTTACTGCTCGGCTTCCTTTGATCATAAATAAATTATTTTCTACAGAAATCATCCTCGAGATATCCTTTACAGAATGGTGAAAACCGCATAAAAAGCCATCCAGTGCTTGTCCAGTTTACATGTAACATCCAAGAATCGAGGAGTTTGTTTTATATTAAGTAGAGATTACATGAAGATTATTGTGTAGGTGTTTTATTCAAACTTCAATCGCATGATTAGGACACAAGAAATAAAAGCGGGATTTTAAAATTTCGCTCAGCCGCCATCTTGTGGTTATGAAAATAATTTAAATGAATTAGATGCCAGTCGTTTAACATTTGTATAAGCATACACCGTATCAAGTTTCACTGCGCTCGGATGGTTAAAACGCAAGAAACGTCCATTTGAATATTTACATTTGGCGTCGCCGCCATGTTGGATTTGTGTTCGCCAGGTTATTGAACGTCCCATAGGTGAACTTATGCTTATAGCTTCTATACACTTACAAAATTTCAGTTTGATTGCCGTAGTAATTAATAGATATTGAGAACCGTCTACATATTTCGGATGGTCGCCATGTTGGATTTTAATATATGTAGGCCATAGAGTTATGTACTATTATGCAAATGTTGATTTCGATCGCATGTTTAGAACACAAGAAATAGAAACTTAATTTCGAAATTCGCACAGCTGGCATCTGCAGGTTACGTAAACAATTGAACTAAATTAGATACCAGTGCATTACAATGTGTATAAACATTTGCTGTACCAAGTTTCATTGCGTTTGGATAATTAAATCGCGAGAAAAGTCTATTTAAAACTTTCAACTTCGCTTGGCCACCATGTTCGTTTTGTAGTTATCCGGTTTTTGAAAGTCTCATAGATGAACATCCACTAGTGCCCTTTATCTCCGTACAAGATTCACGGTGATGCCGATAATAGTTTCAGTGATATAGAAAGGCGGTGAAATATTTCGCACAGCCGCCATCTTGAGGTTATGTAAACAATTGAATGAAGGTAGATGTTGGTGCATTACAATGCGTTTGGTTGGTTAAATCGCGAGACACGTCTATTTAAGATTCGCAACTTCGATTGGCCGCCTTGTTGGTTTTGTAGTTACCAGGTTTTTAAAAGTCACATAGGTGAACTTTTAGTAGTTCCCTTTATCACCGTACAAAATTCCGGGGTGATATCGGTAATAGTTTCGGAGATATTGAATGCTGGTGAATTATTTCACACAGCCGCCATGTATATGTATATATGGCGCACATAATGACCCCATACGTAAACTTTGAGCTATGGTGTTATATAAGGTGCGTTCAAAAAGTAACCAGCTGGAGGCTGGAATGCGCAAACCGGTGACTACATCGGCAAATCGTGGCGTATGTAACGAGGTGTGGTTCCGACCAGAGCGTGGAAGGTCACAGCCAGTGGCTAGAGGGCACGCGTGCATCTCACGTGACGATACAAAGCGAGCAGCAGCATGCATCAATCGTCCAACGATGCCAGTCGCATTGCAAACAGTGATATGGAGGCGTCAACCGAAGAGCAAAGAGGTGTTGTTCGGTTTCTGACAGCGGAAGGAGTAGGGGGAACGGACATTCATCGCCGAATGTCACAAGTGTACGGCGAACACTGCATGTCCCTTGCAAGGGTCAAGGCGTGGCACATGCGCTTCAGGGAAGGACGGGTGTCGTTAGCCGATGATGCCCGCTCTGGGGCACCCCCCTGTATTACCGATGACAACGTCCAGCTGGTTGATGCACACATTACCCAGGACCGCCGAGTGACAGTGAACGCCATAGCCGCCGTGGTCGCTCCACGACAATGCACGACCTCATACGGCCAACACAGTCACGGCACTCCTGCAGAAATTCAAATGGGAGGTTCTCGGCCACCCTCCATACAGTCCAGACCTCTCTCCCTGTGATTACGCCTTGTTTGGTCCCCTGGAAAGGGCTCTGCGGGGCCAACGATTCACCTCGGACGCCGACGTCCAGCTGTACGTGCGGAACTGGTTCACATCGCAGCCCAGGGAATTTTATGAGACAGCCATTCACCGCCTCGTGTCACAGTGGGACAAGTGCCTTATCAGCCAGGGCCAATACTTCTAACATACAGGTACTGGTTTCTGTAATTATGCCTCCGGCTCGTTACTTTTTGAACGCACCTTATATTTGAAAGGTTGCTACGGGAGATCTCTTGGTGATCCTTCATTTCGCTGATATAATATTGACGTCACCTCAGTCCATTAAAGTGCCTGAATAAACCATTCTCTTAGGAGAGATGGATTCCTAAAAGCCGTAAAGAGAATCCCGCTGTTCCTGGAATCAACTCGACTAGTAATGAATAATTCCCGCACTGCGGCCAGAACCTTTCTGCATAAATAATGGAGATTCACCTCAGCATGTGATTAAACATAATTTCAGAGGATTATTCATAGCTGACCCTTGAGAAGCAAAACTGAGAAGAGATGGGTTCGATTCCCACCTCAACTATGCAGTGGTTTTGCTCGGTTTCCCACTTCCACTACAGGCAAATTCTGGGATGGTTCCTAACTTAACCCTTTATAGGGCAGAATATTATTGCAGATCTTTTATTTGTATTTATGTTAATTTAATTTTAATTATATAAATAATTCATGTTTTTTGGGCTAATGTCGTGTGTATTTAAATTAGAACCATACGTTTCGCAGAAATCTTGCCTCCTCTTTCAATGGAATCAAACAATGTGGCCAAAGAAAGTATATCAATGAGATTACAGAAAATTACAAAAAATATAGATAAATTCCTCTGTTCGTCACCAGAGAGCAGGTGCCAGAAATTACTGTATGGACCATGGTAGAACGGCGGACAGAGTAGTAAGTAAGGAGAAGGTAAAGGGGGCGGGGTGAAAATATAGACACTCCTCGAAGAAAGAGGATGTCCAAAAGAAGACGGGGCGGGGAGGTGGGCGGGTTAGATGTATATAAGGAAAGATAAATAAAAGGGATGTGTATCTGAACGATACATAACGTCATACAGGCAACGGCGAAAAAACAGATGGAAACTCCTCCAGTGACGAACAAGGGAGATCAAATCATCTATGGCTTCAGAGCCGCAATCTTGGGCATAGAAAAATTGTCCTTATAGTAGGTGGTTTATATATCGACCACTTACCTATAAAGGGCTAAGGCCATGGACGCCTCCTCCTCACCTGGATTGGAAATACACACACTGATGCAGCCTTCACAATAACACAGGTTAACAGAAATATTATCCACACACCCTAGTATACGAGGCTAAATGACTACGATGACCAAGCTCCTCAAATGAAACAGTATCTATATTGGGGTCCATCTGAAGTAGCGGCTAGTCCTCTTATAGACGTCACCCGGAGGTCCGGGTTTGATTCCCGGCTCTGTCAAGAAATCTAATTCTGGTCTGAGGGCTGAAGCGGGGTACACTCAGCCTCGTGAGGCAAAACTGAGCAGAGGTGGGTTCGATTTGCACCTCAGGTATTTTGGAAGTGTTTTTACGTGGTTTTCCAATTCTACAGCAGGCAAATGCCGGGTTGGTTCCTAACTTAAGGCCACCGCCACCCCCTTCCCAATCATCCCCTAAATTACTAATACACATGTCAGTACAGACAATAACACAGGTTGGCAGAAAATATTTTTCATACATCCAAGTTCACGGGGCTAAATGACCACGATGTGCAAGTCCCTCAATGAAACAACAACGGATTTTTCATTTAGTCCATGTGATGTAGCGGCTAGCATTCTTATAGCCGTCGCCCCGGAGGTCCGGGTTCGATTCCCAACTCAGCCATCTTGTATGTGGTTTACCGTGGTTTCTCATTTCTACTCCAGCCGAATGCCGGGATAGTTCCTAAATTAAGGCCACGGCCACCTCCTTTCAAATCCTTAACTGGATTAAAACCACACATACTAATGAAAATGAAAATCCACAGCCTGCTTCCAGTCTCCGACCGGGTCAGGAATGGAATGAATGAAGCCCCTATCTAGCGGCGAGGATATGAACCGTGCCGGCTGCCGAGGCCTGACGCACTCCTCTGGGGCAATGATTAAATGAATGACAGATGAAATGAAATGATAGTGGAGAGTGTTGCTGGAATGAAATTTTGACAGGGAAAACCGGAGTACCCGGAGAAAAACCTGTCTGCCTCCGTTCTGTCCAGCACAGATCTCACATGGAGTGACCGGGATTTGAACCACGGACTCAGCGGTGAGAGGCCGGCGTGCTGCCGCCTAAGCCACGGAGGCTCCTCACATACTAATACAGCCATCAAAATAGCACTGGTTATCAGACACATTTCACACGCACCCAAGTACACGGGGCTACATAACCAATGAATCAACACCGCACAGTTTTAATTCTAGCTTCCATTTCATTGGTACCGTATTCATTTTTACGATCACCAAAACTATTAGGGGCCGATAACCAAGATGTTAGACCCCTTAAAACACCAGAGAATGAATTAACAGACTGTACAGTGCAGCAGAATCCAATGGTAAAACAAGTTGTCAAAGAAGTTAATGAGGATTTCAGGTTGCGCTTCATGCGGAAAACACGAGATGGCAAGATGTGAGCCCCTGCGGAAGGATTTAAACCAGCTCTACAGGCTTATTGGTTACGATTTCGCGTGGTTTTCAGCGTGCGCACATCTTTGGAGTGGTATTGTATTGTATTCTATTGTGTAATGTGTTAGTAATAGTGCTGTGCGACTGAATTATTAATATTAGACTGAGTCTAATATCTCAATTTAGCCCAGTTATAATAATTATCTTAAGTTAAGCCTATCATATTACGTTCTACACATTACTAAAATCAGCAGTCACCACTGTCCCGTACCCGTTGTTAATGGGTTCATCCAGTAATGTTCTAAACTTGTAGGTCATTAGCCGTCATCGAAGATGTGATAATGTTGATGATAATTGGTGTTTTATTATTATTATTATTATTATTATTGAATATCCAGTACAGCATGGAGCCCTATTTTACCTAAGTACATTAGGGCTGTAGTTAATAAGCATATTTTAAAAAGAAAGATTAATTTTTCAATTTGCTATAGATGTGCTGAATGAATGTTAAGAATTGCTTATAACAACAAGGTTTCTTGAAAACTTCACACAATGGTTTATAAAATTCTAGATTACTGAGATAAGAACATGAATTTATCTCATTTGGATAAAACAGCTGCACGAATTCGCTCTCCAGGCACATAATTTCTTGTGGTATAAATGTGAAAAACTTGTCCAAAGCCTACTAACTTACTTTGTTATTTCTAAGATTGGGTTCTCGTATACAGTACATGAAATGGACCTTTCATTAAGATCGTAGTTTAAGAGAAGTTCCTGCGTAGGTACAATAGATTTATGCAAGTTTTCTTGATAAATGCACAAATAAGCCATAGTTAATTTTCGATTTGACGATATCATATATTTTCTTGAATATCGGACAGGCAGTTGAAGTAGCAGGATGTTGAGTATTTAGATTTCCCGGAAGGCATCTCACGATATTTCGTTTATTTTGTACTTTGGAATTAAGACATTCAATCCTGGTTTTCGGACACTCACTGATGTTATGAGCATCTGAACACTCGGAGCAGCACTGTTGTTTATCACAGCTAGAGGAAAAATGTCCAAAACCAAAGGCACTTGTAACATCAAATGACAGAAATGTATTCACTGAAGTTGCATCGTTTGTATCCTATGTAGAGCTTCTCGCAGCTTTGTAAGGCCTGGAAGATGGCAGGAGTTACTTCTACAACTGCGTATTGCGCTGAGTTCAGCATTGCTTCCACTTACTTGTGCCGGGCTCCTCTCAGTCTTCTTTCCTGTCGACCTCCCTTGGTCAACTCTTGTTGTTTTCCGACCCCGAAGGTATTAGGGTATCCGAGGCCTAGGGAGTCTCTTCTTTTCCCGCCTTAATTGGCCCTTGTCTCATCTTTCCTGATCCCTCCTTCTTCGAGGGGTCAGACCTCTTGTTTTCTTTTCATTATAGTTCCTTTTCTCTTTAAGATTCCTGCATTGTTTTGTTAATTGGCTCCTCGTGTATCTAAATTCCCTTTAGCGTTATTTTTTTTCATCTACACTCCATTTTGTAGGTATTTTTTAAATCTACGTTGCAGTTTGTAAGTTTTGTCAATCCACATGAGTAGTTTGAATCTACCGAGCATTTTGTAAGCATTTTCAATTTCAATTGCATTTTGTAAGTACTTTGAATTTCAATTGCACTTTGTGAATATTTTGGATTGGAAATTGGATATTTCAATCTGAATTGCATTGTGTATTTTCAATTTCAATTACATTTTGAAAGTATTTTGAACCTCAATTGCATTTGGTACGTATTTTCGATCTCATTTGCATTTTGTAAGTATTTTGAATTTCAATTGCATATTGTTAGTATTTCGACTCTATATTGCATTTTGTACGTATTTTGAACCTAAACTACATTTTGTGCGTATTTTTCAATCTATTACTTTTGTGACCCTTTTCGTTTTAAATTCCCTTTTGTAAGAACATTTTGTGCATATTTTTCAATCTAAATTCTTTTTGTGAGTATTTCCACTCTACATTTTGTGAGTCGTTTCAATCTGAGTTCCATTTTCTAAGAATTTTCCGTCTCACTTTATTTTCGTTCTGGTTTCCATTTCATTGTCATTTTCGCTCTCACCCAGACCATTAGGGGCCGATAACCTAGATGTTAGGTCCCTTAAAACAACAATTATCATCATCATCATGGTTTAAATTCAACCAGTAGCGAGACTTGAGGATCTCAGTCGACGTCCTCAAAGCGCCATTATACAGACCAAACCTGCCCCTACACTCTCAAGGGCAACCCATACATTCTAAAGCTACAAACACGTGCTTTAAGGATGCAATGCTTCCTTCCTCAGCTTTCTACTCCGGATGGTGAAGGTCACAATTCACCCATCTAGGGGTGGAAATGTAGAACTCGTTACAACTACTGACATAGACAGCAAGACAGAGCTTATCGAGAGGGAGCGCAAGGTGGCCCCGAAGAGGTTCTGTCCCACGAGTTCCGAAAACAAATTCCTTAGGAAAAACGTCCCATGAGTTCCGAACGCGTATTCACACCTGAGTAAATAAGCTTATGAGTCCCACTAGTTCCGAATATCTCTGGAAACCCCAGCTGGCAGTTCTGAGGTTTGATCGGCTAATAACCTAGAAGAGTTAATGGCCTTATCACCAGGTATGTCATTTGTGTTTGTGTCTTTTGCTGTACATATTGATTAGAGTACAAAGAGAAGAATAATTCAGTTAATAGATCAATTTGACGAAGCTACGTGCAATTAGTGACTTGTAAATAAGATTAAAAACAGTTCAAAGACGAAGCGACATGCTGATACTATTTTAAGAACTTTGTAAATATAACTCAAAACTGATTATTTTGACGGAGGCACATGCTGATACAGATACTGACAAGGTGAAAGCTGCTTGTGGGAGCTACCGGTCCATGGCGTCCGCCCTTCCCCCCTCCCTCCCTCCCTCTGTTAAAGAACCAATTCATTAAAGAGGGCACGCACTCCCAGCTGGCGCTAACAAAGGACCTTATTTGTTTCAGTAATAAACAAATTAATACAATTTTGCTGTAGGAAACTAAGCTGGAACTCGCTCAGGTAGTGTTCGGAACTGATGGGACTCGCTCAGGTAGTGTAATTGGCAGATAGCTAATCCGCTAAAGAATTTGGAACTGGTGCGAATCGGAACTCATGGGAGGACACGCCCCAAAGACTATTTTACAAAACAATCAATTTATTTTTTATCATTTTAAATGATCTTGTCGACTTCGTCGTTACGCTGGGGTCTGGCGTTACGTTACGGTGACGGGACGAAATGTACCCAGATGCACTGAGGTGTGTGACGTCATGGTACCACTTGGTGCATGTGTTCCCCGACAATCTCTACTTCGTTAGTATAAGACAAAAATCCCCGATTCTTGGATGTCACAGGTAATCTCGAGAACCACTGGATGGATTTGTATGCAGTTTTCACCATTCTGTAAAGGATATCTCGAGGAAAGATTCTGTAGAAAATAATTTATGTATGATCAAAGGAAGCCAAGCAGTAACGATTTCAGTGAAAAGGTCGAAAACAAACTTGGCGTCCGTGCGCTTCTTTAGCTTACGCTGGGCAAACCGTTAAAAATATCAATAAGTTATGCTATGAGCGTAAGAATTGGTCAGCATGAAAAGTTCTACAAAAAAAGTCCGGGAGAGCATATCTCTATCTGCAATACATCGCCCACTATTAAGTATCTTTAGACTGGATGGAAGGAGCACGTCCCCGCGCGCTTGACCTTGCTTTGCCCTTGGTTTGCACTTGCCGTTCGCGAGTAATTTGAAACAAGATAAGCAATATAAGTATTATGCAGACCATTTTCTAAAATGTCAAGAGTCTTTGGATTCGAGCGAAGCGAGAAGCCTCTAGCCTTTCTAGCATTTTTCAGCATTTGTAGCATTTAAAATGATACAATGTCTAGTTTTTCAGACTGACTGTCTCTCTTTTCAAACAGTTACAGCTGAGAGCTGACTGTAGGATGAACCTCACGTCCTGCATGGAGGAATCGTCACTGCTATGTGTTATGAAATATTCCCCTGTAGTCTAAATGCGCGAGGCTGTTTATAGAAGTGATCTATTGCATTTAGAGGGGCGGTGCAGCGGAAATTTTAACGATGCGTGATCCAACGATTACTAGATTGCGTACATTTCCCGTTCGCGTGTGAAGCTGTCAAATAGATAACATGGATATTTCCGTTTTAGAATGTGAAGCGTCACTCTTGCAGTCACTATGGAGGTTGGAATAAGGGGGGTAGGACACACATTCCACTTATCATGCAAATGTATCCAAGGGTATTTGCGTCTCAGTGTGAAGTGAGTATCTCCAGACCGTTGGAATACCAAATGCGGGTTTTCAGGTAGCATGTTGAGCTTTTATGCCCAAGATTGCGGGTTCAAACCCGGCCGAAGTCGTCGGTTATTTTAAGAGCGTTAAAAATCCCTCAGTATGCCATCCTTCGGAGGGGAAGTAAAACCGGCGAGCCCATGTCATAGATTTATGACACGTAAAGGAACCTTCCACTAACTACAATTGTGTGAGCTAAATTTGTAGGTTAGATATGATTAACGCTTTATTAAGTTCCAACGTCCGCCACAAGGTGCTGGGCATCTAGTAGCCAAGTTCGCAGCTGGGTGTCGTTGGCGGTAGCATTTGGTAGCAAAAGTGGGAACTACTTGAAATTGATCGTCTGCAGTTCTAACCGAATTTATGATAACACACACTAATACAGTCATCACAATTAACACCGGTTATCAGACATATTCTACACACACCCAAAGTACACGGGGCTACATGACCAGGTTGTCGCAGCCCCTAAACTGAGGAACCAACCAATCAGGTATTAGGTAGTGTCGTACGTCATGAATAGAGCTGGGATTTTTATGTAATATCAAGTGGCATAATATGTACATAAGTTTGTAACAAAAAGTACCAAAATATGTAGCAAAATATGTAGATTGGGCAAAATATGTAATATTATATAATTAATATAGACTTACCATTTTGTCAGTTACAACACACTAAACACGCTTTATATTACATTTTGTAGCACAGTGAACAATTAAGTATTTTCCAATTTTCTTTGGAGTCATATTATATGAATATATCACACACTTATTCAATGGAAACTTATTATTTTCATAACTCAAAGCACGTTTATTCATTAAATTGTGTAGCACAGTGAACTATTAAGTATTTTTCGATGTTCTCTGGGGTCAACGAAAGGCGTTTGTCACTTAGGGTGTTCTTATATGCGGAGAAAGATCTTTCAACATCACATGATGTAACTGGGGTAAATTTTATGAGAGGAATTTTCGCTGGAGAAATGTCCTCGGGAGGATCAACGTTATCTCCATTTAGAATTCGGCACACACTGTGAAATGTTGAATAATCAGATTTCTCTTCAACACTTTTTGCAATTTACTCAATACACTTGCACCAGTTTCCCTATCATCCTCTCAAATACCTGTCACTCATAATTACCTTAATATCCCTGTTGAGAGGACAGACAACAGCCCCACATTTAGTGTGAAACTTCAATTCAGCAATTTATTTCACATAAAAACAGGAAAACTCTGAAATATATAATTTTATGTAATATCACTAAGAATATGTAGAATACCCACAAATATGAAAAAATATGTAAAATATGTAATTACATAGAGATCCCAGTTCTAGTCATGAAGTACGAAAGAAGGAGAAATGCGTTGTTTAAAAAGAAAATAGTATAAATTCACGAAATTCACATTATGGCAAATGCTAGAAAACATTAACTATATTCATGAGCAATGCCTTCTTGATTCCTATAATCGGAGGCCATGTCCAAGCGAATCTAAGAAATGCATTTTGATTTAGTAGGCTGTGGACTAACAGAAACGTTCGATAGGAATGCGCTGAATCTTAACTGACGTTGCATCGCCGTCTATACTTCTCGAACCGAGCTGTTGGTAGAATTGGAAACACTGTGTTGAGGCTCTAAGGTGTGTAAACAACCTAAGCTCACTTGTTAGCTTTTGTTAATAAATATAGTTTATTTTGATAAGATGGCATTTAAAATCAGTTCGTATTTAATATTTCAACACCCGTGAAATTCGTCGTGGTAAAGTTGTAATAATGAGTATTTCCCGTAAGTTGTATGTATAACCGATGCCTGGTAGTAAATTTAACTAACAAATATTTCACTAAAATATTTCAGATGCCCAGGAAGTATTGTATGCCTGGCTGTCAGGCAAATTATGACAACACTATGGAAATAACTGGTTATCAGGCGCGGATTCAAGGGGGGGGGGGGGCACGGGGGTCATGACCCCCCCAAACGGAGACAAAATTTTTTTGCAAACTCAAAAAACGAAAACACAATTACCAGACAAATAAAACTTAATGAATTTTAACTGAAAAACATTTTTTTTTCATTTTATTCAATACTGAATTATCTTTATTGGAATTATTATGTTCTGTTACGACTGTACATATTTACAACTTCAAACCTCTTGTATAAAAACTATTAGTTATACAACAAAATCAACTCGTCTATTTTGTTTAGCAAACCTTGTGATTACCGAATCGATGTTTATAGTGATGTCACGATGAATGTGCAGCAATGCACGGATAGGAAACTGGGGCTTTTTTTCGCACCAAAAATTTTTGCCGACGTCCAACCTGCAAGCTTGGTTGGCAATTTAAGCTGTGACTTTCTCCCTTTGTCGGTATCAACTCGACTTGCCGAAACTGTAACGTGCCTTCACCTTGATCCTTTTCTCGAAGCTCGATGTAAAAGTCGCAAAACACGCCGTTGTAATTTGTACGAATATTTTTGGTGCGCTAAACGCATCAAATTTCTATCCATGAAGCTTGCAAAAAAATTGGTCTGGTTTTGTACGTTTGGTTATTTTGTGATTGCGTTGTTAGTGATACCATTTTTCTTAACAATTTCGATTCTCTGACCCCCCCCCCCTCAAACAAAACTCTAGATCGAATCTCTGACCCCCCCCCCCCCCCAAACCAAACTCTAGATCCGCGCCTGCTGGTTATATTACTAAGTTTTGATCACTAACAGCGTAGAGGACTTTCAGTGCCTAGTTATTTAGTTTTGGTATATGTCTTCATGTGGCCTCTATATTCCAGTACATTATGAGCTGTACTCAGTTGGCAAATGCTTTTTCTTTTTATTAAGTGGCCAGTGGAACATTATTCGTAGACTGTCAACATTAAGCTTTGAGGCCTATTGTGACAATGATGAGTGCATCTGTGGACAAAAAGTGAAGGATTTAATATCAAAGACAGTCTCTAAGTTCGTTAGAATTGTAGTATTAAATATTTTTTCTGAGCACGCCAATGACGGCAGTGAGCCTAACAGCATGAAAAAGAGCTTCAGAATTAATTCTGAATAAAAGTAGAACGCGGCTTATACACGTACATCAGACATGAATGTGACTTTTACATACCTTGTGTCCGTGTGTCAACTTCTGGGCGATATTACGTATTCAAATTAGGAACCCTGGTCACTACTGCACCTCATATATGTGCTAAAGTACGTAAATATGTTTTTTCTTTCATTTATTGCTCTTTGAAAAACGACTGCCATGTTCCGACAGCGCTTGCATCTCGTTCAATTGTCAACAAGGCGCACTCTAGCGGCACACACCGAGGTGCACAGATTGTTGCCAACATGTGGAATACAAAATCACTGTTGATAAAAACAACATTCATCGGGACACGTTAGGCTGTAACCATTGTCAAAAACCATTGATCTGGACGCGTTAGGCTGTAACCATTGGATTGGACAAAACGAAGGTTAGAATAGTCGGGTGTTGATGCGGCATATTACCTTAAGGGTGAGGTTGGCAGTACTGTTTTGATGATGATTGATGTGGACAATGGCGGCCACAGCTGGAATTTTGCCTATATAAGTCGTGATCCTATTTTGGACAGCGAAGGAGGAAACATCTTTTAAAATAACATTTCCTGATTTATTTCTCATAGTTTGATAAGGTATTTTTGCTAATTCATGTACTAAGCCAGAGAATGGTTGGTTGGTTCCTCAGTTTAGCGGCTGCGACAGCGCGTTCATGTAGCCCCGTGTACTTTGGGTGTGTGTAGAATCTGTCTGATAACCGGTGTTAATTGTGAAGACTGTATTAGTGTGTGTTATCTGTTTTCAATTCAAATGAGGACTGCAGACATTCAATTTTGAAGTAGTTCCTACTTTTGCTACCAAACGCCAACGTCAACGACAACTAGTTCTAAACTTGGTTCCTAGATGCCACCGCAGTCGGCTCCTGGTGACGAACGTTGGAATCAAGGGCGTTAGTTAAATCAAACCTATAATTTAGCTTCATACAAGTGTAATTAGTCGAATGTTCTTTTACATGCCATAAATCTATTACATGGGCCCACCAGCTTTACTTCCCCTCCGAAGGAAGGCATACTGAGGGATTTTTAACGCTCTTTAAAAAAATCCGACGACTTCGGCCGGGTTTGAACCCGCGACCTTGGTCATAGAAGCAACAGATGGGCGGCGTTGCCATGCGTAATAACACGGCTTGAGAATTACAGACGGCTATGGACGTTGTCAATGTTCCAAACTGTGCTTATGAAGGACTTGTATAATCTAGTAGGCTGTGCCTGGTGTAGTTACCATACCAACAAACTCACAATATTGAATGTGTGTTGGCGTGGGTTGGGTTTATAATGCTCCTCGAGGATTATTGGAAGACAAGATGAAGTCTGACCTCGGGCGCTGGTGGATTACCACCCACATAGCGAGCAAGATAAATTAAATGAATACCAACCCCTCATTCTAACCTCCCGTGTTGTGTGTAGGTTTCAGGGCGATTTAATTGCGAGAACTGTTTCATTTAGCATTCCTGGCCGAAGGCGTTTAGTCCGAGGTGAGGCAGGATTAGCGGAGAGGTTCAGTCCCACACAATAGCATACTGGTAGTGGTGTTTGTTATTTTGGTTGGTTGGTTCCTTAGTTTAGGGGCTGCAACAACGCAGACATGTAGCCCCGTGTACTTTTGGGTGTGTGTAGAATCTGTCTGATAACCGGTGTTAATTGTGATGGCTGAATTAGTGTGTGTTATCTGTGATTCAGGTAGAAGGACTGCAGACAATCAATTCCAAGTAGTTCCTACTTTTGCTACCAATGCTACCGGCCAGGACACCTAGCTGCAGACGTCGCTATTAAATGCCATCGTAGTCAGCACCTGACGGCGAACGTTGGAACTAATATAGCGTTATCAAACTAACCTACAAATTTTAGCTTCCACAAGTGTAGTTAGTGGAAGGTTCTTTATCATGCCATAAATCTATTACATGGGACCGCCGCGCCGGCTTTACTTTCCCCCCGAAGGAAGGCATACTGAGGGATTTTTAACGCTCTTCAAAAAAACGACGATTTCGGCCGGGTTTGAACCCGCGATCTTGGACATAGAAGCTCACCATACTACACACTACGCCACTGAAGCCTGTCGTTATTTTTAGTCTGAAACATCTAGGTCAACTGTCCCAATATGGAAATTAATGACAAAGAATGAATATCACTATTCCTGATAGAGTACTACCAACTACGGTCTTAAAACTGTTGTTTGTTGTTAATTATTTTAGGAGATTGGTGACAGCGTGGTCATGTATCCCCGTGTACTTGCGTGTGTGTGTGTTATTGTGATGTCTGCAGTAGTTTGTGTGTTTCTAATTGAGGTTGGTACCATCCCGGTATTTGCCTGGAGAAAAAGTAACATGGAAAACCACTTCCTGGATGGCCGAGGTAGGAATCGAACCCGCTTCTTCACAGTATTGCCTAGTGAGGCTGAGTGTACCCCGTTCCAGCCTCAAACCAGGAAATAATTTCTTGGCAGTGGTGAGTAGAACCCCTCTGGGGAAACAATTCCGGCACACCGATTTCTCTTAAAGGCGTAGTAGTTAAAAGAGATGTAATGTTAATATTACGCTCACCGGCGTATCACAGATTCTTATCTTATTTTCTATAAGGAAAAGGTATTAATTCAAAAGGACAATTTATTTATTCTTCTGGATGCCATGCCAATCTTTGAGCATAAATACAATAGAGGGCGCATTGCCACATTGCGCCTGTACTGTGACGTGAAATCAACATCTTGATCAGCTGACTGAAGGGTAATGGCTCAAGACCGACTACAATTGGCTAATGGCGAATGCTAAGCAACGTCAAGGAATACAAAAGGAGCTCCATATTGGATAATTCTCTTATCACTATCCGCAGTTCCCTTCAGTCAGCTGATCGAGATGTTGGTTTCAACCACGGCCAACGAGAAATACTGGCCCTGGTGCGCTTTCGTGACGTCAGCAATGTAGTGCTGTTGCACTATTTCCGGTAGGGTTATGTATGACGGAAACATAAACCGTATTGTCTACAAGATGCTGAAATCACAGAATACTTAACCCATATCATATCAGAAAACACGCTGTAAAAAAATTGATTGAACATAACCATGGCTTCTGGTAAAACATGCATGGTAATTGCAGCTCAAGTCTTACACTGATCAATCTTATGAAGTCCAATACTGCGCCACAATTTACTTATTTATTCATTACTCTAAGTAGAACCTGTAGATCACTTACCTTCAATCGTTGTAGTTGATCACAAGGTACCGTAATACTTTTCAGGAGTATGTTATCTCTCCCTGGCGGTTGCTTGTTAATTATGTGGAATTACTTGACGGTTACAAAGCGTGCAGGAAGGTTATGAAAAGCTACGAATAGTGCCGGACAATGTATGCATGTATAACTCTTATAGTTGAACGATAGGTAGCGCTGCACACCGTGAGAATTTGTGTTTAAAAAAAATTAGTAATGAAATTAGCCAAAGTACCTGTAGTAATGGTATCTGGAGATGATAAATTAATAGATGTTGACTCGTCCGCTGTCATAGACCCACCCAGCCATCCCAAATAGCGACACTACTTATATAGTTGAAAATGAAGTATCCGGTAGACATCTTGTCACTATGTCAGGAATGCCAACCCCGCGCGTTTGGTACTATCTCGCACCGTGTATACAAAGAAACAAAAGAGCGTCGATAATGTAATTTATAATTGCGCCAAATCCAAATTGTCAGTCGTACTTTAACCATGGATTGTGTGGCATGTGAAATTACTTCATAAATTGTATCTTATTAATGTTTTACATACAAAACCAAACCTAACCTGGGGCTTAGGCCCCAGACCCCCTTGCTTGTGGTACTAGCAGTAATTTTCGGCCAGGCAGTACCTAACCTAGTAGCGGACATAAATTGTATCTTACGTGTGAAATAGTGAATTTTGTGTGCGACATGTTGGTAACGTAGTCACATGGTGTCACACATGGTGTCACATGACGTGTCCAAGATGGCGTCCGTAGTGAAACGAACACGATAAGAATTCTTTATTTTCGTGAAATAATTATTATTGAGGTGCGGCACTTGTAGTTGAGATTGTGAAACGACTCCCAAGAACTCCGTAAAAGGTATGTAAATCATAAAACCTATATTTTCAATAATATACCTCGTAAAAGTTCGTAAAGTTACGAAAAGGCAAATTCTCACGGCGTGCAGAATTACCGAACGATATACATAAATGTATCAAACGTTTTTGTAATAGAAAGATATTCACGAACATAATATTCTATGGTCTTCGTCTTACTGCCGGTGTGGTAAGTCATTTTGTCTTCATGATTGAATCTGTATAAATTCTGGTATTCATTTACCACTTGTCCTCGTAGAAGGTATTGATATGAGTCGTTAGTCGGTGGCGAGTGTATTCCGCAGATCTCTTCTATAAACGTATTAATTTCTGTTCCACCCCATAAAACACCAATAACTAAGTAATACTTTCACTGCAAGTTTCTTTGATCTAATTATACTCATGTCACTGCTCATGTCCACATAAGCTACTCAAAAAGAAAGTCACAGTCTCTATAACTCAACTTACTGTACTCGTTGCAGCTATTAAAGACACAACAAATCCTTGAATCCTAGTTCGAGTGGATTTTTCTTAAACTTCAACATGTCAATAGGTTATCTATAGCTGGCGTAGTTTTGTAAACCTATACAGTATAATTCATCGTGCTTGAAAACACACGGAACATCTAAACTGGGTCCATTTCAAGAAGATTGATATAAAATATCGCATTTCTGCTGCTTATGAATTGCTCTCGACGTGAACATATAAGCACCATCAAGCACTACATTGCCTACGTCACAAAAGGATTAGGTTTACGCGCCATGGCCTGTCTTTCTCGTTGGCCGTGGTTTCAACAATGTGACGTCATCAGCCATGTATTGAATGTATGGTCTAAGATGCCAGTTAATATTCATCTGTTTAAAAAAGATAACAAAGAAACGATTGACAATCATAATGTAGTGCTTCTTTGCCCCAAAGATATGACACGTAACACAAATAACATTATCTTTTAAACTTAATTCCTTTACTGACAATTGAACATAATAAGGCCAAAGAAGCTATAAAGATACTTCAGTGCGCTGTTCTATTGAATGTTCATACAAACACGTGAACGCACTTTTGATAAAACGAAGCTGATGAAATTGTGATACTAGGTGACTGTGACTAGAAGTCATAGGTTATTAATATTAGGTAGATTTCATCAGAAAGTTAACTATTGCAATGGGTCCCATGTTTCGACTTCCGGGAAGTTTCGACATATCTTCGCGTTTCACATCCCCCAGACCCCAAAACCACCGTCAGTTCATAAGTTTATATATAATTTATGTATGTATATTGAACCCTTTACCCTATGTTGGATAAATGATTCTACTTTTTATTTCTTCAATTAATAAATATTTCATCCAGCATCATGAAAGTAGCCAGACGGTGATGAGGAAATTTCAAGCATTTGTTGGAGACAGTAGGGACATACCTGCGACAGTTTAACAAAAGGCTAAATACTTGAGCTATGAAAAGAAATAGCAGAGTGATGTATCATAAGGACAGGTGTGGCTACCTCAATTTTAGAAGCGACGCGCGGTGAGACATGGTTCTGGTATGTTCATTGTGATATTCGCGCCTAGAAGAAATATGATGCAGTAACGTGAATGGCTGATGAAGAAAATAGACACTCCCAAGACGCCAAGATCTACTAGAAACCGCCAAATTACAGGAAATGGAGAACCAATGAGAAGAGAATGCCTACTTGCGCGCCAACTCCGGCTGGGGTACGCGGCGGCTAGCATTCACGCGGGAAATCGCCTAGACAAAATCTCTACGATCGATTCTAGGATTAATGGGCATATTCTTGACCTGTGCAATATTACGAGTTCAGTGATATTTATTTCATTCCTGTATCACAATTATTTCGAGAAATTTTTTACATAAAATCCCCCTCCATCTAGACCCAAGGGCCAGTTCATTTATAAGTGTGTTGAAGAGCCAAGACATTATTATTATTCTGTGCGTCTACGGACGTAGACTTTATTATTATTCTGTTCGTCTGAGGACGTAGACTTTTATTCCGTGTGTCGAGGACACAGGACTTTGATTCTGTTCGTCTGAGGAGATTGACTTGTATTTTGTGTGTCGAGGACACAAGATATTCATTGTAAAGTGTTAAATTCAGTGATAGATAGTCATAGTACTATAATTATAGGGAAAGTATCGTCGATAATTCGCCAACGAACAGTGACAGGGAATTTAGTACCTGAACAAGCGAATTTAGTAGTCAGACATAAAGTGTATAATAACCTAATTTTTGTATCAGCGCAAGGATGACATCGATGATTGCAGAGGAAGTTTTGAATTCTCAACACTCCGTCCAGATGGCTGATATGAGATAAAGAACCATCCAGTTGGGGAATGGCGTCTGATGTTCTTTGACGGGTGACTACAAAAAGAGATGAGTACAAAATAATATTTTATTATTTTTTAAATTAACTTATGGTTTATGGGACATATTTTTGTAAATACTTTGCTTGTGTGATTAATGTAGTATATTTAGTTTTGATCTGACACACTTTTGTTTGGAAGCAGCTCGCACAATTGTAGTTTTTGGAAGGTTCTTTTCTTTGTGTTGTGTTAACTAACGTATCTATGTGAACGGCCGTGTTCGCCTATGTTACGAAGTGCGGTTAAAAACGTCTCTCGGAGATATGTCGTGTTTCAGAAGTAGGACTGAATTAATATAATTATATAGTAGATTGGAGGGTAACAAAATTTTGTTGAGACATATTATTGATCAGATTCAGTGTGATTATTGCCTTTGGAGCAATGTAGTTTGTGACGAAGAGTATTCAGCTCTATCGTAAGTTTTAAATATTGTGTTAAATGTTTGCGAGCTCTAATTCAGCAGACCCGTGTGAAAGGCGTTATGTCAGTCCCAGATGTGTATATTGTGAGTATATTTTGTGGTATTACAAGCGGGAATTTCAGCAGAGACTGATTTCTGTCAGCTTGGTACCAGATTCATATTGTATCCTTGCGAGGACAATTATGGATATGTGATTATTGTCTGACCATATGTTGAGTTGGAGGAGATGTTAGTTGCTGTTGATTCCTTGAGATAACAGTCCAGCTGGTCGGCTATTTATATACACTGGAAGGGGGACATGACAGGTATTGAGGAAAGGGTGAGTTGCGGTCACAAGGGCTGGCTGAGTTTCGCAAGCAAGCTCATCATTAGTGGAGTGCACGTATGGCTCCCAATTACTTGAAAATAAATATAAATGTGAGAAACTGATCAATGGTAAAATTGTTTAAATAAATGGGAGTTGCCTACGAAACACGATAATCTTCGAAGCGTTTCCTTAACATGCAATTTTGTTAATATAAAGTAATCTGATCCACTCAGGTGGTTTGTTGTTGTTGGTTTATTCTATGTTTATTTTCCATGTCAGTGACCCGTGAGTCACGTGCGGCGCTGTTTTTCCTTGTTGTTGAGTATCTGGCCATTGTGGCAGCTCATTTGGTTAAGTGTGTCACCACACTAATAAGGGTCTCAGAGAGATGCCTGTAAATAGTAGAGTTGTAATATGTGTGTCAGAATTAGATTTAAGGATTTTTATTAATGTTATGCCCATATCCATAAACGTTGATTTACGAGATGATTGTTCGTGAGCACCGTGGCTGTTAACCCGTTGTGAACGAACGATCATCCAAGTACTCATTTCTCGTAGATAGTCACCACGCGAACATAAATTCATATGCAAGATAGTGGAACTAGGATCCACATTTTATTAGAAAAGGGGAGATCTGTCTGACTCCTCAAAGTGATAAATATTCCTGTCAGGGGAAAATTCAGGGAGGATTTTTTATTATTGTTTGTTTTATTCTTTTATGCACAAATTAGTTATTAAATCTTGTTATTATCTTACGTTTTGTCTCCTTTCTTTCTTAATTATAGTTTTTATCCTATAACCCTTGCCTCAGAAAAGCACGTAGTTTGGCGGACGTAAACACCACACTATGAACTGAACGCGACCCCTTGATCTAAGATTCTTGCATAAAACACTGCTATTCTGAAGGGTTCATAGGTGAAAACTGGCGGCCAACGGTGGGGCTATTCACTGTGGTGTAACGGGGAGATTACACATGTCAATAGTGGCGTATTTGAGTAAAACTGGCATGCCGCAAATGCAGGCAGATATGACAGTATTTAATCACCAGGAAGTGATATTTTATTAAAAGTAGTTGAGGCGAAGTGGATACCGCCAAATGTGTGAAAGATAAATTAAAATCAGGAGTTTGCAATGTAAAATACGGTTCACGTTGTTGTCTTTTAAATTAAAGTAAAATTAAGATGTGATACCGGGCGCCCAATGATAAAGTTAAAACTAGATTTGTGTAGAAAGTCAAACTCATGGAAATATTAGGAGGCTGTAGCCTAAAATGACAATTAATACTTTGTTAATTAGTCAGTGTTAATATCAGATCAGGATAACTGTTTAATGACTAAATATGTGCTTGGGTTTAAAATTAAATTGAGTAAAGCTAGAACTACTCAGAGATGCAATCGACTAATGGGATTAAAGGTAAAAATAAATGAACTGAGTAGGATAAAGAAATTAAATGTGCATTGGATTTATGTGCGTGTCAAAGGGCATTGGCGTATGCCATTTCCCATATGTCTCATATAAATTATAAAACATGGCAACGGTGGCGCAGATCCAGGAGATCATTGAAAGTGCAGCAAGGAGAACACAGGAATTGTTGGATACTAAACTAGCTGAACAAAGTGAACAATTACACAATAAACTATCAGAACAGAGTCAATCTATAAACACTAGTATGTTAGAGCAAAATGAATCGCTAAATACGAAAATGTCAGAACAAAGTGAATCGCTAAATACTAAACTGTTAGAACAAAGTGAATCGCTGAACACGAAGTTATCCGAACAAATAAACACTAAATTATCAGAACAGAGTCAATCTATAAACAAATTATCTGAGCAGAGTGAATCGCTAAGTACTAAACTGTCAGAACAAAGTGAATCGCTAAATGCTAAACTGTTAGAACAAAGTGAATCATTGCGGACACAGTTAAATTACAGTAGAATTGAGCAAAATGAATATCAGGCGGAACAAGCTAGGTTATTAAAGAGTGAAATTAATGACACTATAAATTCACAGTTAGAGGCGCAAAATAATAAAAACACGAACCAATTAGCTTCGTTAACCGCAGAGATGAAAGATCACACAAACCAACAGATGATATTACTGGCCCTTGATGTAAGCAGAAATAATGAGAAACAGTTAGAGCAGATTGAAAAAATGGAGAGTATTTTTGATAAAAAACTTAGCATTCTCGATGAAACGGTGTTAGCTAAATTAGAGCAGATTGAAATAGCATGCACAATGAATACAAGCGAGGTCAAAATAGCTCAGGATAAGTTGGAAGGTCGATTTAAGGAGATGGAGAAAAGCGGCAGGGTCATTCAACGACAAATATCAGCAGTAGATGAGAACATATCCGGCATAATTAAAGATATGGACCGTCTCGAGATAAAATCAGCGGAACAGTGGAAAAGCCTAGAAACGGAACAAGAACAATTTAAGAGTACATTAGACGAAAGGCTAAGCCAGATAGAAAATAATCAGGATGAAAATAAGAGCCAAATTGAAGAAAAAATAAGCACGATTAAAGAACAGATCAGGAAAGATTGGAAGAAAATGAATATTGATTCTAAAGAGGAAAGATCCACCATTCTTAAAACAGTAGGCGAAAACCACACGCGTATTCAAGCTTTGGAGCAAGAGGTAAAAAATAAACTTAAAGAGCAGACAGACAGGATCATTAAAGCCGAACTCCGCTCATTAGAACAATCATCTATATTTAAAACGGGAGCATTGAAAGACAAGCCGGATGACTCACATAGTCCCCAACCCAGCATAGCAGGAAGTCAGACTCAAGCAGAGAGCCCATTAACAACAAACACGGAAGGATTTCGCAAGAACGTAGATAGGAGCTCAACACCACAGGACGGTCATCAGCCCACACAACTTATTCAAGTAATTCGCTCAAATGACTACAAGCCGCAGAAATACACAGAAAATTCAGGGGTAACGCCTAAGGCCTTTATCAAAGAGATTGAAGACCATTTCAATGACACTGGGGTACCTGAAGCACGTAGATTGAGAATGATGGAGAGATTTTTATCAGGAAATGTTCTCACCTGGTTTTTAAGTTTCAAATATACATTTGGAACCATGTCAGACTTTAATTTAGCGTTTCTGCGCAAATACTGGTCTCCCGCCATACAGCAGAGTTTAAGGATGGAGCTTTACTCTAGAAAATATCAAACTACCCAGCAGACGAAATACTCAGATTTCTTTAACATGCAAATGCTAAAATTTCGCGACCTAGATTACCCATTAAACGAAGCAGATTTGGTGATGACAATAGCAAGGCAAATGCCAGTTAATGTACAGCAAGTACTAGTCGCAGCAAACGTTAGTACGGCCCTACATGCAGAGCAGATATTACGGCAAATAGATGAGACCACATCTCATAGTCATTTTAGAGGAGGAAGACAGCTGGAATTAGTCAACACTACAGAGGTCGTAAAATCAAAACAGGGAAATACTAAAACGCAGGGTACTAATACAAGCACCTCCACACCTAGGCGAAGCCAGGAAGAAGGGGAAAACAGACCATATCAGCGTAACGAAAATCACTACAACAATAGATACCAGGGCAACAATAGATACCAACAGAGAGGATATCAACAATGGCGTGATAATCGAAGGAATGATAGGCCTTATGGAAGATACGGTGATTACAATGCCAATCAACGATGGAAAGGAAGGAGAGATCAAAATCAAGGAGATCAACGTAACTATCGAGATGACTGGGATGATAGGCACGCTCAATCACAAAATTACTTAGAGGAGTTACACGCTAATCAAGGTGGAGAGCTAGGAAGATGGGAAAAGGCCATTGGGAACAGAAAGAACCCAGATACACATACTGAGGAAGCTGGAAGTCTACCGAGACAAGAGGAATATCAAGGACATGAGCGACAGAAGGATGATGGGAGTCGAAATGGAGCTAAAAAAAATGTTAATTTTGGATCAAGGAGACAGTCTCCAGACACAACAGTCGGGAGTTGAAGATGGATGGATAGTAGCGAACATACAAGAATGGATTGCTTTACCAGAAGACTGCCTGGAGGAGACGGTGAAACCACGGAACGATGAAATTAGGCAATTACCCATTATTTACGCAAGGATTGGTGGAATTAATATAAGATGTTTATTGGATACAGGGTCACAGATTAGTCTAGTATCGGAGGCCTTGGTTCGAGAGTTGGGACGGACTCAGAATATTCCTGTAATTCCGGTACCACAGCTCAAGGTGAGGGGTGTTATTCCTGAACGCACCGTTACTTGTAAACGTCAGGCATACTTAGAGCTGAACATATTGGAACACACTTTTGGGCAAACATTCATTATCATGGCAAAGATGAATTTCAATATAATTCTTGGTGCAAATTTCATTTGTGACTATCAAGCAGTGATAGATTTACACAAGAATACAGTCAGTTTTAGAGAATATGACCAGCTGAAAAACGTGGGATTGCATATGGATGAAATCACTACCGGAAGAGATGTAAATTCTTGGGCATTTGAAGCAATATCAGAAGAGACGGAAGAGGAGGTACGAAAGGCGGAAGATATCATCATAGAAGGGGCTGTTGTGGAACTAGATGAGGAGATAGAATCCCAGGAGATATGGTCTTTATTAACAGAAGGAAATAACAGCGATGCACAATTTGAAGAGTTACTACAGGAGCGGCTCAATGACATTCAACTTGGGGATGAACACAGAAAACAGTTGGAAGAGATTTTAAGGAAGCACAAAACAGTATTTGATACAGTACCTGGAAAAATTTTAAATTTCAAGTACTCTATGCAAGTCGAGGACTGGTCACCTTTCAAAAGCAGATTGTACCCAATTCCTGAAAAGTATCGTGGTCAAGTTAAAACCATTATAGATGAGATGTTAGAAGCTGGAGTGATAAGGAAGACACCTACACCTTATCTAAATGCGATTTTGGCAGTCACAAAACCAAATGGATCTATTAGACTTTGTTTAGATGCCAGAAATCTCAACATGAGACTCATTTTTCCTGAGTATGACAGAGCGCCAATTATCAGAGACGTATTAAAAGGCTTTAAAAACAAGAGCATTTATTCATCAGTCGATCTGACGAGCTCGTTCCACCATCTTGAATTGGATGAGAAGTCACAGCTTCTAACTGGCTTCTTATTCGATAACCAGACATTTTGTTTCGTCACAATGCCTTTTGGAGTCACAACAGCGGGCTGTGCTTTAATCCGAGCACTGGACCGGAACCTAACCGAGGAAGTAAAGGAGATGACGGTGCGATACATTGACGACATTCTGTTGGCATCCGACAACATTGAAACTCACATGGAAAATTTAGATAAAGTATTGGGCAATTTAAATGCATCGAATTTCAAAGTAAACCTGAAGAAATCGCATTTCTTCAAGAGCGAGATCTTATATTTGGGTCACGTCATTGACAAGGAGGGAGTGAAGCCAAACCCAGCTAAGATTGAAGCGATAAAGAATTTCCCTACACCAACGAGAGTCAAGCACATTCGGGCTTTCTTAGGCGTAACGGGATTCTTTAAAGAAAACTGTCCAGGTTATACAGAGACTGTAGCTCCAATGCAAGAAATGTTAAAGAAAAATAACAAATGGTCATGGAACGCGGAATGTGAGAAGGCATTCCAAGCAACAAAACAGCTATTAGAAAACTGCATTAAATTAGGATATCCAGATTTCAAGCTCAAATTTATAATCCAAGCGGATGCTTCACTAATTGGGATAGGTGCTATGCTCTACCAAGAGGATCCAGCTAACCTGCAGCACAAAACATATTTGGCATTGGTCAGCCGAAAATTGCGTAAGCACGAGCGAAATTATACTGTAACCGAGCTAGAATTGTTGGCCATCCTTCATGCGCTCCAACAATGGAAACGAATAATCTATGGTTACCCGATTGTTGTCAGGACTGACCACAAGGCACTAACATTCTTGTTTAAGACGTCAATGGCAAGCGAACGTGTGACACGTTGGTCTATATACATTCAGCAGTTCAGCATTGAAATTGAACATTGTCCAGGGAAGATGAACGTGATACCGGATGCACTCAGCAGGAACCCAGAGCCTGATAATGAAGAAACAGCGATGGTACAACACTTGGAATTAACACCGAAGGACCGGGAATTCTTGGAGGAGTTACGTGAGATACAGCGAGAACAGGAAGCGGAACCATGGATGATGCTATTAATTAAATACTTCAAAAAGCAACTACCTACAGGAACACCTGCATTTCGAGAAGCGAAAGCCAAAGAAGGAAGATCTGTTTATGTCAACAATTTGCTGCACAAATGGGTAGATAATGACCTCACCAAGTTACGCATATTAGTACCTGCATCGTTACAACGAGGATTGACATGGCATACGCACGAAAGTTACGGTCACGTGGGCTTAGACAAGTGCGAAGCGACAATAGGAGAGACATTTACATGGCCACGTATGAGAACAACTATATGTGACGTCATTACAACTTGTGACCCGTGTCAGAGAACAAAGCCAAATAATTATTTACTGAGGCAATATCCTAGACCATTGCTACCTCAGAAACCATGTGAGCTGCTGGCGATGGACTGTCTTGGTCCAATTCCGAAGGGAAGGAGAGGTTGCCGTCATTTGCTAGTGTGCATTGATGTATTTTCTAAGTTCGTAGTACTATGCCCTATTCAGAAAACCACATCGAAGCAGGTACTCAGTCGCATTCGTAATAGAGTTATTCCAACCCTTGGAAAACCAGAGTTTATATTATCAGATCACGGCAGTTATTTCACAAGCGCCAAATTCAAGAAAGGAATGGAAGACATGGGTATAAAACATGTTTTAAGCAGTATCCGACATGCCCAAGCTAATCCAAGTGAGAGAGTAATTAAATGTGTAACTGCATACTTGAGAATCTTCATTCCGAACGAACACCACAAATGGGTCGATAAAATTAAGGACGTAGAGACATGCATGAATTCTACCAGGCACGAGTCAACAGGACAAATCCCTATGGTCCTACACAAGAACGAGTATCCAGTAAGAACGTGGAAAAGCATCATTAACTGTCCACAAGATCCCATGATAGCACCAGACCTGCGAATTGAAAGAACGAGAGCATACATGAGGAAACAAGCAGACCGCAGATTACGGCGAGTAAGAAATAAGAGGTTTCACGGTGATCTTGAAGTCAACCAGCTCGTTTTGGTGAAACGACCTGCTACATCGGACCCAGAAAAGAAAATCTTTAGTAAATTCTGCGAGAAATTCATAGGACCCTATTCTATCGTAAGAAACCTTGGAAATAATGCTTACAGAGTGAAAGAATTAAGCACAGGAACAATGTCAGTTTACAACGCTGCCAACCTAAAAATATATCGTCGAAGTGAACCATGGTAGCGCCGAAATAATGACGCTGTTTGAATATACGGACGTCCTACTATCAACAAAGTCAACGGGGAGCAGTTGAGTACGGCACGTGGTGAAGGAGGAAGTAGACTTGTTGTTGACAAACATTAACGAGGCGAGCAAGGATCAGAGCGTCACGCAAGATTGGAAGGGGGAGAGACAAGCAGGAAATGAAAACGAGTAAATGCCATTGAAGACAGGAGCGCCTAGACCAAGTAAGAAAAAGGGGTGATTCTGGAAATAAAACAAATTGGCCTACGGAAGTATTGTAAAATTGTCGACTTTATTCCTAAGTTCGAAATTTTGTGAGTGGGAGAGTTGTGAACCCTTTACCCTATGTTGGATAAATGATTCTACTTTTTATTTCTTCAATTAATAAATATTTCATCCAGCATCATGAAAGTAGCCAGACGGTGATGAGGAAATTTCAAGCATTTGTTGGAGACAGTAGGGACATACCTGCGACAGTTTAACAAAAGGCTAAATACTTGAGCTATGAAAAGAAATAGCAGAGCGATGTATCATAAGGACAGGTGTGGCTACCTCAATTTTAGAAGCGACGCGCGGTGAGGCATGGTTCTGGTATGTTCATTGTGATATTCGCGCCTAGAAGAAATATGATGCAGTAACGTGAATGGCTGATGAAGAAAATAGACACTCCCAAGACGCCAAGATCTACTAGAAACCGCCAAATTACAGGAAATGGAGAACCAATGAGAAGAGAATGCCTACTTGCGCGCCAACTCCGGCTGGGGTACGCGGCGGCTAGCATTCACGCGGGAAATCGCCTAGACAAAATCTCTACGATCGATTCTAGGATTAATGGGCATATTCTTGACCTGTGCAATATTACGAGTTCAGTGATATTTATTTCATTCCTGTATCACAATTATTTCGAGAATTTTTTTACATAAAATCCCCCTCCATCTAGACCCAAGGGCCAGTTCATTTATAAGTGTGTCGAAGAGCCAAGACATTATTATTATTCTGTGCGTCTACGGACGTAGACTTTATTATTATTCTGTTCGTCTGAGGACGTAGACTTTTATTCCGTGTGTCGAGGACACAGGACTTTGATTCTGTTCGTCTGAGGAGATTGACTTGTATTTTGTGTGTCGAGGACACAAGATATTCATTGTAAAGTGTTAAATTCAGTGATAGATAGTCATAGTACTATAGTTATAGGGGCAGTATCGTCGATAATTCGCCAACGAACAGTGACAGGGAATTTAGTACCTGAACAAGCGAATTTAGTAGTCAGACATAAAGTGTATAATAACCTAATTTTTGTATCAGCGCAAGGATGACATCGATGATTGCAGAGGAAGTTTTGAATTCTCAACACTCCGTCCAGATGGCTGATATGAGATAAAGAACCATCCAGTTGGGGAATGGCGTCTGATGTTCTTTGACGGGTGACTACAAAAAGAGATGAGTACAAAATAATATTTTATTATTTTTTAAATTAACTTATGGTTTATGGGACATATTTTTGTAAATACTTTGCTTGTGTGATTAATGTAGTATATTTAGTTTTGATCTGACACACTTTTGTTTGGAAGCAGCTCGCACAATTGTAGTTTTTGGAAGGTTCTTTTCTTTGTGTTGTGTTAACTAACGTATCTATGTGAACGGCCGTGTTCGCCTATGTTACGAAGTGCGGTTAAAAACGTCTCTCGGAGATATGTCGTGTTTCAGAAGTAGGACTGAATTAATATAATTATATAGTAGATTGGAGGGTAACAAAATTTTGTTGAGACTTATTATTGATCAGATTCAGTGTGATTATTGCCTTTGGAGCAATGTAGTTTGTGACGAAGAGTATTCAGCTCTATCGTAAGTTTTAAATATTGTGTTAAATGTTTGCGAGCTCTAATTCAGCAGACCCGTGTGAAAGGCGTTATGTCAGTCCCAGATGTGTATATTGAGAGTATATTTTGTGGTATTACAAGCGGGAATTTCAGCAGAGACTGATTTCTGTCAGCTTGGTACCAGATTCATATTGTATCCTTGCGAGGACAATTATGGATATGTGATTATTGTCTGACCGTATGTTGAGTTGGAGGAGATGTTAGTTGCTGTTGATTCCTTGAGATAACAGTCCAGCTGGTCGGCTATTTATATACACTGGAAGGGGGACATGACAGGTATTGAGGAAAGGGTGAGTTGTGGTCACAAGGGCTGGCTGAGTTTCGCAAGCAAGCTCATAATTAGTGGAGTGCACGTATGGCTCCCAATTACTTGAAAATAAATATAAATGTGAGAAACTGATCAATGGTAAAATTGTTTAAATAAATGGGAGTTGCCTACGAAACACGATAATCTTCGAAGCGTTTCCTTAACATGCAATTTTGTTAATATAAAGTAATCTGATCCACTCAGGTGGTTTGTTGTTGTTGGTTTATTCTATGTTTATTTTCCATGTCAGTGACCCGTGAGTCACGTGCGGCGCTGTTTTTCCTTGTTGTTGAGTATCTGGCCATTGTGGCAGCTCATTTGGTTAAGTGTGTCACCACACTAATAAGGGTCTCAGAGAGATGCCTGTAAATAGTAGAGTTGTAATATGTGTGTCAGAATTAGATTTAAGGATTTTATTAATGTTATGCCCATATCCATAAACGTTGATTTACGAGATGATTGTTCGTGAGCACCGTGGCTGTTAACCCGTTGTGAACGAACGATCATCCAAGTACTCATTTCTCGTAGATAGTCACCACGCGAACATAAATTCATATGCAAGATAGTGGAACTAGGATCCACATTTTATTAGAAAAGGGGAGATCTGTCTGACTCCTCAAAGTGATAAATATTCCTGTCAGGGGAAAATTCAGGGAGGATTTTTTATTATTGTTTGTTTTATTCTTTTATGCACAAATTAGTTATTAAATCTTGTTATTATCTTACGTTTTGTCTCCTTTCTTTCTTAATTATAGTTTTTATCCTATAACCCTTGCCTCAGAAAAGCACGTAGTTTGGCGGACGTAAACACCACACTATGAACTGAACGCGACCCCTTGATCTAAGATTCTTGCATAAAACACTGCTATTCTGAAGGGTTCAATATATGTATAGATAGATATCAGTTTCTTGTGGACACGGTAACTGCCGTGATTTTGCACCAATCACTTTGAACTTTTTACATAATATGTACCCCCTTAAAATCTCGCTTGAGTTCGTTAATGGGAAACATCGGTCAAAGGGGGTGAAAATGGGAGGCTTTTTCGAAAAAGTGAATTATCGCTATAACTCGCTTAATATCTGAAATATTGAATCCATTCAAAGTTCATAGTATGTGTCGGACAAGGCCCTAAAATTTATGTTTGAAAAGTGTTTTGATAGCACCAACCATTGACCAAAGGGGTGGGGAAAAGTGGGTTTTTCGGGAAACATTAATCATCTCTCTTAATAGGCACAATAACAAAACCGTACAAAATGGAAAATATTCCCCTAATAATTACCTAAAACTTTGTCTGAAAGAATTTTTGATCTGACCTACCATTACGCCAAGGGATGAGAAAAATGATTTCGGAATTAAAGAAAATGCCAAGTGCATCAGAGGTTACCATGACAACGCTTCTTAATTGATGAGGGATGAACTATCAGAGGTTGCCAAGACAACGCCATTGCACGAGATCACATTCACTTTTCCATCTGACTCTGTGGGAAGCGGCTAACTGGTAGCATGCTGAACTTATAAGCCCAAGGTCGCTGGTTCAAAGCCGGCCCAAGTCGTCGGATTTTCTAAGAGTGCTAAAAATCCCTCAGCATGCTTTCCTTTGGAGGGCAAGTTCCAACGTTCGTTGCATGTTGCTGGTTGCGGTGGCATCTAGTAGCCAAGTTCACAGATAGGTGTCGTCGACGTTAGTATATGGTACAAAATTAGGAACTACTACTTAAAATTGACCGTCTGCAGACCTTACCTGAATTACAGACTAATACAGTCATCACAATTAACACCGTTTATCAGATTCTACACACACCCAGTGTACACGGGGTTACATGACCACGTTGTCGCAGCCCCTAAACTGAGGAACCAACAAAAATCTCTGCCGGAGATAAAATTTTGCATGAAGAAGTAACAGACTGTCAGATAGTTACACATCAGTTCCAAACCTTGCATAAGGACAGTGTGATCACAAGTATAAAAATGAACCCCAAATGACAAGAAGGTTACCATCACCATAAGACAATAAAATGATAAAAATATCATACAAAAACGAAAAAAAAAAGTTAATTAACCTCCAAATGTAAAATACTTTCTTGCAATCAATGAGGTCTGATCCTCCTACGAAAACCTGCATATTTTGCCTATTATAGCCTATCCCCTAGTTTGCCCGGTGAAATCTACCTCCGCCTTCCGGGGTACCGAGAGGAATTTTTTTAAATACCGGATCGGTCACTGATATGGCGTGGTTGGCTCCCACCGAGGGAAGTCTTACTTTATGTATGGGGAATATTCGAGAGGCAGAAGTTCGGATTCTACGTAAAAAGAGGTCCGTGGTGTATGATCGTGAATTTAACGGTAACGCAAAATTACTTCGGCTGGTTGGTTGGTTCCTCAGCTTAGGGGCTGCGACAACGCGGTCATGTAGCCCCGTGTACTTTGGGTGTGTGTAGAATCTGTCTGATAACCGTTGTTAATTATGATGACTGTATTAGTGTGTGTTATCTGTAATTCAGGTAAGGACTGCAGACAATCGATTTTCAAGTAGTTCCTACTTTTGCTACCAAATTATACTGTCGACGACATCTAGTTGTGAACCTTGTTACTAGATGTCACCGCAGTCTGCTCCTGGCGACGAACGTTGGAACTTAAGAGCGTTCTTCAAATCTAACCTTTAATTTTGCTTCACACAAGTGTAATTAGTGGAAGGTTCTTTTATATGCCATAAATCTATGACACGGGACCGCCGGCTTTACTTTCCCTCCGAAGGAAGGCATACTGAGGGATTTTTAACGCTCTTAAAAATCCGACGACTTCGGCCGGGTTTGAACCCGAGACCTTGGGCATAGAAGCTCATCATGCTTCCAACTACGCCACCGAAACCGCGTGAAAAAAGTAGACTACTTTCTTTCTTTCCTTCCTTATTTCTTTCCTTCTTTCTTTCCTTCCTTCTTTCTTTCCTTCCTTCCATCTTTCTTTCTTTCTTTCATTCATTCTTTCTTTCCTTCTTTCTTTCCTTCCTTCTTTCTTTCCTTCCTTCCTTCTTTCTTTCCTTCGTTCTTTCTTTCCTTCGTTCTTTCTTTCCGTCCTTCCTTCCTTCCTTCCTTCTTTCTTTCCTTCCTTCCTTCTTTCTTTCCTTCCTTCTTTCATTCTTTCTTTCCTTCTTTCTTTCCTTCCTTCTTTCCTTCCTTCCTTCCTTCCTTCTTTCTTTCTTTCCTTCTTTCCTTCCTTCCTTCCTTCCTTCTTTCTTTCTTTCTTTCTTTCTTTCTTTCCTTCTTTCTTTCCTTCTTTCTTTCCTTCCTTCCTTCCTTCTTTCTTTCCTTCGTTCTTTCTTTCCTTCGTTCTTTCTTTCCTTCGTTCTTTCTTTCCGTCCTTCCTTCCTTCCTTCCTTCCTTCCTTCCTTCTTTCTTTCTTCCGAACTTTCCTCCTTCTTTGCTACCTTTCTTCTTTCATTCCTCCCATGATTCTCCTTCTTCCCTACCTCATCCATTCCTCAGATCCCCCCGAGGGGCTCACATCTAGTGGGACGTGTGTTGGCGACCACGGAACCCCAGCTGAGTCCGGCATTGTTTCCACTTACCTGTTCTGGGCTCTTCTCTGTTATCTTTCCTGTCGGCCTCCCTTGGTCAATTCTTGTTCTCTTCCGACCCCGACGGTATTAGTGTCCGAGGCCTAGGGAGTCTCTTCCTTTCCCGCCTTAATTGGCCCTTCTCTCATCTCTCCGGATCCCTCATTCTTCTAGGGAATAGCCTTCTTTTTCTTTTCATTATTTAGGGCCGATAACCTATATGTTAGGCCCCTTAAAACAACAATTATCATCATCTTTTCATTATAGTTCCTTTTCTCTTTTAAGATTCCCGCCCGGTTTTTATGAATTGGCTCCCGGTGTCTCTAAATTACATTTTTTAAGTATTTTCAATTTCAATTTAATTTTGTAAGCATTTTGAATTCCAATTGCACTTTGTGAGTATTTTGAATTCCAATTGCATTTTGTTTTGAGTTTCAATTGCACTTTGTGAGTATATTGAATCTGAACCTGCCTTTTTCAATCTAACTTGCATTTTGTAAGTATTTTCAATCTCAATTGCATTTTGTAAGTATTTTGAATTCCAATTGCATTTTGTAAGTATTTTCAATCTCAATTGCATTTTGTAAGTATTTTGAATTCCAATTGTATTTTGTAAGTATTTTGAACCTCAATTGCATTTTGTAAGCATTTTCAATCTCAATTGCATTTTGTGAGTATTTCGAATCTACATTGCATTTTGTAAATATTTTGAACCTAAATTACATTTTGTGCGTATTTTTCAAAAATTATCTTTTGTACGTATTTCCATTCTACATTTTGTGAGTTGTTTCAATCTGAGTTCCCTTTTGTAAATATTTTCCGTCTCACTTAATTTTCGTTATGGTTTTCATTTCATTGTCATTTACGCTATCACCCAGAGCATTAGGGGCCGATAACCTAGATGTTAGGCCCCTTAAAACAACAATTGTCATCACCATCAACATATTGCTTCCTTCCGAACATTCCTCCTCCTTAGCTACCTTCCTTCATTTCTTTGCTTCCTTTCTCCCTCCATTAAGTAAATAGATCTAATTTAATCATCGTGAAGCCTACACAGTGGGGGTGGTATTCATTCTATTTGGCACGTAATGTGGGCGGCAATCTGCAAGCGGTGGAAGTCACACTACTTCTTGTCTCTTAATAACCCCCGAGGAACATTATAAACCCAACTCACGCCAACACACACTCTCTATCCAACATCTTAACTCATTTCACCGCAGTTTCCTCAGCCCATTTATTGTTCGCAGCGCAAATGGATAGACTTTGACCTTTCACTGCCGAATGCCAGCTTCATATTGCTGACTACTGTCGGGGGAAAACGTTACCCGTAGTCTTACATAAAAACACCAATCACGTGTAGATAAAACGTAGTTTTTCGTTTAGCCTTGCATTGCTATGAGCCTCATAACAAGCCATATTTCATACTGCTACGACCACCCAGGGCCGAGGAAAAGTTGGTTCACAAAGTTAACAACAAATATTTTCAGAATCGTCAGATCACATTAAAAATCCATACGTTAACAATACGTTCCTTCAAGACTTATTAAAGATTCATTACGATCTGATTAATACTTTTAATGTAATGATCTTTCTAACGAGGGAAGTACCCCAGCTCGAACGTCTAAAATCGTCTGGCAGTGCGCTTAGCATACGAAGATCTGTCTGTTCTACTACCCATCACGGGCATTTATCTGTAAAACCTCGCATTAGTGTACAATCAATGTTTGGAAGTTAAGGCGTCCAAAGATTGCAGAAACATAATTCGCAGCAAAAACTACCGTTCAAGAGACAATTCGGACCATTATAATAGGGAAAATCCATTCCTAGCAATTGGGTAGACCTTTAGCATATATGCAGTAACATTACAAAAAGATTGCAGAATGACAATTCGCAGCAGAAACTGCCGTGCAACAGGCAATTCGGACCATTATATTAACAAGAAACAGATGTGGTGCAGTATCATCTGGCAAAAGGCTGAACACTTGCTTGCAACAAGAAATCTTAACACATGCAGTACCGTGTTGACATAGTCATCTTTTCCACAATAGAAGATACTGTGTTGTCCTTCATTCGACGTCGAAGTGTAAATGTGGAGTTTCAATGAAGAGATTAAAACACAGCGGAATGGAACAGTACGCACACTTAACAAGGGCAACATGTAGACATACTCCATTATTTACAATGTTGCAATAGTCCAAACTCAAATGCCACATTATCACATACTCAGATGGTGCTGGCGACCGAACACGTACTTTTACAGATGAATGGCATTGATAGCTATTGACATAGGTACAACTGTATACGTTAAACCCACTTTCAGTCGGTTTTCGCCGTTCGGGTTGGGGGTACTTCCCTCGTAAGTGACCCCCCAGGGGCTCACATCTAGTGGGAAGTGTGTTGGTGACCACGGGACCCCAGCTGAGTCCGGCATTGCTTTCACTTACTTATGCAGGGCTCCTCTCAGTCTTCTTTCCTGTCGACCACCCTTGGTCAACACTTGTTCTTTTCCGACCCCTACGGTATTGGGGTATCTGAGGCCTAGGGGTCTTTCACTTTCCTGCCATAATTGGCCCTTGTCTCATCTTTCCTGATCCCTCCTCCTTCGAAAGGTCAGACCTCTTGTTTTCTTTTCATTATATTTCCTTTTTCTTTAAGATTCCCGCAGTGATTTTGTTCATTTTGCATCTACACTCCATTTTGTAGCTATTTTCAATCTACGTTGTATTTTGTAAGTATTTCGACTCTACATTGCATTTTGTACGTATTTTGAACCTAAACTAACTTACGTTTTGTACGTATTTTTAATTCATTTCCTTTTGTGCGTATTTCCCTTGTAAATTCGCTTTTGTAAGTATTACCGCTCTCCATTTTGTGAGTTGTTTCGATCTGAATCAGGCTACATTTAGTAAGTATTTTCATCCTCACTTAATTTTCGTTCTGGTTTCCATTTCATTGCCATTTTCGCCATCAGCCAGATCATTATGGGCCGATAACCTAGATGTTGGACCCCTTAAAACAACAATTATCATCATCTTTCTAAGTGAGTGGTCCGTTAGACTTGGTAAAGAAAAGATACGAGCCTTACAGTAGTCGCATATGATGTGTAACATCTGACATGTTATCCTACCTTGAAATTGTTACCGTTTTTATTATCCTTGACATTCATCAACGCACAAAAATATCTTTTTAATAGCCTACTTTCGATTTTTGCAAAAAATGAAAGTAGACTTATGAGATCAACTCAGGGCGAAAAAAGGTGTGTCTGTCTGTGTGTGTGTGTGTGTGTGTGTATGTGTGTGTGTGTGAGTCTGTGAGTGTGTGTGTGTGTGTGTGTGAGTGTGTGTACTCTGAATGTCTGTCCCCCCTATCAATTCGAACACGGTGAACGCGAATTGAACGAAATTTGGTACAAAGGTAGCACTAGCAAAGGACACCTCAGTGTCATGTTTTATATCGCCGCCATCTTGACGGAAACGTAATGGCGGCCACACAAATGTTCAAAGCTTAAATCAAATTACGACTAACCTAATCATCCGATCTCTACCAAATTTTGCAACAGCATACCTTTATGGGGGGAGCATCCTTTGACCAAACTAATAGGTCATCACCCTAATAGTTTGCGGATGACGGCCATCTTTGTGTGAAAATCGATTCCCCCTATTAATTCGAACACGGTGAAAACGAATGGAACGAAATTTGGTACAGAGGTAGCACTAGCAAAGGGCACCTCAGTGTCATGTTTTATATCGCCGCCATCTTGACGGAAACGTAATGGTGGCCACACAATTGTTCAAAGCTTAAATCAAATTACGATTAACCTAATCATCCGATCTCTACCAAATTTTGCAACAACATACCTTTATGGAGGGAGCATCCTTTGACCAAACTAATAGGTCATTAGCTTAATATTTTGCGGATGGCGGCCATCTTTGTGTGAAAATCGATTCCCCCTATCAATTCGAACACGGTGAAACCGAATGGAACGAAATTTGGTACAGAGGTAGCACTAGCAAAGGGCACCTCAGTGTCATGTTTTATATCACCGCCATCTTGACGGAAACGTACTCGTGGCCACCCAAATGTTAAAAGCTAAAATGTAATTACGATCAACCTAATAATCTAGTCTCTACCAAATTTTGCAACAACATATCTTTACGTGGGAAGCATATTCTGACCAAACTGTAAGATCATCAGCCCAATAGTTTGCAAATAGCGGCCATGTATGTGTGCAAATCGATTCCCCCTATCAATTCAAACACGGTGAAACCGAATTGAACGAAATTTGGCACAGAGGTGGCACTAGCAAAGGGCACCTCAGTGTCATGTTTTATATCGCCACCATCTTGACGGAAACGGAATGACGGCCACCCAAATGTTGGAAGCTTAAATCAAATTACGACCAACCTAATCATTGGATCTCTACCAGATTTAGCAACAACATGCCGTTTTGGAAAGCATCTTATGACTGACTACAAGGTCATCAGCCCAATAGTTTGCAAATAGCGGCCATGTATGTGTGCAAATCCATTCCCCATATCAATTCAAACACGGTGAAACCGAACTGAATGAAATTTTTTACAGAGGTAGCACCAGCAAAGGGCACCTCATATTCATGTTTAATATCCCTATAGCACGTTGTATTTCAACATGCTACTACAACCAACATTCAATAATACTCCTTGAAAAGGACAAAGAGTTATAAGAATACCCATGCATTTAGGAGAAAGTAGGCTATATGTTCTTTACTGAACATCTTGTTTTTTACACTCTCATAATACAGGGCCTTTCATATAAACTAAGAGCGCCAAGCGGCGGCTTTGTTAACCGCAGCTGCGGTCACCTTGGCCGAGCTTGAGGCGCGCCACGGCCCCCTGCTTTAGTATTGGAAGCGCGCGCATAGTACATACGAGGGCTGTTTTTTCTTCTTCAAGTTCCGATGGACTGTATAAAAATAACAGATTGACATTACCAAACTTGACCTTGCAATAAGCGTGCAGTTGCTCAGTCGCCAGTCTAAACCTCAAGTGCTAACATGGTGAGACAGTTATCATTGCAACATCGTATTTTTTATGTAAAACTTATTTTAATTACGAGTCGGCTCGGCGGGTACGTGATGCATTTGTTTAGCAATTTCTTGATGAAATGCCACCTTCACTAGCATAGATTCACGTAATTGCAAATAAGTATGTCACTACTGGCTCGGTGCTCAATAAAAAACATGCGCGCACACGAACAGTTTCAACAGAGGATGAGCTAGATGAGAAAGCGAGAATCTTGAACGGTCTCCGAATAAATCACTCACAAAATTAGCACAAGTAGGGGCTTCGGTTTCATCAACAATAACTATTACTAACTAGATAAAGTAAGATTTCAGCATTGTACACACGCTAGCAAGGCCGCTGCATCATATAGGATTGTACACACGCTTAAAGCAGGGGGCCTTGGCGCGCCACAAGCTCGGCCAAGGTGACCGCCGCTGCGGTTAACGAAGCCGCCGCTTGGCGCTCTTATTTTATATGAAAGACCCTGTACATAACAATTCCAAGACTTTTTTTTTCTTCACTGCCTATTTGATATTTCTGCTCTCGCACTGCCTTCTTGATACTCTGCTATTACAAAGTAATCCGTATGTGATAAACACTCCACATGGTACCACTGCCAGCTGGATCACATCCAGGGATGCGATCCAACTGGCAGTGCGTCTTACACACTTCCGTCCGATCCACTTCCGTCCCTTTTTTCAAAATCACTCCCACAAAAATATCTAGCAACCGAGTGGACTTAAGATGTTACACATCAAAAACGGCACTTTTATCATTTTAAATGATCTTGTCGACTTCGTCGTTACGCTGGGGTCTGACGTTACGTTACGGTGACGGGACGAAATGTAGCGAGAATGCACTGAGGTGTGTGACGTCATAGTACTGCTTGAGCTTCCGCCTTTCCCCGCGCGCTCCGGCTACCTCCTTTGACCTCGGTTTGCACTTGCTAACGCAGCATTTGTAGCATTTAAAATGATATAAAGTCTAGTCTTTCAGACTGACTATCAGTCTTTTTTTTCTTCACTGTCTACTTGATATTTCTACTCTCGCACTGCCTTCTTGATACTCTGCTATTACAAGGTAATCCGTATGTGATAAGAATTCCACATGGTACTACTGGCAGCAGTGCGTCTTACACTTCCGTCCGATCCACTTCCGTGCCTTTTTTTTCAAAATCACTCCCACAAAAATATCCAGCAACTCATCAAAAACGGCACTGTTTCGTTCACTCAGCTATAAAATTTTAACGGGCTACAATAAAAATGTTTCCTATACTACATAGATAAACGCAGCATAAAATGAGGAAAAGTTTGGTGTAATTCGTTTTTATGTAAGACTACGGGTAACTTTTTTTTATTGATGTCTACACTCGACAGTAAAACTCACATTTACAGTGTTTCAAAACAGACCAGTGGCTAGCATTCTTGGCTGTGTAGGCCTACTCTTGGGTGCAACGGCTCTGCAGAGAAAGTTAATTCCAACATTGTTGTAGTTGTTAAATCATTTGAGGGGATTGGGTACCGCGGTCATTTAGCCCCGTGTACTTGGATGTGTGTTTAATTTGTCTGATAATATTAATAATAATTTTTGTGTGTTGCCTCCCCAGAGGCCGAGTGCAGGTCTTTCTAGTCGACGCCCGTGGGCGACCTGCGCGTCGGGATGAGAGATGGAATGGATGAAGATGAATGAAATTGGGCAAGGATGTGGAAGGAAGCGGCCGTGGCCTGTCAGAAGGTACCGTCCGAGCATTTGCCTGGTGTTGAAAATGGGAAACCGCGGAAAACCATTTCAAGGACGGCCGACGGTGGGGCTCGAACCCTCGCGTCTACCGAGTCAGCAGAGAGCTTGGCCCAAAGACCTAACGCTGCGCTTTAGCGAGCGTAGCCACTGCTGTCGGTATAATAATAATAATAATAATATCGGATGGCCTCGGTTGCCGGGTGCAAGCTTTGTTATTTGACGCCCAGATGACAGCAGGTCGAATTTTGTCGTTTCTTGGTGTGCTATGAAAGTGAAGGACGTTAGATATCTAAGCTGTAGCACTTTCTAGTACAGAAAGGAGGAAGTTTGTGTTGGCGGAAAATCACGAGATTAATTTCGCCATTATGAACACGGCCTACTGAATACAAATAGGTTCTTTAACATGCCAACAACGTATGACATGCGTGCCGAGATTTTTTTTCGCCTTTCAAAAAAAATCACATACCACGGCCAGGAGCGAACCTGCAAGCTTGGGGTAGGTAGACCGACACGATAACCACTCACCCGTCGTGGCAAACATTAGTCTGAAAACCTGTGTTGTTATGATGTCTGAATTAGTGTATGTATTTGTAATTCAGACAAGGATTGGGAACGTGGGGGCCATGGTTTTAAGCATTTTTCTGGAATAGAATATGAAAAACCATGTAAAACAATTTCCAAGATGGTTGAAGTAGGAATCGAACCCGTACCTCCACGAAAAAACGGAGGCCCCGTGACATATTATCGTGAGATTAACGTTCACGTAAATCTACTAACTTCCTTCAACCGTTCCAATATCGATACAAATAATACAACTCGCAAAAAAACAGCTGATTATCAAAACTCGCCAACAATCGAAGAGCACCTAAAAAGAAATTGCGTGAGTATCGACATATGAAACGTCAGTGACAACTGACAGAAGTTAAGGAAGATACAAATGCGTTCTACTGCACATTTATTTAGTTATTCAGTTTATTTATTTATTTATTTATTTATTTTCGTTTTAATTTTATTCTCAAGTTTATTTTTATTAATTTGTAATTAACGACTTTTATTAAAATATTTCAACTTTCATTTTTTTTTAAATTTGAATAGACTATGATTAAAGCCATTTATTTTTAATGTTTGATATTTAAATATTACTAGACTATACTTTTATTTATTTTTATGTTATTAACTTTTATTATAGTTTTAATATTGTAATACAGTAAAAAAAAATCAAATCCGAACCCCGGAAATCCGAAATCCCGGGTAATCCGAAATAGTTTTTTTTTGTTTGTTGCCAATTTAAAGTTTGAAAAACACACGCAAAAAAAAATAGAAACTTATTTATCTAGTCATAAGACAATTCTACATTATAATCTTATTTTACATAAATAGTTGAAAAATTAACAAAGTAGTACAGTTAGCATAACTAAGAATGTGGTTGGATGATTCCTCAGTTTAGGGACTGCGACATCGCAGTCATGTAGCCCCGTGTATTTTGGGTGTGTGACGAATCTGTCTGATAACCGGTGTTAATTTTGATGGCTGTATTGGTTTGTGTAATCTGTTCTCTTTTAATTCAAGTAAGGACTGCAGACATTGAATTTCAAGTAGTTCCTACTTTTGCCGCCAAACGCCACCGTCAACGACTACCAGTTCAGAACTTGGTTACTGGACGCCACGGCAGTCGGCTCCTGGCGACTATCGTTGGAACCTAAGAGCGTTGTTCAAATGTTTAACCTATAATTTAGCTTCACACAGGTGTTAATAGTGGAAGGATCTTTAACATGCCATACATCTATGACATCGCAGCGCCGGCTTTACTTCCCCTCCGAAGGAAGGCATAGACCTACTGAGGGATTATTAACGCTCTTAAAAAATTCGACGACTTTGACCGGGTTCGAACCCGCGATCTTGGGCATAGAAGCTCAGCATACTATCAACTATGCCACCGAAGCCGCTTCCTAACAATGTGTAAATGTGCCTACATACTGTACCCTACTTATCTCATCCAGGATTGAAAAACGGAAACGATAGTTATTGTAATCCTCAGGTTAAACTTTTTTTTAAGTCAATTTACCCTCTAGGTTGGTGGTTCCCGCGGACTCAGCGAGGGAACTCACCACTACCGCCTCTATGGGCAGTGTCCTGGAGCTGGGAACATCTGGTCGGGATGGATACAACTGGGGAGGTGTGATCAGCACTTCGCCCAGGCGGCCTCACCTGCAAAGCGAACAGGGGCCTCATGAGGGAGGGGAGAGGATGGAAGATTAGGATGGATAGGCTAGGAAGAGGGAAGGAGGCGGCCGTGGCCTTACAGTAGGTACCATCCCGGCATTTGCCCGAAGACTAAGTGGGAAACCACGGAAAACCACTTCGAGGATGGCTGAGGTGGGAATCGAACCCCCTCTACTCATTTTGGCCACCCGAGGCTGAGTAGACCCCGTTCCAGTCCTCATACCACTTTTCAAATTTCGTGGCAGAGCCGGTAATCGAACCCAGGACCTCCGGGGCGGCAGCTAACCGTGCTGACCGCTACGCTACGGAGGCGACCTCAGGTTAATCACTTTGCAAAAAACAATGAAATAACATTAAAAACACACAAAGTACATCTTAATCTTTCACTTGAAATCGGTTATCTTCAATTGTCGATGTGACGAAAACCTTCCCGCGGAGGCAAATGCGCGCCAGCGTCGCATGATGATATAGCTGCTGCGTGTTGTCTTACGAAGCGCAATGCAATGATAGGAGCAGATGCAGCTTCGGTATAATTCATATTGTCACTCCTATACCGTAACAAGGGCTGGTTATTACGTTAGGGATATTTTTCGGCTAATCCGAACAAATTGAAATCCGAACACAGCCCCAATTAATTCGGATTTGAGGGGTTTCACTGTATCTGTTTATATTTTCGGAATTATCTCCTACAATACCGGGACTATGATGACCTTTACCTGCCAAAATCCTCTCATGCGATCCTCTGTTGGTGGAGAATATTTTTCGATATTATTATTAATTAATTAATTAGTTAATTAAGAAGATAAAAGTAACGAATGGGAGAGGAGAGATGTTTCTGGCGACTGCTAATGGAGAGAAGAGATAGGTTGGTAGCGCACATACTAAGACACCCACGGAAGACAAGAACTGTAGGGTTAGAATATGTAAAACAGCCACGGATGTAGGATGTGGTAGCTATGTAGAGATGAAACGATTAGCTCAGGACAGGGAGATTTGAAGCGCTGCACAGAGCCGTATTTCTAAATAGGCTAAGTTGGCTGCAGCCTAGAACGGCAAATTTTCAGGGGCGGCAGTTTGACAATTCATTCAAGAGCTAAAATGAAGTATTTCAGACGTTAATGATTATTTTCCATACGAATTTAAGAATACAAGTTACTTAAAACCAGGGGCGGCTCCTGAGGTGGTGCCCGTGTGCCATGGCACCACCAGTGTAATGAAGAGAGAATATGTGACTTTTTCCTCTCAAGAACAGTTTATATTACATTTACATTTTGAGGAAATTGTATACATATTCTGCACTATTTGAACGAGCGCGCAAACTGACATGCGTTCTGGTGGCGCTTTATTGAATTACTGAGCCAGAGCCAACCGGCACTACCTACGAACATCAGACCGCATCAGACACTGTACTGCAATAAGGACTAGTTTGGCTTGAGTTTGTTTGTGTTGTGTTGAGACGCATATTACCCTGAGCTAGAGCCAACGGCATCGTGACGCGGAGCTTCAATTCTATCCACGAGATAGCAGCACGTCACAGGTACAAGCACACCTTACATACACGTTAGAACTGCTGAACTGCTTTATCTTTCAACCACTAGAGTACAGCATATGACAGAACACCTCCAGTGGTACCAGCTTGACGATATATCACTGTGTCTTGACTATTAAATAAATTCAAACCACAAAATAGTTTTAGTTCTTTATTGTTTGACATTTAGCAACTTTTATAGGCTCGTATTGATGACGGGGATTATTTGTTCTCTCTTTGTAATGTAAAAATTCGGAATTTTTCAACGAGTTTTACTGTGTTTCGTTAATTTAATTTGGCGGCACAGTTTCACGTCCCAAGCGTAAACACAAATTCTCAAGTTTGACTGCAAATGTGTATGAATAGTGACCGTCGTTAAATAGCTTTTGTGTTCATTTATATTAGATGCAGGGGATATCCTTTCCAATCAATCCGTATGTACGATAAGTAAGGTTGTCTTAGAGGTAGGTCATCGTGTTCATTTCATCTCACCTATTTATTTTGAGACAGCAACTGAAATTGCGACAAAGAGGCTGTAGTCACGTGTGTGTTAGCAATAGCCATGCTTATTTTTTTCCTATATAGACATGTTACATAAACTTGCATAGCATAATGCGGCATCGACCATATAAACACCGTTTTAATCTAATAAGTGTGCTTTTGGAATCGATACATGCAAGCTAGGTTCCTTAATAAAATTTGATTTGTTTCATGTTTGAAGATCGCATAGCTCGAGCGCAACGTACGAAGCCGTAGGAATCTCAATGAGCTCTGTGTCACCTTTCGGAAGTGTAACAATGAATAAAATAAGTGAGTTGTTACAATCTCCATTTAGCGATAGGACCGCTCTTATTAATTCAAATGAAGGTGTCGATCGAGGTTTTGGAACAAATATTTTTGATGAGTAGGCCTAGCATATGTTGTTTTCTTCAAATTATTTTTCTGAGAGGTTTGTTCAATTATAATTCTTAAAAGTGGTTTTTATTTAAAATGCATATGGATCAAAATATGTGTATGATATAATATCGTATGGCCTCGGTGCCAGGTGAAAGCGTTGTTGTTTGACACCCAAAGGGCAGCTTGCTTGTCGAATTTTTGTTGTTCCTTGGAGCTTAGATATCTAACCTCCTTGACACTTTAGCGCTTTCTAGTAGAGAAAGGAAGAACTTTTGTTTTGACGAAAAATCCCGAGACTAAAATATTTGTAGTAGTTATGCAATTTCTCAATTCACTTCAGCTGACACTTCAATTAAAAACGTCGGCTCTCCTGTAGTATACGTTGCCCGTTTCGAAAGTGCGTTATTTTACTTAGTAGCGCTCTGAAAATGTTTTGTATTTACTCTGCCACGTTATTAAAGCCATTTGCCATTAACAAACACCGCGTAAACACTTCCAAAAAAGGAAATTGTCAACCTTAACTTTCAAGTAATAAACTTATCAAAAAGCACGTCGCCATGTTTGATTACGTAATGCTGCCAACTTACTGATTGTACTACTAGGCAAAATCATTGGCCTGGTTAAAGATTATTGATGCGTGACTACCCCACTGTGCGTGACAAAAACCAGGGGTGTTATGCATTAGCCTAACGCGGCCCGCAGGGCCGGGATACCTAACCTTTATAGGCCTAGACGAAAACCATTGGGCTGGATGAAAATATTGGTCTGGAAACAATAATGTTGGCACTCTGAAAAAATACCGTAACACTCTCTAGCGATGAAATATTCAACTGCTGTATATTAGTAACATTGGCCATATCTATAGAAAATTTTTCGGATTTTAATGGCGCCGGGCAACGTATACTACACGAGTTCCAAAACGTCTTCTACAATAGCACAGTTAAATAATGTTAAACATGTAACTTATTGCATAAAATATGCACTATCCGTACCTGCAACTTTGAATGATTTTATTGCAAATTTTGAATATGCTGGCACCACCAAGTGAAAAATCACCAGCCGCCACTGCTTAAAACTAAGTTTTAGTCCTACAGTTTCTCCTGTCTTAGAAGAGTTAAGAACTATCTGCGAACTAGTATTTCTGAACGGTTAAACTCACTTTCATTACTTTGTATTGAGGCAAATACAACAAAAACACTTTCATATGAGGACATTATTAACGAGTTTACCATTATGAAATCTGGCAAGAAAGCTGTGTAAATTTGAACATCAAGATTACGTGGGGTGAGTTGTTTTAGAGAAGTCTGTATATTTAAAAAAAAATAAAAATCAGTAATTAACTACATTTTGTGTAATTTCATTTCACCATGTGCGACAACTTAATTCAAATTGGACACAGTACTTCAATCACGCAAAAAATAGTCATTAGCCTTAAAACATAAAACTATGTGTAAAATAGTAATCACTGGTTTCCAAGAACAAATTAATTACTTAAGTTCGAAACCCATTTTATTTTTTAACGAATCTTAAATGAAGTAAGTAAAAAAAAGACAAGTAGATAACTAATTTCAGTATAACATTTGTTATACTTTTAATAACATTTATTATGTAAGCCATTAAAATTGTAGTTTTATTCAAACTAAGTGAACTTTGTTTAAAAAAGGTGAAAGCGACAATGAAATCTATTCTTTTGTTGTATAAAACAAATGTATTAAGCAAATATGAACTATAGAGGGGGGCGGCAAATGGACTTTAGCCTATAGGAGGTATACTCTTAAATCCGACCGTGGCGCTGCATCAAACCAGACTAAAAAAACCACAACAACAATTAGTAGACTAGTAATAGGCCTAATAATAGTCGTATTTGGGGATATGCATGATAGATCAACCGTCAAGTCCCTCCAAGGCGGACCGGGTTTCGTTATCCTTTTAACGCATTTAGAATTTTTGGGGTGAAATCCCACGTCTTGTGCTTCGGATACGATATTTGAAAAAATGCCCCGTATCTTAAGCTAGCAATATTTTAGCATATCACGTAAAACTAAAAGATTTCTTCCCATTTATTTATTTATTAAGCATTAGGGATTCTTGTTTCTATAATATACGTTAGTAATTTCCGTTATTCTAGTAGAAAACAGAGCTAGATCCAGAAAATGCCCGTGTTGCTGGTAATCGTCTAAGCCCCCTGTGTTTGGACTCGTCTGGCGACCTCAGTGGAATGGTGATATTGAGCGCTACAAGTGGGCGAAATGTGAAACCTGACCGGAGACTGAAGTGCTCACGGAGGATAAGAGATGGCGCCAGTGTGGCCAGCTACAGATAAGCACCTCATGTCTGATGTCTGCCCTCTGTCCACTGCGTACAGTTCACAGGGTTCCAAAACATCCAATTAGATCTTGTCATATCGGCTCTACAGCCCTTTATCCATCCCTTCACCCTTGAAATAGGCCGTAGCAAGGCTTCTCAAATGTTGTTCATAGGCAACAGGGACATAAAATTGTTTTCTTTTTTAAAGTGAAATAGCAAAATGAATTTTAGCCTATTTTCATTTAGGAAAAAATAGGCTTATGAGATCAAAAATTCAGCAATTTTTCTAGGGTTGTGTCCTCTGTGGGGTTTCGTCTAGGACACCAAGCTGGGTCATCAGCGGGCTCACGGTGTACCCGCCCGGACCTCCACAGAAGTAGCGAACTGCGCGATACCTCCATTTTAATAAAGCGCACCTGCGCCTCTTTACTACGAGAACTAAAAGCTCAAGCAGCCTTAACCTCCCTATGAAGCCTTCCAAAAGATGGTATATTGGCTTTCACGGCCAGTGAATTAAAACTCAGCAATTCTTCTAAGTTTGTGCCGTGTCTTGTGTGAGGTTTCGCTAATGTGTAGTTCAGTACGAGACATTCACTCGCATACAGGTATTCTGGTTTGACTACGGAGTTGTAGTGCTGAATTTTAAGATCTTTAGACAAACACTTTTTGTTGTAGGTATTCCTAGTTATGGCATAGGCTACGCTCTTTCCATCTTTCGTATTCTTTCTTCTACAGCAGATTTTTACAAACCATTTTCTTGAATAATTTCCCCCAAATATTTGAAGTTCCTTACCCTCTTTATTTGACCAATTTCTGTTACTAAGATTTTTGGAGCATTTTTAGCCTACTTTTCACATTTTGCAAAAATGGGGAAAAAGTAGACTTATGAGATCGATCCGGGAAAATTGTGTCTGTCTGTCCTTCTGTCTGTCTGTATGTCTGTCTGTCCTTCTGTCCGTCTGTCTGTCTGGCTGTGTGTGTGTGCCCCCCCACCTATTATCTCCTAAACGGCTGCAGCAATCGAAACCAAATTTAGTATGAGTCAGTGCTACCAACTGCTGAAAAATCGCACTAGAAATTTGAGCTCCATGTTGGATATCTTGGAAGGTATGCATGGGAGCTATTCCAAAATTGGCACACATATAGATAATACAATTTCAGTTTAATTTCCAGGAGGACATATATGACAGTGTTGCCAAAATAATTTTAAGACTTCTGATAAGTCCAATTTTTAAATGCATATAACTTCGACACTAACAATTGGATTTCAACCAAATTTTGTATGTAATGTGTGTACATAAACAGATATGACTGAGCGTATTCTTAAGAGCCACCAGGGCCGCCAACTGTTGATAATTGCTCTCTCTCTCTTTTTTAAAATCCAAATACCATTATATTCGAAAGTATGTAAGCCGACAGCTTTAAAACTGTGCACACGTATAGCACCTGGCATTTTAGATTAATTTGGAGGAACTTATATACGTCAGTTCTACCAACATGATTCTGAGCCCGCTGATAGGACCAATTTTTAAATACATGTAACTTCTATACTATCAGTTAGATTTCATCCAAATTTCGTATGTGCTATGTGTAACACAACAGATATGACTATAAGTATTCTTAAGAGCAATCAGGGCTGCCAACTGTTAATAAATGCTGTCACTATTTGTGTTACCCAAATATCAATATATCAGAAAGTATGCAAGACAATAGCTGTAAACTTTGCACACGTATATTACCTGGCATTCTAGGTTAATTTGGAGTTAGTAATATACGTCAGTGCTGCCAACATGATCCTAAGCCTGCTGATAGGTCCAATTTTAAAATGCATGTAACTTCTATACTAAGTAATGGATTTCATTCAAAATTGGCACAAAAATAGATCGTTTTATTTCAGATTATTTCTGACCAATACATGCATGACATTGTTGCCAACATGATTTTACTCGCGCTGTTAGATACAATGTTTAACTGCATGTAACGTCCATGCTATCCATTGAACTACAACCAAATTTTGTATTCTGTACCTTAAGAGATGGAACTAAGAATATATTCAGTCACGAGGGCTGCCAACTGCAGTGCACTATTAGGCTACATTATGCCAGGTATACAGTTTTTCGAACTAATTTGAAAAGTAGGCTCTTTAGTTCGTCACGGAACTTATTGTTTATGTTTATTATTATTGATAGCACTTTTAATATTGAAGTAAAATGTGGACTCCCTCCGTCACGTTCCCAGCTCATTTCAATATTTTGTTGTTGTTAATTCAGTTTTAAGACCTTAGACATCTTGGTCATTTGCCCCGTGTAGTTGGATGTGTGTTGAACTTGGCCTATCTGATAACGTGTATTTATGTGATGACTGTGGTAGTTTTATTTATCGTATGGCTTTTAGTGCCGGGAGTGTCCGAGGACATGTTCGGCTCGCCTGAGTCTGTAGCTGCTTCCAGCGGACACCCATAGGGTGAGCTACAAGTTCCGTTCAATTTCAAGTAGTTCCAACTTTCGCCACCAGATATCAATGATACCTAGTGGTGAACGTTGGAACTTTGATAGAGCGTTCTGACGAAATCTAACCTAGTGTGTGGTAGTGTGTGTGTGTGTAACTGTATTAGGGACAGGAATGAGGCAGGCGCCCCGGGACTTGAAGTAAGGTAATATCCCGGCATTTGGTTGAAGGGAGTGTGGAAAAACCCGGGGGAAACCACACTCAGGATAGCTGCTGTCAGTGCCGTGATCCGAACCTACGATCTCCGGATTTGCTTCAGCTGCCCTCGTAGTCGTGGTGCACGATTTAATGAGCACAGATAAGCCACGAGACATTGTTGGTTGGTTCCTCAGTTTAGGGGCTGCGACAACGCGGTCATGTAGCCCCGTGTACTTTGGGTGTGTGTAGAATCTGTCTGATAACCGGTGTTAATGGTGATGACTGTATTAGAGTGTGTTATCTGTTTTTAATTCAAAGAAGCAACAGCAGACAGTAATTTTAAGTAGTTTCTACTTTTGCTACCAAATGCTACCGTCCACGATGCCTAGCTTGCGGACTTAGCTATTAGATGGCATCGAAGTCAGCACCTGGCGGTGAACGTTGGAAGTAATAGAGCGTTATCAATTCTAACCAACATATTTTGGCTTCACACAAGTGTAGTTAGTCTTACTGAGTCATTTTTAACGCTCTTAAAAATCCGACGACTTCGGCCGAGTTTCAACCCGCGACCTTCGGGAATAGAAAATCAGCATGCTACCAACTACGCCACCGAAGCCGCCTGTCACGAGTCTTTCATAATAATAATAATGAAATGAAAATCCACAGCCTGCTTCCAGTCTCCGACCGGGTCAGGAATGGAATGAATGAAGCCCCCATCTAGCGGCGAGGATATGAACTGTGCCGGCTGCTGAAGCCTGTTGCACTCCTCTGGGGCTATGATTAAATGAATGACAGATGAAATGAAATGATAGTGGAGAGTGTTGCTGGAATGAAATTTTGACAGGGAAAACCGGAGTACCCGGAGAAAAACCTGTCTGCCTCCGTTTTGTCCAGCACAGATCTCACATGGAGTGACCGAGATTTGAACCACGGACCCAGCGGTGAGAGGCCGGCGTGCTGCCGCCTAAGCCACGGAGGCTTTTTAATAATAATAATAATAATAATAATAATAATAATAATAATAATAATAATAATAATAATAATAAATATAATAATAATAATATATTTTTTAAATCGCTTATCCTCCCAATTCGGCTTCATCCACGAGGGATTATTCCTCTAGCAACGCAAGGAATGTGTCTAGGAGCTGGACACACTTTGTTAGCAGACACAACCGGGGATGGTGACAGGCAAATCTCAAGGAAGGGATTTTGGAAAGAACCGTCCCAGAATTTGCCTGGTGGTGAAAATGGAAAACTACGGAAACCATTTTTAGGACGGTGATTCGAATCCACGCTCTTCCGATCCCAGCGCGTTACCATTCTCGGCCACGGTGGCCGGTGCCTTTTAAGGTTCACCTGCAAATAGAAATTTAACGGTTCAAAATACTTACAGTCGCCTCCGTGCTTAGCTGCCACCACGGGGGTCCACGGGTCGATTTACGACTCTGCCACGAAATTTGAAAAGTTGTATGAGGACTGGAACGGGGTCTATCCAGCCTCGGGTGGTCCAAATGAGTAGAGAAGATTCGATTCCCACCTCAGCCATCTTCGAAGTGGTTTTCCGTGGTTTCCCACTTCGTCTTCGGGTAAATGCTGGGATGGTAACTAACGTAAGGCCACGGCCGCCTCCTTCCCACTTCCTTGCCTAACCCTCCCACTCTTCCCATCCCTTCATCAGGCCCCCTGTTCGCTTTGCAGGTGAGGCCGCCTGGGCATAGTGCGGTTGTATCCCCGACTCAGAGTCTCAAGCTCCAGGACACTGCCCTCAGTGGCGGTAGAGGTGGGATCCCTCGCTTAGTCCGTGGGAAAAGCCAATCCTGGAGGGTAAAAAGATAGCGAAAAAAACTATGTAGAACCGAGGGAAAGAGGGCTACTGGTAAGTCAATGGGAACAAGTGTAAAACGAACGCTGCACAGGAATCCCTTGAGGTAGCGAAAAAAAAAAAAAATACTCTCGAGCTCACCTACTGTGAGCCCTAGAGGGTGTGTACTACATACACCCTGCCTCCTTTAGGTCATTGTGCAGAAGGCAGGCGATACAATTACAAGAAAAGAACAGGTCAGACCCTCTCCCTCGAAGAATGGGGATATCAGGAAAGACGAGGCGAGGGCTAATGAAGCGGGGAGAGAATGAAAAGATACCCTAGGCCTCGGATATCCTAATACCGTCGGGATGGCCAAGGGAGATCAACAGGAAAGATGACAGAGAGTGGCAGACAAGTAAGTGGGAGATATGGCAAACTCATTTTGTGCCCCCTGGTAGTTCTGAGTCCTTGGGAGGGGGAAGGATGGTGGGGGAGAGAAATGAATAAAGGAGGGTTAAGGAAGGAAGAAGGGAAGAAGGGTTATAAGGAAAGGTGGCTGGAAGGAAGGGGAGGGGGTAAGAAAAGAAACTTGGGGTAGAAAGGAGGGGGTAGGAAGTGGGGTAAGAAAGAAAGTATGGGGAAGAATGAAAAAAGAAGGATTGAGGGCGAAGGATAAAGGAAGAAGAAAGAAATAAAGAAAGAAAGGGGAGAAAGAAAGAGACAGTGGATATTTAAACGGACGATATTAACAATAATTTTATAATTGCTGCCAATGGCCATATTGTTTTTATGTTCGACCGTGGCGAAATGAAACAAGTAGTTCCGTGACAAACTAAAGAGCCTACTTTTCTTAAAATTTAAGATTGATGCCAATCTATATAGACCTATCTAGAATAATGACGATATCAAGTAATAAGAGTAATAGAGTAACTTACTGCAGTAGGCAGCCCTGGTGACTCTGAATATATACTTAGTTTCATCTCTTAAGGTATAGAATGCACATACAAAATTTGGCTGAAGTCTAATGGATAGTATGGACGTTACATGCTTCTTGGTATTGGATTTATCAGTGCGAGTAAAATCAAGTTGGGAACAATGTCATGGATGTTATTCTCAGAATTAATCTGAAATATTAAGATATATTATAGTGCCAATTTCAGATAAAATCCATTTGTTAGTATAGAAATTACATGTAATTAAAAATTCAAACTATCAGAAAGCTTAGAATCATGTTGGCAGCACCGAGGTATATAAGTTACTCCAAATTAATCTAGAATGTCGGGTACTATACGTGTGCAAATTTAGAGATGATGACTTGCATAATTTCTGATATATTGATATTAGGAGTAAACAAATAGAGAGAGCATTTATTAACAGTTGGCAGCCCTGCATGTTCTTACGAATACGCATAATCATAACTGTTATGGTACACAAAGCACATACGAAATTTGGTTGAAATCCATTTGTTAGTATAGAAGTTATATGAATTTAAAAACTGGACCTATCAGCAGGCTTAGAATCATGTTGGCAATACTGGCCTGTATGGTCTTCTGAAAATTAATCTGGAATGCTATTGGTTATATGTGTGCCAATTTTGGAATAGTTCGTATGCATACCTTCTGAGATATCCAACATAGAGCTCAAATTACAATTGCAATTTTTCAGCAGTTGGTATCACTGACGTCAATTTACAATATGGTCGTGAGATATTCAGGTATAAATCTTTGCTCTTACCAAATTTGGTTTCGATAACTGCAGCCGTTTAGGAGTTGGTAGGGGGACACACACACACAGCCAGATAGACAGACAGAAGGACAGACAGACGGACAGACAGACACACATTTTCCCTTATCGATCTCATAAGTCTACTTTTTCCTCATTTTTGCAAAATGAGAAAAGTAGGCTAAATATTATATGTCAGAAAACTGTACTGTAATGAGGCTCATTATAGTACAAGTTTTCATTATGAAACAGTTTCTCCCACCAATCAGAGCTAAAAAAAACCCAGCTGTGTGACCAATTAGGTAAGGATAGCATCGCTCTTGCGCTGACTTCCACGGCCTCCTATTTTAAATTTCACTGCGTGCTCGTGTCATAATGGGGTATTCGAGGAGGCCAAGGTATTCTCTGCGTCCCATGCGCTCTGTTCAGTACATAAAAGTAGTGGGATGGGGACAGAGCTGCTCCACTTAGCAAGTGGTGAGCCCCTGCGACCTTGGAATGGAAGGAGCCATGCTAGGAGGGCGTGCTTGGATTCGTTTTTTTCGTCTCGTTGTGCTCTTTACGGGAATGTAGGTGTCGAAAAGGTGAAGTTAGGGTTTTGGGTCAAAAAATAAGTTTTTCACATTTTTGCCGATTTTTGGAAAACGGGCCATGCTAGGAGGGCGTGCTTGGATTCGTTTATTTCGTTTCGTCGTGCTCTTTACGGGAATGTAGGTGTCGAAAAGGTGAACTTAGGGTTTTGGGTCAAAACATGTGTTTTTCACATTTTTGCCGATTTTCGGAAAACGGGCCACGCTAGGAGGGCGTGCTTGGATTCCTTTTTTTCGTTTCGTCGTGCTCTTTACGGGAATGTAGGTGTCGAAAAGGTGAAGTTAGGGTTTTGGGTCAAAACATGCGTTTTTCACATTTTTGCCGATTTTCGGAAAACGGGCCACGCTAGGAGGGCGTGCTTGGATTCGTTTTTTTCGTCTCGTTATGCTCTTTACGGGAATGTAGGTGTCGAAAAGGTGAAGTTAGGGTTTTGGGTCAAAACGTGCGTTTTTCACATTTTTGCCGATTTTTGGAAAACGGGCCATGCTAGGAGGGCGTGCTTGGATTCGTTTTTTTCGTCTCGTTATGCTCTTTACGGGAATGTAGGTGTCGAAAAGGTGAACTTAGGGTTTTGGGTCAAAACATGCGTTTTTCACATTTTTGTCGATTTTCGGAAAACGGGGCCATGCTAGGAGGGCGTGCTTGGATTCCTTTTTTCGTCTCGTTGTGCTCTTTACGGGAATGTAGGTGTCGAAAAGGTGAACTTAGGGTTTTGGGTCAAAACATGCGTTTTTCACATTTTTGTCGATTTTTGGAAAACGGGCCATGCTAGGAGGGCGTGCTTGGATTCGTTTATTTCGTTTCGTCGTGCTCTTTACGGGAATGTAGGTGTCGAAAAGGTGAACTTAGGGTTTTGGGTCAAAACATGTGTTTTTCACATTTTTGTTGATTTTTGGAAAACGGGTCATGCTAGGAGGGCGTGCTTGGATTCGTTTTTTTCGTCTCGTTGTGCTCTTTACGGGAATGTAGGTGTCGAAAAGGTGAAGTTAGGGTTTTGGGTCAAAACATACGTTTTTCACATTTTTGCCGATTTTTGGAAAACGGGCCATGCTAGGAGGGCGTGCTTGGATTCGTTTATTTCGTTTCGTCGTGCTCTTTACGGGAATGTAGGTGTCGAAAAGGTGAACTTAGGGTTTTGGGTCAAAACATGTGTTTTTCACATTTTTGTCGATTTTTGGAAAACGGGCCATGCTAGGAGGGCGTGCTTGGATTCGTATTTTTCGTCTCGTTGTGCTCTTTACGGGGATATAGATATGGAATAGGTTAAAAGCTGGAAACATGGTTTTCTTATGGAAAAGGTGTTTTTTGTTCATTTTCGCGTTATTTGGAAAACGAATGAGGCGATTTTTATGATGGTCATGTCGATGTATTTGTGTCGTTGTTCTGTTTACGGGAATGTAGGTATGGAAAACCTAAAATGATGGTTTCCGTTATTTTTTTCGAGATCGTTGAGGAAAACGGGGAAAAAAGTAAGAAACCAGATTTGAAGTCACGTTAGGTTATGCGCTTTGATGTTAATAAAACACTTATGCATTATTATTATTATTATTTGTCTTGACTGGTCAGGACTCACACGCAGAGAGAGAACTTGCTTAATGCAATGAGAATTGAAAGCATTGAGGCTGGCCCACGTCGAGCAGACAGACACAGGTCTTATCATCGTACGTGCCTCGCAGTAGAGAGAGATAAGAGGCAGGTTTCATTATACAGTGTGCGGATTTATACTGTGTATGTCATAGCCTAGGTTCATTATGAACTCATTATGCAACGCAAAGTTTGAAACAATGAGTGAGTGTATAACATCATGATAACAGATTGGCATGGGCTCGAACAAAGCGGTTATTGGACTTGTAATAAACAAAAGGGTGGGAATAATGAAAGGTCATATGATACTTTTTTTTTTTCAAAATAATTAAATAGGGTTTTATTACAAAAAATTATGTTTATTGACCCATGAATTATACTTGGAAGGAAAACCTAACCACTTTACAAAATATTTTGCACCTTTGACTTTAATTACTCGTTCAATGAGATAATCGTTGGGATATAATGTTTTTTGCACTTCTTCATAATAGAATCGTCCCTGAATGTGTTGACCGCTCTGATCTTCTAAGAGATACGTCACTGGTTGACCTAGCTTGACTTGGCGAATTTTAAAAATTTCTGTCGACCATTGTGGAGTATACGATTTTGAAAATACACTTCTATGTTTACTAATGCGAACAAAATCTCCAATTTTAAGGCGATGTCGCCTTGGATCTACCCTTTTTATAGGGTTAAACAGTCTATTGAGTCTGGGTAGGTTCTTGGTGACGAGGCGAGGTTTCATGCCGATGGTGGAATGAATGGTGTTGTTGTAGCGAGACACAAGTTGAGGTAACCAGTCTATCCATCGATAGGAACCATGTATTGTAAACTCTTTCCACATATAACTTTTTAATGTTCGATTGAAGCGTTCAACTACACTAGCTTTGAGATTGCTATAGGTGGCATAATGGTGAATATCCTTAGATTTGAGAAAACTGGAGAAATCCTTGTTGAAAAATTCTTTCCCCTGGTCGGTTTGTAACAAGTGAGGTTGACGTTTTGATTGTTCAATAATATGTTGAAAGGCCTTTGTGACTAAGATACCAGTTTTATTTTTTACTGGTTGAACAAAAGCCATTTTGGAATAGACATCAATGACAGTCAACATATAGCGTACACCGTCGTTAACGTTAGAATAAGGTATCATTTCAACCAGGTCTGCCTGCCAAAGTTCATCGATTCCTCTGGAAATGACACGACGACGTTCATAAATGCGTCGGGCTGGTTTATGCAATTCATGAGCAATGCCCACTTTGATGGGGGATGGCTTATAAGATAATTTTAGCATCTCGGAGTTGTTGTTCAATGTGGGCGATTTCCGCCTCATGTCCAGTGTGACCAGCTTGTTTTGATGCATGAAGCAAGTATAAGCGCTCTACTAACTGATTGGGATTATTCCAAAAGGTTATATCTAGGTAGGGTTTTAATTTCTTAAACCTTACACCAGAGGCAGAGTGATGTTTTTGCTTACCAAAGATGTTTGCAATGATGGTTTTATATTTTTGGGATATATTGGCATTGACCTGCTGAGAGGATTTATAGTTTCTTTTGTGAGCGTTGGTGTCTAATAAAATGGATTTATATTTAGCAAGGTCCTCGGACGTAAAATCTTGTGTCGAGGGGGTGCGAGAAAATAGCAGCTTTAACAGACCTGGTGTTAATTTATAGTTGATCTTTTTAATGACAGCTTTCGTACGAGCAAATTTAATGGATGAATCCCCAATTTTAAAACTATCATTCTCATAGCGAACACCATACGTGGTATCTGTCTTTCCAATAAATAGAAGGGTCAAATACGGTTCCAGGGTTGCCCCATAATGTTTGATTAAAATGTTTTTGAGTTGAGCTTTATTTTGAGGGGTTGCCAAGACTTGTGAAAACGGAGACGATGTGGAGGAAGACGGTGTTGCCGATATGACGGAAGATTTTTGTTTTGTTTTTAGAAACTGTTGAAGGGGTGACGATTTCTTTTTTCTTTCAGGACTAAATACGCTTTCGCTGTCACTTTCACTTTGTTCATGCTCTTCTTTTTCTTCCTTTTCATGTTCTTGATGTTCTTGTTCACTAACATTAGAGGAGGAGGAAGAGGAGGATTTTACCTGTCGTGTGGATTCTGTTTGAGTAAATTTTGAACTTGTTATGGGTTTGGTTTGAGAGGTAGCAGCAGCAGCAGCAGTAGCAGCAGAAGCATTAGGTTTAAATCTCATGGGATCAACCGATGATGGAGCATGTTTTATCATGGGTAAAGGATTGACGTTTTTTAAACGTTGCAATTCACGAAATTTATGTCGAATCGTATTTCGTGCCTCAATAATACGCTGCATGATTTGAACATGTTTCTTGTACCCTATGGCGTTCGCCATGGTAAAGGTAAAGACACACTAACAGGAAATGTCCAGCCCTAGGTCTTTTTAAACAGAAATAAAATGATCAAAACCCAAGCGATAACGTCCCTCACATCGTTCACTCTGTTTATTTATGACCAAACAGGCATGGGGATGATGGTTCCAGCACGAAGCACACCATTGCGTGAAAGCTGTAAAGGACATATCTGGATTCACATGATCTTGAAAAATATGATAGAGATTTCTAGAGTCTTGGCGAAAGAGAACGATGAGATTGGCATTGTCACGAATCAACTGTTTGGGGATTTTGGAATAGGTCTGAGCCAGATAAAAACAATCCACTTGTTTATGGCGTCCCATACTAAAATACTCTTGAATAATGGCCTGTCGTTGAGTGGCAATATCATCAAAAATTATAATGGAATCTGGTTGAATGCGGTCTGGTTGAATGACATCTTGAGGTGAGGTGAATGTAAAATAGCCCATGGCTTCTTTATTTAACGAAGACATAATTTGTTCCAGATACACGTACAGAGGCTGGTACAAGGATTTGGCAAAAATATAAATATTTTGAAATCGTAGGCCATGAGGTGCGGTAATAATGTTCAGCAAAACATTGGTCTTTCCACAACCCGAAGGCCCTACCATAATACATCGAACGGTAGATGGGAATAGGGTGCCATGACGTTTAGGTTCGCACACGGACAGTGATAGCTCTGAAACCAAATCAGAGACGGGCAAAGCATGGGGTTGTTTCATTAATTCCATTGTGTCGATGACTGAGTTTTTTTCATGTGTGTATAAGGTTTATATATATATGCAAGCGGTGAGTAGGATAGGTTAGTTAACGTCTATCACCATGGACGTGTTTGGGAGAGCTCGTGTAACCATGGCCACGGCCGCCTCTTTGTCAAAACAGTCACGAGAGGTGGCAACAAAAAGCTATGTCGATCGCAAAGTGCAAAGTGTCTATCACATGGCCCCGAGACTAACCGCTGAGGGCTATTCAGCCAATCATCATCGTATTATTGATGTGCAAGAGCCTCGAGACGAAAATGATGTCTGCACGAAACGTTATGTGACCTATCAAATGAAAAGGCTTTATAAATTTGTCCCATCTGTATTTTTAGTGTACCTGTCAAATCAAAAACTGGACAATGACAGAAACCATTCCCCACCACCACTACCACTGGTGAATGATGATCTTACCTATATGCTTGCTTCCGGTTTAAGTCGTTATCGACTGCATTATGATGGTGTCATTCATATTAAATATGTCATGCCTGATGAGAAACATTTAAAAATACAACTAAACGGTGATAGAGTGTTGGCCCACAACCATCAAAGAGTAAATGTGGGAGATGAATTATCCTTTCATCTTATGCTTACGTTTGAGGAAAAGGAAGCTGGGAAAACGGTGAATGATTTCCCGCTTTATATAGAATCGGAATATACTGCTATGAAATAAGGTTCTCTACGTTAGTTGTTATCGAATGTTTGCTGTGAAAGGTTCACCAAGTAGCAGCATGGTGAAAAAAAGATATGCTATGAACATGAAAAAAACAAATCTCAAAAAGAGAAAAAAGCCAGGTCGGAAACCAAGTCGATCTGCCTCACACCCAGTGTTAAAACGTAAAAAAACTAAACAAAATCTAAAAAGAGTGGCTATCGAAAAAGCTTTACAGCGGTGCGATTGTCTACATCTCCGAAATCGCAGCATTATGTATCGATAAAAAGAAAAGAAAGAAAGCAAAAACGTGGGCGAGTCATTCCTGTTGCTAAGCGTGGGGGTTTTTTGCCGGCTTTATTTGCAGGGTTGGCAGCTTTGGGGTCCCTTTTGGGTGGTGCCAGCGCTGTAGCGAAAACCATAAAAGCCGTCGAGCAAGGCAAGCAACAACTCAAAGAAAGCGAGCGACACAATAAAACGTTAGAAGCCATTGCGATGGGAGCTAGAAATGGCAATCCTTTAAAGCCAGTCTTTTATCCACAAGGTAGTGGCCTACCGTCTAAGAAAAAAAAAAAAATGTCCATCATCGATAAGCGCTTAAGCCAACTGCCTCGTCATGCCATGACCCATGAAGAAGTGGAAAGCTATGCCAAACAACTAAAGATTTCTCATTTTCGAGGTGTATTTATGCGAAATGAATTACCCAAAGCACCGTGGAAAGAAGAACGAGCCATGATGAATTTAGATGATGATGCAGGCCCAGGAACCCATTTTGTAGCCTATGTGAAACAAGGTTCCACAGTATGGTACTTTGACAGTTATGGAAATTTACCACCCCCGATCGAGTTGCTACGTTATTTGGGAAACCGGGTAAAGATATTCTATAATGTGAATCGTCAACAAACCTTTGACAGTCAAGAGTGTGGCCGTTTGAGTTTACATTTTTTATATAAGAGGTCGCGTTAAGCCATCAGTTTCATTATTATGAATGTCAACGCCAAGACCTTTACCGTGCACAGTCGCGGGCCTGAAGTGTCCCTGGATTTTTTCCCTCCCATTGAATTGCATCCCGAACAATCCTATGTGCTAGGATTAATTTCTTTGGAAAGTTACAACAGAATTTACAATATTCAACTGGATATTAATGACAAATTTTATTATGATGATTATATGTTGACACTACCCCCTGGAGGTTATACCATAGACGACGTGCATGAGGCCATTAGCGTGTCGATGATAAAACAATTTGGTGTCAAACCATTTGCGAATGGGACACACAAATTTGAACTTACAGCCAATACAATAACTCATCGCTGTCGCATTTTCTCTACGTTTAACATTGACTTTGAAACACGAGTTCATTCTATTGGTCCTTTATTAGGATTTAAACCAAGAGTGTTGGCAGCTCAGCAACCCCATGAATCAGATTATCCAGTGAAATTCATCGAGGACCATCACATTTCTGTAACTTGCAATATTATTAGAGACGTATTTACGAATCAAGAACAAAGCCATTCCCTGTATGATTTTATTGTCACCTCTCCTTGCGGCTATATTATTCGTGAAAACCCTTCAGTGGTTCTCTATCATCCTGTGTGTGTCAGTGATATTAGTAATATTACCTTACGCTTAGTGAATAGAAACCAACAACTGATTGCTTTGGACGCCAACACCCCTGTGACCTACAAGTTGGTTTTAAAGACGCTATGAAATTTATCTATAAAGCAACAACAACGTCAACGAGGTCGGTTAGTTGCCCACCGTGTATGAAACGGTTGACACGAGTAAACCGACAACGCTTACAACGCCTTGGTTATACGCTACACCCCAATCATGAACAAAGAGCTGTTGCAAGTGTTAAATCCCATACAAGTGGAAGATGGCGTCGTGCGCATTGATATGCATTCCTATCAACCTCAAGCAACAGGACTGAATAACAATGACGGGATTCAATTCATCATTAACAATCAAGATATTTTTACTCTACCTCATGAAAGTGTCCTTCAAATTGAGGGTAAATTGATGAAAGCAGATGGCAGTACGCCCACAACGTCTGCGTTGGCGAATCATGGTTTGGCTTTTCTGTTTTCTGAAGTACGTTATGTGATAAATGATATTGTCATAGATATGACTCGAAATGTGGGCATGACTAGTCTTATGAAATTATATCCATCCTATAGCGAGGAGGAAAGTAAAACGCTTTCTATGGCAGGATGGTGTCCCAACAGTAGCAATAACTGGCTAGTTCATACCGATGGCACTTTTACAGGCTTTCTACCCTTAAAATTACTCCTTGGCTTTGCCGAAGATCACAAGCGTATTATTTTAAACGCAAGACAAAGTTTGTATCTGGTGAGAGACCGCAGTGATTATAATGCACTGAAAGGAGCCTCTGACCAAGTGATAGACTCAAAAATTCAACTGCTTCGATTACTATGGAAAGTGCCCCATGTGACGCTATCGGATCGTAAAAAGCTAAGCATGTTAAATTTGGTGCAAAAAGATAAAGCCTTGCCTATCGCCTTTCGAAGTTGGTGTCTGCATGAATACCCCTTGCTACCTACCACTGACACTCATAGTTGGAGTGTCAAATCGGCTCGCTCTACCGAGAGACCCCTCTATGTTATTATTGGTTTTCAAACCAATAGAAAATACCAACAAAGCAAAGATGTCACCTTGTTTGATCACATTCACTTGAGAAATATACGACTATTTTTAAATAATGTTTGCTTTCCCTATGAGGGGTTGGAACTCAATTTTTCAAAAAATAAGTTCGGTCCCCTTTATGACATGTTCGCTAAATTTCAATCGTCTTATTATGAAAAACAGGATTGTCCTATGTTGTCGCCACAAGGGTTTAAAGCAAAAGCACCACTGATTGTTTTCGACTGTTCGTATCTAGAAGAATCTATGAAAATCACCACCATTGATTTAAGGATAGATTTTGAAACACAAGAAAATGTCCCAGACCATACCAGTGCCTACTGTTTGATTATTCATGCTAGACAAGTGAAATATCATCCTTTGTCCAATTATGTCACCAGCATGTAAGCCATCTGTGGTCGAATGAAAACAAAAAAAGATCATCATTCATAGGATTGATGATAAGCGTCTGCATGCACAGTATCTGTTGCGCTCTGGCACTGTGCCCACATACGACGACAACAACAAACATCATGTGTCCCTCAATAAGCAACAGCAACAACAACAACAACAACGTGACAGACCAACCATGGAATTTAAAATGTGAATTTAATCGTTTGAAAACTTTTGAAACATGGACAGTTCCCTTTATGGATTGTGGAGAAATGGCTGCGAGCGGATTTTATTACTTAAAACGTGGGGATGTGGTCAAGTGTATTTTTTGCAACATTGAAATTGGAAACTGGGAAATAGGGGATCGACCCTTTAGCGATCATCAGCGATGGAGTCCATCCTGCCCTTACCTCAATCGCTATGATGTGGGCAATATTCCATGGAGTTTGAATTATCCTGTTATTGTACCAGACACTGCAAAACTAGGAGATACCTGTGGACCGTATGTGCAAACTATTCATCTGAATGCTGTTCCAAATTAAGCCAAAAAACTTTTGTAATAAAAGTGTAAGTGTTTTTTTTTATATGAATAAAACCTCAAAAAAATATTTAGCTGTTGTTCAATTCATTTGTTCCTTTTTTTCCCCTAAAGTCCTTCGACTTTGCCATGTTAAACCATGGCATGGGTTAGTTGTTGATTAGACGTCAATGAGGTAACAAGTAAAAATAAAAATAAAAAGCATGATGCGTACACTCATCGTGGATTGTCAGGGGTTTAAAATTGCAGACAACAAATTTATATTTAAGGAAGTCGCTTTTATCGATTGTAGTACGTTTTGGGTGTCTAACCCTATTCATTTGGTGTTTAAACCTCCCTATGCTTTCGAGTTGCTTAGTGAAAAAGATACAAAACAGAGCCAATGGATTGAAAATCATTTGCAGTTAGCATGGAAAAAGGGTGATATTTCTTACAAGTATCTTGACATTGTCATGAAAGCCCATTTGTCCTCGGCCAATGTCTTATTTGTTAAAGGGAGTGAAAAACGCCAGTGGCTTCAACCATTTCTACCCTCTCACTGTCAATGTATTGACCTTTTAGATCTGGGTTGTCCATCCCTGCAAACGCTCATGGACACTTGTCCTTGCGACAATATTCAGAATAAAGCCTTAGCGCATGCATGGCAATTGTTTCATTGGCTCACCACGAGTGCATGTTGGGAGTTGTTCAATAAAATTAAAACTGAAAGTGTATCGTCCAATGATAGCAGTGAGACGTGTACACGTGAGGTGATAACATCAACGTTATAGACATGGACGCCACTACAATCGACAAGGCTATTGGAAAGTTCTTTGTGTGCAAGAAAAAACTGATTAGCTTTACACAACATGAATTATTAGCACTACCTAAATCATTTCTTTTTTATGTTGCTGCCAACGCTATCAAAGAAATTTGGGAAAAGGCGCCTGCCGAGTGGACTAACGACTCTGTATTGAGTGAACTACAACCATGCAGTCATTTTTCCCATCACAAGCAATTAACCATGGCAAAAATACCTTCCATTCGACAGTGTGCCACATGCCAATTAATGAAATTATATCATGGTCATAAAACTCAGTGTAAAGACATTGTTTCATCATTCCATGGCTGTCATGCGGAAAACAACCACCACCTACCATGCTCGTCAGGAGCCGCCGACAAACAACAACAACAACAACAACAACAACAACAACAACAGCAAGAACAAGAACAAGAAGAAGAAGAACAACAAAAAAAGTGTTTTTCACCGATTGAAACCTCTATGTCCCAGGTGTACTGGCCGTGGAATTATTGATAACATTATTAAAAACTTACCATTCGAAGCTCACTTACCTGCTTACAGCTTTTGCGGCCCTGGTACTCGTCTTCAAGATCGTTTGAGGAGAGGGGATATGGGAATCAATGCTTTGGATCATGCATGCCTTAATCACGATAAAGCCTATGAAAACAGTGATCCCACACTAAGACGCATTGCCGACAAAGTCTTGTTAAGCATTGCCAAGCAACGATTAACAGCTTCAGATGCCAGTCTAGCAGAACGAATGGCAGCATTTATAGTGATTGGTGCTATGAAGAGCAAATTACTTTTATCTAGATATGGACTTTAACGTAATGAATTTATGTTAAAAAAATGTATAGTATCACTGTTATCATGACAAAAAATAAATAAAAAGACAAGAGTCCATGTTGTGTTTTTTTCCATTATTATTATTCACTCTTAGTTTCATTATTATAATTATAAATGACAAACAATAAAAAAGGGACAGCAATGCATCGTTAAAAATTATTACTAATTGTAGTAAATCTATTTTTCAATCACAAACAATAAAAAAGGACAAAAGTCCATTATTTTAACTAATAGTTTCATAATCATTATTATAAAAAATTATATATATACATGGTAATTGTACTAAACCTATTTTTTTAATCACAAACAATCAAAAAAAAGGACAAAAGTCCATCATTATTCATCAGCTTCAAATGCCAGTCTAGCAGAACGAATGACAGCATGAAATCTTTATCTACTCTAGAACCAGGTTTTTTTTTGTTAAACGCTTATTATTGAATAAAATAACATGTTACTAGAATTTAATCATTATAAATTACAATCATTATAATAAAAAATGCTATAAATGCTATTTTAAATCACAAACAATAAAAAAAGGACAAAAGTCCATCATTTTAACTAATAGTTTCATCATTATTATTATAAAAAATTATATACATGGTAATTGTACTAAACCTATAAACAAAAAAAATTCCACCATTAAGCATAAGTTTTGAAAATTTATATTTATTATTATTTATCATGGTAAACGTTGAGCAACAATTAATAAACGTCAAACTGTTGAGCCCAAAAAATAATTTTATTTTATTATAGTTATTAAAGAGTAGGGCATGAATAAACAAAAAAGTTACGGCTAGCGTACAATGATTATTAGTTTTCAATTTTTACAAAACGAACCATGCATCGATTATTTTTTTCACCCTCATAAATTAAATACACAGGGTGAATACTGGAATTGACATCTTCCATGACATTATCAGGTAGGTTATTAAATCGTGTGGGAAGAAATGTCTCAAAGTCTTGACAAATGCAAAGAGCTCGTTCACCAAATTTGGTTTTCAGTTTTTGAATTTTATGTATGCGAAAGGGTGTTTGCGTAGGCAATTCACTCATTTTCTTGCGTGCAAAGCCACAATCTTGACCAATGGCGTTCAAGGCGTCCATGGTTGTCTATAACCAAAGAAAAGAGTGTTACTTTCTAACACTCTTGTTCTTATATTACAATAGCAATAACTTTGTACATTAAAGTATATTGTTGGTTTTTTTAAATCCTGAGTGTTTATGACCTGAAGTTGTAGATAGATAGTATTGGATAAAAAATATAATAATAATGTTTGTATCATTTTTTCAGTCAAAACATACATTTGGAAATTATTTAATAGGAAATGTTTTATCAAAATTAAGTGTGAATCTCTCTTGGAGGTAAATGCATGTCTCTGTTGTGAATGGGAATTAGCCTATCATTCCCTAGTCGAATGACTTGTATTCGTTTGCTCTGTTGTTGTGCAAATTCACAGAGCATTCTGTTAAATAAACAGTATCAACAGATACTAAGAGCAAACATGTGAATGCTTTTGGTAACCTATAAAAGGCAAAGTTAACACGCTATGCATTTAATAACCATGTCTACATCCAACAAAACAAAATTCAAAACTACAAATTTAAACCAGTGTGTATGTGTTCATCAACGTGAATAAACGATAAACTAAAACAAACAAAAAAATAGCCAAATGTATTCTAAACGTCAAGTATGCACCTGAGAGCCGAATGCAAACAAAAAAAAAGCCATAATCATGACGTAATGTTGTTAGTTTCTAACAAATCTCATTCTATGAGGCGAATATTGATTGATAGGTAAGCTAAGACAAAGTTGGCGAAATGCTTGTTGTCGATACGAAGTGATTGGTTCCTCAGCAGGAAATTTATAAAAATGAAAACAAAACATTTGAGAGGTTATTGGAAAATAAACATTAAACAGGGGTTTTGTACATATTGTACACCAGAAATCTGGAAAGTGATCCTCGTCAGCTAATTTAACAATCACTTGATTCATGGTTAAACCGTACCATGCTTTATAAATCACTTGCGTGGATACATTATTTTCAAAGCCAAAATTTAGCATACAGGATTTACAAAAGTGATGCCCTGGGTCATGAAACAAATCATCATCATTATCATCACGATTCATGAAGCTGTCATAAAATGTGGTGTCAATGCGTACTTTCGTGTTTCTATATTCTGAAGGATAGGCCACACGTTGAGGATTATGAGACATCATCATGGCATATTCATTGAACGTGGTGTGTTTTGTGACGATAAAACGATCTTCACCGTGGATCATGATTGAATCTGAAAAGTAGTCGTTGCCGTTTACTAAGTGAATAAATAAAAAAAAAATACAATGTACTATATACACTGTCTGTCCCCTAAGTCAATGGCAAAAATAAAATAAAAAAATAAGCAAAACACAAATAAATAACCATTTGTCTGGTGACTTCTTTAGCTATAGGCGGCAAACATAACATGCAACAGGTTAAAGAAACAATTTCTGTTCAGATATTGGACTGGAGTTGTTTTCAAATATATCACCACTCATAACTCTAGCCATAAAGTGAGAGTTTTGTCCACGATTATTATTATTATTCTTTTGTTCTTGCATGAGACCTACTAAGCCACACCCTAGTTGGCCTATTAATCTGTGCCTACTGAGGGTGAATGGTCACTTTACTGAAACATGAGGCCTACTAAGCGACAACAATAGTGAGGGTGGCTACTTGTTTGTTTTTTTTCCTAACCTAACCTAAAGAAGTCAACATGTTTTTAATCTAGCCTGTGCACAGTGAACCATGCAAACGTTGATGCATGGCTCTCTTTATGCGTTGACAGGCAAATAGCACAAGACATACAGTTTATGTACAACTATTTACAGACATTTACACATCCATGCATACACCCATGCACACAGGTTAAAAAACAAAAATTATATGATACACTACAATTTTTTTATTTTTATTCCGAGGCTCAAGATGGCATTTCGCATTTGATAGCAACCAAACCAAACACTTGCCGTGTTGTACAACAACAATAGCAACAACCACTACTGGTTGTAACCAAATGGGACGCTTGTCATCATATCCTGACACCACTGTCTCTTGTCGTCTAACAAAGCGAGTGTTTGTTTTCGCTGCTTCATTAAAAATAAATCATGATTTTTTGAGAGAATCCTAAACTGACTATGTGCCATGGCTGTGTGGGTCTGAAGGACATGTAAATAATCATCCACACAGAGACGTTTAACCACATGCTGGCTAATCCCTTTGGCTCGCATAGATTCGCATCGATCCACCTGTCGAAAACTATACATTTTCGGAGCGAGACCTACAAACTCAGTCATCATGGTGTCTGAACACTCATCTTTCATTAAACCAATTTCTTTTTTGTTCAGACGGGGGATATCGAACACGTTCTTGTCACTAAACGAGGACGTGTCAAACCATTTTGGGTTTTGTTTCATAACGACATACGGATCACAGTCATGGATATGGTAAATAAAACTATCCGTGTCTGTATATAACAAGGAAATGGTACCAAATCGCTGTATTGCAAAACCATAATGGAATTTATACATGTGCAATTTTGAAAAATCTAAAATGACTTGGCCTAAATAGATAGGCTTATTCATGACCACTTTAGTTTTGGCAAGTTCAATAGTCAGTAGATCATGATCAATAATGTTTAAAGATTTGAAATTTGGTTTTGCAATATATTTTCGAGCTCCCCATTGTCCATGCCATGTATTGACCACCTTAATGTCCCTATACTGCCGTACATTTTCCAAACTCTTGCCATAGATACAATTATTCATCAGTTTAAAAAAATTGATTTGAAATGGCTGAGTGGCACTTTGTCTGTGACTGGTATTTAAATCCATGTATGGTTTCAACCACGGTTTCTGACAAAAAGAAATACCTCTATGGATTTTTTTCAGGGTTAAGCCCTGGGCTAAACATTCTACCAGCATGTCAATATGCAACACATAGTGATTTTTATCATACAAGGTACCCATTAATTTCTTATGATTGCCCTTACTCTCGGGCGGCACCATTTTCTCTATGCAAAAGGGGAAATCACCATGTCGCTGTCTGAGATGGGGGGGATAAGCTAAGTCGACGTCAAGAACATACCCTACGTCCTGTTGCTTGCTGGCGCTATGCACATTAAAATCTTTAATTTCATCCTCAGACAGCCAGACAAAGTTTCTGTACGGCAGTGGTCGACTCATAGCGTGACCGTATAAATTGTTTACGTCGAAATACATTAGAAAGGATTCTGGTTCTTCGGGACAATAATCAGGCATGTAATGATTATTTGCCTTGGCATGTCGCTGATTGAGCGATACGAATCCCCCACGAATCCCTTTTTCCATCATGAGTACCATATCGGGATCCGTCAGTAAATCAAGCTCAATGTGGGTAAATTTGAGGGCGGCATCCCAACTTAACCCTGGACTGGTATAGTAGTGGGCGGGGTCAAGGCCATAAATCATGTGACATAGCTGACGAAACGTTTCAAAAACGTCGGTCAACAACAACACGTCTAATTTTAAGTAGTGCATAGCATACTGGCCCATGGTTTCTATGCCAAACACTCGCCAAACATGCTGTGCGTGGGCATAGTCTTCTTCACTAATAGTGCTTTGAGTTAACTGAGAAAAGAATTTTTCTCTTGGCGGCAAAGTCGTTTCTTCAAGCACCTCGTAACTTTCCACATAATCGTATGGAAAATGGCCTTTACGAACACACAATTTAAATTGATTTGTATCCGTAAAGTGGGAATGGGTATGTTTCAACTCATCTTCGCTTAAGCCTTTCACAAGACTATCCAGCGAACTAGACATAAACTTGAATGAGTCGAGAAAGCGAATGCTCATGCTTCCTTTTCTCCATGAAAGTGAGGTAAAGCTCTCATGGTTCTTAGCCAAAATGCTGAATTTGCTCTTATCTACATGAGCAAATTGTTTTACAATGAAGTGAAGGTCATACCGGGAGAAATTGTGTAAGACAGGGAGGAAGCGAGGTGTAGAGTACTTCAAATTGCATTCGTTATGGGCAGCACCTCTAAAATGCCCTGTCCTGTGGCAGTGGTCTCTCACTTTTTTTTCTCCGCCTAAGATTGGCTTTTCACATATGTGGCAGGTGGTGGCTTGATCATATTCTCTTTGCTGTACGTCATTCATCTGAATTGGTACAGGGTTGTTCAAAATAGTTTCTACTTTGCCTGCTAAAGCCGCCATTTGATCAACAAACCACCGCGCACAATCCTGACCTTTGTGACTTACATACTCACATTGTGAATTATCATAGTGACAGACAACATAATAGGCTACAGCAAAAGGCTCATGTTTCTGCACTGGATAGGTTGAGCTTGTATGGGGGCTTGGTTCACATCCTTGAATGGGAACAGTAAGGGCCTCAAAATCAGCGTAAACAGTAAATGGTACTATCTCTTGTTTATTAGTGGCCTTAAATTTTAAGACTGCATCATTCCCTTCGGGCAAGACTAGCTTTACTGCCGTCTGCCCTTCACAGTCTTCCGCATGTCGTTTCAAAAGTTCATTAGTTCGAAAATACTGAAGGCAGCGCTCACAAATATGTGTCTTACCATCATGGTTAGACACTTGGCTGCTTACTAGTTTTCCTAAATTCTTTATCCAACAATAATGGCTTTTATCCCTGTCAGGCAGGAAAAGCAGGTGAATGTGATGTTGCTTTACCTGTTTGGTGGCATACAAGGGGCCCACAATATTGGATCCGTCGATGCCATACACCATGAAGGAGAAATTTGGATTATCTTTCTCAAATAAATGAATTTTATCTAGAGGCATGGGAAATGAAACACGCTCGAGATTGAGAGTTTGTTTCATGTGGTTAAACAATTCTTTGTACTTCCCTGGTCTATCACCATGTGTGTCTTCACAGGGTTGCAGACAGCTAACTATACTCCACAAAAAGCAGTAATCGTCTTTGTTGCGTATGTTGATCACTGCCTTTCTCGAAGCGATAAAGCTTGGTGTGGCAATATAGCTACTTCCTGCATTCAATGGATTGTATTTACAAATATTGATTTGCAAATAGGCAATGCTATTGAGGGCCAAGCCACTGGGACCCTGTTGCAACTTATCAAATTTAGAGATAAGCGCCTGAATAGCTTTCTCCTGATACCACGTTTCCAAATTATCGGCTATCAGTACTTTCTCCATTTTTGTACAAAGGTTGAAGGTGTGTTTCTCTTCAACATTATTTTTTATCAATGTAAATTCACATAGTAGTTCGAAGTTTATTTTTAAAGCGTGATGCAATCTTAAGCCTTGTTCACATTCACTCAAAAAAATGGGAAAACATAATTCCACAAAATCTTTAGGCGACAGACAGTGAATCGCATTGTAAATTCGGCCTGAGCATACTCGCGTTTTGAAACATTTGGCCAAAGGCTGCCACACTAACACTTAACTCTCCGATATAGACATGATTATAAAATGGACAAATAAACGTGCAACCCTTACCTTAAAATAGGTTAATCCAAAATCTGCAATTTCAAACGACCACACTTATCGATTTTTTTACTGACTGGCACACAATCTCGTTCACAGGTACACAATGGTTGTAGCAATTTGGGCCCCCTGCAGGAAATGATCACTAACAAGGTTGATATAGTTTTAATATCAGCGACAAGGTTTATCTTGTTTTTTGTTTCCAATGATTTATCTGAAAAACAAACCAATACAATCCGTTATTAGTCATGGTTATATACATTAAACATGTGCATTCATTCATTCATTCATTCATCCATTCATTCATTCATTCATTCATAAGACTTGCTAAAAACAAAAGGTTTCAAGTGTGCACACATAAATAAGACACTCACTCGAAAATAACAAAGTCATTTACAAAGACTCACCTCTTTTTTTTTAATATCGAAAGCGTCAAGGTAGTTAAAACCTATTCACTCCATATATATCTTCATTCTGAAACAATAATAAATACACGCCATAAGTTTATAAATTTCCGTGAAATAAATGGCATACATTTAACAACAACAACAATAAAAGTAATGGAACAACATATACTCACCATATAATGAACTATAATGCTTTCAGCATATGTGGTCTTTGCCGCCAATGTCACTGTCTGTGTCACTGTCTCTCTGTCTGCTTTCCCAGACTTAATGACGTTTCTTTTTTAAATCTGCAACAAACGAAATCCCCCAAAAATACCATCAGTCACTAACTTACTTTTCATGCCTACACAAAATAACAATAAAACCAATCATGCCATAATTAACAATAATGAACCTACCTTAGCACAAGTATGGCCGCGGTTCACGTAATATTTCACAAAGAGCATAAGGCACTTGCATCCGTCACCTTCAAAGATGAACACGAGAATGATGAGTCTCTCTTACCCTCAGAACATATATGTCTCCTCAACAAGATGTAAAGTTAACACTTTACTTTTTTTTTTGTTCCTACGAGTAGGATGTCATGGAGCGCACAAGTCAGACCGATTCTCACAAGCTTTTGCAATCTCTGCATGAGTATGCGTGGGAATGCAATGATCAGCTTTTCGACAGAGCTGTATGTCCTTCATCGAGATATCGAGTAACACGTCTGGGTCAGATAACAGCCACCTGCATGTGAACAACAGGCTGTTATCTCTCTCTGCTGCGAGGCACGTACAATGATAAGACCTGTGTCTGTCTGCTCGACGTGGGCCAGCCTCAATGCTTTCAATTCTCATTGCATTAAGCAAGTTCTCTCTCTGCGTGTGAGTCCTGACCAGTCAAGACAAATAATAATAATAATAATGCATAAGTGTTTTATTAACATCAAAGCGCATAACCTAACGTGACTTCAAATCTGGTTTCTTACTTTTTTCCCCGTTTTCCTCAACGATCTCGAAAAAAATAACGGAAACCATCATTTTAGGTTTTCCATACCTACATTCCCGTAAACAGAACAACGACACAAATACATCGACATGACCATCATAAAAATCGCCTCATTCGTTTTCCAAATAACGCGAAAATGAACAAAAAACACCTTTTCCATAAGAAAACCATGTTTCCAGCTTTTAACCTATTCCATATCTATATCCCCGTAAAGAGCACAACGAGACGAAAAATACGAATCCAAGCACGCCCTCCTAGCATGGCCCGTTTTCCAAAAATCGACAAAAATGTGAAAAACACATGTTTTGACCCAAAACCCTAAGTTCACCTTTTCGACACCTACATTCCCGTAAAGAGCACGACGAAACGAAATAAACGAATCCAAGCACGCCCTCCTAGCATGGCCCGTTTTCCAAAAATCGGCAAAAATGTGAAAAACGTATGTTTTGACCCAAAACCCTAACTTCACCTTTTCGACACCTACATTCCCGTAAAGAGCACAACGAGACGAAAAAAACGAATCCAAGCACGCCCTCCTAGCATGACCCGTTTTCCAAAAATCAACAAAAATGTGAAAAACACATGTTTTGACCCAAAACCCTAAGTTCACCTTTTCGACACCTACATTCCCGTAAAGAGCACGACGAAACGAAATAAACGAATCCAAGCACGCCCTCCTAGCATGGCCCGTTTTCCAAAAATCGACAAAAATGTGAAAAACGCATGTTTTGACCCAAAACCCTAAGTTCACCTTTTCGACACCTACATTCCCGTAAAGAGCACAACGAGACGAAAAAAGGAATCCAAGCACGCCCTCCTAGCATGGCCCCGTTTTCCGAAAATCGACAAAAATGTGAAAAACGCATGTTTTGACCCAAAACCCTAAGTTCACCTTTTCGACACCTACATTCCCGTAAAGAGCATAACGAGACGAAAAAAACGAATCCAAGCACGCCCTCCTAGCGTGGCCCGTTTTCCGAAAATCGGCAAAAATGTGAAAAAACGCATGTTTTGACCCAAAACCCTAAGTTCACCTTTTCGACACCTACATTCCCGTAAAGAGCATAACGAGACGAAAAAAACGAATCCAAGCACGCTCTCCTAGCGTGGCCCGTTTTCCGAAAATCGGCAAAAATGTGAAAAACGCATGTTTTGACCCAAAACCCTAACTTCACCTTTTCGACACCTACATTCCCGTAAAGAGCACGACGAAACGAAAAAAAGGAATCCAAGCACGCCCTCCTAGCGTGGCCCGTTTTCCGAAAATCGGCAAAAATGTGAAAAACACATGTTTTGACCCAAAACCCTAAGTTCACCTTTTCGACACCTACATTCCCGTAAAGAGCACGACGAAACGAAATAAACGAATCCAAGCACGCCCTCCTAGCATGGCCCGTTTTCCAAAAATCGGCAAAAATGTGAAAAACTTATTTTTTGACCCAAAACCCTAAGTTCACCTTTTCGACACCTACATTCCCGTAAAGAGCACAACGAGACGAAAAAAACGAATCCAAGCACGCCCTCCTAGCATGGCTCCTTCCATTCCAAGGTCGCAGGGGCTCACCACTTGCTAAGTGGAGCAGCACTGTCCCCATCCCACTACTCATAAAACTGGCGAAATCTCGACAGATATTTATGAATATTTTCGTTACAGATCAGGGAAGGGCCGTGGACCTACTGAAAGGAACTGTCCCAGCATTTGCCCAATAGTGAGAGTGGGAAACCACGAAAACAATTTTCAGGATGGCAGAGGTGGAATTCGAACCCACGCTCTCCAAAGTAGCGCACGAGTCAGCGCGTTAGTGACCACCATGGTTGGTCTAAATCAGGATTTCCCAAACTTTTTCTGACCATCGCCCACTTTCGAGATTTAAGATTTGTTTTTGCCCACCTCATTTCAAAAAACACGCACAAATCTTAAAATTACTAACACATACATTCAAATATCTACATATAAGTTGAGAAATGAGGATTTTTACGGACATTTTTCTTAATAGGTGGGCTACATCATGTTTATTTAGGTATAATTATGTACATTAAAAATTTACAAAGAATAGGTCTAAAAAGGAATAACAATTAATGAAATGAATTAAATAAAAAATTAAAATTAAAACTACATTAATTTTATATCTAATTAATTAAACAACACGAATACCTATGTCTAATTAATGTGAAGGAGGGATTTGATGAGTTTCAATCAATTTGTTGATGTCAGGAGCCATTTTTGTTAGAAAAATCTAAGATCTCCTCGCTTTTCAATTTCTAACATATTTCTAGATTTCGTGGCAAGATTATTTGACTTATTTAAATTACTTGTTTGCAATTTCATTTTATTCCTTGTTTTTATAGGCAAAAGTTCTCGCTCGTATTGTATATATACTACTACGCCTCGGCGCTACAGTCCATGTAGGACCTTGGCCTCTCCAACAATCGTTGTCCAAACCTGACGATCTTCTGTACGTTTCCTCCATCTTCTTACTCCCATCTTGCTAAGTCGTCCTCCACGTCATCCAACCATCGTTTCCTAGGTCTTCCTTTGCCTCTTCTTCCACCTGGATTTCCTATATAGGTCTTTTTAACCACTCTATCATTTGCCATTCTCTCCACATGTCCCAGCCATCTTAGCCTATTACTCTTTACTTCCGAAACTATATCAGAATGACCATATAGTTCCTGTATCTGTATAAAAACTAAATTATTTATTATTTTCAAATCACCCATCGAATTCACATTCTGTCAGTTTCGCCCACTGGCGTGCTAAAATCACCCACTACTGGGCGAATTCGCCCAGTTTGGGAATCTCGGGTCTAAATGGAGGCGTATGATATAAAAACAATATTTTTGTGCCCGTGTGGAGAAGCCATAGTCTACATTCCGGGAAGTCTCTCTCGCAGTGGACAAGCGCGCGCTCAATGCCGCTAGTTTAACTGGAATTCTGTGAATGTGGGTTGGTGCTGGTCTGAGGTAACCAACTGCGGTTAGCTCTTTCATCAACTCACTGTGCAGCTTCTCGGAACTTGCTGGTTCATTCCCTTATCTCCATTTCATTCTGGCTTTCATACTCGTGCCGCTAATGCAAACAAACAAACGAACGAACGAACGAACGAACGAACCGAACCGAACCGAACCGAACCGACATAAACAAATAATATTACATTATGCAACGATCCTATATTGGTAATAATTAAGACACGAGTATGTTTATAAAACGAGCGTACGGGAGTTTTATAATTTCCATACGAGTGTCTTAATTACCATTATAGGCGAGTTGCATACGACTAATTATGTTCGACGATAATTATTATAACTACAGTATTTTATGTTCGAACATAAATATTCATAAATATCTGTCGATATTTCGCCAGTTTTATGTACTGAACAGAGTGCATGTAACGCAGAGAATGCCTTGTATTTGACCATGGCCTCCTCGATTACCCTACTATGACACTAGGCAACGCAGTGAAATTTAAATTGGAAGGCCGTGGAACTCAGCGCATCTAATTATCTAATTGGTCAAACAACTGTTTCTTGAGCTCTGATTGGTGGGAGAAACTGTTTCATAATGAAAAATAGTGTTATAATGAGCCTCATTATAGTAGTTTTCTGACATATAATAGTCAGGGTCGAACATAAATAAATAAATAAATAAATAAATAAATAAATAAATAAATAAATAAATCAAATCAATAATAAACAATCAATCAATCAATTTATTTTTATAGAACCGGTTTCCGCCAAATTGACATTCACCAGCGAAATAATGAACATTCTAAAAAGTAAAAAGTATAAAGTTTGTGTAGAATAGATTAAGGCTATCACGGTCCGGAATAATATTAAACTTTTTCACACTTTTGGGATAGTGTCGTGAGAATATAAAATTTCAAACTCCATACATTTCGAGAGGAACCTCGCCTCCTTTCTCAATAGAATTAAAACAATGTGGTGAAAAAATGTGTGTCAATGAGCTTACAAAAACTAGAGAAGTTCCTCTGTTCGTTACCAGAGAGCAGGCAGAAGCTACTGTATGGACCTTGGTATAAAAACGCGCCATATTTATTAGAACGGCAGACAGATTAGTAAGGAAGGAGAAGGTAAAGGGGGTGGGGTAAAAATTGAGAGTCCTCGAAGAATGAGGATGTCCAAATAAGGGGAAAGGGTGCAGCAGGATGGATTTAAGGAAACATAAACAAAAGGGAAGTATATCTGTACGGTACCCAACCTCATACAGGCCTCGGCCAAAAAACAGATGGAAACTCCTCCAGTGACGAACAAAGCAGATATCATGGCCCTGTAGTCATAGAGGAAACCGTACAATTTGAAATAGGTGAAGAACAGAGAGACTGAGATGAACTATCTTCCCAGATCTTTAATAACTGGCAGCCAAGTGTCACTTAGCTGATAGCCAGTGTCTCTGTTAAAGTTATTGGAGTTTTTACGAATTTCAACTGTCTCCCTTGTAATTCTAGACCAGTTGTGCTTATCAAGGACAAGCGCATGAGCATCCTTGAAACATACATCGTGCCCTGAAGACAGGGCATGTTCAGCTATTGCTGATTTGTCAGGTTGGTTTAGACGGATGTTCCTTTGATGCTCTTTGATGCGAGTTGCAATGGACCGTTGTTTGTCCAATGTAGACTTTTCCGCACGTACAAGAGACTTCATACACCCTAGACTGTAGTAAGGGGGACAATTTATCTTTGATTAATCCTAAACGTTGACCAATTTTCGTCACAGTGCCAAAACTGTTTTAACTTGTGCTTGTGGAGAATCTCAGCAACGCGGTCAGTGGTGTTGTGAATATAAGGGAGGTAAGCAGTTCCCCTCACGTCGGAGCTCTGAGAAGGTTGTCTATCCCTCCTTCTGGGATGTAGGGACCTATATAAAGTGGATTCATTATAGCCATTACCCTTAAACATGGTTTGTAACTAATTTAACTCTTCCTGAAGAGTTAATGCCTCACAAATATGTTCCGCTCTTTAGGTTAGAGTTGTTATAATTCCTTGTTTAGTGCTGGGTGATGGTGGGAGTCTGCATGTAAATAACGGTTAGTGTGAGTTGGCTTATGGTAGACGCTGTGCCCCTTTTTTTCTCACAAGAACATCCAAGAGCTCCATTGTGAAGTGGATTGAAGGATGCAGCTGAATCAGGGGCGAATGCTGTTCATGAAAGTCAGGCTTGCTGTTCCATTCATGAATGTTGGTGGGGGTGGAACATGCATAGTTCTGAATGAATAAAATGAATAAAATGTATAAAACCATTAATCGCTAAATCACATGGACATTTTAATTAACGGTTACATGAACATGCATTCAAACTGGTTACGTCGCACCTTGTATTCAAGTAGGGCCAAGAAATCACAAATTTTCAAAAAAGACACATTTTATAATTATTAACAAATCATGAGAAACCAGTGATTATATTTTTTGAACAAGTCAACGTCAAAGTACGTACACAGAAAAATTGCAACTATTTGTTCGATCTACCTACTTGAAAACAAACTCTACTCTGCGGCTCTTCTGTTTTACCGTAATCTAATTTTTGCACGCAATCCTATTTCAATCGACAACATAGCTAATGATGATAGCCTTTCCTGACCTTGAGTCGATCTGCAATATGTATTAATGCATCTCAGTGTTGAAAAAGAACGTTATGCAGAGGAATTGTAGCTACCGTACTTGTTTAATGAGCTTGAAAATCTCTGACATTTCCATGTAGAATTTATTAGTATGCACAAACTGCATTAAGTCTGAAACACTTTTCTCTTTAAACTCAGAAGATGAATACATCGCACTTAATTCAGTTTTTAAGCGAACAATGTTGAAAAATGGCCAATAGATCTTTTCTAGGGCAGTAACATCATTGTCTAGAAACTTATTGCTGTGCTTCTCAAACAAATAGCAATCCAGCAGCGAGAAGAACACATATTTTTATGCATTTAAAACGCTCTCCTATTTGGACAAGTACACTGTCAATAATTTAATTGAATAGACGTTTGTATTTTGATTTTTCTGATTCATCACTATGCACGCTTTTTAGAGCACGGCTATCCTCCTTAAACATAGTTTTCAGTATCAACAGGTCCATACAAACTAACGAAATCTTCATCTCTCATCGACAGGATATTTAAAAAGAGCTCCTGAACCTTCTTGCCACAGTACTGTATATCCAGACTATTTGTTTGTAAAATATTGAACACAGTATCGAAGAACGAAAAAATCATGGAGAACACTGCCAGCAGAAATCTAGTGTTGAACTTAAGTAAGAAGAACAAACATTCTTGTGCTTTTAATGTAGTGTCTTCATCCTACTCGTCTGAAGTATCCTGTAGCCTACATGTTGAAAGAATTTCACCAACATATCATAATACTGTATCCATTCACAGGCCGGCCCCGTGGTGTTTGGGGTAGTGCGCCTGCCTCTCACCCGGAGGCCCTGGATTCGATTCACGACTCTGTCAGGGGTTTTAAAACTGACGTGAGGGTTGGAACGGGATGCACTCAGCCTCGTGAGGACAATTGAGTAGCTGTCTGACAGTGAGGTAGCGCCCCGATCACGAAAACCAATAATAACGGCCGAGGGGACCCGATGCACTGATAACGCGTCACCCCAATATCTGCAGGCCAAATGGCTGGGCAGAGGTCGCTTGGTTGGCCTAGGCCCATCATGGGGTTGGGGGTTGTATCCATCCACAGTATTAATAAGACGTGAAGCAAAATTCCATCTCATTGGTGCTACTGTTGGCAACCTCTTCCGAACAAATTCTCGAAGAGGAGCTCTTCTATTTGTAGACTTTGAAAAAATGCAGCAAGTCCTGGCATTGTTTGGAAGAAAATTGTACATTCTTTGATTTTTGAAGCAGACTGCTGTAGTGTTAAATTCAAAAGGTGGCTATGACAATGCACAAATGTCGCACATTGAACTAGTTTATTGAGCCCATTCACATGACCGGCTAAGACAGCAGCACCATCATATGTTTGAGCCACAATCTCTTCCTCACAACTGAACTGTTTTAAAGTAGCACTGACATGATTTAGGAGGGCTCCAGCAGTGCGATCTTTACTAACGTCTGCAAAACCAAGAAGCTTTCATCTACAAAACGGAGTCAAGTAGAGAGTTGTGACTTATTAATAACATCAGACGATTCGTTCAAGACCCTCCTTTTTTGTTCTCACAATTACTGAACATATTTCATCTATTAAATCATTTTGGATTGCAGACGATGCCTTTCTAAAAATGGTGGAGTCTTTCAGATCAGCTGCCAGAAGAGGATCATATTCACTTATAATTTGTAGAATTGAATAGTCCTCCGAAAAAATGGATTTGATAACAAGCTGTCAATAATGCACGGTTCGGAACCCATTGCAGCACGTCAAATCATTCAGAATAGGTGAACGGTAACATACAGTACACTCGTCACTGTAGCTCTCAGACCAGAGCTTCCAACTGCACATAAGAAACGTGACAGCGTGTAGCCGGCCCTGGAGAGAAGAGACATGCGCGCGCATACGTTTCTCGCTGTGCCGACAGCTCCGCTGAAGCTCTGAAGACACGAGCAAGCCTAGCTGTACTCACCAAGATATATGCAACATGTGATTTGAATAACGGACATCTATTACAGACACGGTGCATATAGTAATTTTTTGAACTCGCCTGATTTAGAAGAATATTGCGCTTGCGCAGCAAGCGTAGCATGCTCGGAGAAATCGCCCCTGCAGCTGATTTAGGTGTTTCAGAAAGCTGTTTAGTTTCTCACAACCCTCCTCCCACACTACGAACGTATCGTCCACATACCTCTACGAAATCACCGGTTTGAAAGACTCCGAAGATATAGAATCCTCAAAATGTTCCATGAAATAATTTGTCACGACGGGCGAGAGCGGACTTCTCATGGCCACACCATCAGTCTGCTCGAGATCTTTACCATCCCACAAGAAATAACTGGAGCACAAGCAGTGGTGGAAAAATCGGGCAATGTCCTTAGGAAACAAATCCTTGATGAGGGATATGACAGAGTCCACCGGCACTCTGGTGAACAAGGACCCTACATCAAAACTCGCTAAAATAGCATTTGGCGCACACAGTCTTACATTAGGGAATCAACCCACTTCGTCGAGAAATTGTCAACTGTCACCGTTCAACCTAATTCTATGCTCTTTATAGGACAGAACTATTGTATTCAAATGTGTTTTTTTTAAGATTTTGATTTTATTTTCTATTTTTGTTATTGTGTTTCTTTTTGTTTTTTTTTTGCTTTTAAATTTGTTTTTGTTGTTGCTTTTTTGGTATTGTGTTAATTGTTTTCTACTTTGATTTTTTCTTTGTGTTTTTGATTCCAAGTTTGATTTTCATTTTGATTTTAGCTTTGTTTTAGTTTGCGGGGAGGGGGGGCGGAGAGGCAAAATGAGACATATTCAATCTATGTAAATTACAAGTTTTCGTTTGTGTGTTTGATCTCGATATAATTCAATTTATTTAAGATAAAAATGTCGTCGAATCACTGTACGTATTTTTATTATTTACGCCAGTCATCCAGAGTAACTTACTTAGTATGACACAAACTATACCATCGCGATATTTAGTTTGATTGTTATCTTGGGGCTGATTGAACCCAATTCTAGCCCTTATTTCACCAATGAATTTCTTAGTAGAACCAGTACTTCAGTCCGTAACGTTAACCACTACACCATGAAGGTGCAAAAAAAAAAGATGGTTTACTTCTGAACAATAAAACAGTTGTATTGATTCCCGAGTCCGTCCGTGTTCACTTGTAAGCGATTCGCTGTTATTGATCTGATGGTGATTTGAATAATCAGTTCGCACGTAGCAAAGTGATCAAAAACTAGTTATAGAACGATCTGCCTGATTGGGAGAGGACATGCTTGTAACTCTCGTCAGTGTTTCGACTGGTATACTTGTTAATGATGTCCAGTGGCTTACCGCCGGAGGGGGGGGGGGGTTAGGGTTTAACCCCCTCCCCCAGAGACATTGTCCCATCTATCACCTGTTTTACACTACCGCTAGTAAGGCGTCTTAACTCCTGTATATACCATATTTTAAAGGTTACCACGTTCGTCACTTGGCAAATGTCCTGCAAATGTCGCAGCGAGACGACTCCTTCAGAGTTGGAGCAAGCCATGGATCAGTTTTGCTGTTGAAGTGTGCGATCAATATTTTATTTCACGTTGGTTCGGGTTGCATTGTGTGTCAGTTTCGTTAATATACAGGGTGTTCGCAGCAAGCCCTACTTTGTGCTGTAACTCGTTTGTTTTTCAAGATATTTTAATTTTGACACTTGATTTGGAAAGTACTTTTTAAGCTCTAAAACTTTTGTTTCGTTCCTTTTTGTGTGAAGTTCGCGCATAACGTGCAAATCAACTTTTTGTGGCCCGATTTTGGCACTTTTTTTTTGCCCAAATCGTTTTTTTTTGACATCACCTATCGAAAGAGCGACATCGAATTAGTCACCAAAATATCAGTTTTTGCCCAAATCGAACTCGCAAAATGCGTGTTTGTGTTTAGATTTTCGTCCGCTTATAGCATGCGACCTGCCTCTGCCCGGCCCGGTTGAACCAATCTAAACACAAACACGCATTTTGCGAGTTTGATTTGGGCAAACACTGATATTTTTGTGGCTAATTGGACTAATTCGATGTCGCTCTTTCGATAGATGAGGTCAAAAAACCGATTTGGGCAAAACCGTGCCATAAAAACTTGATTTGCGCGTTATGCGTGAACTTACCACAAAAAACAACGAAACAAAACTTTTAGAGCTTGAAAAGCACTTTCCAAAGCAAGTGTCAAAATTAAAATATCTTGAAAAACAAACGAGTTACAGCACAAAGTAGGGCTTGCTGCGAACACCCTGTATATATTTCGTATGTTCATTAATTCCATTCCTGACCCGGTCGGAGACTGGAAGCAGGCTGTGGATTTTCATTTTCACATGCAGAGAATACAGTAATGCTACAGTATATACAAGTAATAAATATCTACTAACATCCACAAACGAAACTAAAAGTCACAGTTGGATGTCCAGAGCAGTAATCCACTACACGGCATCATGAGTTGCGTTCTGCAGGTCGTCATATCCTCCCTTGAAGGACCGCGAAGGGCATTCCTACACAATATGATGGATTGTCTGCACTGAATCGCCACAATCGCACTGAGGACTAGAAATTTTCCCCCATTTGTGGTGCCAAAAGTTACATCGTTGCTTTACGTCCGTAGGTGTAACATTAAAGTGCCCTTCACGTGTCCCCCGAGTGGAGCTAAATAAGCAACAACATTGGCTGCTGGATCAAAATAATTTTCTTGCGGATATCCCAGCAATTTTAGGATACAACAGAATTGCAATCATGACCACAAATGGTTCTTCTGACGAGGGAAGTACCCCAGCTCGAACGGCGAAAACTGACTGAAAGCGGGTTTAAAATAGACAGTTGTACCTATGTCAATAGCTATCAATGCCATTCATCTGTAAAAGTACGTGTTCGGTCGCCAGCACCATCTGAGCATGTGATAATGTGATCACCGTGGCATTTGAGTTTGGACTATTGCAACATTGTAAATAATGGAGTATATCCACATGTTGCCCTTGTTAAGTGTGCGTACTGTTCCATTCCGCTGTGTTTTAATCTCTTCATTGAAACTCCACATTTACACTTCGACGTCGAATGAAGGACAACACAGTATCTTCTATTGTAGGAAAGATGACTATGTCAACACGGTACAGCATGTGTTGAGATTTCTTGTTGCAAGCAAGTGTTCAGCCTTTTGCCAGATGATACTGCACAACATCTGTTTCTTGCTAATATAATGATCCGAATTGCCTTTTGCACGGTAGTTTCTGCTGCGAATTGTGTTTCTGCAATCTTTTTGTAATGTTACCACATAATATGCTAAGGTCTAACCAATTGCTAGGAATGGATTTTCCCTAATATAATGGTCCGAATTGCCTGTTGTTCGGTAGTTTCTGCTGCGAATTGTGTTTCTGCAATCTTTTTGTAATGTTACCACATAATATGCTAAGGTCTAACCAATTGCTAGGAATGGATTTTCCCTAATATAATGGTCCGAATTGCCTGTTGCTCGGTAGTTTCTGCTGCGAATAGTGTCTCTGCAATCTTTGGACGCCGTAACTTCCAAACATTGATTGTACACTAATGCAGGGTTTTACAGATAAATGCCCGTGGTGGGTAGTAGAACAGACATATCTTCGTATGTTAAGCGCATTGCCAGTCGGATTTAGCCGTTCGAGCTGGGGTACTTCCCTCGTAAGAGCCAAATTGCAATAAAGGAACTAGGACATTCACTGACGATCGCCATCTCTTGATGAATACAGTACTTTTGCATTTGTCAGTTGGCACAGGCTAGAGTAAAAGGTGGCTTTTCACCGATGTCTCAGTCTCACTCATGGCTGTGATTATATGGAAGCTACTGAGGTATGGGTGGTGCTTAGTAATGGCATTCGGGGCACAGTCAGTGCCTGTGAATGCTGTGAAAGGTTCAACTCATAGGGTTAGGACTACTGTTCTGACTCAGTGAGGAAAGCAATGGCAAACTACCTCACTCCTCTTCTTGCCTAGAACGCCTCAAAATAGTGTTGCCTTGGGTTTTTGTGGGTATCTACTCACATAACGTAACGGCGGTACTTTTTGAGGATCCAACCAGCCTTCGGGCTGACTACCTAACAGACAGACTGCAGTTAAATATTCAGGGCACAAGCAAATCGGTAAGAGATATAGGCTACTTATAAGAGTGCTGAATGACAATCAAGTTTCGTTAATGATAATTCGGTACATGAGGGGTTTCTGATTTTTTTCCTATCAATGATGCAGATAAGGCCCCTTAAAACAACAATAACTAACTAACTAACTAACTAAATGCAGATTGAGAGCCAATAGTAATAATGTCAGTGAGAACATGGAGAGCAAAACATCATTTCTCTCTCACATAATATCAATATTAGTCCGACATTGCTTCCACTTACTTGTGCCGGGCTCCTCTCCGTCTTCTTTCCTGTCTACCTCTCTTGGTCAATTCTTGTTCTCTTCCAACCCCGACGGTATTAGGGTATCCGAGGCCTAGGGAGTCTTTCACTTTCCCGCCTTAATTGGCCCTTGTCTCATTTTTCCTGATACTTTCATTCTTCGAGGGGTCAGCCATCTTTTTGATGTGTAACTCGGTTGCTGTATATTTTTTGTGGGCGTGATTTTGGAAATGGGACGGAAACAATGAGCGCGCGGTGGCGGAGATTGGTGCAACGACGTACTGTCGGCTATGTGGCTATGTGGAATGTATATCGCATACGGTTTACTTCAAGGTTTGGAGGCCCCATTAAAGATATTCTTCTTACAATAAATCATCTTCAAGTTGTCGTTCTTTGGTGTGAAAATATTCATTATATCATATTTGGTGAAAGTTTTTGGCATAGGAGATTTCCAAGTAGTTATTTCAGTGACCAACAGAGATCACTGTTAACAAGGGATTTGCGGTCCCGGCAGACACATAGTAGGATAACATGTCACATGTTACACATCATATGCGACTACTGTAAGGCTCGTATTTTTTCTTTCAATGTTATCTCCTGTCTTCTGCTCAAAGCCCTAGGAGGCAACGTGTGTGTAGCCCCATCACTTCTGGTGCACCCTGGATATTCCTACACCCACAGGGGCTCTGGGGATGGATAGTTCGGGAGTTGGCGACCCCGGAGGATTCCTGAGCTGGGTCCGTTTTGTCCCCTTTTCCTCTGGCCTTGGGGCGGATCCTCTCCTCTTTCCCTTTCCTATCTGCCTTTCATGGCTCTCCTTCCTTCCCTCAATCCTCGTTCTTCGAGGGATGGGGGCATTTCTTTTCTTCCTGTCCTTTATTTGCCTTATCCTGTATTTGGTTACCATTTCTTCTTCTAGTATGTAAGTCTTTAGTTAGTATTAGTTATAGTTATCATTCTCATCTCATCTTTCACTATCACCCAAACCGTACCGACAGTAGTGGCTACGCTGGCTAGCGCGCAGCATTAGGTCATGGGGCCAAGCTCTCTGCTGACTCGGTAGACGCGTGGGTTCGAGCCCCACCGTCGGCAGTACTTGAAATGGTTTTCCGTGGTTTCCCCATTTTCAACACCAGGCAAATGCTGGGACGGTACCTACTGACAGGCCACGGCCGCTTCCTTCCACATCCTTGCCCAATTTCATTCATCTTCATCCATTCCATCTCTCATTCTGACGCGCAGGTCGCCCACAGGCGTCGACTTGAAAGACCTGCACTCGGCCTCTCTGGAGGCTATACGAAAAAAAAAAAAAAAAAAAAAAAAAAAAAGAAACAAACAAACATTAGGGGCCGATAACCTAGATGTCCCAAGCCATTACAACAATCACTTCATTTACTGTCATTGCTGACAAGGATTATATGTATACGTTTATACACTGAAGGCCCAGTCTGTTCCGTTCATTGCCCGTCAGTGAACCATCAGACCACCCCGTATCCCGCAAGTCAAGTCTCATGCTATGGCTATTGGTTGGAAAGTGTTCGGACCTGGCGAGGTCACCTGCACACAAACTAACGATAACGGTGGGCAGTTGTACCAACAGCAAATACTGTGAAGAAAGGTATTCTTTCATCAATCACCTGTACGATTTATTCCGACTCCCTTTTCTCGCTCACATTACACGTTATTACAATTGACTGCAAAATGAACATTTTTCTCGACACCTACAGTTGTACGAATTGCCTATGTTTACAAAAAAAAAAAAAATGTCACCGGTGGATTCGATCCAGCGATCCCGCGCTTACGAAGCAGGGCTCTTACCACTGCGCCATGCGCTCCTTGGCTTCATGTTAAAGTACAGCGCACATGAACACCGTACAACAATTACGAATAATTAATAATTAATTTCTCGGAATCGGCTGAGAAGCGCACCTTACTACTTGCACCTGTTATACGCCTTAGTCATGCCCTACAAGTGTACTAATGATGGTTCGAATCGGTGACCCATGCATCGTATCCTCCCCTTGTGAGCGGGATAACCTATCTGTGTGCTTTTAGGGAGAAACTGAAGGGCGCTTGCTTGTCGTATCCTCACGTCACTGTGTATTTCTCCCTGAACAGTCGTGGGCAGACACGATGCCCTGTTTACCAAGTCACAGCCCTCCCGAGAATACTGCGGCTGTCAAAACAAAACACGCTCAACATCTCAAGACAGACATTTATTCATGCACACAGACGATTTTCACCGATTGTTAATACTACCTTAAATAAGTTACTAACAATGTAATCTTATGATTTATATCACTAACTAGCAGAAGTACCCGTTCTTCGAACGGTGTTATATATTAACATCAGACATTATCAATTGAGCTACTTTTGCAATGGTTAGCGGTTTGTCATTCCTTCATAAGTTTATCAGAACGAAGGTAGTTTTCTGGGAATATCACACACAGTGTTAATTTAAGGGCCTTCAGATGTGGTTTTCGGAGACCCTTTATAGACTCGCGAATTTTGTGTCTCACAATGAGAAGCGCAAAATATGCTTTGATCGTCCTTCTAGGATAATTTTTATATTTCGCCTATTTTAGCATGTATTTTGAGAAGTTTTTCCCTATATGCACCCTTCTACTGTATGAAAAGTACGGTGAGGAGTTTTATAAATGATTGGTGTATTGACTCATGTTTACCATACCTAATTTTACGATGCACCAAGCATCCGAACACGATTTATAGGTGTACATAAAGATACACAGAAAGACAGACAATCCTATTGTCTACAACATATCACCCAGATATCCAAATATGGGTATATCTACCATACGTATCAAACAAAATCATCCCTACGATGAACCCGTGTGTCGACAAAAAAAAAAAAAAGATTAGTTAAAATGTGCTTTCAAACTAAATTCACCTAACGTGTACTTCCTGACGTGAAATAGATTTGAAAGCCTTGTAGACGAAACGCAATACATCTCACATAAAAATGACCCTCTACGTTGTGTTAGGTCCCCATACACAGGAAGACCTCTTTAATAAATTATAAAGGCTTCTGGTACATGGAATTTCAGGTTATTTAGCCTCAAATGGCCCAAATTCCTAAAAGCAGCAAAAAATGCTGATTCAATTCAGGAATTTTTGAAAATAATGTTGCTGTTTGTAGATATAATAGACTTTCTGTACTATATGTCGCACGTGAAATTGCATGAAAAAACTCTAGGTTACCTCTTGACCCCCTTAATTGCATTGACGAATTATACAGTCTACTGTACGTTGGTTCCGTGATAACCTTATAGCCATTTGCAAACTTTCACAGAAATGTAATAAATAGAGTAGCCTAATAATAATATCGTATGGCCTCGGATGCCGGGTGCAAGCTTCGTAATTTGCCACCCAGAGGGTAGCTTGCATGTCGAAATTTCGTTGTTCCTTGAATCACTATGAAAGTCAAGGAGGGTAGATATCAAAGCTCCTTGAACACTATAGCGCTTTCTAGTAGGGAAATGAGGAACTTTGTGTTGGCGGAAACTCCTGAGGTTAATTTTGCCATCATGAACACGGCCTACTGAATTCAAATGGGTTCTTTGACATGCCAACATCGTATGACATGCGAGTCGTATTTTTGCCGCCTTTCAAAAATCAAATACAGGCCGGACGTTTGTTTTAGACGATTGCCCTTGACCTTGAAGCCTGCGGGTGAGCCTGTACACAGTCACTCTCTCACCCTATCACTTCACATTTGTCACCACCGATCTGATGTAATGGAATTCCATACTTGAGCAGACAGTACAGTCCACGTCGAAGTATTGTGTGACACGGAAGTACACGTTACGTAGTTACGAACAGAACGTCATTATATTTGCCAGTGACTATACTTCAGCAATAGTGTGAAACAGCTTTATCAATCATCGGAGCGCTTGGGGCAGCTGATAACAACACAGGTACTGTAGTAACTCGCCTCCAGGCTTCCATTAAGATTTTTCACTCGTCTAAAACGAACGTCCGGCCTGTACCACGGCCAGGAGTGAACCTGAAATCTTGGGGTTAGTAGACCGACACGCTATCCACTCACCCACCGTGGCAAGGTATAAATGGAGAGACATTGCTTCTTACAGAAATAGATGGAAAGTTGGATGCCACCCCTTCAGATAATGTTGTCATGGTTACCGATTTCCATTCCTTCATTAGTTTCATAAATTAAATTAAATTAGTTTTCTGGGAATATTTCAGATACTGTTGGTTTTAGAGCCTTATAATGTAGTTTTCGAGGCCCCCAAGTTTTGTTTCTGGCACCGAGGGGCCTTTGTCTCCTCGTTGTACGCCATAATATAATACTAATAATAATAATATAATATGGGGATAGGAATATAATAGACCTGCCGTACCACACCCGCAGGTGTAAATCGCGTGAAAAAATTCTAGTGTACCCCTTGACCCCCTTAAGTGCATTATACGTATTGATGAATTTTACAGCTTAATTTGGTTCCGTGATAACCCTCTAGCCGTTTGCAAACTTTCACACCAATATAATTAATGGAATTGCATTGCGTCTTATAGCAATAGATGGACCTCTGAGAATCTGTTGCCATGGTTACCGGCTTGTATTCGTTCATTAGTTTATTAAATGAAATTAGTTTTCTGGAAATATCTCAAAAATGGTTGGTTTTAGGGCCTTAAAATGTGGATTTCGAGTTTTGTCTCTCACATTGAGGGGCTGAAAATGATCTTTGTCTCATCCTTCTACTCCTATTTCAGCATGTATTTTAAGGGGGTAGGCCCTCTTTTATGAGAGGTACGGAGAAGGGTTACATCAATGATTAGTGTCGTGCCTCTAATGGATATCTGTACCAAATTTTACGTTGATACACCCAGCCGTTCTCGAGTTATAAGGGAACAAAGTTCTTCACAGACAAACTAACAAACAGACAGACAGACAGACAGACCAAAAATTTGTTTTCACGCGCTTCCATAATAAAACAGTCTGAAACGCGTAAATAACTCAAATTTCCGTAGAAATTGCGAAAGAAACATACAAACTTTAATTTTTATGTATCTAGAGATATACTGCACCGCTCGGTGTTGACCGTGTTTTATTGCACAAATTTAGGTTTTACTCGCTAACTGTTGGAGATACACGAAAAGTGATAAGGACCTTTTGGATAAAAAAAATTAAATGCTAAATCTCGTGTATGCATCAAAAGTTTGCTATTTCTAAGCGTTCTCATTTTATTTGAAGTGGAAATATGAAATTTTGAAACCAAAGGGTGTAGTGACGTCACATATGTGGGTTTTACTCGCTAACCGTTGGAGATACACGAAAAGTGATAAGGACCTTTCGGATAGGAAATTAAATTTTGAAGCTCAAATGTGCCATCAAAAGTTTGCTATTTCTTAGCGTTCTCTTTTTATTTGATATGGAAATATGAAATTTTTAAACCAAAGGGTGTAGTGACGTCACTAAAATGGTCGCCATTATTTAATAGAGCAAAATATCGAAATTAAAAGTATCCTATATGTAAACATGGTAAATTAGCTACATCCATGCAAAATTTCATTTAAATCGGACCAGTGGTTCCTGCGTTATTGAGTAACACACAGACAGACACACAGCCAGACAGACAGACAGACACACACCATCTCATTTTTATATATTAGTATGATAATGGTTCCGGGTTGATGTTCTTATGGATATTAAACAGAAGACAAATCATTTTCCAGTCTTATATAAGAATATAATTATGCTTCTGGAACACAGCCTCTCACCATACTAATTGTTTTGTCCTAGAGTCTTGAAACTTGGCTTGTGGGTATAACGGGTAATGACCATCATTTATGTCAAACAAACGTTTTCGTAAAATTCTTGGTTTCCAAAATATAGGCAATTTTGAAAATTTGACATTTTTGGAAAAAAACGAAAGAAATATAAAGTTTTGTTCTAATGATAAAGGACATAGAGACCATTCTTTTAAGCATATATAACATTTTTAAAAATGCTTGGTTTCGAAAAATCGCCTACTTTCAAAATTGAACTTTTTTGGTTTTTGTCTTAGAGACTTAAAACTTAGTTTGGGGGGTAGAGGAGGTAAGGACCATTCATTTACGTGAAACTAACTTTATTGTAAACTTCCTAGTTTCCAAAATATAGGAATTTCAAAAATGAAAAAAAAAGTTTTTTTTCTAACGATAAAGGTCACGATGAGTGGGTTTGGCGGGAATGTTTTGCAGCGAATACGCACGATTCGGTTCGGCATGGTTCGGCCGAACTTAGGCAATGGTGTACTTGTTAGTTCGGGGTGGTTCGGGTTGCACATTCGTCTACATTCGCGGTCGCAATCCCACCCTTGTAAGGTTATTTACCTGCAGGTTGTTGTTGTTTGAGTCTTCAGTCTTTTGACTGGTTTGATGCAGTTCTCCATGCCTCCCTGTCCTGAGCCATTTGTTTCATCTCTACATAGCTACCACACCCTACATCTGTGGCAATCTCTTTAACATATTCTAACCTTGGTCTACCCCTACAGTTCTTGTCCTCGACCCTTCCTTCCATAACTAAGCTTGTTATTCCTGTGTGTCTTAGTATGTGTCCTACCAACCTATCTCTTCTCTTCATTAGCAGTCGCCAGAAACATCTCTCCCACTCGTCTTAATACCTCTTCGTTTGTCACCCTATCTACCCATTTGCTCTTCATCATTCTCCTGTAACACCACATTTCAAACGCCTCAATTTTCTTCTTTTCTGCTGCACTAATAGTCCAAGTTTCAGCGCCACGCTCCAGACAAAGGCTTTCAAAAATGACTTCCTAATACCTAAATCTATATTCGATGTCAACAGATTCCTTTTCTGTAGAAACTGTTTACTTGCCTGAGCCAACCTACTTTTTATATCCTCTTTGCTTCGTCCATCACTGGTTATTTTGCTTCCTAAGTAACAGAAGTCTCCTACTACCTTCAGCTTTTCACCTGCCAATTTGATGTCCATAGAGGTTTCTGATTTATTGCGACTGCATTCCAATATCTTTGTTTTACATTTATTAATTTTCATCATGAATTCTTTCCTCAAGACGGAGTCCATACCAGTCAAAAACTCATTCAAATCCTCAGGCTTGTCGGCCAAGATGACTATGTCATTGGCAAATCTCAGAGTTGAAATTGTTTCTCCTTGAATCTTCACTCCCACTTGAAATGTTTCTCCAATTTCCTTCATTGCTTGTTCAATGTAAAGATTGAAAGGTATGGGTGATAAGTTGCAGCCTCAGCTCGAATGACTGCTGTCTGGTTTCTCCTATCCCTGGACTTTATTCCAATCGTTTTCAAAATGTCAGGTAAAGACTGAAATCATAAAGAAGTTGACAGTCTCTCCTTCAGTATTTGGATTGCTCTCTTAGCGCTCCAGATCTGACGACTCTGCAGGATGGACGCTACAATCTGGACAGGAAGAAACCTGGTCAACGTGGAAGACCCTCAACAAGCTGCGCGCAGGAGTGGGGAGGTCGAAGACGAATTTGAAAAAGTGGGGATTTGCCAGTGACTTGACTTTGTGTGAGTGTGGTGAGGAGCAGGCTATGAGTCACCTCCTCCTTTGCGGGTTGTGTCCCATCACATGTTCTCCACGGAATCTGATGGACGGAACACCTGAAGCTTGCGAGTTGGCAAAATTCTGGTCTCAGTATTTGATTTGAGTATGAGTGCGTGTATAATATAATCAATTATGCAATGTATACAGGGATTTCATGGTTTTCTTATAGTACCAAATGTAATTTTTCTATTGCTTTATGATGTATGTTCTTTGACACGATGAAATTAATTAAATTTTCCAGTCTAAACATTGATCTAACCTCATTGCCGAGAGGAAATCCATTCCTACTACGTCGTATTTCTATTGCATCCCGCCTTTTAATTATTTTAAATGATCTTGTCGACTTCGTCGTTACGCTGGGGTCTGGCGTTACGTTACGGTGACGGGACGAAATGTACCCAGATGCACTGAGGTGTGTGACGTCATAGTACCGCTTGGTGCATGTGTTCCCGGACAATCTCTACTTCGTTAGTATAAGACAAAAATCCCCGATTCTTGGATGTCACGGGTAATCTCGAGAACCACTGGATGGATTTTGATGCGGTTTCCACCATTCTGTAAAGGATATCTCGAGAAAAGATTCTGTAGAAAATAATTTATGTATGATCAAAGGAAGCCAAGCTGTAATTATTTCAGTGAAAAAGTCGAAAACATACTTGGCGTCCGTGCGCTTCTTAACCCGTTAAAAATATCAATATACTATGAGCGTAAGAATTGTCAGCATGAAAAGTTCTACAAAAAAGTCGGCGAGAGCATATCTCTATCTTCAATACATCGCCCACTATAAGTGTTTTTAGACTGGATGGAAGCGGCACGTCCCCGCGCGCTTTACCTTGTTTTGCCCTTGGTTTGCACTTGCCGTTCGCGAGTAATTTGAAACAAGATAAGCAAGATAAGTAGCCTATTATGCATATATTTTTCTAACATGTCAAGAGTCTTTGGCTTCGAGCGAAGCGAGAATCCTCCAGCCTTTCTAGCATTTTTCAACATTTGTAGCATTTAAAATGATACAAAGTCTAGTCTTTCAGACTGACTGTCACTTTTTAAAATTGGCATTTAGACCATTTAAGCCAGACATCTTCATTGATTATCCACAAAATTATGATACCACGTTTATTATCTCCAGCTATTGCTTCAAACAAGACTGACAACTGGTTACTTTATGCAACTTCAATAATCTTCGCGTATGAGTCGTCCAGTTGCAAAACACTTTTAATCCACTTGTGAATAAGAATCATGTCGCAAAATTATTTATTGAATTATTTTATTTTTATTTTGTTTGTTTGTTTGTTTGTTTAAAATTTGTTTAGTTTTTTGTTTTGCTTTGTTTTATTTTATTTGGTTTTTTGTTTTATTTTATTTTGCTTATATTTTGATTTTGTTTTGTTTATTTTTCATTATATTCTGTTTTGTTTTATTTTGATTTTCCAGAAAAGAAACACACAAAAATACACAAAGCAAAAAGCAAAATTCAAAAACAAACGCAAAAGCAGAAAACAAAAAACACAAAGCAAAGAGTAGAAAGCAACAAACACAAAAGATACGTGAGGCAAAGTCCAGAGAAACGTTTCTCATGAAAATGATTCTTATTCACAAGTGGATTAAACGAGTTTTGCAACTGGACGACTCATATGTCACACAGTCAACAATCACATTAATTTGATCTGTACCTCAATTAATTAAACAACCTATATACTGTACTAACTGAAGTACCCGTGCTTCGCTACGTGTCATAAATAAATTAAAATGTGAAGGTGACAGTTAAAACAGGGGATAGGCGAGGTGCTGCGCAGAGGGAGATTAAGGATGGAACATTTTGTCCAACTACACCGTTCGGCGTTGACCATGTTTTATAGCACAAATTTAGGTTTTACTCGCTAACCATTGGAGATACCTTTCGGATAGAAAATGTAATTTTAAACCTCGCATATGCCATCAAAAGTTTGCTATTTCTTAGCGTTCACTTTCTATTTGAAATGGAAATATGAAAGTTTGAAACCAAAGGGTGTAGGGACGTCACTAAAATGGTCGCCATCTTTAAATAGTGCAAAGTATTGAAATCAAAAGTAGCCTATATGTTAACCAGGTAAATCAGCTACTTCCATGTAAAATTCTTGCGTGATTGAGTAATACACAGACACACACCATCTCATTTTTAGCCTCGCTTCGCTCGCGTCATAGTCGTGTCATATTGTTATTCAATGAAATGCAGGTTTAACCCCGTTAACACCCCTTTAGAACCTGAATATCCAAAAATCTCTCCTTAGTAGACTTTTTCGACACACAACAAACATATCCCCTTCTTCTAACTTTAATAGTTTTTGTTGGTCGATGAGAGTGAACATCCAAAAATCCTTCCTTAGTGGACGTTTTTCTTCCAGAATTTCACCCCTCTCCATAGGTCCCTTAAATTGGATTTATGAAAAAACCGTCGAACACCTACTTATTTTAATTATTTATTCATTTATTTATTTTTAAGCTGACTGAAACTCGGAGAAATTCAAACTCCTCGCCTATGTCGTTTAAGAGATACACGCTCCGTTAGGAATCTTTCAACCTCCACTTTTCATCCCTTTCACCTCATAATATACACCACATCGAAAAACCATTAGGCATGTGTCAGCTTATTTTTAATGATTAGTATATATGCCAAGTATCACATCCCCAAATGAAACCACTCGTGAGATATTGTTATTCAATGAAATGCACGTTTACCCCCTTAACACCTCATTAGAACCTGAATATCCAAAACTATTTCCTTACTGGACGTTGTCGACATACAACGAACATATCCCCAAAATTTCATGTTTCTAACAATAATTTTGGCTGGGCGGCGATGATGAGTGAGTGAGTCAGTCAGGACATTTTATTTCATTTATTTTTGAGAATTTCACCCCTCCACATGAACCCCTTAAATTGGATTTATGAAAAAAAAAACGGTCGAACACCTATTTACTTATTTAAAGCTGTTAATCCCCCTGAGTTTGATGAGAGAGTAAGTGAGTCAATCAGTTAGGACACTTTCTTTCCGGTCCCCCCCCCCCGAATTTCACCCCTCCCCATGGGCCCCTTAAATTGGATTTATGAAGAAATGTTTTAAAACCTACTTACTTATTTTTTAAGCTGCTTTTTCCGCTGAATTTCAAACTTATCGCCTAATTTGAATAAGAGATACATACAGTACATGCTCCGTTAAGAATCCTTCAACCCCCAATCTTCTCCCCTTTCACCTCATAATATACACCATATCAATAAACCCTTAGACATATGTCTGCTTATTTTGAATGATTAGTTTATATGCCGAATATCACATCCCCAAATGAAACAACTCGTGAGATATTGTTATTCAATGAAATGCAAGTTTAACCCCCTTAACACCCCTTCAGAACATGAATATCCAAAAATCCATAATTAGTGGACTTTTTCGACATACAACGAACATATCCCTAAAATTTCAAGTTTCTAACTGCAATAGGTTTGCTGGGGGATGTTGAGTGAATATCCAAAAATCCTTCCTTAGTGGACTTCTTTCCCCAGAATTTCACCCCTCCCCATTAGCCCCTTAAATTGGATTTATGAAAAAAAGATCGAACACCTGTTTACTACTTTTCCAAGCTGATTTTTCTCCCTGAGATTCATTCTTTTTGCCTCTGTCTTTTAAGAGATACTTGCTCCGTTAAGATTCCTTCAACACTCACTTTTCACACATACACCTCATAATACACACCACCTCGAAAAACCCTCAGACATGTGTCTTCTTATTCTTAATGATGAGTTTATATGCCGAGTATCCCAAGCCAAAGGAAACCAATCGGGAGATATTGTTATTCAATTAAATGCAAGTCTACCCTCTTAACACCCCTTTAGAACCTGAATAACCAAAATTCCTTCCTTAGTGGACGTTTTCGACATACAATGAACATAACCCCAAAATGTCATATAACTTCAATAATTTTGGCTGGGCGATGATGAGTGAGTGAGTAAGTCAGGACATTTCCTTTCAATTATTTTTCAGAATTTCACCCCTTTCATTAACCCCTTAAATTGGATTTATGAAAAAAAAAACGGTCGAACACCTATTTACTTATTTTTGAGCTGTTCTTCCTCCCTGAGTTTGATGAGTGAGTGTGTTAGGACACTTTCTTTCCTGTTTATTCCCCCAGAATTTCACCCCTCTCCAAGGGCCCCTTAAATTTGATTTATGAAAAAACGGTCGAACACCTATTTACTTATATTTTAAGCTGTATTTTCCCGCCGAATTTACAACTTCGTCTATGTCGTTCAAGAGATACACGCTCCGTTAAGAATCCCTCAACCCCCAATTTTCACCCCTTTCACCTCATAATATGCACCACATCGATAAACCCTTAGACATATGTCTGATTATTTTAATGATTAGTTTATATACCGAATATCACATCCCCAAAGAAACAACTCATGAGATATCGTTATTCAGTGAAATGCACATTTAACCCCTTAACACCTCTTTAAAACCCGAAGAAACAAAAATCATTCCTTAGTTGACGTTTTCGACATACAGCGAACATATTCCCAAAATTTCGTGTTTCTAACTTTAATAGTTTTCGCTGGGCGTGATGATTGAGTGAGTCAGACAGGACATTTTCTTTCAATTATTTTTACCAGAATTTCACCCCTCCCCATGGGCCCCTTAAATTGGATTGATGAAAAAACGCTTGAACACCTATTAACTTATTTTTTAAGCTGTCTTTTTTCCCCTGAGTTTGATGAGTGAGTGAGTTAGTCAGTTAGGACACATTTTCTCCTTTTTCCCCCCTAGAATTTCATCCCACCCCATTGGCCCCTTAAATTAATTTATGAAAAAAACAAAACGGTGGAACACCGATTTACTTATTTTTTAAGCTGATTTTTTCCCGCTGAGTTTCAAATTTCTCGCCTATGTCGTTTAAGAGATAGGCCTACACGCTTCGTTAGGAATCCTTCAACCCCCACTTTTCACCCCTTTTACCTCATAATAATACACCCCATCGAAAAACCCTTAGACATATGTCTGCTTATTTTTAATGATTAGTTTATATGCCGAGTATCACATCCACAAATGAACCCACTCGTGAGATATTGTTATTCAATGAAATGCAGGTTTAACCCCCTTAAGACCCCTTTAGAACCTGAATATTCCAAAATCCTCCCTTAGTGTATGGTTTTGACATACAACGAACATATCCCGAAAATGCCATGTTTCCAACTTCAATACTTTTGGCTGGGCGATGATGAGTGGGTGAGTGAGTCAGGACATTTTCTTTCAATTTTTTCCTTCAGAATTTCACCCCTCCCGATGAACCTCTTAAATTTGATTTATCAAAAAAACTGTCGAACACATATTTACTTATTTTTAAGCAGTTTTTCCCCCTGAGATTGAAGAGCGAGTGAGTCAATCGGTTAGGACACTTTCTTTCCTGTTTTGTTTCCCCAGAATTTCACCCCTCCCCATGGGCCCCTTAAATTGGATTTATGAAAAAACGGTCAAACGCCTATTTACTTATTTTTATGCTGATTTTTTTCCGCTGAGTTTCAAACTCCTCGCCTATGTCGTTTAAGAGATACAGGCTCCGTTAGGAATCTTTCAATCCCCACTTTTCACCCCTTTCACCTCATAATATACGTCACACCGAAAAACCCTCAGACACGTGTCTTCTTATTTTTAATGATTAGTTTATATGCCGAGTATCACATCCCCCAATGAAACCAATCGGGAGATATTGCTATTCAATGAAATGCAGGTCTACCCCCTTAACACCCCTTTAGAACCTGAATATCCGAAATTCCTTTCTTTGTGGGCGTTTGCGGCCCTTGAGGAAGCTGCGTACCAAATTCCATTCCAATCCGTTGGGTGGTTTCTGAGATTTCGTGATGAATGTGTGAGTGAGTGAGTGAGTGAGTGGTATTTGACAAATATCTAGTAGATATTGTCAAGTCTTTGTTATGCTAAATTCGGGTGACAGCGCTGTGTGAGCAGTTGAGTAACTAACGTGATTTCAAGTAAAGCTCCTCATTTTCTATACCGGTAGTGCAGAGCGCAACTGGCATCCAGTCGGCCGTGTCTCGACTTGTGCTATGTTGCCATGGAAACTATCTGCCTTGCCATTCCTTCATGAGTATATTTTATGATTTGATTAGCCTGTGATTGAGTGCAAAAGGGCCGAAATCAGAAGAATGAGAAAGACTATCGAAAATTCATCTAGCCAGCGGTTTCTTCTGGGTCCTAAACTATGTGTATGCAAAATTTGGTTGAGATTGGCGGAACGGTGTAGATTTGTATACGGAACCAACCCACCCACCCACTCACCCACATACATACAGACTTTCACTTTTATATATAAGATATGGTGCACCTTAATATCAGGTTAAGTGACCATTGATAGTTTAGTGCTACGCTTTATCATAATTTCGTTCATTTAATGATTTATATTCGGCTGATGAAGGGGACAAAAACGTTTATTAGTCCCTGAAACATGTACCGTTTCCAAGAAAAACTTTGTTAATATTAAAATTAATTAAATGAATTTAATATCGTCGGTATGTAGATAATTATTATTAAGAATATAATTTCGCCAAATAACCGACAAACTCACCTTATTTATCCAAAGTTTATTATGAGCTACGTTTCGATCAGCAGATCATTATCAAGCTACAACACATATCACAGAGATGTTGTTTACAACCGTGGTCAATTGCACTTGTATCAAACATAACCTAAAACATATACAGTCTCTTTGGCACGTTACACGGAACTTACAATCCAGTACTTGTGTGTTAGGCTGCAGATTGACTAACGTGCCAAAGAGACTGTATATGTTTTAGGTTATGTTTGAGGCTGCAGATTGACTAACGTGCCAAAGAGACTGTATATGTTTTAGGTTATGTTTGAGGCTGCAGATTGACTAACGTGCCAAAGAGACTGTATATGTTTTAGGTTTAAGGCTGCAGATTGACTAACGTACCAAAGAGACTGTATATGTTTTAGGTTATGCTTGAGGCTGCAGATTGACTAACGTGCCAAAGAGACTGTATATGTTTTAGGTTATGTTTGAGGCTGCAGATTGACTAACGTGCCAAAGAGACTGTATATGTTTTAGGTTATGTTTGGGGCTGCAGATTGACTAACGTGCCAAAGAGACTGTATATGTTCTAGGTTTGAGGCTGCAGATTGACTAACGTGCCAAAGAGACTGTATATGTTTTAGGTTATGTTTGAGGCTGCAGATTGACTAACGTGCCAAAGAGACTGTATATGTTTTAGGTTATGTTTGAGGCTGCAGATTGACTAACGTGCAAAAGGGACTGTATATGTTTTAGGTTATGTTTGATACAAGTGCAATTAAACATGGTTGTAAAGAACATCACTGTGATATGTGTTGTGGCTTGATAATGATTAGCCGATCGAATCGTAGCTCATAATAAAGTTTGGATAAACAACGTGAGTTTGTCGGTTATATGGCGAAATTATATTCTCAATAATAATAACTTTGTTAATAATATTTTCATTAAAGAATTGCTTCACGCGGAAATGTAAACTTTTTTAAAATTGCATAATGTAATCTTAAGCTGCTATTTTGCCCCATCTAAGGAAGGCGAGAGAACTCATCTAGCAAATGATGTTGATTTTTATTCTCCCAAAATCTCTTCATCTGAGCACTGAAGAGTTTCTTTCGTTCTTCAGTCCATGGTTTCCTGGTACTCAAACTGATTTTCTCCGCAAAATAATAGTTGTTGACAACTGTTGTGAATTTGGATCTGTCTTGTATGATTCAATCCTGAAGATCCTCCCCTATTTCCTTAAATCAGTTTGTCTCGACTTTCATTGAGAGAGCAAGGTTGGGAATCCTCTTGGTCAGTTTGTCATCGGTCATGCGAAGAATGTGGCCACAGAACTAAAATTGCATTTTATCGTTTCAAATGATCTTGTCGACTTCATCGTTATGCTTGAGTCTTAACGTTATGCGTTACGGAGACTGTGACGGGGTGACGTCATGCAGCCGCGCGGGAAGCCTAGGTTAATGGGCAATGGACGGCGAGTGCGTGACGTCATGCAGCCACGCGGGGAGCCTAAGTTAATGGGTAATAGAGTATGTTGAAAGAGTCCTGGGGCGTCGAGCAACCTGGGGCTTCGAGCGAAGCGAGAAGGCAGTTGTAGCATGCGTCATTTGAAATCATATAAAGTCTAGTCTTTCAGACTGACTGTAACTTTTTAAATGTAAGTAAGGACTGCAAACATTGATTTTTTTCAAATAGTTCCTACTTTTGCCGCCAAACGCCATCGTCAACGACTACTAGTTCAGAACTTAGTTACTAGACGCCACCGCAGTCGGCTCCTGGCAACGCACGTAGGAACCGAAGAGCGTTGTTTACATTCTTAACCTATACAATTTAGTTTCACACAGGTGCAATTAGTGAAAGGTTCTTTAACATGCCATAAATCTATGACATGGGACCGCCGGCTTTACTTCCCCTCTGAAGGAAGGCATACTGAGGGATTTTTAACGTTCTTAAAAAATCCGACGACTACGGCCGGGTTTGAACCCACGGTCTTGGGCATAGAAGCTCAGCATGCTACCGACTACGCCACAGAAGCCGCCTTTTCCTGAATGTGTCGGTGATCTTCTCAGAGTGATGATAGGCCTATATCTACCGAGACATTCACATTCCCTCTACGCCGACTGGACCAAAGATTTTCCTCAATATTTTCCTCTCTTGCTTCTCTCTGTAATAAGAGATCTGCCTCTGGGGGTCTCGCATCTAGTGGGACTTGGGTTAGCGACCACGAGACCCCAGCTGAGTCCGGCATTGCTTCCAATTACTTGTACCGGGTTCCTCTCCGTCTTCTTTCCTGTCGACTTCCCTTAGTCAACCCTTGTTCTCTTCTGACCCCGATGGCATTATGGCAGGGATTCGCAACCTGGGGGGCGCGCCCCCCTAGGGGACGTGGGGATTTATCAAGGGGGGGGGGGGGGCGTGAAGTGATATCAGAGTTATTACAAATTTGTGAAATAAACATTTTTCGAAATCTCTCCGAGTGATTGTCGCACCAAGTCAATCGTTCAAAAGTACTGATAATTGCCAACTGTCTGCGGAGCCGTGAGGTTGGAAGTGAAATAAGGAATTTGCTGTGTTGTAAGGAGCAAAATCATGCCAATTTTATTGTCTCGTTGGCATATCTTTGTGATTTCTTTGAAGCTTTGAACAGTTTGAACTTGAAGCTCCAAGGCAAAAACTCCAATATTATGCATTCCTGAAAAAAAAATACAGTTATGGAAACGCCGTCTTCAGTTGAACAACTTCTCATCGTTTCATCACCTTAATGAAATTTTGCCGGAAAATGAACGTGATCATAATAAATTTAGGTGCAAATTCAGTAACATTTGGATTCCCTGGCACATGAATTCAACTTGTACTTTCCTGATATCTCGTCGGAAGAATGGTCCTGGATGTTAACAAGAAAGTCATTTGCCATTGATATTGAAGCACTGCCAGCACAGCTTCAAGTAGAAGCCATAGATTTGAAGTGTGAATCAAAGCTAAAAGATGATTCTATATTATTATTTTTGGGTGACTTTTGGGTAAACTGTCTTGCAGTGTATCCTGTAATAGCCAAATTTGCATTGCGTGTCATTGTCCCATTTTCAAAGACATATTTATGCGAGTCAGGATCTTCAATGCTGAGTGTCATAGAAACAAAGCAGCGCTGTCGGCTTGATGTTGCAAGTGATCTCCGCTGTGCTCTGTCAAATATCAAACCAAACATACCGAATCTTACCAAGAGAAAACAGTGTCAACCCTCTCACTGATATTTGTTGACTAATTTAAGGATTGTTGTAAGAGTGTGTTCTTTGTATGGTGCTAAAATGAAGTTAGTATGTAATAGATAGGCCTATTCCATTATGTAGTGTTATTAGGTTACGTCTATATCCTCCGCGTCAATCGAAGAGGTTATAGAAGCGATGAGTGGAAGGGGGGGGGGGAGGGGGGATGAACTCCCGTATCTGAAAAGGGGGGCGTCAGCTGACAAAGGCTGGGAACCACTGTATTAGGGTATCCAAGGCCCTTGTCTCATCTTTCCTGATTCCTCATTCTTCTGGGGATCAGCCTTCTTTTTCTTTTCATTATAGTTCCTTTTCTCTTTAAGATTCCAGCACTCTTTTGTGAATTGGCTCCCCGTGTATCTAAATAACATTTTGTGAGTATTTTGAATCTCAACTATATTTTGCAACTATTTCCAAACTAACTTGCGTTTTGTCTGCACTTTCAATTTAAATTGCGTTTTGTAAGTATTTTGAACCTAAATACATTTTATGCGTATTTCTCAATCTCAGGGGGGAATGAAGAGACGAAGATAGGAGGGATTCAAGAGAGGAAGATAGCGGGGAATGAAGAGAGGAAGGGAAGAGGGAATGAAGGATGGGAGGCAGGAAGGAGGGAATGAATGAGTGATTGTAAAATTAAAACAAATAAGCGATTTTAGTTTTATACAAATGCAATGAAGAATTAACGATGGGTTATTGTGAACACTGTACATATGAAATATTTATTTCTCGCTCAAACTAACTGTAACTCGTTTGTACAGTATTTATGGGAAGTAACGTTATCTGTGAGTTTTTGTAAAAGCAACTTGCCCTATCTCTGGGCAATAATAAATGAAGGTAAAACCGGCAGAAACCCACAATCAGGTACTTGGAACATCGAGATAACCCTCATAGTAACAAACTATTAACAATCGAATAATCATGCTGTAGCCCAGTTTGCATTCATTGCTAGTAATATTAAGGCACCCTGTCACTACCTTTCGATGTTGTATAAATTGATGGGTGTGTTTCTGATTGGACTAAAGGCGCCACACCGGCGCCAGACGCATTAGAAGCAGGATGTGGGAGTACCGTTACTTTCACGGTAACTTCGTTACTAATTACATTCAGTAATTATAACGCCACTAATGTAAACATTAAAGAAGTAAAAGAACGCTCGATATTTCTTTTTCAAGATGGCGTCGTCTTTATAATTGTATTTCGAACTAGCAGTAGTGCCCGGCTTCACCCGGTGGATTTATTTGTGTTATGGATGATAACGAATACTACTACAGAACTGGAGGGCTCAAGGATAAGGATCGGAAAGCACCAACACTTATTGCAGCTGATAACCTCAGTATACTGCACCAACACCATCGCCCTTATACAGAGGCATACTATTGTCATGATGATAACGGTTTTAAGGGGCCTAAGAAATCTTTTTGCACTAATTACTCCCCGTGACTGAAATTTATAAGCAGCCCGTAATTCTGCACCAAACCACTGGTAGGGTGACGTGATGCAGCCCACATTGCCAGCCAACAATATACTCAGGTATTAACGAAGCTGTTCTGGAGCGCTTGTTCTTCCGACTTACTGAACAAAAATCAATGTTTATGGTTACCTTAGAGGTGTAGCCTAATACTACATGGCCTAAACTATTCCTCTTGAATCTGGCTATCATATACAAAAATAAGTTTTCGAATCCGACTGGTAGTTCCAGAGATTAGCGCGTCTAAACACATAAACACACAAACAAACTCTTCAGCTTTATTATATTAGTTCAGATATTAATCACATTTATTTAGAAGTAAAATTTGATTTTTATCGAAACGTTGCTAGCCTTTTTTTTTTTTTTGGAAGGACAAGTAAGTTTCCGTGTGACGGTCATACAGTCCGTAATTGCTACGGTATGCCAATCAGGGGCACTCATCCCACTGACGCGCTAGGTTGAAGATCCCGCGTGGTAAAACACCGAGTTCTGCTGAGTGAAGAAGTCCTTAACCGCCTGCTGAACATTCTCGTCCGACAGCAATCATCGACCCTTCATGGCCTTTTTCAAGTGACTGGGGAGAGAGCAGGACTAAACGGAGGATACTCAGGGTTTCCCACTTGAGTTGGCGTACCTTCCGCGTTACGAATTTTGCGGTGTGGGGACGTGCGTTATCATGAAGTAGCAGAACACCCACCCTTGTTGCACATTTCCCGGACCCTTTATAGGGAAAAACTATTTTTATTATTATGTGTTTTTATATTTTAATCTATTTTAATGATTATAATTATTAATAATGTTATTTTTTGTTTCTCTAATTTATTTTTATATTTATTTTCAATTTTCAATTTATGTTTTTATAGATTGAATTTTGATATTTTTATTGAATTATTAACTAATTTCGAATTGATTTTTACAATTATTTTCATAATTCTTTTTGAATTATGTTTATTATTTTAATTTTTATATTTCATTTATATTTGTAATTTTATTTTTATTTCTATATTTATATTCTATTTATACAATTTAATTGTTAATGTTTTTAGTTTTTCATTTTTTTTTTAAATTTTATCCAACACATTACGTCAAGTGGAAATTTTCGGCATGAAATTTCTCCGAAATTTGACTGAAAGATTCAACTATGAGCATCTTTGAAAGCATAAACTGTCCTTATGACAGGTGGTTAATATAGACACCACTATCGCATAAAGGGTTAATTGCACGCCGTAATTTTTCCAGTGTTTCCCAGTGATGGAGACACCAGGTTCCTTGAAATCAATAAGTAATGAGACCCGGTAATCAAAGAACAGAGTGAGCATCACCTTTCCAGCGGATGGTTGGCTCTTGAACTTCTTGGGACGAGGGGACGATGGATGACAAAACGATTTCGATTGTGGTTCCCAGTAGTGGCACCAGCAAAAATGTGCTCCAGGAACGTGATTCCTTTCTCCCTTTATTCCTTCCTTTCTTCCTTCCTTTCTCCCTTTCTCCCTTCCTTCCTTTCTCCCTCCCTTCCTTCCTTTCTCCCTTTCTTCCTTTCTTCCTTCGTCCCTTCCTTCCTTTCTCCCTCCCTTCCCCTTCTCCCTCCCTTTTTTCCTTTCTCCCTTTCTTCCTTCCTTTCTTCGTCCCTTCCTTCCTTCCTTTCTCCCTTTCTCTCTCCCACCCTTTCTTCCTTCCTCCCTTTCTTCCTTTCTTCCTCCCTTTCTTCCTTTCTTCCTCCCTTTCTCCCTTTCTTCCTTTCTTTCTCCCTTCCTCCCTTTCTTCCTTCCTTTCTTCGACCCTTCCTTTCTCCCTCCCTTCCTTTCTTCGTCCCTTCCTTTCTCCCTTTCTTCCTTCCTTTCTCCCTCCCTTTCTTCCTTTCTCCCTCCCTTCCTTCCTTTCTCCCTCCCTTCCTTTCTCCCTTCCTCCCTTTCTTCATTTCTTCCTTTCTCCCTTACTTCCTTCCTCCCTTTCTCCCTTCCTTCCTCCCTTTCTCCCTTCCTTCCTTTCTCCCTTTCTTCCTTTCTCCCTTTCTTCCATTCTCCCTCCCTTTTTTCCTTTCTCCCTTTCTTCCTTCCTTTCTCCCTTTCTCTCTCCCACCCTTTCTTCCTTTCTCCTTTTCTTCCTTCCTCCCTTTCTTCCTCCCTTTCTTCCTTTCTTCCTTCCTTTCTTTCTCCCTTCCTCCCTTACTCCCTTTCTTCCTTCCTTTCTTCGACCCTTCCTTTCTCCCTCCCTTCCTTCCTTTCTTCGACCCTTCCTTTCTCCCTTCCTTCCTTCCTTCCTTTCTTCGTCCCTTCCTTTCTCCCTTTATTCCTTCCTTTCTCCCTCCCTTCCTTCCTTTCTCCCTCCCTTCCTTCCTTCCTCCCTTTCTTCATTTCTTCCTTTCTCCCTTTCTTCCTTCCTTCCTCCCTTTCTTCCTTCCTCCCTTTATTTCTTTCTTCCTCCCTTTCTTCCTTTCTCCCTTCCTCCCTTTCTTCTTCCTTTCTCCCTTTCTTCCTTTCTTCCTTCCTTTCTTCGTCCCTTCCTTTCTCCCTCCCTTCCTTCCTTTCTTCGTCCCTTCCTTTCTCCCTCCCTTCCTTACTTTCTCCCTTTCTCCCTCCTTTCCCTTTTGTTCGGTATTCAACGCCTGGAGTATTCTTGCAGCAACGCCCTCAAACGGAACATTTTTGATCACGCCTTATATTAACAAGTGTTTAACAGGCGAACCTGATGTGTCTACACATCTGTTAGCACTCAAAACACAATTACTATAATTGCCAGTAGTATATTGATCGTAGATATGCATTTCACCTGGATTATCTGCTTGAATTCTATTATGTATGGCTACCTTCTGTTGCACTATGCGGTACGTACTAAGACGTCTGCCTTAAAGGTTAGGGATTCGATTCCCATCTCAGCCAGCCTAAATGTGATAATAAAAAAGAAAGGATAAGCTGACAAAGCAGACTGGCCTTATTATTTGTAATTTTTTAGAAACTTTCTAGCCATTGTCACCGGGATTTGATTCCTTGCCGTCCAGTGTAAAAGAGTAGCAGCTATGCCACTCCACCATCACGCTTCCCCTACAAGTGATAGTCAATAGCAATAATAGAATCATCACCTACGAGGGCTGTTTTTTAAGTAAGGGCCGTTTTTTTTAAAGCTCGTAGTTAGTGCGCACGCCGCAACCTTTACGCTGAACTGTGCATCTTTACAATGTTCAAGATTATTGATTCGCCCGCCACGTGTGAGGTACGATCTGTGATACTTTCTTTTGAGTGCAAGAAACATGTCGGCTGCAGACATTCATCGTCAGCTTTGTGAGGTGTATGGTGATAATGCAATGACGGAAGGTAAAGTGCGAAAATGGGTGCGAGAGTTCATGACGATGAACGCTCAGGTCTATGATCACAGATGACTTGGTGACTGCAATTGACACGAAAATTCACGAGGACCGAAGATTCATGATAACCACTTTATCAATGGGTTTTCCTCAAGTGCGAATTCTTGGTTGTCAGAGCAGGCGGCAAACTTTTATGCAGAGGGATTTCAGAACGTAGTTTTAAGGTATGACAAGGGCCTAAATAAACAAGGCAACTATGTAGAGAAATAGAGGAAGGTATATGAAAACCAAAAATAAATGTGGGTTCAAAGTGAAAATGTTCGGTTATTAAAAAAACGGCCTTCAATTAAAAAACAGCCCTCGTAGTTATATGTTTCACGATAGGGGCGTGGTGGAGCAGTCGTCAAGCTGTTGTTCTCTCACAATGACGGACCGGATTCGATTCCCGGTCAATGTATGCGATATTTTCAAAGTGAAATGTCATGTCCTGTGGATTGGATTCCACGTAAGATGGAGGTTCCATGGCTCATAATCGCGAGATTGACGGTCACGTTAAACTACAAACTTCCTTCCTTCCTCCCGTCCTGTATGTTGCACGAAACTCAAGCCCTTAAACCAGAGAGAGACGGATGGTGCGTTCTGTGCCAAAATCTTCCAAATCGTCTCAATAGTACAGAAAGAATCTTGCATTTCTTGAAAAGTCAACGGAAATATGTGTATTTGTGTATAAAGTGCGTTTAAACAAATAGCCCCCGTCAGAACAGTGCGCATACAGTACGCATAACAGTAAAGACGGGTGGGTGGTCTATATGCATGGGCGTTACAAATAACCGGTCGTAACAAATGGCAATTTTCGCACATTTTATTATTATTATTATTATTATTATTATTGCGTCTGATTGCCTTATCCTCTCTCAAAACTATTCACTTCGTGGTGTAGTGACTAGCATTCTTGCTCGGGGTTCGATTCCTGGCTCTGCCATCTTGGAAGTGGTTTTCCGTAGCTTTTCTCACCTCTAATCCTGGCAAAGGCCAGGATAGCTCCTAGCTTGAGGTCACGGCTGACTTTTTTTTCTATCCTCATCTGAGTCCGGCATTGTTTCCACTTTCTTGTGCCGGGCACCTGTCCGTCTTCTTTGCTGTCGACCTCTGTTGGTCAACTCATGTTCTCTTCCGACCCCGACGGTATTAGGGTATCCGAGGCCTAGGGAGTCTCTTCCATTTCCGCCTTAATTGGCCCTTCTCTCATCTTTCCTGATCCCTCATTCTTCGCCTTCTTTTTCTTTTCATTATACTTTGTTTTTCTCTTTAAGATTCCCGCACTGTTTTACATTTTGAAAGTGTTTTTTCAAATTAACTTTTGCTAGTATTTTGAATCTAAATTGCATTTTAAAGCATTTTGGAGCGGGGACTGACATATTGTGTACGTATTTCGAATCTAAATTACATTTTGTAAGAATTTTCAATTTAAATTGCATTTTGTAAGTATTTTGAATTTAAATTGCATTTTGTGAGTATTTTGAAATAGATACTGCGTTTTCAATCTATATTGCATTGTGTATTTTCAATTTCAATTACATTTTGTAATTATTTTGATTTCCAACTGCACTTTTTAAGTATTTTGAACCTCAACTATATTTTCTGCTTATTTTTCAATCTAACTTACTTTTTTGAGTATTTTTTTAAAATCCCACCCTATATTTTGTGAGTCTTTTCGATCTAAGTTCAATCTTTGTAAGTATTTTTAATCTATTGACACTGTTAAAGCGATCACTGTAACACAGGTTATCAAAGTAATTCCACGCCCAAGTACACGTTCTTGTTAGCAAGTTTGATTTAGTGCGGACACGTCTTAAGTTAAAGCTTAATGCTGGGACATATTAACACATTCTCCCTTGAGGAGCGTGTTCCCTTCCCACAGCAGCTCCGAGTAACATGCGTTAAGTCCCCTGTTGTTATGCACGTCTGCAGTACGCGTCTGTTATGGTGGTTGTAGCATACTCTTAAAGCAAAGCGACAGTGTTACACAACGTTAATCAGTTGCGTAGTGGCTGGCGTCAATTACAAAATACTACAGACACAAGTACAGACATCACAGCGACACACACCCAAGTACACGGGACTAAATTACCATGATGTGGCAAAACTCCAGAAAGAATCAACAACAACAACAGCAGACCGAGGCCCAGCATCGATAGAAATATACAGTTTCGAGTTCTTCAGTCTTTAGACTAGTTTGATGCAGCCTTCCATGGCTCCCTGTCCTGACCTAATCGTTTCATCTCTACATAGCTACCACACCTTACAGCTGAGACAATCTGTATAACATATTGTAACCTTGTTCTACCCCTACAATTCTTGTCCTCAATCCTTCCTTCCATAACTAAGTTTGCTATTCCTGTGTGCCCTACCAACCTATCTCTTCTCTTCATTAGCAGTCTCCAGAAACATCTCCCCTATCCTAATTGTCTTAATGCCTCTTCATTTGTTACCCCATCTACCCATCCAATCTTCATCATTCTCCTGTAACACCGCATTTCAATAGTCCACTTGTGTGCTGCTCCAACAGTCCAAGTTTCACTTCCATAGAGCACCACGCTTCTTAGTACCCAAATTTATATTCAATGTCAACATATTCATTTTATATAGAAATGCTTTCCTTGTAATTAAAATGTATAACTTATTGATCACCAGAAAGAAAAAAAAGTTGTGGGAAAGTATGATTGGTCGGTTCCTCAGTTTAGGGGCTGCGTCAACGCGGTCATGTAGCACCGTGTACTTTGGGTGTGTGTAAAATCTGTCTGATAACCGGTGTTAATTGTGATGGCTGTATTAGTGTGTGTTATCTGTTTTTAATTCAAGTAAGGACTGCAGACATTCAATTTTCAAGTAGTTCCTACTTTCGCTACCAAACGCCACCGTCAACGAATAACTAGTTCTGAACTTGGTTACTAGATGCCACCGCAATCGGCTCCTGGCGACGAACATCTGAATCTAAGAGCGTTAGTCAATTATAGCCTATAAAGCTTCACTCAAGAGTGTAAGTAGTGGATGGTTCTTTATCATGCCATAAACCGATGATTTGGGACCGACGGCTTTACTTCCCCTCCGAAGGAAGACATACGGAGGGATTTTAATGCTCTATAAAAATCCGACGACTTCGGCCGGGTTTGAACCCGCGACCTTGGGAATAGAAGCTCAGCGTGCTACCAACTACGTCACCAAAGCTGTCAAAAGTGTACTTAGGTATGAGTTATGATTTTAAAAAATATACTGATAGATTAATAAGGTGCGAAAAGACATTTCATTAATTTTTGACTTTCCTGGGCCCCTTAAAATATATTTTCACATATTTTCAAAAATTTGAGAGGTACACACTCCTGCTAATGGTGTTTGTCACACGATACTATGAGAGAGACTTTAATCGCTTGATGTTAAAAGACTTTACGAAATATTGGTTTTTGATGCGATACTACAGATTCCGTCAGGAGCTCACAACTTGTGGGACGTGGGTTGGCGACCACGGGACCCCAACTGAGTCCAGCATTGCATCCACTTACTTGTGCCGGGCTCCTCTCCGTCTTCTATCCTGTCGATCTCTCTTGGCGAACTCTTGTTCTCTTCCGACCCCGACGGTATTAGGATATCCGAGGCCTAGCGATTTTCTTCCCTCTCCGCCTTAATTAGTCTTTCTCTCATCCTTCCTGATCCCTAATCCCTCGAGGGAGAAGCCTTCTTCTTTTCGTTATATTTTGTTTTTCTCTTTGAGATTCCCGCACTGTTTCGGGAATTGACTCCTCTTGTATCTAAATTACACTTTGAAAGTGCTTTTTCAATCTACATTGCATTTTGTAAGTATTTTCAATTTGAATTGCATTTTGTAAGTATTTTGGATTTCAATGAATTTCTGCAGTACTAATGGTTTCGGATATTGCTTCATAAGGTAATTATTTAGCTTGGTACGCTTGCATACGTCATAAGTTTTAATCAGATCACGTATGGTAGTTCTCATACGTGGCCAAGTAAATGTTTCTCCAATAGTAGCCTCCGTCTTGTCAATCCCAATATGACCTAGACTTTCATGAACATGCCAAGTTAGTCCTCTTTGTAGCGATGCTGGAACCATAATTCTGAACTTCGTGTGGTCCTCATCCACAAACTTGTGTAACTTTGAATTTCAATTGCATTTTGTGAGAATTTTGAATTTCAATTGCATTTTATAACTATTTTAAAATGTAATTGGATTTTGTAACTATTTTGAATTTCAATTGCATTTTGTAAGTATTTTGAATTTCAATTGCATTTTGTAATTATTTTGAATTTCAATTGCATTTTGTAACTATTTTGAATTTTAATTGCATTTTGTAATTATTTTGAATTTCAATTGCATTTTGTAAGTATTTTGAATTTTAATTGCATTTTGTAATTATTTTGAATTTCAATTGAATTTTGTAACTATTTTGAATTTTAATTGCATTTTCTAACTATTTTGAATTTTAATTGCATTTTCTAACTATTTTGAATTTCAATTGAATTTTGTAACTATTTTGAAATTTAATTGCATTTTGTAACTATTTTGAATTTCAATTGCATTTTGTAAGTATTTTGAATTTCAATTGCATTTTGTAAGTATTTTGAATTTCAATTGCATTTTCTAACTATTTTGAATTTTAATTGCATTTTCTAACTATTTTGAAATTTAATTGCATTTTCTAACTATTTTGAATTTTAATTGCATTTTCTAACTATTTTGAATTTTAATTGCATTTTGTAAGTATTTTGAATTTCAATTGAATTTTGTAACTCTTTTGAAATTTAATTTGATTTTGTAATTATTTTGAATTTCAATTGCATTTTGTAAGTATTTTGAATTTTAATTGCATTTTGTAAGTATTTTGAATTTTAATTGCATTTTGTAATTATTTTGAATTTTAATTGCATTTTGTAAGTATTTTGAATTTTAATTGCATTTTCTAACTATTTTGAATTTTAATTGCATTTTGTAAGTATTTTGAATTTTAATTGCATTTTGTAACTATTTTGAATTTTAATTGCATTTTGTAAGTATTTTGAATTTCAATTGCATTTTGTAAGTATTTTGAATTTCAATTGCATTTTGTAAGTATTTTGAATTTCAATTGCATTTTGTAAGTATTTTGAATTTCAATTGCATTTTGTAAGTATTTTGAATTTTAATTGCATTTTGTAACTATTTTGAATTTCAATTGCATTTTGTAAGTATTTTGAATTTCAATTGCATTTTGTAAGTATTTTGAATTTCAATTGCATTTTGTAAGTATTTTGAATTTTAATTGCATTTTGTAAGTATTTTGAATTTTAATTGCATTTTGTATGTATTTTGAATTTCAATTGCATTTTGTAAGTATTTTGAATTTTAATTGCATTTTGTAAGTATTTTGAATTTCAATTGCATTTTGTAAGTATTTTGAATTTCAATTGCATTTTGTAAGTATTTTGAAATTTAATTGCATTTTGTAACTATTTTGAATTTCAATTGAATTTTGTAAGTATTTTGAATTTTAATTGCATTTTGTATGTATTTTGAATTTCGATTGAATTTTGTAACTATTTTGAAATTTAATTGCATTTTGTAAGTATTTTGAATTTAAAATGCTTTTTGTATGTATTTTGAATTTAAATTGCATTTTGTAACTATTTTGAATTTCTATTGGATTTTGTATGTATTTTGAATTGAAATTGCATTTTGTATGTATTTTGAATTTCGATTGGATTTTGTAACTATTTTGAATTTCAATTGGATTTTGTAAGTATTTTGGATTTTAATTGCATTTCGTAATAATTTTAAATTTAAATTGCATTTTGTGAGTAATTTGGATTTTAATTGCATTTTGTAAATATTAATTTCAACTGCATTTTGTAACTATTTTGACATTTAATTGGATTTTGTATTTTCGTTCACTGAAGTGTGCATTAGTGTAGGCATCATAAATCATAGATCGACATTTTCCATCACCTACAGTTTTTCCCTCTCCTGTAAAACCTAGAAAGTGTCGGAAGTCACTTACCGATCATGATGGCGGCGCGGTTGGTGGTGCGCTTGGCGCGGTAAGTGAGCGGTCTGGTTACCGAGAAGTAGCGGTCGAAGCTGATGATGAGCAGGTTGAGCACTGACGCGTTACTGGCCAAGTAATCCAGAGCGAGCCACGTGTCGCAGATGTGCGGTCCCAGCGGCCAGTAGCCCAGGATGGTGGACACGGTGAAGAGCGGCATGGAGATGAGACCTGTGACAAGAGTAGCAGTGACAGTGATTTTTCCTGGTTTTCCACTTCTACTCCAAGCAAATGATGGGATGGTTCACAACTTAAGGCCAAAACCACTTCCTTCCAATTCCTCACCTGTATTACAAATACACACATTACTGGACACTACAATAACACAGTTTATCAGACAAATTCTACACACTCACCCAAGTACACCCTATACTGTATAGGGCAGAACTATTATAAAACATATATTTATATTTATTTAAAATTAATTATTTTAGCCAAATTTTAATGTATTTATTTTATTTTTAGCCTATTTTCAATTTTGAAAAAAAAAATAGGCTTATGAGATCACCTTTTGTCCGTGTGTGTGTGCGTGTGTGTGTGTGTGATTCGTGTGTGTGTCCCCCCCCCCCCTAATAAAATCTAAACGGCTGGAGCGATTTCAATGAAACTCGGTAAGTTCATAGCACTATTCCCTGCAACCCCGACCGTGCCCTTCAAATTTTGTTACGACTCACCAATCCAACATGGCAGCTGTGCGAAATATTTCACCAGCATTCAATATCTCCGAAACTATTACCGATATTACCCTGACATTTTGTATGGTGATAAAGGGAACAACTATAAGTTCACTTATGTGACCTTTGAAAATCTGGTAACAACAAAACGAACATGGCGGCCAAGCGAAGTTGTGACTTTTAAATAGACGTTTCTCGCGATTTAACCAACCAAACGCAATGAAACTTGGTACAGTATATGTTTATATACATTGTAATGCACCGACATCTAACTTCGTTCAATTGTTTACATAACCACAAGATGGCAGATGTGCGAAATATTTCACCGGCATTCCATATCTGTGAAACTATTAGCGGTATCTCCCTGAAATCTTTTACGGAGATAAAGGGCACTACTGGAAGTCCATCTATAAGACTTTCAGAAACCGGTTAACTACAAAACGAACATGGCAGCCAGGCGAATTGAAAATTTTAAATAGACCTTTCTCGCGATTTAATGTTCCAAACGCACTGAAATCTGGTACAGGAAATATTTATACACATTGTAATGCACTGGTATCTAATTTAGTTGAATTGTTTACATAACCTCAAGATGGCGGATGTGCGAATTTTAAAATTAAGTTTTTATTTCTTGTGATGTAGTCATGCGATCGAATTGAAAGTTTGAATATTGAACCTACGCAATAATTTTCCTTTAATGGTACATGACTCTATGGCCTATACATTTAACAATTCAACATGGCGACCATCCGAAATATTTAGTCGGCTCTGAATATCTACGAATCTATTATAGCAATCAAACTGAATTTCTTAATGTTCATAGGGGCTATGAACTTAAGTTCACCTATAGGACTTTAAATAACTTGGTGTTCACAAATCCAACATGGAGGCGACGCGAAATATACAAATTCACAAGGACGTTTCTCGCAATTTAACCATCCGAGTGTAGTGAAACTTGGAACAGTAAATCCTTATCCGAATGTTAATCCACTGGCATCTAATTTATTTCAATTGTTTCCATAACCTCAAGATGGCAGCTGTGCGAAATTTTAAAATCTCCTTGTTACTTCTTGTGTCCTAATTATGCGATTGTAGTTTGAATACTACACGTACACAATAATCTGCATGTAACAGTACATAACTCTAGGACCTACATATATAAAATCCAACATGGTGACCATCCGAAATTTTTAGTCGGTTCTCAATACCTACGAATCTATTACCGCAATTAAACCGAAATTGTGTATGTTACTATAGGCAATTAACATAAGTAGGATATTTGAAAATAGGCTTTAGTTCTTCACGGAACTACTTGTTTGTTATTTGTATAATTGTTATATTTAAATGTTTATGTTCGACAATGTCGAAATGTAAACATTATGTGTCGGAAAACTGTATCACAATGATGGTCATTATAACACTGTTTTACATTACGATACAGTTTCTCCAGCCAATCAGAGCACATTCATTGACCAATTAGGTAAGGATACCTTCGCTCATGCGCTCAAAATTACCGATATGGAATACGCACCGTCCATATGTTCACGTAAATAAACTGGTGAACATGAGACAAGAAATAGCACTGTACCTTAATATCACTAACTCTAATTTCTACACAGCGCATTGCCTTCAAACGACTCCGGTGAAAATATTAGTGAGGGAAGGCAGATGTAAACATATGGCCTGCATAATATGGCATTGCAAGCCCACAGAGCGCATGCGTCGGTCGGTCAGAGAGCTTGAAAGGCAGAGATATCATACCAAGTGCTCGCACTCCGATCACAAAATTCAAGTGTCTGACTCTCAACAGATATTTATGAATATTTATGTTAAAACATATAATAAAGTTATAATTATCGTCGAACATAAACAGTCGTATGCAACTCGCCTATAATGGTAATTAAGACACTAGTTTTATAAACATACTCGTGTCTTAATTATTGCCATTATAGGCTCGTTGCATAATGTGCTATTATAATTCTATTTTATAAGCTTATTTTAATTTAATAGGAAGCTGAAGGAAGTAGGAGACTTCTGTTACTTAGGAAGCAAAATAACCAGTGATGGACGATGCAAAGAGGATATAAAAAGTAGGTTGGCTCAGGCAAAGAAAGCATTTCTACAAAAAAGGAATCTGCTGTCATCGAATATAGATTTAGGTATTAGGAAGTCATTTTTGAAAGCCTTTGTCTGGAGCGTGGCGCTCTATGGAAGTGAAACTTGGACTATTGGTGCAGCAGAAAAGAGGAGAATTGAAGCATTTGAAATGTGGTGTTACAGGAGAATGATGAAGATAAGATAGGGTTACAAACAAAGAGGTATTAAGACGAGTGGGAGAGGAGAGATGTTTCTGGCGACTGTTAATGAAGAGAAGAGATAGGTTGGTAGGACACATACTAAGACACCCAGGAATAGCAAACTTAGTTATGGAAGGAAGGGTCGAGGACAAGAACTGTAGGGGTAGACCAAGGTTAGAATATGTTAAACAGATTGCCTCGGATGTAGGGTGTCGGAGCTATGTAGAGGTGAAACGATTAGCTTAGGACAGGGAGGCATGGAGAGCTGCATCAAACCAGTCCAAAGACTGAAGACTCAAACAAGTAATTTTATAAGCTTATTAATTTTTACAATTTATTTTTTTCAATTTCAATTTCTTTCATATTTAATTATTTACCTTTTAATTGTTTTTGTTAAAATAATAATGTTTCATCAAGCAACTCAGGTCAAGAAGATAAACAAGTAGTTCCGTGAAGAACTAAGCCTATTTTCATATATCCTACTTATGTTAATTTTCTCTATCAACATACAAAATTTAAGTTGGATTGCTGTAATAGATTAATAGATAATGAGAACCGTCTAAATATTTCGGATGGTCGCCATGTTGGATTTTTATATTTGTAGGCCATAGAGTTATGTACTGTTAGATGACGATTTTTCCGGAGGTTCATTATTCAAACGTTCACTACGATGGCAATATTAATACTCAAGAAATAACAACTTAATTTTAAAATTGCGCACAGCCGCCATCTTGAGGTTATGTAGACAATTAAACAAAATTAGATGCCTGTGGATTACAATGTATTTAGACATTTGCTGTATCAGTGACAAGTACCAAGTTGTATTGCGTTTGGATGGTTAAATCGCGAGAAAAGTCTATACTGCATAAAGGTATAAATTTCGCTTGACCGCCATGTTCGTTTTGTACTTAACTGGTTTTTGAAAGTCTCATAGGTGACCTTTCAGTAGTGCCCTTTATCACCTGACAACAGTTCAGGGTGATATCAGTAAATGGTTTTTGAGATATAGAATGCCGGTGGATTGGTGAGACGCAATAAAATTTGAAGTGCACGGTCGGGGTTGGCCAAAATAGTACTATGACCTTACAGAGTTTCATTGAAATCGCTCCAGCCGTTTAGAAGTTATTACGGGGGACACACACACATACGCACACACACGGACAAGAGGTGATCTTATAAGCCTTCTTCTTCTTATTCGTCGTTTGGGCCTACTGAGGACCACGGGGCTCGTATCTCCTCGTCGCTTTGTCTTTTCTTTTCTTCCAGTACATTTTCATCATCTGACTATGAGCTTTCTTTCCTCCGTCCATGGTGGTCTGCTGGCTCCGGTGTTCTTCCTAGCTGTCAGTGATACAGGAAAAACTCCCTGTCAGATGGCTTGCCGGAATTGTTGGTGGTCGTGTATGGAATTAAGTGGGATCCCTAGGTGGTCTAAATCCGTCCTGACCGTAGAGATCCACTTGGTCCTAGAGGCCTTCCCTCTTCCTGCCACTGTGAAGATCTTACAGGCGAGCCGGCAAGGGGTCATGTGGATCAAGTGTCCATAGAAGGCCAGGCGCCTTTTTCTTATACAAGTCACAATGTCTTCTCGATGGCTGTAATGCTCACCATTGTGCCGAATTCTGTAGGTGCCTCCCTCTTCCCGTATAGGTCCTAGTATCCTCTGCAGGATCTTCCTCTCCTTGAGTTCAAGTTTCCTGAGTGGGCCTTTCCTGGCCATCACGAGGCATTCAGAGGCGTACAGAACAGATGGTTTTACTACTGAATTGTAGTGTCTGAGTTTGAGGTTTTTGGAGAGGAACTTTGATGCGTAGATGCTGCGGCAGGAGTGGTAGGCCCTCTCGAACTTGGTGCACCTGGTATCTATGGCCATATTCTCACTCTGGTTTGCCGAGATCCACTCTCCTAGGTACTTGACCGCAAGGACTTTTCGGATGGTGACCCCCTCAAGTGGAATTGTGGACGGGGCTTCTTTGATGTTAATCATGAATTCATAAAATGAAAATTGGCTAAAATATTATTTAGTTTCATGAAATATTAAGACTTCCAAAAGAAAATTCGTTGACATAGCAGGTGGTTAATATACAGACTAAAGACCTATAAAGTGAAACACCACCATCTAGTACAGCTGTAAATCCCCCTTGTTGTTGTTGTTGTTGTTGTTGTTGTTGTTGTTGTTGTTGTTGTTGTTGTTGTTGTTTTTGTGCTTTGAGGCTTCAATTTTTAGAATGGTTTGATGCAGCGCTCCATGGCTCCCTGTCCTATGCTAATCGTTTCATCTCTAACATCGGAGGAAATCTGTTTAACATACATGGTCTATTCCTACAGTTCTTGTCCTCAACCCTTCCTTCCATAACTAAGCTTGCTATTCCTGGGTGTCCTACTGACCTATTGACCTACCAACCTATCTCTTCTCTTCATTAGCAGTCTTCATAAACATCTATCCTCACCCACTCGTCTTAATTCCTCTTAATTTGTTATTTTATCTACCCATCTGCCCGTCATCATTTTCTTGTAACACCACATTTCAAACGCTTCTATTCACCTCAGTCCAAGTTTCACTTCCATACAGTGCCACGCTCCAGACAGAGGCTCTCTATAGAAATGCTCTCCTTACCTGAGCCCCATATAAATAATTATTTATTTAAGATCTATGAAGTTGCAAGGTTGGTTGGTTCCTCAGTTTAGGGGCTGCGACAACGTGGTCATGTAGCCCCGTGTACTTTGGGTGTGTGTAGAATCTGTCTGATAACCGGTGTTAATTGTGATGGCTGTATTAGTGTGTGCTATCTGTTTTTAATTCAAGTCAGGACTGCAGACATTCAATTTACAAATAGTTCCTACTTTCTCTACCAAACGCCAACTAGTTCTGAACTTGATTACTAGATGCCACCACTGTTGGCTCCTGGCGACGAACGTTAGAACCTAAGAGCGTTAGTCAAATCTAACCTATGATTTAGCTTCACACAAGTGTAATTGGTAGAAGGTTATTTTACATGCCATAAATCTATGACATGAGACCACCGGATTTACTTCCCCACCGAAGGAAGGCATAGTGAGGGATTTTTCATGCTCTTAAAAAATCCGACGACCTCAGCCAGGTTTGAACCCGCGACCTTGGGCATAGAAGCTCAGCATGCTACCAACTACGCCACCGAATCCACTGAAGTTGCAAGATTAAATTTCAAAAAGCCGACCTCCACAAACTAATCCATGAAGGTGTGGCTGCTACTAAACTACTAGTCATCACAATAACATAGGCCATCAGATATATTCCGAACGCCAACGACTTTAAAAAAAATCTTCGTTGAGAACTGAGTTGGCCAGTTGCAAAACTTTATTTCATTTTATTTTCTTTTAATTGTTTTTTGTTTGGTTTTATTTTGTTTTTGTTTTTATTTTGTTTTGTTTATTTTGTTTTATTTTGATTTTCCAGATAACAAACACAAAACCAAAAACAAAAAACACGAAGCAAAAAGCAAAATTCAAACACAAAATCGAAAGCAGAATAAAAGAAACACAAAGCAAAATTCAAAGACAGCAAAAGCAGAAAACAAACACAAAACCAAAACAAAAAAGACAAAGCAAAAAGCAAAATTCAAAAACAAAAGCAGAAATCAAAAAACAAGAAACATAAAGCAAAAAGCAAAATTGAAAAAAGCAAAAGCGGAAAACAAACACGAAACCAAGAAAAAAAAGCAGAAAGTAAAATTCAAAAGCAAAAACGCAAAGCAAACACAAAACCAAAAAACACTAAGCAAAAAGTAGAAAACAACAAACACAAAATATGCGTGAGGCAAAGTCCAGAGAAATGTTTCTCATGAAAATGATCCTTATTCACAAGTGGATTAAACGAGTTTTGTAACTGGACGACTCAACTGGTAAAAATGCTGCACAGGGCATTGAGTTCCGTGCCCCTGCTGTAGCGTCAACCCTTTTAACACCACCTCCTGCCTCCTGTGTGCTATGCTACTGAACGAAACAATGCTCCCTATTAATAATCGAGTTCAATGCTCTGTATGATCGATACCTGCCACGTTTATTAGCTATAGTCCAATTAAACAAACATGACCATCGTGTGTTTTATGTCGGTTCGCTGCGCGCGTCAATGTGGACACTACTGCGTTTGATGTGTTCATGGTTCGTACTCTGATGCGACGACTCTTTCGATCCCAACTGTGTTACGACATCCGAGGAGAATTGAGTCTTACATTCTTTCCTCCTTTATTGACCCTTGTTATTTTTTTTGTTTCGACAAGCTCATTTTTTGATCTTTTCCTTCAGAAACTCTCCTCCAGAGGTTCATATCTAGTGGCACGGGGGTTGGCGACCACGGCATTGCTTTCACTTACTTGTGCCGGGCTCCTCACCGTCTTCTTTCCTGTTAACCTCTCTTGGTCAACTCTTGTTCTCTTCCGACCCCGACGGTATTAGGGTAATCGAGGTCCAGGGAGTCTCTTCTTTTCCTGCTTTAATTGGCCCTTGTCTCATCGTTTCTGATACCCTCCTTCTTCGAGGGGTCAGGCCTCTTGTTTTTCCTTCAGGTATCTCCTGCCTTCTGCTCAATGCCCTCAAGGATGCAGGGTGTATATAGCCCACCCTGGATATTGCTACACCCTCAAGGGATCACGGCTGATGAGTTTGGGATTAGGCGACCCCGATGGATTCCTGAGCTGGGAGCGGTTCTTCCCCCCTTTTCCATTGCTTTTGGGACGGACCTCTCCTATTTCTCTTTTCTATCTGCCTTTCATGTCTCTCCTTCTTTCTAAGTCCCTCAATCCTCATACTCCAAGGGCATTTATTTCTCCTTCTTTTATTTCCCTTAATCATCTTTTGTTTTCCGTTTCTTCTTTTACTGTGTAGTTAGGTTTAGTTGCAAGTTTGTAGTTAAATTTACTTATAGTTTCATTTTCCTTTTTCATGATCACCCAACCCATTAGGGACCGATAACCTGGATGTTAGGCCCCTTAAAACAACAATTATCATCAATGTTATTATTTTTTGGCCTCGTTAGTGGCCAGATTTTTGGTTAATTCTCTATCTTGTTCTGGTATTTTACTGCTGGTTATCTCTACAGAGGTGTGAAAATTAATAGAATCAACGCCAGTTTTCAAACATATCATTCTTAGGTTACTTTCAATTTTTGCAAAAAATGAAAGTAGACTTATGAGATCTACACAGGGCCAAACATTGTGGTCTGTGTGTGTGTACTCTGAATGTCTGTCCTCCCCTATCAATTCGATTACGGTGAAACAGAATTGAACGAAATTTGGTACAGAGGTAGCACTAGCAAAGGGCACCTCAGTGTCATGTTTTATATCGCCGCATTCTTGACGGAAACGTAATGGTGGCCACCCAAATGTTAAAAGCTTTAATCGAATTACGACCAACCTAATCATCTGATCTCTACCAAATTTTGCAACAACATCCCTTTATGTGGGAAGCATACTTTGACCGAACTACAAGATCATCAGCCCAATAGTTTGCAGATGGCGGCCATGTATGTGTGCAAATCGATTCCCCTACCAATTCAAACACGGTGAAACCGAATTGAACGAAATTTGGTACAGAGGTAGCACTAGCAAAGGGCACCTCAGTGTCATGTTTTATATCGCCGCATTCTTGACGGAAACGTAATGGCGGCCATCCAAATGTTCAAAGCTTAAATGAAATTACGACTAACCGTATAAACTGATCTCTACCAAATTTTGCAACAACATACCTAACTGGATTAGCTGCGTGGCTCAGCGATAACGTTCTCGTCTGCTATTCCCAAAGTTGCAGGATCGAATTATGGTGCAGTCAGTTGACGTTTGAGGTTTCGCAAATGCGAGGGAGCCGTGTCAGTAGATTTACTGGCACGTTAAAGAGCCCCTTCGGGGCAAAATTCTGGCACCCCGGCGTCTCGTATAGCCCAGTAGTTAAAAGGGACTTAAAACCAATAACATTATAACATTGCTGTCCATTATTTTAATTTATTTCCATACTTTATTTATCGTATGGCTTTTAGTGCCGGGAGTGTCCGAGGACATGGTCGGCTCGCCAGAGGCTGTAGCTGCTTCAAGCAGTCACCCATGAGGTGAGCTACAAGTTCCGTTCAATTTCAAGTAGCTCCAACTTTCGCTACCAGATGTCAATGATAAGCTACCAAACGGTGAACGTTGGAACTTCTATAATTTATAATTTTTTTATAATTCGAGGACCAAGGTTAGGTTTGGTTGTTGGTTGGTTCTTAAGTTTAGGGGCTTCGACCCCGTGTACTTTGGGTGTGTGTAGAATCTGTCTGATAACCGGTGTTAATTGTGATGACTGTATTAGTTTGTGTAACTGTTCTTGTTGTTTTTTTAAATTCAAGTAAGGACAGCAGACTTTTGAATTTTTCAAATAGTTCCTACTTTTGCCGCCCAACGCCACCGTCAACGACTACTAGTTCAGAACTTAGCTACCACAGTCGACTCTTGGCAACAAACGTATGAACCTAAGAGCGTTGTTTACATTCTTAACCTATATAATTTAGCTTCACACAGGTGTAATTAGTGGAAGGTTCTTTAACATGCCATAAATCTATGACATGGGACCGCCGTGCCGGCTTTACTTCCCCTCCGAAGGAAGGCATACTGAGGGATTTTTAACGCTCTTAAAAATCCGACTACTTCGGCTGGGTTTGAACCCGCGATCTTGGGCATAGAAGCTCAGGATGCTACCAACTACGCCACCGAAGCCGTTGAGGACCAAGGATAGAATATGTTTAACAGATGACCTCCGATATAAGGTGCGCTAGCTATTAGAGGTGAAACCATTATCTCAGGACAGGGAGTCGAGGAAGTCATATTCTTTTATATTTTAGTTCTTTATCGCGTTAGAAGCCATTTTCAAGTGTTGCCTTGTTGTTGCTGTTCTTGTTTGAGTCTTCAGTCTTTCGACTGATGCAGCTCTCCATGCTTCCCTGTCCTGAACTAATAGTTTCATCTCTACATAGCTACCACCCCTTACAACAGAGGCAATCTGTTTAACATATTCTAACCTTGGTCTACCCCTACAATTCTTATCCTCGACTCTTCCTTTCATAACTATGTTTGCTATTCGTGGATGTCTTAGTTAGTGTCCTACCAACCTATCTCTTATCTTCATTTGTTACTCTATTTCCCATCTGGTCTTCATCAATCTCCTGAAACACTACAGCTTCTATTCTCCTCTTTTCTGTTGCGCCACTTCCATAGAGCACCACACTCCAAACAAAGGCTTTCGTAAATTACTTTCTAACATCTCAGTTAAATCTATAATCGATATCAACAGATTGCTTCCTTTCCTGCAGGGCCCCCCAGGGGCTCACTTCTAGTGGGTTAGCTAAGTCCGGCATTGCTTCCACTTACTTGTGCCGGCCTCCTCTCTATCTTCTTTCCTTTCGACCTCACTTGGTCAACTCTTGTTCTCTTCCGACCCCGAAGGTATTAGGGTATCCGAGGACTAGGGAGTCTCTTCATTTCCCGCCTTAATTGGCCCTTGTCTCATCTTTTCTGATACCCTCCTTCTGCGAGGGGTCAGCCTTCTTTTTATTTTCCTGTTATCTCCTGCCTTCTGCTCAAGGCCCTCAAGGAGGCAGGGTGTGTGTAGCCCCACCACTTCTGGTGCACCCTGGATATTGCTACACCCTCAGGGGCTCACGGTTGGTGAGTTTGGGAGTTGGTGACCCCGAGGGATTCCTGAGCTTGGTCTGGTTTCCCCCTTTTGTCCACTACCTGTGGGGTGGATCCTCTCCTCTTTCACTTTCCTATCTGCCTTTCATGGCTCTCCTTCCTTCCAAGTCCCTCAATCCGCATTCTTCGAGGGTTGAGGGCATTTCTTTTCCTCCTGTCCTTTATTTGCCTTGTTCTCCTTTTGTTTTCCATTTCTTCTTCTAGTAAATAAGTTAGCAGTTAGTTTTAGTTATAGTTTACATTTCATTTTCATCTTCACGAAACCATTAGGGGCCGATAACCTAGATGTTAGGCCCCTTAAAACAACAATTATCATCATGTTCTTCTTCTCTTCCCAATATCTCTTCATTCTCTCGCTGTGTTCCCTTTTACGCTGTTCTGCTCATCCTGTACTTTATCGGATGGGCTTCTCAGAAAATTTGTGTTTGTGAATTGAAGTTCTGAATTTTGTTCTGCCTTGAATGGTTTCTTTATAACACGCAATTTCATTTATGTCTTCACTGATTTCTTTTAGCCAGTTATTTTCATTTTTCATTGATAAGGATAGGTTGAGAATTTTCTTTGTGAGCATCTTATTATCCATTCTATATACAGTAGGTGTCCCTAAAACTGTAACCGCGGTTTCCTCATGGTTTCTGTGATTTTTTTCTGTAATCTGATACATTTCATGTGATTCCTTTTTCTTCCATTTCCATTTTCACACTTTGGTCCTAAGAATTTCCTCTCTTGTTTTTCGATCACTTTTATTCGAGACTAGCTGTAGTGCCCGGCTTCGCCCGGTGGATTCATTTGTTTTACAGAACTGGAGTGCTCAAGGATAAGGATCTGAATGTAAATTTGAAAGCACCAACGCTTATTGCAGATGATAACCTCAGTATACTGCACCAACACCATCGCCCTTAAACAGTGGCATACTATTGCCATGATAACTGTTTTAAAGGGCCTAAGAAATCTTTTTGCACTAATTACTCCCCGTGACAGCAATTTATAAGCAGCACCAGAGCATTGGTAGGGGCAACGTGATGCAGCCAGCATTACATGGCAACAATAGACTTCGGTATGTTTGAAGCCGTTCTGGAGCGCTTGTTCATCCGACTTACTGAACAAAAGCAATCTTTAAGGTTACCTGAGAGGTGTAGCCTAATGCTACCCATTCCTCTTGAATCAGGCCATCATATACAAAACAAATTTTTCGAATCCGACTGGTAGTTTCAGAGATTAGCGCGTTTAAACACACAAACAAACTCTTCAGATTTATTATACTAGTATAGATTTACCACCAATTATAATAATGTCACATGCAAATAGAGCTTCTGTTTTAACGACTTTGTTTTGTGTTCTTTTATTGTATCTGTTAATTTGTTTTTTTTACTATAATTTAATTTTTAGAATTCTATTTATTTTTTAAATATTTGACTATACAGTATTTTCGTTTTACCGACAGTAGTGGCTACGCTGGCTAAAGCGCAGCATTAGGTCATGGGGCCAAGCTCTCTGCTGACTCGGTAGACGTGTGGGTTCGAGCCCCACCGTCGGCCGTCCTTGAAATGGTTTTCCGTGGTTTCCCATTTTCAACCCCAGGCAAATTCTGGGACGGTACCTTCTGACAGGCCACGGCCGCTTCCTTCCACATCCTTGCCCAGTTTCATTCACCATCATTCATTTCATCTCTCATTAACTCCTTTCATGAGGTTGGCGTAAGGAAGGGCATCCGGCCGTAAAAACCATCGCCACAAAGACTTCCATCGCATCTCATCCCCGACCCCGTTGGAAAACGGGAATAATAAGGGGTAGACATACATAGAGTATTTTCGTTTTAATTTCCTTTTTTTTTCGTATGGCCTCGGATGCCGGGTGCAATCTTTGTTAATTGACGCCCAGAGGGCAACTTGCATGTCAAATTTTATCACTCCTTGAAGCGCTATGAAAGTCAAGGAGGTTAGATATCTAAGCTCCTTGACACTACAGCGCTTTCTAGTAGAGAAATGAGGAACTTTGTGTTCGCGGAAAATCCCGAGATTAATTTTGCCATTATGAACACGGCCTACTGAATTCAAATGGGTTCTTTAACCCATGACATGTGTGTAGTGATTTATGTCGCCTTTCAAAAATCACTTACCACGGCCAGGAGCGAACCTGCAAGCTTGGGGTTGGTAGACCGACACGATAACCACTGACCCACCATGGCAAGCTAATTTTTAAGCTACTTTTCTCATTTTGCAAAAATGAGGAAAAAGTAAACTTATGAGATCAATCCGGGAAAATGTGTGTATGTCTGTCTGTCCTTCTGTCTGTCTGTCTGTCTGTCTGGCTGTGTGTGTCCCCTCCCCCCCCTATCAACTCCTAAACGGCTGCAGCAATGGAAACCAAATTTGGTATGAGTAAAGATCTATGCCGAAATATCTCAAGGCCATGTTTGAAAATGATGTCAAAGCTACCAACTGCTGAAAAATCGCAATTGAAATTTCAGCTCAATGTTGGATATCCTAGAAGGTGCCATCGGAGCTATTCCAAAGTTGGCATACATATAGATAATAATATTTCAGTTTAATTTCCAGGAGGCCATACATGACAGTGTTACCAACATGATTCTAAGCCAGCTGATAAGTCTAATTTTAAATGCATGTAACTCCTACACTATCAATTGGATTTCAACCAAATTTCATATGTACTATGTGCACAATAACAAATATGACTGTGCGTATTCTTCAGAGCAACCAGGGCTGTCAACTGTTAATAAATGCTCTCTCTATTATTTTATCCTAATACCAATATATCAGAAAGTATGCAAACCAAGAGCTCGAAACTTTGCACACGTATAGGACCTAACATTCTAAGTTCATTTGGGGTAACTAATGTACGTCAGTGCTGCCAACATTATTTAATCCTTCTGATAAGTCCAATTTTTAAATGCATGTAACTTCTATACTAGCAAATGGATTTCATCCAAAATTGGCACAACAATAGATCATAACATTTTAGATTAATTCATAAATTCGAAGAAAAGTAGGCTTTTTGTTCGTCACGGAACCACTTGTTAATTTATTAATTGATATTTCTATATGTTTCGTGTATTTGTTTTATTTGATACTGACCTATAGCGAAATCGGCGACAGCAAGGCTGAAGAGGAAATAGTTGCTGATGGTCTGTAGTTGTTTGTCGATCTTGAACGAGATCATGACCATAGAGTTGCCCACCACGGTTACCAAACTGAGAAACCCGGCCACGATGGCGATAATCACCATCTCTGGGATCGAATAGCGGGACTCCAGCTCGGGCCCCGCTGTGGCCGTGGGGCCCAGGGACGCATTGAGTAGTTCTTCCGTAACGTTCATAGTGCGGTCACATCCTCTCTGCGGGCTGAAACACAGAAAACAAACAACCGTAAGAATCCTCCATTCCTTCGCTACTCTGAGACAAACATAATCATGGATATGTTAATTTTTTTCCCGGCAGTGTATTTAGAGGAGGTCATCACTAGAATTGTGTGGTTCACCAATGTCATTTACAGAAGGTCATCACTAGAATTGTGTGGTTCACCAATGTTATTTACAGGAGGTCATCACTAGAATTGTGTGGTTCACCAATGCTATTTACAGGAGGTCATCACTAGAATTGTGTGGTTCACCAATGTCATTTACAGAAGGTCATCACTAGAATTGTGTGGTTCACCAATGCTATTTACAGGAGGTCATCACTAGAATTGTGTGGTTCACCAATGTCATTTACAGAAGGTCATCACTAGAATTGTGTGGTTCACCAATGTTATTTACAGGAGGTCATCACTAGAATTGTGTGGTTCACCAATGCTATTTACAGGAGGTCATCACTAGAATTGTGTGGTTCACCAATGTCATTTACAGAAGGTCATCACTAGAATTGTGTGGTTCACCAATGTCATTTACAGAAGGTCATCACTAGAATTGTGTGGTTCACCAATGCTATTTACAGGAGGTCATCACTAGAATTGTGTGGTTCACCAATGTCATTTACAGAAGGTCATCACTAGAATTGTGTGGTTCACCAATGTCATTTACAGAAGGTCATCACTAGAATTGCGAGGTTCACCAATGCTATTTACAGGAGGTCATCACTAGAATTGTGTGGTTCACCAATGTCATTTACAGAAGGTCATCACTAGAATTGTGTGGTCCACCAATGCTATTTACAGGAGGCATCACTAGAATTGTGTGGTTCACCAATGCTATTTACAGGAGGTCATCACTAGAATTGTGTGGTTCACCAATGCTATTTACAGGAGGTCAACACTAGAATTGTGTGGTTCACCAATGTTATTTACAGGAGGTCATCACTAGAATTGTGTGGTCCACCAATGCTATTTACAGGAGGTCATCACTAGAATTGTGTGGTTCACCAATGCTATTTACAGGAGGTCATCACTAGAATTGTGTGGTTCACCAATGTTATTTACAGGAGGCCATCACTAGAATTGTGTGGTTCACCTATGTTATTTACAGGAGGCGATTACTAGAATTGTGTGGTTCACCAATGTTATTTACAGGAGGTCATCACTGGAATTGCGTGGTTCACCAATGTTATTTACAGGAGGTCATCACTAGAATTGCGTGGTTCACCAATGTTATTTACAGGAGTTCATCACTAGAATTGCGTGGTTCAGCAATGTTATTTACAGGAGGTCATCACTAGAATTGCGTGGTTCAGCAATGTTATTTACAGGAGGTCATCACTAGAATTGTGTGGTTCACCAATGTTATTTACAGGAGGCGATTACTAGAATTGTGTGGTTCACCAATGTTATTTACAGGAGGTCATCACTAGAATTGTGTGGTTCACCAATGTTATTTACAGGAGGTCATCACTAGAATTGTGTGGTTCCCCAATGTTATTTACAGGAGGTCATCACTAGAATTGCGTGGTTCACCAATGTTATTTACAGGAGGTCATCACTAGAATTGCGTGGTTCACCAATGTTATTTACAGGAGGTCATCACTAGAATTGCGTGGTTCACCAATGTTATTTACAGGAGGCGATTACTAGAATTGTGTGGTTCACCAATGTTATTTACAGGAGGTCATCACTAGAATTGTGTGGTTCACCAATGTTATTTACAGGAGGTCATCACTAGAATTGTGTGGTTCACCTATGTTATTTACAGGAGGCGATTACTAGAATTGTGTGGTTCACCAATGTTATTTACAGGAGGTCATCACTAGAATTGTGTGGTTCACCAATGTTATTTATAGGAGGCCATCACTAGAATTGTGTGGTTCACCAATGTTATTTACAGGAGGCCATCACTAGAATTGTGTGGTTCACCAATATTATTTACAGGAGGTCATCTCTAGAATTGTGTGGTTCACCAATGTTATTTACAGGAGGTCACCACTAGAATTGTGTGGTTCACCAATGTCATTTACAAGAGGTCACCACTAGAATTGTGTGGTTCACCAATGCTATTTACAGGAGGTCATCTCGAGAATTGTGTGGTTCACCAATGTTATTTACAGGAGGTCATCACTAGAATAGTGTGGTTCACCAATATTATTTACAGGAGGTCATCTCTAGAATTGTGTGGTTCACCAATGTTATTTACAGGAGGTCACCACTAGAATTGTGTGGTTCACCAATGCTATTTACAAGAGGTTATCACTAGAATTGTGTGGTTCACCAATGTTATTTACAGGAGGTCACCACTAGAATTGTGTGGTTCACCAATGTTATTTACAGGAGGTCATCACTAGAATTGTGTGGTTCACCAATGCTATTTACAGGAGGCGATTACTAGAATTGTGTGGTTCACCAATGTTATTTACAGGAAGTCATCACTAGAATTGCGTGGTTCACCAATGTTATTTACAGAAGGTCATCACTAGAATTGTGTGGTTCACCAATGTTATTTACAGGAGGTCATCACTAGAATTGTGTGGTTCACCAATGCTATTTACAGGAGGCGATTACTAGAATTGTGTGGTTCACCAATGTTATTTACAGGAGGTCATCACTAGAATTGTGTGGTTCACCAATGTTATTTACTGGAGGCGATTACTAGAATTGTGTGGTTCACCAATGTTATTTACTGGAGGCGATTACTAGAATTGCGTGGTTCACCAATGTTATTTACTGGAGGCGATTACTAGAATTGTGTGGTTCACCAATGTTATTTACTGGAGGCGATTACTAGAATTGTGTGGTACACCAATGTTATTTACAGGAGGTCATCACTAGAATTGTGTGGTTCACCAATGTTATTTACAGGAGGTCATCACAAGAATTGTGTGGTTCACCAATGTTATTTACAGGAGGCCATTACTAGAATTGTGTGGTTCACCAATGTTATTTATAGGAGGCCATCACTAGAATAGTGTGGTTCACCAATGTTATTTCCAGGAGGCCATCACCAGAATTGTGTGGTTCACCAATGTTATTTACAGGAGGTCATCGCTAGAATTGTGTGGTTCACCAATGTTATATACAGGAGGTCATCACTAGAATTGTGTGGTTCCCCAATGTTATTTACAGGAGGTCACCACTAGAATTTTGTGGTTCACCAGTGTTATTTACAGGTGGCGATTACTAGAATTGTGTGGTTCTCCAATGTTATTTACAAGAGGTCATGACTAGAATTGTGTGGTTCACCAATGTTATTTACAGGAGGCCATCACTAGAATTGTGTGGTTCACCAATGTTATTTACAGGAGGTCACCACTAGAATTGTGTGGTTCACCAATGTTATTTACAGGAGGTCATCACTTGAATTGTGTGGTTCACCAATGTTATTTACAGGAGGCGATTACTAGAATTGTGCGGTTCACGATTGTTATTTACAGGAGGTTATCACTAGAATTGCGTGAATCACCAATGTTATTTACAGGAGGCCATCACTAGAATTGTGTGGTTCACCAATATTATTTACAGGAGGTCACCACTAGAATTGTGTGGTTCACCAATGTCATTTACAAGAGGTCACCACTAGAATTGTGTGGTTCACCAATGTCATTTACAAGAGGTCACCACTAGAATTGTGTGGTTCACCAATGCTATTTACAAGAGGTTATCACTAGAATTGTGTGGTTCACCAATGCTATTTACAGGAGGTCATCTCTAGAATTGTGTGGTTCACCAATGTTATTTACAGGAGGTCACCACTAGAATTGTGTGGTTCACCAATGCTATTTACAAGAGGTTATCACTAGAATTGTGTGGTTCACCAATGTTATTTACAGGAGGTCACCACTAGAATTGTGTGGTTCACCAATGTTATTTACAGGAGGTCATCACTAGAATTGTGTGGTTCACCAATGCTATTTACAGGAGGCGATTACTAGAATTGTGTGGTTCACCAATGTTATTTACAGGAAGTCATCACTAGAATTGCGTGGTTCACCAATGTTATTTACAGGAGGCCATCACTAGAATTGCGTGGTTCACCAATGTTATTTACAGAAGGTCATCACTAGAATTGTGTGGTTCACCAATGTTATTTACAGGAGGTCATCACTAGAATTGCGTGGTTCACCAATGTTATTTACAGGAGACCATCACTAGAATTGTGTGGTTCACCAATGTTATTTACAGGAGGCCATCACTAGAATTGTGTGGTTCACCAATGCTATTTACAGGAGGTCATCACTAGAATTGTGTGGTTCACCAATGCTATTTACAGGAGGCGATTACTAGAATTGTGTGGTTCACCAATGTTATTTACAGGAGGTCATCACTAGAATTGTGTGGTTCACCAATGTTATTTACTGGAGGCGATTACTAGAATTGTGTGGTTCACCAATGTTATTTACTGGAGGCGATTACTAGAATTGCGTGGTTCACCAATGTTATTTACTGGAGGCGATTACTAGAATTGTGTGGTTCACCAATGTTATTTACTGGAGGCGATTACTAGAATTGTGTGGTTCACCAATGTTATTTACAGGAGGTCATCACTAGAATTGTGTGGTTCACCAATGTTATTTACAGGAGGTCATCACTAGAATTGTGTGGTTCACCAATGTTATTTACAGGAGGTCATCACTAGAATTGTGTGGTTCACCAATGTTATTTACAGGAGGGCATCACTAGAATTGCGTGGTTCACCAATGTTATTTCCAGGAGGCCATCACCAGAATTGTGTGGTTCACCAATGTTATTTACAGGAGGTCATCGCTAGAATTGTGTGGTTCACCAATGTTATATACAGGAGGTCATCACTAGAATTGTGTGGTTCCCCAATGTTATTTACAGGAGGTCACCACTAGAATTTTGTGGTTCACCAATGTTATTTACAGGTGGCGATTACTAGAATTGTGTGGTTCTCCAATGTTATTTACAAGAGGTCATGACTAGAATTGTGTGGTTCACCTATGTTATTTACAGGAGGCCATCACTAGAATTGTGTGGTTCACCAATGTTATTTACAGGAGGTCACCACTAGAATTGTGTGGTTCACCAATGTTATTTACAGGAGGTCATCACTTGAATTGTGTGGTTCACCAACGTTATTTACAGGAGGCGATTACTAGAATTGTGTGGTTCACCAATGTTATTTACAGGAGGCGATTACTAGAATTGTGCGGTTCACCATTCTTATTTACAGGAGGTTATCACTAGAATTGCGTGGTTCACCAATGTAAATTACAGGAGGCCATCACTAGAATTGTGTGGTTCACCAATGTTATTTACAGGAGGCCATCACTAGAATTGTGTGGTTCACCAATGTTATTTACAGGAGGTCATCACTAGAATTGTGTGGTTCACCAATGTTATTTACAGGAGGTCACCACTAGAATTGTTTGGTTCCCAAATGTTATTTACAGGAGGTCATCACTTGAATTGTGTGGTTCACCAATGTCATTTACAAGAGGTCACCACTAGAATTGTGTGGTTCACCAATGCTATTTACAGGAGGTCATCTCGAGAATTGTGTGGTTCACCAATGTTATTTACAGGAGGTCACCACTAGAATTGTGTGGTTCACCAATGTCATTTACAAGAGGTCACCACTAGAATTGTGTGGTTCACCAATGTTATTTACAAGAGGTCACCACTTGAATTGTGTGGTTCACCAATGTAATTTACAGGAGGTCATCACTAGAATTGTGTGGTTCACCAATGTTATTTACAGGAGGTCATCACTAGAATAGTGTGGTTCACCAATATTATTTACAGGAGGTCATCTCTAGAATTGTGTGGTTCACCAATGTTATTTACAGGAGGTCACCACTAGAATTGTGTGGTTCACCAATGCTATTTACAAGAGGTTATCACTAGAATTGTGTGGTTCACCAATGTTATTTACAGGAGGTCACCACTAGAATTGTGTGGTTCACCAATGTTATTTACAGGAGGTCATCACTAGAATTGTGTGGTTCTCCAATGTTATTTACAAGAGGTCATGACTAGAATTGTGTGGTTCACCAATGTTATTTACAGGAGGCCATCACTAGAATTGTGTGGTTCACCAATGTTATTTACAGGAGGTCACCACTAGAATTGTGTGGTTCACCAATGTTATTTACAGGAGGTCATCACTTGAATTGTGTGGTTCACCAATGTTATTTACAGGAGGCGATTACTAGAATTGTGTGGTTCACCAATGTTATATACAGGAGGTCATCACTAGAATTGTGTGGTTCCCCAATGTTATTTACAGGAGGTCACCACTAGAATTTTGTGGTTCACCAATGTTATTTACAGGTGGCGATTACTAGAATTGTGTGGTTCTCCAATGTTATTTACAAGAGGTCATGACTAGAATTGTGTGGTTCACCAATGTTATTTACAGGAGGCCATCAGTAGAATTGTGTGGTTCACCAATGTTATTTACAGGAGGTCACCACTAGAATTGTGTGGTTCACCAATGTTATTTACAGGAGGTCATCACTTGAGTTGTGTGGTTCACCAATGTTATTTACAGGAGGCGATTACTAGAATTGTGTGGTTCACCAATGTTATTTACAGGAGGCGATTACTAGAATTGTGCGGTTCACCATTGTTATTTACAGGAGGTTATCACTAGAATTGCGTGGTTCACCAATGTTATTTACAGGAGGTCATCACTAGAATAGGTTCCCCAATGCTATTTACAGGAGGCCATCACTAGAATTGTGTGGTTCCCCAATGTTATTTACAGGAGGTTATCACTAGAATTGTGTGGTTCCCCAATGTTATTTACAGGAGGTTATCACTAGAATTGTGTGGTTCCCCAATGTTATTCACAGGAGGTCATCGCTAGAATTGTGTGATTCACCAATGTTATTTACAGGAGGTTATCACTAGAATTGTGTGGTTCCCCAATGTTATTTACAGGAGGCCAACACTAGAATTGTGTGGTTCACCAATGCTATTTACAAGAGATCACTAGAATTGTGTGGTTCCCCAATGTTATTTACGGGAGGTTATCACTAGGATTGTGTGGTTCACCAATGCTATTAACAAGAGATCACTAGAATTGTGTGGTTCCCCAATGCTATTTACAGGAGGTTATCACTAGAATTGTGTGGTTCACCAATGTTAGTTACAAGTGGTCATCACTAGAATTGTGTGGTTCACCAATGTTATTTACAGGAGGTCATCACAAGAATTGTGTGGTTCACCAATGTTATTTACAGGAGGCCATTACTAGAATTGTGTGGTTCACCAATGTTATTTATAGGAGGCCATCACTAGAATAGTGTGGTTCACCAATGTTATTTACAGGAGGCCATCACTAGAATAGTGTGGTTCACCAATGTTATTTACAGGAGGCCATCACTAGAATTGTGTGGTTCACCAATGTTTTTTACAGGAGGTCACCACTAGAATTGTGTGGTTCACCAATGCTATTTACAGGAGGTCATCACTAGAATTGTGTGGTTCACCAATGCTATTTACAGGAGGTCATCACTAGAATTGTGTGGTTCACCAATGCTATTTACAGGAGGCCATTACTAGAATTGTGTGGTTCACCAATGTTATTTACAGAAGGTCTTCACTAGAATTGTGTGGTTCACCAATGTTATTTACAGCAGGCCATCACTAGAATTGTGTGGTTCACCAATGTTATTTACAGGAGGCCATCACTAGAATTGTGTGGTTCACCAATGTTATTTACAGAAGGTCTTCACTAGAATTGTGTGGTTCACCAATGTTATTTACAGAAGGTCATCACTAGAATTGTGTGGTTCACCAATGTTATTTACAGGAGGTCATCACTAGAATTGTGTGGTTCACCAATGCTATTTACAGGAGGTCATCACTAGAATTGTGTGGTTCACCAATGTCATTTACAGGAGGTCACTATAATTGTGTGGTTCACCAATGTTATTTACAGGAGGTCATCACTAGAATTGTTTGGTTCCCCAATGTTATTTACAGGAGGTTATCACTAGAATTGTGTGGTTCCCCAATGTCATTTACAGGAGGTTATCACTAGAATTGTGTGGTTCCCCAATGTTATTTACAGGAGGTTATCACTAGAATTGTGTGGTTCCCCAATGTTATTTACAGGAGGTCATTGCTAGAATTGTGTGATTCACCAATGTTATTTACAGGAGGTTATCACTAGAATTGTGTGGTTCCCCAATGTTATTTACAGGAGGCCAACACTAGAATTGTGTGATTCACCAATGCTATTTACAAGAGATCACTTTGTGTGGTTCCCCAATGTTATTTACAGGAGGTTATCTCTAGGATTGTGTGGTTCACCAATGTTAGTTACAAGTGGTCATCACTAGAATTGTGTGGTTCACCAATGTTATTTACAGGAGGTCATCACTAGAATTGTGTGGTTCACCAATGCTATTTACAGGAGGCCATCACTAGAATTGTGTGGTTCACCAATGTTATTTACAGGATGTCATGACTAGAATTGTGTGGTTCACCAATGCTATTAACAAGAGATCACTAGAATTGTGTGGTTCCCCAATGCTATTTAAAGGAGGTTATCACTAGAATTGTGTGGTTCACCACTGTTAGTTACAAGTGGTCATCACTAGAATTGTGTGGTTCACCAATGTTATTTACAGGAGGTCATAACAAGAATTGTGTGGTTCACCAATGTTATTTACAGGAGGTCATCACTAGAATTGCATGGTTCACCAATGTTATTTACAGGAGGCCATCACTAGAATTGTGTGGTTCACCAATGTTATTTACAGGAGGTCATCACTAGAATTGTGTGGTTCACCAATGCTATTTACAGGAGGCCATCACTAGAATTGTGTGGTTCACCAATGTTATTTACAGGAGGCCATCACTAGAATTGTGTTGTTCACCAATGTTATTTACAGGAGGTCACCACTAGAATTGTGTGGTTCACTAATGTTATTTACAGGAGGTCATCACTAGAATTGTGTGGTTCACCAATGCTATTTACAGGAGGCCATCACTAGAATTGTGTGGTTCACCAATGTTATTTACAGGAGGCCATCACTAGAATTGTGTGGTTCACCAATGTTATTTACAGGAGGTCACCACTAGAATTGTGTGGTTCACCAAATTTATTTACAGGAGGCCATCACTAGAATTATGTGGTTCACCAATGCTATTTACAGGAGGACATCACTAGAATTGTGTGGTTCACCAATGTTATTTACAGGAGGCCATCACTAGAATTGTGTGGTTCACCAATGTTTTTTACAGGAGGTCACCACTAGAATTGTGTGGTTCACCAATGTTAATTACAGGAGGTCATCACTAGAATTGTGTGGTTCACCAATGCTATTTACAGGAGGTCATCACTGGAATTGTGTGGTTCACCAATGGTATTTACAGGAGGTCATCACTAGAATTGTGTGGTTCACCAATGCTATTTATAGGAGGCCATTACTAGAATTGTGTGGTTCACCAATGTTATTTTCAGAAGGTCTTCACTAGAATTGTGTGGTTCACCAATGTTATTTACAGGAGGTCATCACTAGAATTGTGTGGTTCACCAATGTAAATTACAGGAGGCCATCACTAGAATTGTGTGGTTCAACAATGTTATTTACAGGAGGCCATCACTAGAATTGTGTGGTTCACCAATGCTATTTACAGGAGGTCATCACTAGAATTGTGTGGTTCACCAATGTTATATACAGGAGGTCATCACTAGAATTGTGTGGTTCACCAATGTTATTTACAGGAGGTCACCACTAGAATTGTGTGGTTCACCAATGTTATTTACAGGAGGTCATGACTAAAATTGTGTGGTTCACCAATGCTATCTACAGGAGGTCATCACTAGAATTGTGTGGTTCACCAATGTTATATACAGTAGGTCATGACTAAAATTGTGTGGTTCACCAATGCTATTTACAGGAGGTCATCACTAGAATTGTGTGGTTCACCAATGTAAATTACAGGAGGCCATCACTAGAATTGTGTGGTTCACCAATGTTATTTACAGGAGGCCATCACTAGAATTGTGTGGTTCACCAATGTTATTTACAGGAGGCCATCACTAGAATTGTGTGGTTCACCAATGTTATTTACAGGAGGTCATCACTAGAATTGTGTGGTTCACCAATGTTATTTACAGGAGGTCATCACTAGAATTGTGTGGTTCACCAATGTTATTTACAGGAGGTCATCACTAGAATTGTGTTGTTCACCAATGTTATTTACAGGAGGCCATCACTAGAATTGTGTGGTTCACCAATGTTATTTACAGGAGGTCAACACTAGAATTTTGTGGTTCACCAATGCTATTTACAAGAGGTCATCACTAGAATTGTGTGGTTCACCAATGTTATTTACAGGAGGCGATTACTAGAATTGTGTGGTTCACCAATGCTATTTACAGGAGGTTATCACTAGAATTGTGTGGTTCACCAATGTAAATTACAGGAGGCCATCACTAGAATTGTGTGGTTCACCAATGTTATTTACAGGAGGCCATCACTAGAATTGTGTGGTTCACCAATGTTATTTACAGGAGGTCATCACTAGAATTGTGTGGTTCACCAATGTTATTTACAGGAGGTCACCACTAGAATTGTTTGGTTCCCAAATGTTATTTACAGGAGGTCATCACTTGAATTGTGTGGTTCACCAATGTCATTTACAGGAGGCCATCACTAGAATTGTGTGGTTCACCAATGTTATTTACAGGAGGTCATCACTTGAATTGTGTGGTTCACCAATGTCATTTACAGGAGGCCATCACTAGAATTGTGTGGTTCACCAATGCTATTTACAGGAGGCCATCACTAGAATTGTGTGGTTCACCAATGTTATTTACAGGATGTCATGACTAGAATTGTGTGGTTCACCAATGCTATTAACAAGAGATCACTAGAATTGTGTGGTTCCCCAATGCTATTTAAAGGAGGTTATCACTAGAATTGTGTGGTTCACCAATGTTAGTTACAAGTGGTCATCACTAGAATTGTGTGGTTCACCAATGTTATTTACAGGAGGTCATCACAAGAATTGTGTGGTTCACCAATGTTATTTACAGGAGGTCATCACTAGAATTGCATGGTTCACCAATGTTATTTACAGGAGGCCATCACTAGAATTGTGTGGTTCACCAATGTTATTTACAGGAGGTCATCACTAGAATTGTGTGGTTCACCAATGCTATTTACAGGAGGCCATCACTAGAATTGTGTGGTTCACCAATGTTATTTACAGGAGGCCATCACTAGAATTGTGTGGTTCACCAATGTTATTTACAGGAGGTCACCACTAGAATTGTGTGGTTCACCAATGTTATTTACAGGAGGCCATCACTAGAATTGTGTGGTTCACCAATGGTATTTACAGGAGGACATCACTAGAATTGTGTGGTTCACCAATGTTATTTACAGGAGGCCATCACTAGAATTGTGTGGTTCACCAATGTTTTTTTACAGGAGGTCACCACTAGAATTGTGTGGTTCACCAATGTTAATTACAGGAGGTCATCACTAGAATTGTGTGGTTCACCAATGCTATTTACAGGAGGTCATCACTGGAATTGTGTGGTTCACCAATGGTATTTACAGGAGGTCATCACTAGAATTGTGTGGTTCACCAATGCTATTTACAGGAGGCCATTACTAGAATTGTGTGGTTCACCAATGTTATTTTCAGAAGGTCTTCACTAGAATTGTGTGGTTCACCAATGTTATTTACAGGAGGTCATCACTAGAATTGTGTGGTTCACCAATGTAAATTACAGGAGGCCATCACTAGAATTGTGTGGTTCAACAATGTTATTTACAGGAGGCCATCACTAGAATTGCGTGGTTCACCAATGCTATTTACAGGAGGTCATCACTAGAATTGTGTGGTTCACCAATGTTATATACAGGAGGTCATCACTAGAATTGTGTGGTTCACCAATGTTATTTACAGGAGGTCACCACTAGAATTGTGTGGTTCACCAATGTTATTTACAGGAGGTCATGACTAAAATTGTGTGGTTCACCAATGCTATCTACAGGAGGTCATCACTAGAATTGTGTGGTTCACCAATGTTATATACAGTAGGTCATGGCTAAAATTGTGTGGTTCACCAATGCTATTTACAGGAGGTCATCACTAGAATTGTGTGGTTCACCAATGTAAATTACAGGAGGCCATCACTAGAATTGTGTGGTTCACCAATGTTATTTACAGGAGGCCATCACTAGAATTGTGTGGTTCACCAATGTTATTTACAGGAGGCCATCACTAGAATTGTGTGGTTCACCAATGTTATTTACAGGAGGTCATCACTAGAATTGTGTGGTTCACCAATGTTATTTACAGGAGGTCATCACTAGAATTGTGTGGTTCACCAATGTTATTTACAGGAGGTCATCACTAGAATTGTGTTGCTCACCAATGTTATTTACAGGAGGCCATCACTAGAATTGTGTGGTTCACCAATGTTATTTACAGGAGGTCATCACTAGAATTGTGTGGTTCACCAATGCTATTTACAAGAGGTCATCACTAGAATTGTGTGGTTCACCAATGTTATTTACAGGAGGCGATTACTAGAATTGTGTGGTTCACCAATGCTATTTACAGGAGGTTATCACTAGAATTGTGTGGTTCACCAATGTAAATTACAGGAGGCCATCACTAGAATTGTGTGGTTCACCAATGTTATTTACAGGAGGCCATCACTAGAATTGTGTGGTTCACCAATGTTATTTACAGGAGGTCATCACTAGAATTGTGTGGTTCACCAATGTTATTTACAGGAGGTCACCAGTAGAATTGTTTGGTTCCCGAATGTTATTTACAGGAGGTCATCACTTGAATTGTGTGGTTCACCAATGTCATTTACAGGAGGCCATCACTAGAATTGTGTGGTTCACCAATGTTATTTACAGGAGGCCATCACTAGAATTGAATGGTCACCCCAAATAAGGATCTAACCTACTAGAAATCGAAAGTTGGGTTTTTCAGTGGAATTATGATCTGTGTGTAATATTTCCCCTTAAGTGTGACCTACATGTGTTTTATATTGCAGGGGGCATGGTGGCGCAGTGGTCAAGCTGTTGGCCTCTCACCAAGGTGGACTGGGTTCGATTTCCGGTCAATGCATGTGAGATTTTCGAAGTGAAAGGGCATGTCCTGTGGTTCAGATTCCACGTAAAACCGATGTCCAGTGGCTCATAATCACAAGATTCCCTGGCACGTAAAACTACAATCCTCCTTTTTCTGTAGATCTGTACCTCATGAATTGACCCCTTAACAGGCTAAACGTAGAGTGGATATCTGTCTTCAGCTTATCGGTAACCCCAGGAGAATTGTCATATGTGATGAAAAATGGGTCTATTACCGCAACGCCGGCGCCCCGTCAACCTATCAAAGTCATCCTTAAAAGGGATCGGTTCGTCTTGTGCCTTGAGAAGAAGAAGAAGAAGAAGAAGGAGAAGAAGAAGAAGAAGAAGAAGAAGACATTGAAGCTGTGGAAGTGGGTCTCGACGAATAATTCGCATCAAAACCCAGAGACTTGTACCGTCGCTGGATAAGAAACCTCTCTGAAAGATGGCTCAAGACCAATCCAATGGTCTCTACTTTGCAGAATAGTTTAATTTCTTGTCAGGAAACTTTCCAAATATTTTTTTAAAAATGACATCACTGTATTTTGTATGGTGATAGATTTCACTATGCTAAGTGCGCGTACAAACTTTGGAAACCTGTTAATTACAAAACCAACATGGCGGCCAAGCGAAGTTAAACTCGCTATTTAATCATCCAGGCGGAGTGAAACTTGGTACGGCTAATGTTTATACAATGTTTAATCTACTGGCATGTAATTTAATTCAATTGTTTTCATAAGAGCAAGATGACAGCTGTGCGAAGTATTTCACCGGCAATCTATATCTCCGAAACTATTACCGATATCACCCTGAACTGTTGTACAGGGATGAAGGGCACTACTAGACGTTCGTCTATATGACTTTCAAAAACCTGTCAACTACAGAACGAACATGGCGACCAAGCGAAGTTGAAACATTTAAATAAGACTTTTCTCGCGATTTAACCATCCGAACGCAGTGAAACTTGGTACGGTATATGCTTATATAAATTTTAATCGACTGGCATCAAATTCATTTAAATTATTTTCATTATCATAAGATAGGGGCTGAGCGTAATTTTAAAATCTCGTTTTTATTTCTTGTGTCCTAATCATGCGATTGAAGTTGGAATAAAACACCTACACAATAATCTTCATGTAATAGTACACAACTCTAAGGCCTTTATATAAAAATCCAACATGGTGAACATCCGAAATGTTAAGACGGTTCTCAATATCTACGAATCTATTACAGCAATCAAACTGAAACTGTGTATGTTGATAGAGGCAATTAATATAAGTAGGATATAAGAAAATAGGCTATTTAGTTCTTCACGGAACTACTTGTTTAACTTTGGACCCAGGATTTTCCTAATAATTTGTCTCTCTTTATTCTGACAATTTCAAGCCCACCTTTCCCAATAATGTCCAACGTTTCTGATGCATGCAGACATTCGGGTTTGACAACAGTGTCTAGGTGTTTTAGTTTAGTCCCGTAGGATAGCACTTTCTTGTTGTAGGTGTCCTTCGTCAATTGGTAAGCCATTTCCACTTTTCACATCAGGTCTTTGATAGCTTCTTTTTCTGACCCATTCTCCTGTATTCTTTCGCCCAAGTACTTAAAGCTTTGAACTCTCCTAATATGTTGCTCTCTGTTCTCTCTTAAAGATGCACAAGACTGCACTATGTGGAAAGGGAAGTGCAAACCCAGCAATTAAATGGGATAAATGCTAAGAAGAAGTCGCTCCTTGTTGCAAGTTTGACGCGTTTACATTTGCCTGCCCCTTACTCATGTAATAGGTAACTCACAGTACAGAGTAGTGCGGCATGTAGTCTGCTGCCCGTCACTCTAGGGGATCAGAAGGACACAGATTATGTACATTACTCTATGTGCGTACATTTAACTTCTAAATAGGTGTGTTCGTAATCCATATTAAGCCATTAGATGGAGAGTTGGGAGACAAACTACGAGAATGTTGAGAACGTACTAGGTACAGTGAAGGCAACACAACAAAATAAATATTCCGTTCGTATCTCTTGTGGCCATCCAAATAATTAATGAATAAATTAGTTAATTTACAAGGTTAAGTCAATAAGTATGTCACAAAACTGGATAAAGACAATAATACTCAACGTGAGGTCCTCACAACTTGTGGAACGTGGGTTGGCGACCACGGGACCCCAGCTGAGTCTGGTATTGCTTCCACTTACTTGTGCCATGCTCCTCTCCGTCTTCTTTCCTGTCGACCTCTCTTGGTCAACTTTTATTTCTTTCCGACCCCGACGGTATTAGGGTATCCCAGGAGTAGGGAATCTTTCCCTATACCGCCTTATTTGGCCCTTGTCTCATCTTTCTTGATCCCTCATTCTTCGAGGGATCAGTCCTCTTGTTTTATTTTCATTGTATCTCCTGCCTTCTACTCAAGGCCCTAAAGGAGGCAGGGTGTGTGTGTAGCTCCACCCTGGATAGTGCTACACCCTCAAGGGCTCACAGTATCTCCTACCTTCTGCTCAAGGCCCTAAAGGAGGCAGGGTGTGTGTAGCACCACTCTGGATAGCGCTACACCCTCAAGAGCTCACAGTATCTCCCGCCTTCTGCTCAAGGTCCTAAAGAAGGCAGGGTGTGTGTAGCTCCACCCTGGATAGTGCTACACCCTCAAGGGCTCACAGTATATCCTGTTTTCTGCTCAAGGTCCTAAAGGAGGCAGGGTGTGTGTAGCCCCACCCTGGATAGTGCTACACCCTCTAGGGCTCACAGTATCTCCTGCCTTCTGCTCAAGGCCCTGAAGGAGGTAGGGTGTGTGTGTAGCCCCACCCTGAATAGTGCTACACCCTCTAGGGCTCACAGTATCTCCTGCCTTCTGCTCAAGGCCCTAAAGGAGGCAGGGTGTGTGTAGCCCCACCCTGAATAGTGCTACACCCTCTAGGGCTCACAGTATCTCCTGCCTTCTGCTCAAGGCCCTGAAGGAGGTAGGGTGTGTGTGTAGCCCCAACCTGAATAGTGCTACACCCTCTAGGGCTCACAGTATCTTCTGCCTTCTACTCAAGGCCCTAAAGGAGGTAGGGTGTGTGTAGCCCCACCCTGGATAGTGCTACACCCTCTAGGGCTCACAGTATCTCATGCCTTCTGCTCAAGGCCCTGAAGGAGGTAGGGTGTGTGTGTAGCCCCACCCTGGATTGTGCTACATCCTCAAGGGCTCTCAGTATCTCCTGCCTTCTGCTCAAGGCCCTAAAGGAGGCAGGGTGTGTGTAGCCCCACCCTGAATAGTGCTACACCCTCTAGGGCTCACAGTATCTCCTGCCTTCTGCTCAAGGCCCTAAAGGAGGCAGGGTGTGTGTAGCCCCACCCTGAATAGTGCTACACCCTCTAGGGCTCACAGTATCTCCTGTCTTCTGCTCAAGGCCCTAAAGGAGGCAGGGTGTGTGTAGCCCCACCCTGAATAGTGCTACACCCTCTAGGGCTCACAGTATCTCCTGCCTTCTGCTCAAGGCCCTAAAGGAGGCAGGGTGTGTGTAGCCCCACCCTGAATAGTGCTACACCCTCTAGGGCTCACAGTATCTCCTGCCTTCGGCTCAAGGCCCTAAAGGAGGCAGGGTGCGTGTTGCTCCACCCTGGATAGTGCTACACCCTCAAGGGCTCACAGTATCTCCTGCCTTCTGCTCAAGGCCCTAAAGGATGCAGGATGTGTGTAGCACCACTCTGGATAGCGCTACACCCTCAAGGGCTCACAGTATCTCTTGTCTTCTGCTCAAGGCCCTAAGGGAGGCAGGATGTGTGTAGCACCACTCTGGATAGCGCTACACCCTCAAGGGCTCACAGTATCTCCTGCCTTCTGCTCAAGGCCCTAAAGGAGGCAAGGTGTGTGTAGCCCCACCCTGAATAGTGCTACACCCTCTAGGGCTCACAGTATCTCCTGCCTTCTGCTCAAGGCCCTAAAGAAGGCAGGGTGTGTGTAGCCCCACCCTGGATAGTGCTACACCCTCAAGGGCTCACAGTATCTACTGCCTTCTGCTCAAGGCCCTGAAGGAGGTAGGGTGTGTGTAGCCCCACCCTGGATAGTGCTACACTCTCAAGAGCTCACAGTGTCTCCTGCCTTCTGCTCAAGGCCCTAATGGAGGCAGGGTGTGTGTAGCCCCACCTGGATAGTGCTACACCCTCAAGGGCTCACAGTATCTCCTGTCTTCTACTCAAGGCCCTAAAGGAGGCAGGGTGTGTGTAGCCCCACCCTGAATAGTGCTACACCCTCTAGGGCTCACAGTATCTCCTGCCTTCTGCTCAAGGCCCTAAAGAAGGCAGGGTGTGTGTAGCCCCACCTGGATAGTGCTACACCCTCAAGGGCTCTCAGTATCTCCTGTCTTCTACTCAAGGCCCTGAAGGGGGTAGGGTGTGTGTGTAGCCCCACCCTGGATAGTGTTACACCCTCAAGAGCTCACAGTATCTCCTGCCTTCTGCTCAAGGCCCTAATGGAGGCAGGGTGTGTGTAGTCCCACCCTGAATAGTGCTACACCCTCTAGGGCTCACAGTATCTCCTGCCTTCAGCTCAAGGCCCTAAAGGAGGCAGGGTGTGTGTAGCCCCACCCTGGATAGTGCTACACCCTCAAGGGCTCACAGTATCTCCTGCCTTCTGCTCAAGGCCCTGAAGGAGGTAGGGTGTGTGTGTAGCCCCACCCTGGATAGTGTTACACCCTCAAGAGCTCACAGTATCTCCTGCCTTCTGCTCAAGGCCCTAATGGAGGCAGGGTGTGTGTAGTCCCACCCTGAATAGTGCTACACTCTCAAGGGCTCACAGTATCTCCTTCCTTCTACTCAAGGCACTAAAGGAGGCAGGGTGTGTGTAGTCCCACCCTGAATAGTGCTACACTCTCTAGGGCTCACAGTATCTCCTGCCTTCTACTCAAGGCACTAAAGGAGGCAGGGTGTGTGTAGTCCCACCCTGAATAGTGCTACACCCTCTAGGGCTCACAGTATCTCCTGCCTTCTGCTCAAGGCCCTGAAGGAGGTAAGGTGTGTGTAGCCCCACCCTGGATAGTACTACACCCTCATGGGCTTATGGCTGATGAGCTCCGGAATTGGCGACTGCGAAGGATTCCTGAGCTGGGTTCGTTTATTTTCCCTGTTTCCACTGACTTTCGAGCGGAACCTCCCCTCACTCCCCTTTCCTATCTTCCTTTCGTGGCTCTCCTTTCTTCTGAGTCAAGTGTCGGAATGAATATCAGGACGTTATATTGAGTATTATTGCCCCTATCTCGGTTTGCGACTCACTTATTGACTTAACCTCATATTTAATAGATCCACAGGCCCCGTATTCTATTCCAACATTAATCGTTCTAAACGTGGTTTTCCATAGTGTTCCCTCTTCTACTCCAGTCAAATTCTGGGATGGTACCTAACTTAAGGCCAAGGCCGCTTCCTACCTAAATCCTACCTTAACCCTTTCTTCTTATACTTCTTCTTCTTATTATTCTTCTTCTTCTTCATTTCCCGTTTCCAGTTCCCTGGGTCGGGTTGCGAATCAAGGACCTCCACAGTTGTCTATCCCTCCACCATTCATTTCCCTTTTTTTTATACTTCTTATTCTTTTACTCTTCTCTATGCTTTCCTTCACCGTAACTATCTACCTCTTTCTGGGCCTTCCTCGTGGTCTTCTTCCTGGTATTTTCTCCATAACTATTCTTTTTGGTACTCTATATTCTTCCATTCTCACCATATGCCCACACCACTTCAGCTTACTGGTCTCTATCTTGTCTTGCAGTTTTGGGAACCTAGTTCTCTCCCTAATGTCCACATTTCTGATTTTATCCCTCCGTGTCTTCCGAATTACTCCTCTAAGGAACTCCATCTCGGATGCTTGGATTCGGCTTTCATTACTTTTTGTTGTGGTCCAAGTACCTGGTGCGTATATCAAAATTGGTGTGTAATACATCGAGAATAGAACTTTCTTGCATTTCTCTGGGACCTCCTGGTTCCATACTAAACCTCTCACGCGCTGGTAAAACCAATTAACTTGTTGGATTCTCTTTCCAATTTCTTCATTTATTGTATCATCTTCTGTGAGTATGCTCCCCAAATACTTAAAGCTTTTTACGATTTACATTGGATTTCCATTGACTTCAATATTCTTTCTTCTTTCTCTCTTGTTTCTTGTCATCACTACAGTCTTACTCTTCTCCACACTTATTGTCATTCCATATTTCTCTATCTCTTGATTCCATACAGTGACTTGTTCTTGCACTTCTATTTCATTTTTTTTTCATATTACTATGTCGTCTGCAAAGAGTAAGGCCTTAGTGTCCTTGCTTCCCATTCTTCGTTTCACACTCTTGTGGATTTGTTCCATGACAGTTATAAACAGTATAGGGGATAAGACACTTCCTTGTCGAAGTCCTGTTTCAACTCTGAACCCCTTAGAGGATATACAAACAGTTTGAAGGCTATTAACAAAGGTACATAATTACAATATTTCTGATAAGCAAATATTATATCTGTCTAGTTTTATGGTGCTGGATAAAATTTCAACTAGTAAATATAATCACAAATATTGCAATTAAACAATAAAATAAAATATAAATATACAAATTAAAATAAAATTAAAGTTATAAAATTAAAAAGTTAAAAGTTTATAAAATTATAGGTAATAAAAGATGATTTAAAAAAATTAAATCAAACAAAATTAATCATCATCTTCATTTCCCCTTTTCCAGTTGGCACTGGGTGGGGGCAAATATGGTTCCTCTCCACTCTGTTCTGTCGTTCCACCATTCCTCTTCCGACACAGTGTTCCAATCCAGGTTCCGTTTTCTAATACTATTCTCCACCGAGTCCATCCAAAGTATTCTTGGTCTTCCTCGTCCTCTCTTCCCTGTCATCCGTCGTTCCAGTGCTCGTCTTGGTAGCCTTACTTCATTCATCTGTTTGGCATGTCCAAACCATCTCAATCTGTTTTGCTCCAGTTTGTCATTTAGTTTCTGTATTCCCAGTTCTTTCCGTATATCTTCATTTCTCATGCTGTCTCTCCTTGTTTTCTGGACCATACTTCTCAGGAATCTCATCTCAGCTGCTTGTACTCTGCTCTCATCCCACTTAGTCATTGTCCAAGTTTCCGCTGCATATGTCATTATAGGAACATAATATGCTTTGTACATAAATTTTTTAGCCTTAATTGGTATATCCTTGTTCCATACTAGTCCCCGTACCTGTTGGTAGAAAGCACTCCCGAGTTGTATCCTTCTGCTAACTCCCAAATCTAGTCTTACATCTTCAGTCAGTTCACTTCCCAAGTATTTGAAGTGTTTCACTACTTCCAATTCCTTATCTCCTACTTTGATTACTCCTTTTCCTTCTTTCTTACCTCTACTCATCACCACTGTTTTACTCTTCTCCACATTTATCTTCAATCCCCATTGCTCAATCTTCTCATTTGTTACGTCTAACTCTTCTATACTGAATAATAACTAAAATCAAAATTATAATAATTGAAGTAAAAATTTGGGCTGAAATGAACATTTAAATTAAGGAAACTGATACGTAAATTAGGAAACGTTTGTCTGCCCTACAAAGGTCAGATTTCAAGTACACATACAAGCCAGTGACGTAGGTTATCAAAAAACTTCAACATACACCCAAGTACATGAGGATACATGACCACGATGTCTCAAAAGTCCCTAAATAATCAACAACAACTCTCATCCTGATGCCACATCTTCATTTCTTCTGCCAACTCACTGTAAGGGGCAGATAAGGTTTCTGTTCCACCTCTTAAAACTCCAATAACTAATTAACAACTCACTGCATTCACTGATTTTGCATGTTGTGTGCATTTGCCACAAAATGTAGATTCTTCTTATTCTTCTTCGTTTCGGCCAGCTATGGACCACGTTACTTCAACTGTTTCCGTCTTTAAGCGTTAATCTTCTCCCAGTAGTCCTTCATCCGTTTCCTGTGCGCCTCCTTTCTGGCAGCCCTGCACTTCTTGCCTGTTCTCAATTTTGGCTTTTCTTGGAATCGCTGGTGTGCTCTAAGATTTTTTTTCTGGAGAGGAAGACTTTCTTGAATGTCCTCAAGCGAAATCCCTACTTCTATAAGATCTTTTTCGATCTCAGAGAACCATGGTCCCTTGGTTTTCTTGTCTACAAAGTAGGAAAATATGCGGTTGGTCAGTCTCTGCGAGCTCATGCGTGTTAAGTGGCCACAGAAACCAATTCTCCTTTTTCGCATCAAGTCCGTTATCCTTTCCACACGTATGTAGAGTTCGTTGTTATGTCGCCTCCTGTACTCTCCACTTTCTCTGATTGGTCCTAGGATCTTTCTCAGGATTTTTCGTTCTTTTCAACTAAACCTTTCTTATTCATTGCAATCCATTCTGCTGCGTACAGAGCTTCTGGACGAATAACTGAACAACAATGCCTAATCTTGGCATTGATGGGCACTGATCGTTTATTGCAAACATCTCTGGTTAACTGGTGCGCAGTTTCCATCTTGTCGATCCTTGATGTAAATGCTTCTTTCTCAGAGTTGTTTGGTTTTATCCATTCGCCTAATTACTTAAATTTTTCTGTCCGCTTGATTATTCGTTGTTCCACATATAACTCTCTTGCCTGATTGATGTTAGTTATACATTCCGTTTTATCATTTTAAATGATCTTGTCGACTTCGTCCTTACGCTGGGGTCTGGCGTTACGTTACGGTGACGGGATGAAATGTACCCAGATGCACTGAGGTGTGTGACGTCATAGTGCCACTTGGTGCATGTGATCCTCGACAATCTCTACTTCGTTAGTATAAGACAAAAATCCCCGATTCTTGGATGTCACGGGTAATCTCGAGAACCACTGGATGGATTTTGATGCGGTTTTCACCATTCTGTAAAGGATATCTCGAGGAAAGATTCTGTAGAAAATAATTTATGTATGATCAAAGGAAGCCAAGCAGTAAGGATTTCAGTGAAAAAGTCGAAAACAAACTTAGCGTCCGTGCGCTTCTTAAGCTTACGTTGGGCAAACCGTTAAAATATCAATATACTATGAGCGTAAGAATTGGTCAGCATGAAAAGTTCTACAAAAAAAATAATCCGCGAGAGCATATCTCTATCTTCAATACATCGCCCACTATAAGTGTTTTTAGACTGGATGGAAGGGGCACGTCCCCGCGCGCTTCACCTTGCTTTGCCCTTGGTTTGCACTTGCCGTTCGCGAGTAATTTGAAACAAGAAAAGCAAGATAAGTATTATGCAGATAATTTTCTAACATGTCAAGAGTGTTTGGCTTCGAGCGAAGCGAGAAGCCTCCAGCCTTTCTAGCATTTTTCAGCATTTGTAGCATTTAAAATGATACAAAGTCTAGTCTTTCAGAATGACTGTCACTTTTTTCTCAAAGTAGATCTGGAGGCAATTTAGATTATTATTATTATTATTATTATTATTATTATTATTATTATTATTATTATTATTATTATTATTATTATTCACTAGAGACCATTTAGTTATGAGTTATGCCCCTTAGATTTACAGTTACGCCTACCATTCAGCACTACGACCTTAGTCTACGCATATTAAGGCATACTCATGTTTAACGCGGAGAATATTCTGTCTGCTATCCTTTATCTCGTTTATATGGACTGCTAAATGTCTGACGGATGAATGCCATCTCAGCAAACGCCATGTCGTTTATCTCCACAAATAAAAGGGGTGTGTGTATTCTCCGCGGGGAATAATACAGTCTTCACGACAGTTCGCCGTGATGTAAATCTAACTGGCAACACTTCATACAGTGCTGTGGAGCGGGTAGTCTTCCTGGTAGTTCCCAACCAGATCGCAATGAAACAAATTAGCTGTTCCAGCATTGCTTGAGCTTTATTAGTGTTGTTGCTGTTAATTTATTTGAGAAGATTGGGACATTTCGGTCAACAGCTCTGGGTGCTTGTGTATGTGTATTGAATTTGTCTGATAACCTGTGTTTCTGTGGTTACTTTATTTGTGTTTGTAACAGTAATGATTGCGATGCCGAACTAAACAAAATACCACACTCAATTTGCACCACAGCGTTTCTAAGACCACAACAGTTAAGAGGGATAGGATATCTATAACATAGCTTGCCACGGTGGGTGAGTGGTTATCGTGTCGGACTACCGAACCCAAGCTTGCAGGTTCGCTCCTGGCCGTGGTAAGTGATTTTTGAATGGCGACAAAAATCACGGTACGCATGTCATACCTTGTTGGCATGTTAAAGAACCCATTTGAATTCAGTAGGCCATGTTCATAATGGCAAAATTAACCTCGGGATTTTCCGCCAACACAAAGTTCCTCCATTCTCTACTAGAAAGCGCTATAGTGCCAAGGAGCTTCGATATCTAACCTCCTTGCCTTTATAGCGTTCTAAGGAACGACAATATTCGACATGCAAGTTGCTCTCTGGGCGTCATATAACAAAGCTTGCACCCGGCACCCTAGACCATACGATATTATTATCTATAACATAAGTATTATGTTGATGGTTTTGACCAGGAGCGCCGCAAGTGTTGCAGATGTCGTAGCATGAGAGGCAGGAGAAGCTTGCTAGCCTACTCTGTTCCCTCAGTCAACAGTTTTATTATTCTTCTTTCATTCTTTCTTTCTTTCTTTCTTTCTTTCTTTGTCTTTCTTTCTTTATTCCTGTGTTTTTCTTTCTTTCTTTCTTTCTTCCTGTCTTTTTTCTGTCTTTCTTTTTTCTACCTTTCTTTCTTTTTTCTTTCTGTTTTTCTTTCTTTTTCTTTCTGTCTTTCTTTTTTCCTGTGTCTTTCTTTCTTTCTTTCTTTCTTTCTTTCTTTCTTTTTCCTGTGTCTTTCTTTCTTCCTGTCTTTCGTTCTTTCTTTCTTTCTTTCTTTTTTCCTTTCTGTCTTTCTTTCTTTTTTCCTCTCTGTCTTTCTTTTTATCTTTCTTTCTTTCTTTCTTTCTTTCTTTCTTTCTTTCTTTCTTTTTTTCTTTCCTTTTTTCCTTTCTGTCTTTCTTTCTTTTTTCCTCTCTGTCTTTCTTTTTATCTTTCTTTCTTTCTTTCTTTCTTTCTTTCTTTTTTTCTTTCCGTTTTTCTTTCTTTTTTCTTTCGGTCGTTCTTTTTTCCTGTGTCTTTCTTTCTTTCTTTCTTTCTTTCTCTTTCTTTCTTTCTTTCTTTTTTCCGTTTTTATTTCTTTTTATCTTTCATTCTTTCTTTTTCTTTCTTTCTTTCTTCCTTTTTTCATTCTTTCTGTTTTTCTTTCTTTCTCTTTCTGTCTTTCTTTTTTCCTGTGTCTTTCTTTCTTTCTTTCTTTCTGTCTGTCTTTCTTTTTTCCTGTGTCTTTCTTTCTTTCTTTCTTTTTCTTTATGTCTTTCTTTTTTCCTGTCTTTCTTTCTTTATTTATTTTTTCCTGTGTCTTTCTTTCTTTCTTTCTTTCTTTCTTTTTTCCTTTCTGTCTTTCTTTCTTTCTTTCTTTTTTCCTTTCTGTCTTTCTTTCTTTTTTCCATTCTGTCTTTCTTTCTTTCTTTCTTTCTTTCTTTTTCCTGTGTTTTTTTTCCTTTCTGTCTTTCTTTCTTTCTTTCTTTTTTCCTTTCTGTCTTTCTTTCTTTTTTCCATTCTGTCTTTCTTTTTATCTTTCTTTCTTTCTTTCTTTGTCTTTCTTTTTGTCTTTCTGTTTTTCTTTCTTTTTTCCTGTGTCTTTCTTTCTTTCTTTCTTCCTTTCTTTATGTCTTTCTTTCTTTCTTTCTTTCTTTCTTTCTTTTTTCCTGTGTCTTTTTTCCTTTCTGTCTTTCTTTCTTTTTTCCTTTCTGTCTTTCTTTTTATCTTTAATTCCTTCTTTTTCTTTCTTTCTTTCTTTCTTTCTTTCTTTCTTTCTTTCTTTCTTGGAATTTGTCCTACTGTGGACCACGGGAAATAATTGATTAACTGGTCAGTTCCTTTTTTCTTCACTTAGAATTTCTTCATCCATTCGCTGTGGTTCCTCCTCCTTTCCTCTGACCAGGTGTTCTTGGTCGTTCTACTGGGGCTGTCCTTGAAGCCCTTAAAGTTATCAATTTTAGCTCGAAACAAGCTGTATTCCAGATGTCTTTTGAATGTACACCTACTTCCTCCATGTCTTTTCTCGTTTCTTCTACCCACGTTGTAGTCGCAAATTTATTTATTTATTTATTTAGTTACTTATTTATTTATTTATTTATTTACATTGTTTAGACCCAAAGGATCACGTTAAGCAAATTATGATCTGTTACTGTTCTTCTTGTTCTTCCAGAATTCTTTCATCATCTGACTGTGTCGAACTGGACGTTCCTCTGTCCATCCTTTTCCTGGTCTTCTTGGTCGATTTTCATGTGAGACTTCCCAACTATCGATCTTATGTCGGAATGTCATTCGATCATATACGGAAAGGAAGGAAGGAAGATTGTAGTTTTACGTGACCGGGAATCTTGTGATTATGAGCCACGGGACCTCCTTTTTACGTGGAATCTGAACCACAGGACATGGCATATACGAGGGCAGATATAGAAATAAGTTGCACTTACCAGCTATGGCCATTTATTACACCACCTATACAACACCAACACGACTATAACGACATACAATGTAACGTCACTTTTCCACATAATTTCCAAGAGCCTCCAAACATTTCTGCGAACGCACAACCAACTTGTCGATGCCGGATGCATAGAATGTTCCTCCGGCGTTCTGCAACCACACGGAGACAGCGGCCTTCACCTCCTCATCGGTCTGGAAACGTCGACCACCGAGCTCCGTTTTGAGCTTACCGAACAGATGAAAGTCACATGGCGCTAGGTCGGGACTGTAGGGTGGAATTTGCCAGACCTCCCACTTGAAACGCTGCAGCAGTTCGCTCGTTTGGCGGGCCTTGTGAGGTGTTGCGTTATCGTGCAACAAAATCACACCGGCACTCAATTTCCCCCGGCGCTTCTCTTTAATCGCTTTACCCAACCGGTGAAACGTTTGACAATTCGACACCGCGTTGATCGTCGTTCCTTTCGGCATTAATTCCACGTGCAGCAAACCCTCCATGTCAAAGAACACTGTCGCCATAACCTTACCGCTCCCCATACACAGCACTAATTTCACGATGAATGTCCGTGCAAGTCTTCCTTTTGGCCCATAGGAATCGGATTGTCGCACGCACCTCATATTTGGAGTGAACGTCCAGTCGACGCGCCATTGCTTTTGGCCACTATTCACACCATACAAGACGAGACACCACAGCGACCTGCCCAACAGACGTGTGGGCAGTGTCTGTCTCTTTCTCCGCTGTGCCCACGTTTGCGACACACAGCGCGCTGCTGCAGCGCGTTAGTGCAACTAACCTTTTGATCCACCTTCGTATGCCTATTGGTGTGATGTTGGCACTTTCTAGATCAATTTGGACTTGGGTAACCCAGACTGTTGTCACCTTAAGTTTCCGTAAGTAAGTCAAATATTCTCTTTGTTAGTCGGTCGTCATTCAGTCTCACAATGTGGCCATAGAATCTCAGTCGTCGCTTGCGGAAATCAGACTCGATGTTGGAGTATCCCTCTGTGACTGTGTGCGATTGCAGACGATACCCATCATCTATGAGTTTAGGGCCCAATATTTTCCGGATGATTTTTCTCTCAGCCTTCTTGATGTTCTCGATATCTCCTTTGTATTTGAGGTTTAGGGTCTCGCTGGCGTAGAGTGTCTCAGGTTTGCTGACAGTCGTGTAGTGTGAGTTTTGGTGTTGATGCTCTCGCATTTTTGTTATAAATATTCGTGATTTTTCCGTATGCTTTCCGCAATTTAAGTTCACGAGTTTTTAGCGCTACTCTTTCCATACCTGTAGGTTCAATAATTTCACCCAAATACTTGAATTGATTAACCCTGTTTATAGTACCGTATTATTATTATTATAAAATTACGACACCATGTCATACGATGTTGGCAAGTTAAAGAACCCATTTGAATTCAGTAGGCCCTGTTCATAATGGCAAAATTAATCACGGGAGTTTTCGCTAACACAAAGTTCCTCATTCCTCTACTAGAAAGTGCTGCAGTGTTCAAGGAGCTTAGGTATCTAACCTCCTTGACTTTCATAGTGCTTCAAGGAACAACGAAATTCGACATGCAAGCTACCCTTTGGGTGTCAAATAACAAAGCTTGCACCCGGCACCCGAGGCCATACGATATTATTATTATTATTGTTACGGTAGAACCTTGACAAAACTTTCCTCTTTCTCTGGGGTTAATTCAGCATTGTGTATTATTACACGTGGTTGAATTTAGCCCTTCAACTGTATTTCTAAAACTGCCGGAGGAGATGCTTGCGGCCAAGCTCTTCATAAATTCATGCCAAATTAAAATATAGAGGAATTAGCATCGTGCTAGTGGTCGTATTATCAAACTGCAGTAATATAGTCAAACCGCTGGCTACATTCATAAATAATGAACTGGATTAATAGCGGACAATGAAATGAAAATCTACAGCCTGCTTCCAGTCGACTGACCGGATCAGGGATGGATCGGATAAAGCCCCCATCTAGCGGCGAGGATATGAACTGTGCCGGCTGCCGAAGCCTGTCGCACGCCCCTGGGGCAATGATTAAATGAATGACAGATGAAATGAAATGATAGTTGAGAGTGCTGCTGGAATCAAATTGTGACGGGGAAAACCGGGGTACCCGGAGAAAAACCTGTCTGCCTCCGCTTTGTCCAGCACAAATCTCCCATGGAGTGACCGGGATTTGAACCACGGACCCAGCGGTGAGAGGCCAGCGTGCTGCCGCCTAAGCCACAGAGGCTCAGTTATGTAAGTAACATAATCAACAAAATTCGAAGCAAACCACCGCAATAAAGAATCCAAAATATAAGGTGTATTCAAACAGTGACGAGCCGGAGGCTGGAATGCGCAAACCGGTGACGACATTGGCTAATCGTGGCGTGTGTAACGAGGTGTGGTTCCGACCAGAGCCTGGAAGGTCACAGCAGCATGCGCCAATCGTCCAACGATGCCAGTCGCATTGCAAACAGTGACATGGAGGCGTCAAACAAAGAGCAAAGAGGTGTTGTTCGGTTTCTGACAGCGGAAGGAGTAGGGGCAACGGACATTCATCGCCGAATGTCACAAGTGTACGGTGAACATTGCATGTCCCTTGCAAGGGTCAAGGCGTGGCACAAGCGCTTCAGGGAAGGACGGGTGTCGTTCGCTGATGATGCCCGGTCTGGGGCACCCCACTGCATTACCGATGGCAACGTCTAGCTGGTTGATTCACCAATTACTCAGGACCGCCGAGTGACAGTGAACGCCATAGCCGCCGTGGTCGGATTGAGCGTCGGAAGTGTGCACATCATCATGAAGGAACGACTGCACTTGCGGAAAGTGTATGCCCAATGGGTGCCCCACAGTCTTCAACCACACCAGGAAGCATGTCGAATGGCCTGCTGCCTTGGTCTTGTTTGGACGATCGATGCATGCTGCTGCTCGCTTTGTATCGTCAAGTGACGTGCACGCGTGCCCTCTAGCGACGGGCTGTGACCTTCCACGCTATGGTCGGAATCACACCTCGTTACACACGCCATGAATGGCCGATGTCGTCACCGGTTTGCGCATTACAGCCTCCGGCTCGTTACTTTTAGAACGCACCTTATAGATAACCAAATATTCGCACATACACAGACAGAAGCATATATCTAGGTACAGCGTAACGAGCGGTTTTAAGAAGCACAATACCAAAATAACGTTCAAAAACAAATAATACTAATAACAACGAATACGGTATTTGATCGCACAGTCAACTACATAGGCCAAACAGGACGGAGCATTAACGTGAGATGCAGTGAACATGCAAATGCTACGAATCACAAGAAATTTTAGGGTATGACTACATGGATGAAACAAAGCACAAATTCAAATTATATTTTATAGTTTTAATTTTGTTTTATTATAGTATTTTTCCCATAGAAAACAACAATTTTAGTAAACTGAGTGACCAAAACTCACGGGAGGGATAGTCCCATGAGGAAATATGGGCTAATGAAGCCTATAGCCGATGGCCTGGCCATGGTGAAACATCGGATCCTTTAAAAACTCCGCAATTAAGCAGCATTGGGCGTGGTCGTTACTTGGAGGGCATGCCGGTTCTAGGTACTGCGCGCTGTTGGCCAACATAAGGAGGAGCGGAAAGGCCCTGGCCACCCTACCACACGTAAACTCTGGCTGAGGATAGCCTCTTCGGAGGCTCGCACCTGCCTTCGGGCAGAATACCAATTGCACCGTGCCTCCTTACAGTCAGGGCCGTATGTCTAAATAGGCTAAGTAGGCTGCAGCCTGAACGGCAAATTTTCAGGGGCGGCAGTTTGGCAATTCATTCAAAAGCTAAAATGAAGTATTTCAGACGTTAATAATATTTTCCATACGAATTTAAGAATACAAGTTACTTAAAAATGTGTTTTAGTCCTTATACAGTTCTTCCTACCTTAGAAGAGTTAAGAACTATCTGCGAAGTAGTATTTCTGAAATACGGTTAAACTCACTTTCATTACTTTGTATTGAGGCAAATACAACAAAAACACTTTCATATGAGGACATTATTGACGAGTTTGCCATTAAGAAATCTCGCAAGAAACCTATGTAAATTTGAACACGAAGATTACGTGGGGTGAGTTGTTTTAGAGAAGTTTGTATATTTTTCAACAAGTAAACCAGTAATTAACTACATTTTGTGTAATTTCATTTCACCATGAAGGACAAGTTAATTCAAATTGAACACAGTTCTTCATTAGCATTAAAATATAAGAATATATGTAAAATAGTGATCACTGATCTCCAATGGACCCAAATAGACTAACTCACAAAATTCACATATACTTGAAAAACAAAACAACTAGATCAAATTGGTACAAACAGACTGAAAAAGACTTGCAAGAATTAGGATCGCCAAATCTCCTAGACCGAAATGTCATCAGAACACTTGCACTCACACGGGGTTTCGAGGAGGAAGAAAGACGGCCATACCACCATATCTGGTCTGCACAACGGAAGCAAACCCATTCGTTGCGTATTAATTAATTAAGTTCGAAACCCATTTTATTTTTTTAGCGAATCTTAAAAGAAGTAAAAAAAAGTATTCATTATAACACTTATTATGTAATCCATTCAATTTATAGTTTTATCTAAACTAAATGAACTTTATGTTAAAAAAGATGACAACGCCAATGAACTCTATCCTTTTGTTGTATAAAACAAATGTATTAAGCAAATATGAACTATTGAGGGGGCGGCAAATGGACTTTAGCCTGTAGGCGGTATTCTTTTAAATCCGGCCCTGCTTACAGTCCTGGTAGAAATCGCTCCCTGACTCAAATTATTCAACTGGGCGGTGATCTGACTCACAGTTGTCCTTCGATCGCTCCATATCGTTATGGTGAGGCGATGTGAGGTCCGTTCGTTAAACACCTGTGGTCGTCCCGTACGGTGGTTTACGCGGACGGAAACATTATCTCTGCGATATTGAAGATCCACCCTCGACAATGTTGACCGCGGGAAACCGAATCCGCGTGTAATCTCCGAAATGCTATGACCCCTTAAATTTCTCCTTCTTCAGTGTGAGGGCTGGAATGGGGTACACTCAGCCTCGTGAGGCAAAACTGAGAAGATTCTCATCTCAGCCATTTGGAAGTGGTTTTCAGTGGTGTCCCATTTCTACTCCAGACAAATACCGGGATGGTTCCTAACTTAAGGCCTCCTTGCCCAAATCATTATCTGAATTACAAATACACACACTAATACAGCCAACACAATTACACAGGTTATCAGAAAAAATCCACACACTCCCAAGTACACGGGGTGCATGACCACGATGTCGGAAAGCTCCTAAAATCAATCAATCAATCAACCAACAACAAACATCTTAAAACTGTCCATTCACATGTTATTTATTTCAGGTTGTTCTTCACATGGCAGATGACCTCGTAGTTCCACCCCTTAAATCCTCCCCCTATTATTTTGTGTTGACCGACTGAAAGTTAAGTGTTGTTAGAATCTTCAGACTTTTGATGCAGCTCTCCAAGCCTCCCTGTCCTGAGCTAATCGTTTCATCTCTACATAGCAACCACACCCTACATCCGAGGCAATCTGTTTAATATATTCTAATCTTGGTCTACCCCTACAGTTCTTGTCCTCGACCCTCCCTACCATAACTAAGCTTGCTATTCCTGGGTGTCTTAGTATGTGTCCTACCAACCTATCTCTTCTCTTCATTAGCGGTCGCCAGAAACATCTCTCCTCTCCCACTCGTCTTAATACCTCTTCGTTTGTAACCCTCTGTACCCATCTGATCTTCATCATTCTTCTGTAACACCACATTTCAAACGCTTCAATTCTCCTCTCTTATGCTGCTCCAACAGTCCAAGTTTCACTTCCATAGAGCGCCACGCCCCAGGCAAAGGCTTTAAAGAATGACTTCCTACCACTGAACATTAAAGGAAAAAAACAGACATATAATGGCCACTGATAACTTCGAAATACGAACCTCGGATCACGTAACTGCAGTTTGTCATTGCCTGACTTGACAACCGCAGCTACCTTGTCCTGGTTACAGCAAGTGGTGAAAAGACAAACCTCACAATGTGGTGAGACGCTAATAAAATAGACATGTGCTCTTTTCACTTCAAGTGCCAACTTAATAAAGACTGTGTACATAAGGAAATAATAAGGAAGCGAGTTATGGTTCCTGAGTCAGCCACTATAGGCTTACTCTCTCGTGGCTGGCGCTGCTGTCGTCATCATCATCAAAGAGGAGAGAAGGGAAGAGAAGCCTCTTTTAATTACTTCTCTTGTCTTCTTTCTCGTTGACAAGTACCCGAGGCGGTGCTCTCGTTAGAAGGAGATGGGATACGGACCTGTAGCATCCTGGATTACTCTCCAGTAAATGGATCAGCTTTGAATCCTTCTTTATCAGCTCTGTTTGGAGAAGTATGAGGGGCATTTAGGACAGCCTTCATTATTCCTCAGTAACTAGATCAGACCATAATCCTTAATTATCAGCTCTGTTTGGAGAACTATGAGGCCGGGGCTATTCTCCAGTAACTAGATCAGATTAGAATCTTTCTTTATCAGCTCTGTTTGGAGAACTATGAGAGGCATTAGGATAGCCTGGAATATTCTCCAGTAAATGGATCAGACTATAATCCTTCTTTATCAGCTCTGTTTGGAGATCTATGAGGGGCATTAGGACAGCCTGGATTATTCTCCAGTAACTAGATCAGACTATAATCCTTCTTTATCAGCAGTGTTTGGAGAACTATGAGGGACATTTAGGACAGCCTGGACTATTCTCCAGTAAATGGATCAGGTAATAGTCCTTCTTTATCAGCTCTGTTTCGAGAACTATGAGGGGAATTTGGGACAGCTTGCATTATTCTCCAGTAACTAGATCAGACTATAATCCTTCTTTATCAGCTCTGTTTGGAGAACTATGAGGGGCATTTAGGACAGCCGGATTATTCTCCAGTAACTAGATCACCTTAGAATCCTTCTTTATCAGCTCTGCTTGGAGAACTATGAGGGGCATTAGGACAGCCTGGATTATTCTCCAGTAAATGGATCAGATTATAGTCCTTCTTTATCAGCTCTGTTTGGAGAACTATGAGGGGAATTTAAGACAGCCTGCATTATTCTCCAGTAACTAGATCAGCTTAGAATCCTTCTTTATCAGCTCTATTTGGAGAAATATGAGATGCATTTAGGATAGCCTGGATTATTCACCAGTAACTAGAACAGCTTAAAATCCTTCTTTATCGGCTCTGCTTGGAGAAGTATGAAGGGCATTTAGGACAGCTTGGATTATTCTCCAGTAACTAGATCAGCTTAGAGTCCTTCTTTATCAGCTCTGTTTGGAAAACTATGAGGTGCATTTAGGACAGCATGGACTATTCTCCAGTAACTAGATCAGCTGGATGGTCATATGCCAAATCGAACTAAATGCCAAACGGAACATTCTGAGAAATTAAGGCTCAAAGTTAAAGTTAAATTTAAAAATCTGCTGTTGACTCTGGTTTCTAATATTTTGTACCGACAATTTACACAGTTATACTTTTCTGTTTATACTTTCGGGAACCATGCAGCACATTTCCATTCTGAATTATATTACTTTTTCTAGTTTTTCGGGATATGGTCCATTTTCGCATACGAAATACTTTGCTTTATTCTTAATTTACATTAAATATATTACAATCAAAGATGAATGAACAAATAAAAATGAACCAAATACAACAACTGATATGCCTGGTAAAATAAAATTCGTGTACCAGTACCTTTTAAATTAAATTGCCTATGGATACCCTTGAAAATCATACTTCATGCACATTCAGTACCGATTTCCTGAGAGGTATTTTCAGAGCAGTCATGTTCAAAAGTAGTGATGTTTTGTTTACTAGCACTTGTGATCCTTTCATAAAATGAATGGTATACTGAAAGAACGTATTTCAGTAGACTTTTCACGTCTTTAACACGGTGAAACCGAATTGAACGAAATTTGGTACAGAGGTAGCACTAGCAAAGGACACGTCAGTGTCATGTTTTATATTGCCGCCATCTTGACGAAAACGTAATGGCGGCCACCCAAATGTTAAAAGCTTAAGTCAAATTACGACCAACCTAATCATCTGATCTCTGCCAAATTTTGCAACAACATACCTTTATGTGGGAAGCAGATTTTTACCAAACCACAAGATCCTCAGCCAATTTAGTTTGCAGATGGTGGCCATGTACTGTATGTGTGCAAAACAAATCCCCCTATCAATTCAAAAACGATGAAACCGAATTGAACGTAATTTGGTACAGAGGTAGCACTAGCAAAGGACATCTCAGTGTCATTTTTATATCGCCGCCATCTTGATGGAAACGTAATGTTGGCCACCCAAATGTAAAAAGCTTAAATCAATTTACGACCAAGCTAATCATTTGATCTCTGCCAAATTTTGCAACAACATACCTTTTTGTGGGAAGTATCTTTTGACTGAACTACAAGGTCATCAGCTCAATAGTTTGCAGATAGCGGCCATGTATGTGTGCAAATCGATTCTCCATATCAATTAAAACACGGTGAAACCGAATTGAATGTGTTTTTTTTACAGAGGTAGCACTAGCAAAGGGCACCCCATATTCATTATTAATATACGTATAGCACGTTGTATTTCAACAAGCTACTACAACCAACATTCAATTATACTCCTTGAAAAGGACAAAGAGTTATAACAATACCCATGCATTTAGGAGAAAGTAGGCTATATGTTCTTTACTGAACATCATGTTTCATCTCTTTTTGGATTTTGACAAATTTTTTTGAAGTTTTTGAGCTTATTTGACTAATCCTTTTTTTTTTTTTTTTTGGTATTTTGACAAATTTCGATTTATTATATTTTTTAGTTTTTAAGTATTTTTCATATTGTTTCACTTTTAAGCTTTTTTTTTTTACAAATTTTGACTATTTTTGATTGCTTTTTCTTGTTTTGGATTAAGACAAATTTGCTTAGTATTTTAGGACTGCCAAGCACTGGTGGGGATGGACAAAAGAGAGGAGTGGGGGAAGCAGAAGAGACGAACGCTACCAGTATAGGGTTAATAATGTCATGTAATTTATTTCAGATATAGAAAATAAAACCATTAGAATTAGGTATAATTGTGTTGACCGACTGAAAAACAATTCAAAGTTCGTTTACAATGCCTATTTTTACTTTGTAATCCCCCCAGGGGTTCACATCTAGTGGGACGTTGGTTAGCGACCACGGGACCCCAGCTGAGTCCGACATTGCTTCCAGTTACTTGTACCGGGCTCCTCTCCATCTTCTTTCCTGTCGACCTCTCTTGGTTAACTCTTGTTCTCTTCCAACCCCGATGGTATTAGAGTATCCGAGGCCTAGGGAGTCTCTTCCTTTCCCGCCTTAATTGGCCCTTGTCTCATCTTTCCTGATTCCCTAATTCTCGAGAGATCAGCCTTCTTTTTTTAAAAAATGATATCTCATTCCTTCTACTCAAGGCCCTCAAGGAGGCAGGGTGTATGTAGCCCCACCACTTCTGGTGCACCCTCAGGGGCTCACGGCTGGTGAGTTCAGGAGTTACCCCGAGGGATTCCTGAGCTGGGTCCGTTTTGTCCCCTTTCTCATCTGACCTTGGGGAGGGCCCTCTCCTCCTTCCCTTTCCTATCTGCCTTTCATGGCTCTCCTTCCTTCCAAGTCCCTCAATCCTCATTTTTCGAGGGTTGAGGGCATTCCTTTTCTTTCTGTCCTTTATTTGTTTACCATTTCTTCTTCTAGTATGTAAGTCTGTAGTTAGTATTAGTTATAGTTTTCATTCTCATCTCATCTTTCACTATCACCCAAACCATTAGGGGCCGATAACCTAGATGTTAGGCCCCTTAAAACAACAATTATCTCTTCATCATCATCATTTACTTTGTAATGCAGCTTCCCTGTCAAATAAAATGCCACTTAAATTCGGAACGCCCCACCGTTTATCCACAACACCATGGAAGCTGGCTCTGACGCTCCAATTCATCACAGAACTGCTTGTTCCTCTTTATTTCTACTCCATGAAACAGAGCGGTCACTGTTACTTCCTGGCAATCAGTTATCTCTGCCATTAATTGTGACTGGGAATTCTCACCCCATTTTCATTCTTCTGAGCCATCCAGAAAACTTTATAGTCCCCGTCATTTAAACAAGTTTGCCATTATTATAAACATGGTCATTGGTAGTCCGCGACAACTTACCGTGTCTTGACCGGAATATTCCGCGCCTACACCTTTACCTTGTGTGTCATTTACGATATATTTGGCAACGTAATTCCCACTCAAGCGGGTCGCGCACAGGATATTCCGCATGCTATATTAAGAGGCGGCCGGAGTAGAAATGACGGGCCGCCAGCCCAGTAGTTGCTGTAACATGGGTCAGAAGTTTGTAAAATGTAAAATTATTTTGTTTCTATGGCTTACTGTAGTTTTTATACACTTCTCAACTGTGCAAAAGCACTTTGAAAAGAAATGCAAATATAATTATAAATAGGGTAGTAACAACTACGATTCTCCATTTAAAATGGAGCTCTCAACTGCCGGTTTCAACTCTTTAATGCCTTTCGATGGCGGTGAAAACAGAAACAAAGAAACAACACTGCAAGAAAGCTTATATTTTCCCCTTGTCTGCTACTATAACATACTCTTTGTCGACCAAAACTGGTGCCAGAGTGAACATGAAACTGCTCGAAGTTCCAGTAAGGAAGACAACCGGATAAGTATCAGCCTGTATTATTACAGTATAACGATAGTTGATTTTGTATAACCATATAATCACCCCAAACAGACAAACTCCGGATATTTATCACCATTTTAGCATTGGAACCCACACATCTTGCTATTAGAAGCAAAGTTCTAAATGATCATAATTTGGTCCTTGCTTTGCGCTAACTTTCGCCCTTTCCCTCGTATCCCCCATGTTTATGAGAAGTCCCCCAAGGGGGTCACATATATTGGGATGTGGGTTGACAACCACGGGACCCCAGATGAGTCCGGCATTGCTTCCACTTACTTGTGACGGGCTCCTCTCAGTCTTCTGTCCTGTCGACCTCTCTTGGTCAACTCTTGTTTTCTTCCGACCCTGACGGTATTAGGGTATCCGAGGCCTCGGAAGTATCTACCTTCGCCGCCTTAATTGTCCCTTGTCTCATCTTTCCTGATAGCTCATTCTTCTAGGGATCAGCCTACATTTTCTTTTCATTACAGTTCCTTTTCTCTTTAAGATTCCCGCACTGTTTTTATGAATTGGCTCCCCGTGTCTGTAAATTACAGTTTGTAAGTTTTTTTTTCTTCCAAATTCCCTTTTGTGAGTATTTTCAATATACTTTGCATTTTGTAAGTATTTTAGATCTAAACTCCATTTTGTAAGTATTTGAAATCAAAATTGCGTTTTGTCAGTACAGTATTTTGAATCTAAATTACATTTTGTAAGTATTTCCACTCTATATCTTGTGCGTCTATTCAGTCTACCTCGGTTTTCATTCTGGTTTCCATTTCATTGTCATTTCCGCTATCACCCAGACCATTAGGGGCGATAACCTAGATGTTAGGCCCCTTAACTCTTTATTGGGTAGAACTATTATTAATATGTTTTATTTCATTATTTTATCCTAATTTTAATTTATTAATTTTAATTTTAATTTTTATTTTTATGTTTATATATTTTTATCATTTTAGTTTTTTTAATATTTATGTTCGACGATGTCGAAATATTAGATCTCAGAAAACAGTATCATAATGAGGGTCATTATTACACTATTTTTCATTACGATACTGTTTCTCCCACCAATCAAAGCTCAAGAAACAGTTGTTTGACCAATTAGGTAAGGATAGCATCGCAACTGCGCTGAGTTCCAAGGCCTTCTCATTTAAATTTCACTGCATGGCCTAGTGTCATAGTGGGGTAATCGAGGAGGCCATGGACAATTACAAGGTATTCTCTGCGTCCCATGTGCTCTGTTCAGTACATAAAACTGGCGAAATCTCGACAGATATTTATGAATATGTTCGAATAATTATCGTCGAACATGAACAGTGGTATGCAACTCGCCTATAATGGTAATTAAGACACTCGTATGGGGGCATGGTGGCTCAGCGGTCTAGCTGTATGCCTCTCACCAAGGCGGTCCGGGTTCGATTCCCGGTCTATGCATGTGAGATTTTCAAAGTGAAATACCATGTCCTGTGATTCGGATTCCACGTAAAAAGGAGATCCCGTGGCTCATAATCACAAGATTCACGGTCACGTAAAACTACAATCTTCCTTCCGTCCTTGGAAATTATAAAACTTGCATACGCTCCTTTTATAAACATTATTGCCATTATAGGCTCGTTGCATAATGTACTATTAAGATCTTATTTTTTTACATATTTCTAATTTTATAAGCTTACTAATTTTAATTGTAATTTTACAAGCTTATTTATTTTCAATTTTTATTTTTTTCATCATATTTTTATGTTTACGTTTTAATTTTAATTATGTCTGTTAAAAGAATTAAATTTCATCAAGCATCTTAGGTCAAGAAGATAGAAGCATATTTTTAAGTTTTATGAAATATACACTTCCAAAAGAAAATTCGTTGACATATTGCTGAAAGATTCAACCATTAGCATCTGTTGTGACTGAACTTCTTGTTTATATATATTTTGTGAGTTTGACTGTGTTAATTCCCTCCCTGTGTGCACTCATAGTTTTCTGTTGCATTGAGTTGGCTCCCTGCTAAGACCAGCACGTCATTCAGCGGCAAGAATGAGAGTAGATGGCTATTGTTAACAGTCACCGTACACATGGACAATGGACAGACTGGCTAGTCATTCCCTTACAGCGTACAAGGCACGATTCCGTGCACGTCCGTGGCATCCTAGACATGCCTTATTGAGTGTTTAATAGTTATTGTGTTGTATGTAGTTGAATATATCTACAGTTCGTTCCATGCGTTGTTTTATTAAGTGTGTTTCAGTACCGGTAAGTAATTCCTTGCCTTGTGAACCTGCACCACCTTTACATGCTACCAGAGAAATTGCATCCCCAACATATTGGTCCTCCGGGCCGGATGCGACGATTGTGTTTAAATAGGTGAAGTGTTAATTATAGTGTACAAGTGTGGTGAACTTGCTATAAACTGGAATTTACAAACACAAACAGCTTGGCGGGTCATTCTCCACGCTACGCCGAAGACCTCCGACTGCTGCCAAACAGACACGATGCAGTCTTCACATCAAAACAGCTAAAGGTACCTAGACTGGCTTATTTATTTATCATTACTCGCTCCTATTGCTCACTGTTATATCATCCTACCCTTATTCCTAGTTTGTCAGCATGGATGAGGCAAATCGAAAACGATTAATCACTACACGTGCTTTAGCTAAAGCCAGCCTCACGCGCATGGCTAAATTTGTGAATGAACTTCAGGAGGTAGATAATCGAGCCATAATAGTGAGATTAAAAGAATTGCTTGTCATACGTGATAAGTTCAAAGGGGATCAAACACAGTTGGAAGTGTTTGAGGACATTCAAATGCACGCTGAAGATAGGGATGTATTTGAAACAATGTATTTTGATATGGAAACAAAAAATGACTAAATTGGCTGTCGCTAACAATGGCTCTGTCAGCACTAGATCAGGTGACAACAATCTAAATTCCAATTCCAACCATAGTTTAGGCTCCAAAATAATTAAATGACCTACAATTCAAATCCCTTCATTTAATGGTGATGTAACTCTCTACAGGCATTATTACGACACAATCATGAGCCTTATTGTCAACAATGCAGATCTAGACAACATGCAAAGATTTCATTATTTACCGAGTTCATTGTCAGGCGAGGCACATGCTCTCATAGCCAACCTCCCAGTCACCAGCTCTAATTTTGAAATAGCTCTTGATACAATTTCTAAACGATATGACAATCGTCGTTTAATTGCTTCTGCTCATATCAGGCAATTGTTAACATTACCGTCTATGAGCAAGGCGTCAGCAAGTGATCTGCGGGCACTTCTCAACCAAGCATTGAGCAATTTGAATGCTATAAGGGCGTTACAACTGGACGTACCATTAGAAGAATTACTTGTGTCACAATTAATACTGGAAAAGGTCGACATATCAATACGCAGGGAATATGAATCAACACTTAACTCCAATACTTTTCCAACCTTGCATGAATTGTGTGAACTTCTCGTAACTAAGTGCAAATCAATTGAGATCATAAATTCTAACCTACCTAAGCCTAGTTTAACAAACATTAAATCTCCTGTGCCCCACAAGCACAAACATAGCGCACAAATCCAGCAATCATACGTTGCAACAAATTCACAATGCGTGTATTGTAGCCAGACGCATGCACTTCATAAGTTTAGGAGTTTCGCACAAGTCCCAGTTCATGTGCGAATGGAGTTTGTAAAGAGCAAGAATTTGTGTTATAATTGCCTCAAGTCAGATCACAAGGTTAATGACTGTAAATCGGGCAGCTGCCGCATTTGCAACAAGTGGCACCATACACTAGTACATATAGATGCTCCCCAACAATCACAACAAGGTAGTCACTCTTATAACCCTCCTAGGAATGGTAGCTCAGAACAGAAAGGGCAACCCGAAGGAAGGTCAGAAACAATAAGTTACTGCACATTCAAGATAGAGCCAACCAGGCACATTCTCTTGTCTACAGCATGTATCAAGGTTAGGGATAGTACAGGAAGATGGCAGATATGTCGGGCGCTGCTTGACCCTGGTTCTCAATCCTGTTTTATTACTGAATCCTGTGCTCAGCGATTGAATCTTCCTAGGCAAAACAGGAGAGTTCCAATTCAAGGAATAGGAGACACTACTTCAGAGACGAGGCACAGTATCTGTCTTGAAATATCCTCTCACACCAACAATTTCACTACATCGGTCGATTGCTTGGTAGTTACTAAGGTCACTGACGACCTACCAGGACACGTTATTGATCGTACTGAATGGAACCTACTTAATAATTTTCCTCTAGCATATCCGTCGTTTCATCAACCTAGTACGATCGACATTTTGTTAGGGGCTGACATTTGTGCATATATTTACCGATCTGGTAAGGTAACCAGGGACTCCAATCACCCTATCCTGCATGAAACCGAATTTGGATGGATTTTATCGGGGAGGTATGAAACAGGGACTCACCCTTCCACTATGCCATGGCGGCCGGTAGCATCATTCTTTGTGAAGACCGACGTTGATATCCAGAATCAACTTCAGAAGTTTTGGGAATTAGAAGAAGTGGGCCGGGCTCCGCTAACTAATGAAGAACAACAATGCGAGGCACACTTTGTACAGCACACCACAAGAGATCATTCTGGAAGATTTGTGGTTCGCTTACCATTCTATGAAGATCCGGACAAATTAGGTGATTCATTTACGATGGCATCTAAGCGATTTCAACTACTTGAACGAAGGCTGAGTAGGCATCCTGATCTGAAGCAAGAGTACGTGAAATTTATGGACGAGTATGAAGGATTAGGGCATATGGAGCCAGCCTGCGCGGCTACGACATCTACATAATACATGCCTCATCATGCAATTCTTAAAGAATCCAGTTCGACAACAAGGACAAGAGTTGTTTTTGATTGCTCTGCTAGTTCCAGCAATGGTGTATCCTTGAACATCTTACTTATGGTTGGGGCTACTATACAACAAGATCTGTGCTCCATAATTCTCAGATTTCGAGCTTATCACATTGCATTCACTGCTGACATCGCCAAGATGTACATACAGGTACAAGTTAACACCCAGGACCGTACCTACCAGCGGATTTTGTGGAGAAGAGATCAGACGTAACCCATCCATGAATATCAATTAACAACTGTGACCTACGGGATAGCAGGTGCTCCCTTCTTGGCTACGCGATGTGTACAACAGCTTGCTCCAGAAGGCACCCAGGTCTACCTCTACCCCAAGGCAGCAGAAGTTATTGCGAATGACTTTTACGTAGATGATTGCATGTCTGGATGTCAAAACATCGAAGATGCACTTGAAACGCAACGTCAGTTGATAGAACTACTCCAAGGGGCGAGATTTCCACTACGCAAATGGCGCAGTAATCATCCTGGTCTACTTGAGTCTTCCCGCGAAGCTCAGAGAGACCCAACTTCCTCTACGCCTCGACAATGATGACAACGTTAATACTCTAGGGCTATTATGGCATCCTGCTGCAGATAACTTCCAAATAGTTAACATCATCCACTTGGTATCACCTACACATAAATTCACGAAGAGAACTGTGTTGTCAGTCATCTCTGACATTTATGATCCGTTTGGGTTTCATCAGCCCAATAGTCATCCTTTGTAAAATGTTTCTACAGCAGCTCTGGCAGCAACAGATGGCTTGGGACGAACCACTCTCTCCTGAGTTATCACAGGTTTGGCAATCATTGTACCGTCAGCTTCCTCTCATAGACAACATCCGCATTGCCAGGAGAATTCTTGTTTATAATCCTGTAGTCAACATCCAGTTACATGGCTTCTGTGACGCTTCAGAGAAAGCATATGGAACTTGCATATACCTGCGATCAACAAACCAGAATGGAATTACCACAATGAAACTCTTATGTTCTAAATCAAGAGTAGCACCTTTGAAGATACAGTCACTTCCTCGATTGGAACTCTGCGGAGCTTTATTGCTGGCACAATTGCTTCAGAAGGTAACCCGAGCTTTGAGATTGGACATTTGCCGATCATATCTCTGGACTGATTCTACCGTAGTATTAGCATGGCTCAATGCACCCTCTGCTAGATGGAAGACCTTCGTGGGGAATAGGGTGGCTGAAATACAAGAGAACACTACAAGTGCTGAGTGGAGACACGTACCATCACCCGATAACCCAGCGGACATGATTTCTAGAGGAGTCTATCCCAATGATCTCATAGGAAATCGGGGCTGATAACCTAGTTGTTAGGCCCCTTAAAACAACAATTATCATCATCATAGGAAATCAGCTATGGTGGGAAGGACCAACTTGGCTACGAGAAGGTGCCACATCATGGTCTACTCTAACTGATGCTGTTACACAGCAAGACGAGCTTCCATATCACAACAAGAATAAACGATGACATCACTACAAGGTTCTCAAGACTGACAAGATTGTAGCGTGTAACAGGATACTGTAATCGCTTTACAACAAACTGCAGACGAGCACGTGAAGAAAGAATAACTCGTGACCTCTCAGCAAGAATTACAACAAGCCTTGCACCAATGCATCAAATTGGCTCAACTTACTGCATACGGAAGGGAGATACAACAATTGGAACAAGGGCAGCCTCTTAATCACAAGAGCGAATTACTTTCTTTTAGTCCCATCCTAGACGGCATGCGTCTTCTGCGGGTAGGAGGTAGATTGGAACACTCTGATCTTACCTACGATGAAAAACACCAGTTGATACTTCCTCCAGGTCATCACCTAACAAGATTAATCGTGGAGCACGAGCATCGTCACATGTTACATGCTGGTTGCCAACTTGTACTTTCATCGTTAAGGCAACGATATTGGATAGGAAATGGTAAATCAACTGTCAGAAACATTTTGCATCGCTGCCTGGTATGTTATAAGTTGAAGGCTCAACCTGCACATCAATTAATGGGACAACTGCCACAACCCCGAGTTGAAGCTGTCAGGCCATTTTTTAACTGTGGCGTGGACTTCACTGGACCGTTTTATGTCAAATCCGGCTCCCGTAGATCAAAACTGAAGGAGAAGTGCTATATTGCCATATTTGTTTGATTAGCTACTAGGGCAGTACATTTAGAAGTGGTGAGCAATTTATCTACCCAAGCATTTTTGGCCGCTTTGAAACGATTTGTGTCACGCCGAGGACGATGTAAGAAAATCTACAGCGACAACGGGTCCAATTTTGTGGGTGCTCAACGATAACTTCGGGAACTGTAAGCTCTTCTGAAGTCTGAACAGCTGAAGACTGAGATAAGGAACTTCACAAATACTGAGGGCATCGAATGGATCTTCATCCCTCCTCGCGCACCCCATTTTGGTGGATTATGGGAGGCTAGTGTAAAGTCATTCAAGCACCACCTACGACGAACTATGGAAACTATGTGCCTCACGTATAAAGAGCTGACCACCCTAACCTGCCAAATCGAAGCATGTCTCAATTCCAGGCCTCTGATTCCTCACTCGTTTGACCCTGCTGATCCCCAAATTCTTACTCCTGGCCACTATTTAATCGGAACTTCCATTACTAGCATTCCCCAGCCAGATCTAAGTACCACTAAGCTTAGTCTGTTATCTAGATGGGAAATCTTGCAGCAGCGACTCCAGCTGTTCTGGCGCAGATGGTCACATGATTACCTCCATCATCTGCAACAGCGATCCAAATGGACCAGCTCCTGCCCAAATGTGCAACCAGATGCACTGGTCATTGTACGTGAGGATAACCTGCCGCCCTTATCCTGGAAGGTGGCAGTCGTCGAAGACGTTCATCCTGGTGCTGATGGACTGGTTCGTGTCGTAACCATCCGCACTCCACATGGCGTTTTCAAGAGACCAATCACCAAGTTGTGCCCTCTCCCAGCGGATGGGGGTGTGTAATTAGTGCTCATAGTGAATTTACGTTCTTGATTTGACTTCTGTGTTTTTATATTTTATATATATTTTATATTATTGAAGAAAGTGAACTTTCTTGGTGGCCGGTATGTTGTGACTGGACTTCTTGTTTATATATATTTTGTGTGTTTTACTGTGTTAATTCCCTCCCTGTGTGCACTCAGAGTTTTCTGTTGCATTGAGTTGGCTGCCCTGCTAAGACCAGCACGTCATACAGCGGCAAGAATGAGAGTAGATGGCTATTGTTAACAGGTCACCGTACACATGGACAATGGACAGGCTGGCTAGTCATTCCCTTACAGCTAGGCCAGTCACCGTAGACACTAAAATCACGTTAGGTCGCAAAAAATTGCAAGGTACTGATTTTTTGGTATGTTGTTAGGATAGATACCAATAGTGTAAAACGAAGTTTGCAACCTCGAAAGACCTGTGCTAACTTCGTGGTGCTCGAAAATCCTCGAAATTTTCAGACGTTTTTCGGTTTTTGGCTTACAACTTCCAAAATATGCATTCTATAGCAAAGTCACCCATTACACGTTTAAATACGACAAAATTACCCACAATTTGAGCGCAACTCCAGCTCTGTATGTCTTATAGATCTCGAGGTACAGCACTTCGAAAATGGGCATTTTTTTTCCCCAAAATGTTCGACATTTGTAGTAAGCTAGATTTTGGAACAAATTACCGTCTAAAATACTCATTTTATGAGGAAAGTCAACAAAAGTAAAGCTGTAGAGCAGTTACTTAGCTTTAATTTAAGCATTAGCAAAACGCTATAAGACCAATAGTTCCCTTGTTATCAGGTAAAAACAAAATAAGGAAATCAGATATTTCAAAAGATAGGGCTTCGAATGTACATTGTTATCAATATAGCACAGTTATCTATTAATGTTATGGTGGAGTGGTCGAGCTGCTCGTCTTTCACCCGGACGGCCGTGGTTCGAATCCCGGTGACAGCGGGGTGGAATTTTCAACTGAAAAATCATTTGGTGTCAGGAAGGGCATACGACCTTAAATCCCCGGCCAAAACCAAAATGAGCCTGGTTGGTTCCAGCGACCCCAATTAATTGGGAAAAGCCGAAGAAAGTTTTGTATCTATTAATGTCATATTTTTTTGTGGGTTGGGTGCCTGGAAGAAATCACTCTTACCGATAAGGCCGCCCATTGCAGTCAATGTTATACCTAATCTTTGAGTAAAACTCGCTGTACTTTTACTTATGTTATGTTGATTGCAATAAAGTGTTTCTAATCTAATCTATTTTTGTGATAATTAATATGAGTTGGCCCCATATCCCATGGCTCTATTCTCCGAAGAGGGAATGCGAAAAGGAACAAAATCATCGTTCTACTCTGCCTTTACGCCCCTCCCAGAAATCGTCGCTGTTGGACTAAGAACTTTTGTTGTAGTGGATGGATGATACCTGCTCCATAAGGTAATATGACAACGGAACAGCTCAGTGAGGAAAATTGTAGCTACTTTTATCACCTATACGACCAACTATTTTGGAAAAAATGTCTCAGTAGTTTTCGATGGCTACCCAGAAGAGGGGACAGCTAAGAGCTCAACAACACGTTATGCAACCTCCGCGTGCAGCGATATCATTTTTGAAGAATCGACACAGATCGAAGTGCCCCAAGAAAAGTTTTGTCCAACCCAAAAATAAGCAGCGCCTGATCAACTTAATGTGTACTGGACTGGATATACAAGGGATCGACACAAAGCAAGCTCCAGAGGACGCCGACTGCTTCATTGTGAGGACAGCATTGGAGAAGAGTGAGGAGTACGAGCACGCCATAATCGCTCTTGGTGCTCCTAAATGGATTGGGCGCCAACAGACAAAATGTTTCCTTCCAGAAAAGTGCCAGGGGTGGAACAGGTTGCAAGCAGTTCTTGTCAACATCATTCATTCGAGGAGATCTCTTACTCCCTCCTGGAATCGAGTTGTTCCTCCACGCCTTCAGTGGTTGCGACACCACCTCTGCCCTTTTCGGGCAAGGGAAAACAATATTTTGAGCGTCCTTTCAAAACAGCCAGACCTTCTTGACGCGGCTACCACTTTTCTGAACAATAACGCCACCCATGAGGAGATAGCCTCCACTGGCAACAAATGCCTCGTGGCGTTGTATGGCGGTAGAAAAGACGATTCTCTCCACGCCTTGCGTTACGGGATATTTGTCCGATCTGCTGCCAGCGCTAAAGTCAACCTCGCTCGTCTGCCCCCAACCGAAGAGGTTGCTGCCCAACATTCCTACCGAACCTACCACCAGGTGCAGCAGTGGTTGGGGGTTGAGAAAGAGCCCACCAAGTGGGGATGGACCAGTGACCTCATACAAGGAACCAGCGTCGCAAACTCTGCTCAAACTCCTGTCATGCAGGTAAGGTAATCCATTCGTATTAGGTCGGTTCTAGTCAATGTCCAATGCTAGACATAGGCTTTTTTTCTGATTAGAATTAAAACATTTGAATCTGTTGTAACCTTGAGTTATTATAACTGCTGAGATTCTTGTCATACAGATGCCTGAAAGAGTGCGGAGCAGGGCGATGCTCCTGCCGGATAGCAGGGCTGAAATGCTCTGCTCTCTGTAAAAGTTATCGGCGGAAGAACTGCCTTAATTCTCCTACCCGAGAAATGACTGAGTCAGACGAAAAAGATGACTTCGACGACACCCTTTTACATCCAGATCCAAATACACAGGAGTCTCCGGAGCCCCAAGAAGAGCCGTATGAAGAACCTGTGCCTTCCAAACTAATACTACTGTCTCGCTGAGTGCAGGTAAGCCTAACCACACATACCTACCATTTTGTTGTAATTTATTAATAAATAGTAGGTAATTGACGTGTTGCGTGTTTCTGTCGCAGGTGTTAGCTGAGGCCCCTCCATCACTTCGCCACTATGACATCAATATTGATAAGAAATTACTCATTATCATTAATTGTATTCAATTTCATTTTGCATAAATAGCCATTTTCCACTGATTGATGTCTTTCTTATCCTTTAATAAAGTCCTGCAATTCGCCAGGTTACATTGTTGGAAAAATCCAATTTCTTATTTTTGTGTTTTACCTGATAACAAGAGAACTATTGGTCTTATAGCGTTTCGCTAATGCTTAGATTAAAACTAAATAACTTACTTTTGATGACTTTCCTCGTAGAATGAGTATTTATACGGTAATTTGTTCGAAAGGCTAGCTTACTACAAATTTGGAACATTTTGGAAAAAATTGCCCATTTTCGAAGTGTTGTATCTCAAGATATACACACATCAAAAAAAGTTTTGCATCACCTCGGTTCCAAGAGTTCCGGAACCGTTAAATACAAAGGGAATAGAGATCAACACAAACAACATTTCAGCTCGTTTTATTGCTCATGAGACCCACACATTGCATGTTGTACCATCATACAGCTAGACTTTCAGCATTTGTGGTCCAGATTGCAGTACACACCACTACCTCTAATACCCAGTAGCACGTCCTCTTGCATTGATGCATGCCTGTATTCGCCGTGGCATACTATCCACAAGTTCATCAAGACACTGTTGGTCCAAATTGTCCCACTCCTCAACGACAATTCGGCGTAAATCTCTCAGAGTGGTTGGTGGGTCAAGACGTCCATAAACAGCCCTTTTCAACATATCCCAGGCATGTTCGATAGGGTTCATGTCTGGCGAACATGCTGGCCACTGTAGTCGAGCGATGTCGTTATCTTGAAGGAACGCATTCACAAGATGTGCACGATGAGGTCGAGAATTGTCGTCCATGAAGACAAATGCCTCTCCAATATTCTGCCGATATGGTTGCACTATGGGTCGGAGGATGTCATTCAGGTATCGTAAAGCCGTTTCGGAGCCTTCCATGACCACCAGTGGCGTACGTCGGCCCCACATAATGCCACCCCAAAACATCAGGGAACCACCACCTTGCTGCACTCGCTGGACAGTGTGTCTAAGACGTTCAGCCTGACCAGGGTGCCTCCAAACACGTCTCCGACGATTGTCTGGTTGAAGGCATATGCGACACTCATCGGTGAAGAGAACGTGATGCCAATTCCGTGGGGTCCATTCAGCATGTTGTTGGGCCCATCTGTAGCGCGCTGCATGGTGTCGGGGTTGCAAAGCTGGACCTCGCCATGGACGTCGGGAGTGAAGTTGCGCATCATGCAGCCTATTGCGCACAGTTTGAGTTGAAACACGACGTCCTGTGGCTGAACGAAACGCATTATTCAACATGGTGGCATTGCTGTCAGGGTTCCTCCGAGCGGCAATCCGTAAGTAGCGGTCATCCACTACAGTAGTAGCCCTTGGGCGGCCTGAGCGAGGCCTGTCATCGACAGTTCCTGTATCTCTGTACCTCCTCCATGTCCGAACAACATCGCTTTGGTTCACTCTGAGACGCCTGGAAACTTCCCTTGTTGAGAGCCCTTCTTGACACAAAGTAACAATGCGGACGCGATCGAACTGCGGTATTGACCTTCTAGGCATGGTAGAACTACAGACAACATGAGCAGCGTACCTTCGTCCTGGTGGAATGACTGGAACTGATCGGCTGTCGTACCCCCTCCGTCTAATAGGCCCTGCTCATGCATGGTTGTTTACATCTTTGAGCAGTTTTAGTGACATCTATGAACAGTCAAAGGGACTGTATCTTGGATACAATATACACAGTCAACGTCTATATGCCGGAGATCTGGGAACCGAGGTGATGCAAAACTTTTTTTGATGTGTGTATAAGACATACAAAGCTGGAGTTGCCCTGAAATTGTCGGTAATCTTGTCTTCTTTAAAAGTGTAATGGGTGACTTTGCCATAGAATGCATATTTTGGAAGTTGTAAGCCAAAAACCGAAAAACGTCTGAAAATTTCGAGGTTTTTCGAGCACCATGAAGTTAGCACAGGTCTTTCGAGGTTGCAAACTTCGTTTTACACTATTGGTATCTATCCTAACAACATCCCAAAAAAATCAGAACCTTGCAATTTTTTGCGACCTAGAATGTCTTAGATGACTGGCCTAAGCGTACAAGGCACGATTCCGTGCACGTCCGTGGCATCCTAGACATGCCTTATTGAGTGTTTAATAGTTATTGTGTTGTATGTAGTTGAATATATCTACAGTTCGTTCCATGCGTTGTTTTATTAAGTGTGTTTCAGTACCGGTAAGTAATTCCTTGCCTTGTGAACCTGCACCACCTTTACATGCTACCAGAGAAATTGCATCCCCAACAGCATCTTTGACAATATAGCAGGTGGTTAACAAAGAGACCACTAGCATATAAAGGGTGAAAACAATAATAATTATCATAATCATCATTTATGAGAAGTTTTGGACTTTTCGTTTTCTAACGTTGGTATTAATCCTTCAGCCATAAAATGATTCATTAATTAAGTGTAATTTCATTTCTGTTCCGAGCAAAGTCATCAAATATTTTATTTTAACGTTTCACAACAGGACCAAGTGAGTTTCATATAGGGCAAAATATAGTTCTTATTTTTATGTGTTTTTACAGTTTATTAATAATTAACCGACAGTAGTGGCTACGCTGGCTAAAGCGCAGCATTAGGTCATGATGCCAAGCTCTCTGCTGACTCGGTAGACGCGTGGGTTCGAGCCCCACCGATGGCCGTCCTTGAAATGGTTTTCCGTGGTTTCCCCATTTTCAACACCAGGCAAATGCTGGGACGGTACCTTCAGACAGGCCACGGCCGCTTCCTTCCCCATCCTTGCCCAGTTGCATTCACCATCATTCATTTCATCTCTCATTAACTCCTCTCATGAGGTTGGCGGCAGGAAGAGCATCCGGCCGTAAAAACGATCGTCACAAAGACTTCCATCGCATCTCATCCCCGACCCCGTTGGAACACGGGAATAATAAGGGGTAGATATACACAGTTTATTAATAATTAAAATAAATTAATGCTTTTTTGTTTCCCTAATTTTAATGTTTATATACAGTATTTAGTTTTAGCCTATTTTCATTTTATGAAAAAAAAATAGGCTTATGAGATCACCTTTTGTGTGTGTGTGTGTGTGTGCGTGTGCGTGTGCGTGTGCGTGTGCGCGTGCGTGCGTGCGTGTGTGTGTGTCTAATAACTTCTAAACGGCTGGAGCGATTTCAATGAAACTCGGTAAGATCATAGCACCATTCTGGCCAACCCCGACCGTGTCCTTCAAATGTTATTATCTCTCACCAATCCAACATGGCGGCTGTGCAAAATGTTCCACCAGCATTCAGTATCTCCGAAACTATTACCGATATCATCCTGGAATTGTGTACGGTGATAAAGGACACTACTAAAAGTTCACCTATGGGACTTTCAAAAACTTGGTAACTACAAAACCAACATGGCGGTCAAGAGAATTTGAGACATTTAAGTAGGCTTTTCTCGCGTTTTAACCACCCAAACGTAATGAAACTTCGTACAGCAAATGTTTATACACATTTTAATGCACTGGCGTCTAAGTTAGTTCAATTGTTTACATAACCTCAAAATGGCGGCTGTGCGAAATATTTCACTGGCATTCTATATCTCCGAAACTTTTACAGATATCACCCTGAAATTTTGTACAGTGATAAAAGGCACTGGTACAAGTTAACCTCTGTAATTTTCATAAACATGTAAAGTACAAAACGAACATGGCGGCCAAGCGAATTTGAAACATTTTAATAGACTTTTCTCGAGATTTAACTTTCTGAGCGCAGTGAAATGTGGTACAGTAAATGATTATACATATTGTAATGCACTGGCATCTAATTTAGTTCAATTGTTTACATAACCTCAAGATGGCGGCTGTGCAAAATTTTAAAATTAAGTTTTTATTTCTTGTGTCGTAATCATACGATCGAAGTGAAAGTTTGAATAATGAAGCTACGCAATAATTTTCCTTTAATGAAATATAACTCTATGGCCTATACATATATCAATCCAAAATGGCGAGCATCCGAAATATTTAGACAGTTTTCAATATCTACGAATCTTTTACAGCAATCGAACTGATTTTTTTTTATGTTCATAGAACCTATGAACATTAGATGCCTATAGGACTTTCAGTAACCTGGTGATCACAAATCCAACATGGCGGCGACGCGAATTATAAATATTTAAATGGACGTTTCTCGCGATTTAACCAAACTAGTGCAGTGCAACTTTGCACGTTATATGCTTATACAAATGTTAATCCACTGGCATTTAATTTATTTCAATTGTTTTCATAACCACAAGATGGCAGCTGTGCGAAATTTTAAAATCTCGTTTTTACTTCTTGTGTTGTAATCATGCGATTGAAGTTTGAATACCACACGTACACAATAATCTTCATGTAATAGTATATAAATCAAAATCGAACCTGGCGACCATCTGAAATATTTAGACGGTTCTCAATATCTACGAATCAATCACAACCTTCAAAATGAAATTTTGGCAATTAACATGAGTAGGATATATGAAAGTAGGCTGTATAGTTCTTCACGGAAGTACTTGTTAATTTTCAATTTAAGTTCTTATAGATTTAATTTTGATGTTTTTCTATTACATTAATTAATTAATTAATTTCCAATTGATTTTACAATTATTTTCATTGTTTATAGTTATGTTTATTATTTTAATTTATATATTTCTTTTCTTCTTTATTTGTTTCACCCAACTTTGGGGCACATGAAATCAATCACTTTTTTTTTATTGTTTTGAGCCTTCCTTTTGGCCCAGTATTGCCTCATCCTTTGAGATCTTGCTTCCCTTTCTTCGGCAGAGATGTGGATCGTACGCTTTTGTTTGAGTTCCACTTGGAGCCGTTGCTTCTTATCCTTGGTGACGGTTTTGTCCAGGAGCCTGGTGTCTGTAATTTGGAGTTCCACGAGGTCTTTCTCCCTTTCCTTAAACCAATGACGTTTTGTTTTTCTATTACGAAAGTGGTCGAAAATCTTTTGGTTAGTCTATTTGAATTCAACCGGAGGATGTGCCCATAAAAATCAATTCTCCGTTTTCTTATTGTGTCCGAGAGTTTTTCAATCTTTTGGTAAAGAGTTTCGTTCCTGACATGGATTAATTTGTTCTTATGAAATTTGGGGCCTAAGATTTTGCGTATTATCTTACTTTCCTTGACCTCCAGCCTTTCAAGCGGTCCCTGGGTGGTGAGAGACAATGTTTCGGCTGCATATAAGGCTTCTGGTTTAATTGCCGTGTTATAATGTCTTATCTTGGTATTCCAGGAGAGAGACTCCTTGTTATAAAGGCTAGTCCACACCAAAGTTAATGAACAATGTTCATGAACAATGTTCATGAAAACATTTCTCAACATGTTTACTAAACATTTGTTAACAAACTTCTTCAACATTAAATGAACTGTTTGTGAGGTTATAATGGGTAGGGCCAGGAAGAAGAAAGTACTTACAGCTGCATCTTTCATTATTTTAGTGAGTACAAAATTACAGAAAAGCGCAGACGCAAGGTGTGGAAAAGAAAAATATTGGAAAGGCGTTTAGAATTAAGTTAATTAATATTCTTATGTGCTTCCTGGTATTTCATAATTCCGTGCAATATACGAGTCGCTTGCGATTCGATAGTCGATTTTTAGAGATTTTCGCATGCGCGAACCAAAATGTTAACGAAAACACGAAAAGTTAATGAAAAGTTTCATTCACAAAAGTTAAAGAGATTTTGTTCATGAACATGCTCGAAAAGTTAACGAACACGCTATTTTGTTTATGAACAGTCAAAAATGTTCATGAACATTGTTCATTAACAAAGTTAAAGAAAACATCTTGGTGTGGACGTACCTTAAGTGTTCATCGTAAATTAGAGTAATTATATTTTTATTATTTTAAATTTATATTTAAATTTTATTTTTACACTTTCATTGTTAATGTTTTTTTGTTTCTTAAATTTTATCCAACACATTACGTCAAGTAGATATGTATATAATATTTTTTTTTTTAGAAATACTAGCACTTCGGCATGAAAATTCTCCAAAATTTGACTTAAACATGGGAGATGTGAGGGAAACGATGAAGATGTGTGTTTCCTTGGGAATGTATATAATAGTTGTGCGAGACCTATGGCAGGCACAGGTATAATATTAATATCGGTATTGTTTTGAATTCTTAACCCTAGAACACTAACACTCTTTCGCCACCCATTATTACTAAGGTTCGGATGTTAAGGAAAAGTCATATTTTTTTCCTGAGCTCATTTTACCCTAAATCTGAAAAATAAGTTTGAATGACGGGTCCCTGACCACGTTTAGAGCAATTTGATGTTGACTATAAATGCATATATCGGCCATTTATATTGTTTTTGGTCATATTTGGTCATATTTTAGTGATATAAGGTCATATTTGGTTCTAATTTCAGCACTTTTGTTTAAATTGAGGCGTCGTTAACAAGGTACGTGTCATCTGCGTCGAGTTTCAAACACAGGATTTCCGAATAGTGTAGTAGATATTTTTTTTTCTTTACCCGGAACAGGAAGACGGCAGGTTTAGAAGATCTGATTCCAAGAAGGCGCTCCTCTACGGACGTCTTTTAGCACCTCTTTCTGGACATGTTGGATTGCGACACTATACGCATGAGGTCACGGAACATGACGATAGTGTGCTTCCGCCTTTCAACAGGATGTCACTCCAGTAGATATATTTAGCTCAGAAGCAATTAGCTAACAAGGAAATTATTTTTATCCATAATGGTCCGTATTGAATTTAAATTCCACTGAATAACTTACTCTTATTTACGTCTTTTCAATACTTGTAATATTATTAGCACTGTTTAGTACTGGTACATGTTTCGAACAATAAGGTTGTTCGTCATCAGCCAGATATACACATTGTAAACACTTAGAGGCATAAAATACATTGCAAATACACATAGTTCATTAAAAAAGTCACTTGTAAAATCAAAATATCACATGTCCAATACCCTGGAAAATTGTTTTGGCACTTAAGACGTGTACTGTAATAGTGATACTCCACCTGTCCCAAACATTCATGTCATATTTCATAGTTTCTAGGTCATATTTAGCTAGTTTTAGAGCATATTTGCTTGCATATGTTGTACTTCCTCAGGTCTTAAACTTCCGAACCCTAATTATTACTAACCCTTCGTAAATTTGACTACTACAATTTATAATTGTTATATTTACTACGTTACAGATAATATTTGGCAAGATTTTTGATATTTCGAGTCTTTATAGATTCATAAACAGGTCATGAATCAAAACACGTAGATATTAATTCATTTGATGTGATTATTTTTTAAATATAGCAAACTTGCTACATTACATTAACACGTTATATAAGAACTTAATTTTATTATACTAGATATTAAAATAAACCCTTTAAACTATAAATGTGGGTTCTTTATAACACAAAGAAACCTAAACTACCATGAAATTAAATGAAATAAGTATAAGGTGCGTTCAAAAAGTAACGAGCCGGAGGCATAATTACAGAAACCAGTTTCTGTATGTTAGAAGTATTGACCCTGGCTGTTGAGGCACTTGTCCCACTGTGACACGAGGCGGTGAATGGCTGTCTCATAAAATTCCCTGGGCTGCGATGTTATTATTATTATTATGATTATTATGAATAATCAATATTACATCTAGCAATACAAGAAAATATATACACACATAGCTTTTTAAGTATTAGGACACACGTCCGTACATTGTTCAAGCAATCGCGTGTGCTATATACACATTGTCCTTTGCACTACAACAGTGTATAATTCACTTGTTCTCTTGATCACTGGAGTCCCGTTATATTAAACATGTACAATCTTCATCATATCATAACTTTAGTCTATTTTTGATTATTATCTAAGTAAACGTATTAGTCTAAAAATGTACATTTTGAGATCTATGTGATGAATATCAAATTCAGCCGAGTTAGGGAAGAATACATGTAAGCTATACCACGTAAGGCAAGGCCTTGTGGGTGGCATATTAGTTCTACTTACCTAATTATAACGTTAAGTGTTCATGTTAGAAAATATATTACATATACTGTATTTATTAAAATAAGCGTTGTGAAATAGCTAGGTAGCAATGGTAATGCTAATTTATAGAATAAGCTACTTTAATATATCTTTAATTACATTTTTATTTTCTCGAACGAATATCTTTGCGTTTCGTATAAACCTCGTAGATTTATGTAACTGGTCTTTTATGGCTTTAGGAAGGATATTATAAAATTTAGGAATAAAGTATTGAAAATTACGCTTTGCAATAGATAGATTTGGTTTGAAGAGGACAGACATATTTCCTGTTCTACCTCTTGTTTGGTAGGTGTGGCTCATGTTTATGACTGAATTTTTATTTTTATAGATATATTTATAGACTTCCGTCGCGTAAAGTTGTCCTATATTCATGACGTTTGCTTCCGCATACAATTCATTCGTAGGATATAACCTTTCCTTTTTATACATGATACGCAACACCATGTTTTGCATTACTTGAGCTTTTTTTAAAATAGTTCGATAAGCTCCTCCCCATGTAATTATTCCATACGTGAGAGTAGACTGAATAAGTGCAAAGTAGATATCTCTCAGTAGTTTAATATTGACAATGTGTTTCAGACAATGAAATACATAAACTGTCCTCCTTATTTTCTTTGTGAGGAAATTGATGTGCGATATCCACTTCATGTCTTCATCAAAATAAATTCCTAGGTATTTTATATTTTGTGTGCGGTTGATTTTTATGCAGTTGCAGTTTGTATTACAGTTTTCCCGATGTACTGTAAGCTCGTTGAAGCAATTTTGATTGTTTTTTAATGTGAAAATAATAAATTCTGATTTGTTTACATTCAGAAACAATTCATTATTATCCAGCCATAATTTAATCCCTTTTAAAGCTTCGGTTGCTTCTTGCCTGACTATTTCCCATGTATTCCCTTCAACAAATATAGCGGTGTCATCTGCATAAGTGATGATTGAACTATTTTTTTGATTATTTATTGATTTTTCTATGTCATTAATGTATATAATAAAAATAGTGTTCCTAAGACTGTTCCTTGTGGTATGCCCCTTTTTACTTGCATCGGTGCACTCAATGTGTCATTTATTTTTACATATTGGATTCTGTCAGTAAGGTAACTTCCGATGAGATTAAGAGCTGTGCCTCGAATACCATATTTTTCCATTTTTTGGAGAAGAATATCATGTGCTACGGTGTCGAAAGCTTTAGTAAGATCTAAAAATATTCCTAGTGATGGTTTGGAGCAATTTAATTTTTCTTGTATTTGTTTAGTTAGTGTTGCAATTGCATCCACAGTACTTCGACTTTTTATAAATCCATATTGCCTTGCTGATAGAATGTCATGCTTCAGTAAAAACTGGAAAATATTGTTCTTGATACATTTTTCAAATATTTTTGCTATTATTGTAATCAGAGATATCGGTCTATAATTTTCCATATCTATAGTATTGCCTGATTTTAAGATTGGTTTAACTATTGTTGACTTCAGTTGCTTTGGAAAATATCCTTCTGTAAAAGATTGATTTATGAGATTTAAAAGCGGTTTCTCTAATGATACTATATTTTGTTTTATAACCTTTGCTGAAATATTGTCTATTCCCATAGCTTTACTGTCACTTATGTCACCTAGGATTTTTTTCAAATCAGTGGAATTTACCGGGGCCATGAAGCATGAGCTCTTATTGCTAGTTATATTAAGTGTGGGGTTTCCACTTTTCTTTATACATTTGGACATCTCGGTAGTCGTATTTATGAAATATTCATTAAATTTATTCGCAATTTGCGTGTCACTTTTGTAAATTTCATTCTGATACCTTATTTCACTAATTTGCTCTTTTTGATTAATTCTCTGAGCTACCTCATTAACTATACCCCAAATCTTTTTAGGATTTCCTGAACTAGCATTTACTAAATGTCTGTAGTAATCTATTTTTGCCCAGTTTATTAGCTCATTTAATTTGTTTCTGTATTTTTTATATTTCTCTCTTAATTCTTCATTATTTTTATTTGCCATATAATCGCGGTATAATTTATCTCTAGTATTAATGGACTCTACCAATGCAAGGGTTATCCACTCTTTTCTTTTGACTCGCTTTGAGTTTAACTGTTTAGTAGATTCATGGATGTAGCTTTGTATTGTTTCAATAAATATATTTACTTTAGTATCCAAATGTCCTTCTCCAAGTTTATTATCCCAGTTGATGTTGTTTAACTTCTGTTTTAGTTCCACATAATCTAATTTATGTCTTTGATAATTCCTAATGTTTGGTTTATTTTTCTGACAACTTGATTAAATTTTAGGCTAATTATTGTTGTATTGTGATCAGTTATTTTGCTTTCCGAGATTATAGAGAGAATGTTTTCATTCGAAAGCCTACTTTTAAGAAATACGTGGTCAATGCATGATTTACTAGTTTCAGTTTCCCTAGTTGTACCATTGATTATAGATCTGAAATCAAATTCATTAAGAAGGTTTAAATAATCATCTGAATCTTGATTTTCGAATAAATTAATATTCATGTCACCAATTATTAATTCATTTTCTAGCTGACAATTTGTTTTTATATAGTTATTTAAATTATCCAGAAATAATGTTTTGTTGTATTTTGGTGGTTTGTACACCCCTGTTATTGCTATTTTGTTGTCGCTTTTATTAACAACTACTCGAATAAATTTGAAATCTTTATATGCCACACACTTAACTTCATGCTGTAATCCATCTTTTATCATGATGACTACTCCATCATTCTGATTTATTTCACTTTCATTATAGTACGATTTATAGCAGCTATGTTTAGTAACATTTGCGTTATTTAATTTCCACGTTTCCGTTAAGACCACAACATCAAATATATTTTCATAAGCCTTCAGAATAACGTCTAAGCTATTCTTGTGTTTTGCAAGACTTCTAATATTAGAATGGATTACTTTTAAACTATTGTTATCTTCATGTCTATCTAAGAAGTATTTACCTCACCTATACTCCTCCCCACCTCTGACCGAATTTGATATTTCACTTAATCATCTGTATATGTGTTCATACAATTGAATGAGGAAAAGTGTTAAGTGTTAGCGGTCAAGTTATTGTGAGATATCTTGGAGGGAGGGGTGGAGTGGAATTCAGCTGTCGAGGGGAGGAAAGTGAAAGGTCAGTTTGAAATAGCACCAGCAACACGGCAGGGGAGGTATGCAATGAACAGTTATGCGGGAGAGAGACAGACAGATTGTGGTGTGGGTTATCTTAGAGGGTGTACCAACTTTTGCATACTAACACAATCTATTGCTATATGTTGCCTTACTTTAAGCTTTGGGTAACTCACTCATCTTTGTAACACGGTGCTTGCTGCCATCTGTTTTCTTCACGTAAATTACGCCATCGTAAGTCCATACGTTGGATTGCTGAAATCTTGCAATTCCCGCCTTCAAAATCGCTAGTCTTGTGGCTGTGAGATCTTCCCTGATAGTCACCGGGGTACCTTTGAGCTGTTTCTTGTTTTTAAACAATTCATGCCTAGCACGATACGTTGCCAATTTTACTATGATTGGCCTGGGTTTGGTCCCAATCTTGGGGCCTAACCTATGGCTTCTGTCTATGTCCGCAAGAGCGATGTTTGCCTTAATGTCCCCGGCAACTTTCAGCACTAAATTATCTGTGTCCTCGTTAGGATGCTCTGGCACACCGAAGATACGGAGATTTTGCCTCCTTTGGTATTGCTCCAGTTCGTCGTGTTTGGAGTTGCTTTCCGATTTGAGATCTTCGATCTCTTTATCCCGTTTCTTTATCTGAGCTTTGAGGTCCTCACAAAGATTCACGTTGAATTGGATCGTTTCCTCAAGTTTACTTAATACACATTCCGTGATCTTATCCACTACAGCACTTACAATTAGGTCCACAAATGATTTTGACTGCAAGGAATCCTCCATCACACGCCGTACTACTTCCTCTATGGAGTTGGTAGAACTGGAACTGTCGTTACCTATCTGATGCTTCTGCTGCTGCTGTTGCTGCTGCTTGCTCTTCTTAGAAGACATTTCACTTTTTAGTTTTTACGATTTGTGTAAATTAAAGGATGATGAGTGTGAAATAATCTCACCAGCTAAAACTTATACACTGAATTGATTCACACTATACTTCTTTTTCCTCTCTACACTGCGTTTACACCTGCCAAGTACACAATTTCCACGAGCCGATCCTTAGTCGTGTTACTCACTCTGCGCCATGACACAACCAGTTCCGCACGTAGAGCTGGACATCGGCGTCCGAGGTGAATCGTTGACCCCACAGAGCCCTTTTCAGGGGACCAAACATGGCGTAATCACAGGGAGAGTATGGAGGGTGGCCGAGAACCTCCCATTTGAATTTCTGCAGGAGTGCAGCGACTGTGTTGGCCGTATGAGGTCGTGTATTGTCGTGGAGCGACCACGGCGGCTATGGCGTTCACTGTCACTCGGCGGTCCTGGGTAATGAGTGCATCAACCAGCTGGACGTTGTCATCGGTAATGCAGGGGGTGCCCCAGACCGGGCATCATCGGCTAACGACACCCGTCCTTCCCTGAAGCGCTTGTGCCATGCCTTGACCCTTGCAAGGGAAATGCAGTGTTCGCCGTACACTTGTGACATTCGGCGATGAATGTCCGTACCCCCTACTCCTTCCGCTGTCAGAAACCGAACAACACCTCTTTGCTCTTCGGTTGACGCCTCCATGTCACTGTTTGCAATGCAACTGGCAGCGTTGGACGATTGATGCACGATGCTGCTCGCTTTGTATCGTCACGTGACCTGCACGCGTACCCTCTAGCGACGGGCTGTGACCTTCCACGGTCTGGTGGGAACCACACCTCGTTACACACGCCACGATTAGCCGATGTCGTCACCGGTTTGCGCATTCCAGCCTCCGGCTCGTTACTTTTTGAACGCACCTTATATAAAATTAAAAAAGGTATTAAGTCACATTATACTTGTAAGTATTGCACTATCACTAACCGTTCGTCAATATGACGACACCCATCCAATTATAAGAATGAGCAAAGATATCAACAATCGCACCTGCCATAGTCAACAACTGGTCGAGAAATTCAGCGACACAAATTGGCGGCAGGCACGCATGCACGGAAGGCAATAAAACTATACCGTACTGCTACCTACCGTCGTAAAAATTACGAAGGGTTAGCGTTCTAGGGTTAAGCTTAAGTGTTTTTAATCACGGTAGCTCAGGTAGTAGGAAGGTATTAGACAACCTTTACGAACACATCTGAAACCGGAAATGGACGACGCGAATCATTTCATTTACATTTTTTTTAGGATTGGTAGATACTTGATTTTAACAGAATCGATCACGATTGTTGTTTTAAGGAGCCTAACATCTAGGTTATCGGCCCCTAATGGTTTGGGTGATGTGAAAATGTAAATGAATGAAACCAAACCTAACACTAACAAACCAGAAGAGGAAATAGAAAACAAAAATTATAATGTGGGAAACAAATGACAGGAGGAAAGGAAATGCCATCAACCCGCGAAGAATGAAAATTAAGGGATTTGGAGGAAAGGTTGGTTGGTTCCTCAGTTTAGGGGCTGCAACAATGCGGTCATGTATCCCCGTGTACTTTGGGTGTGTGTAGAATCTGTCTGATAACCGGTGTTAATTGTGATGACTGTATTAGTGTGTGTTATCTGTTTTTTAATTCAAGTAAGGACTGTAGACTTTGAATTTTTCAAATAGTTCCTACTTTTGCCGCCAAACGCGACCGTCAAAGACTACTAGTTCAGAACTTAGGTACTAGACGACACCACAGTCGGCTCTTGGCAACGAACGTAAGAACCTAAGAGCGTTGTTTACATTTTTAGCCTACTTTCGATTTTTGCAAAAAATTGAAAGTAGACTTATGAGATCAACACAGGGCGAAAAATTGTGTGTCTGTCTATGTGTGTGTGTATGTATGTGTGTGTGTGTGTGTGTGTGTGTGTGAGTCTGTGTGTGTGTGTGTGTGTGAGTGAGTGTGTACTCTGAATGTTTGTCCCCCCCCCCCTATCAATTCGAACACGGTGAAAACGAATTGAACCAAATTTGGTACAGAGGTAGCACTAGCAAAGGGCACCTCAGTGTCATACTTTTGATCGCCGCCATCTTTACCAAAACAGAATGGCGGCCACTCAAACGTTCAAAACGTAAAATCAAATTACGGCTAAACTAATCATCCGATCTCTACCAAATTTGGTGACAACATACCTTTATATAGGACGCGTCTTTCACCCAACATTCAAGGTCATCGGCCGTGCCATTTCAGGATGGCGGCCGTGTGAATTATTCAACCATTTTAATCAATAGCTAAAGACCTACCAATTCCGATTATCGAGCCTAGGGTGGTTTAAGCTATCCTGAAGGTCGTGATCCGTTATTTATTATAATTTAATATTATAATATTATACTGTATGAGTGGCTTAAAAGAACTGAGCCGTCTGTGTCACACGACAAGATGGCAGCTGTCCTCATGTGCCTGTCTTATATTTCAATAGTTTTAGTATGTTGTATGTGATATACCCTACTGATACTATAATATAAACTTTGTATGAAATTATCTTTAATGAAGATGTACTGCTGTGAAGAAATCGTTTATTTAAAGTCATTATTTGTCAACAGGTTGTATCTAATATGTCAGTTAAGAACACTATGATATTAAGGATAGGATTAGTTCTGAGCTAGCGTGTTAGTCTGTCACGCAGTTGACTGGGGATCGAGTACTGCTACAGTTAACTTTTTTTCTTGAATTCTTTTACAAATGATGTGCACGAGCTCTTTCCACAGATACTGAATAAGATGTCATTTAGCTCAAAGGAGAGGCTAATGTATACACTCGTTTATTAATAAAATCACAGCCCCAGCATCGCACATAAACAGAAGACATTAGGAAAAGGAGAATAGAAATAGTTACACGTTGTCATTAACCACAGCCTTCTTAATGCCTCTGTACGGTGCTGTCCTCCTGTGGGTTATGTGGGTAATATTGTTCCAAACATGCCGCTGTGTAAATACTTGGCCTCCTGAAGTATGGCAATTTTGTAATACTGGTAGTTCAGCTATTAGCCACGATCGCGCTCCGATTACCTTTAAACACTGCCAGCTGGATCGCCTCCCTCTTGGCTACTATAAACTGTCTACTCATTCAACACCCATAGGCCACTGCCATCGTAGTACATTACGATGGCAGTGCATAGGCGTACAACATAAAGATCAATTCACTGATAGGTCGCAGCACCACCCTACTGTGATCGGCGCGGATTTTTAAAGTGGAAGATACCCAAAACGAAAGATTCTTCACTTAGCAGGCTGGCTTAATATAGAGATTAACGGACGTGAATGCATTACAATAAGTTAGAAGTTTTGTTATTCAATCATCATAAAGTATATAATATTGATTTTGACACTTACTGGCTAATTATCAATATAAAAGAAAACAAACAATACATTGTGGTAGAGGTGATTGTGTTAGGGATGAGGACAAAGAGTCATAAATATACCCATACATTTAGGGGAAAGTTGGCTATATGTTCTTTGCTGAACATCTTGTTTACCTATATAATTTAGCTTCACACAGGTATAATTAGTGGAAGGTTCTTTAACATGCCATAATAATAATAATAATAATAATAATAATAATAATAATATCGTATGGGCTCGGGTGCCGGGAGCAAGCTTTGTTATTTGACATCCAAAGGGTAGCTTGCATGTCGAATTTCGTTGTTCCTTGAGGCACTATGCTAGTCAAGGAGGTTAGATATCTAAGCTCCTTGAACACTACAGCGCTTTCTAGTAGAGAAATGAGGAACTTTGTGTTAGCGGAAACTCCCGAGATTAATTTTGCCATTATGAACACAGCCTACTGAATTCAAATGGGTTCTTTGACATGCCAACATCGTATGGCATGGTGTCGTAACTTTTGCCGCCTTTCAAAAAAAAAACACACTTACGACGGCCAGGAGCGAACCTGCAAGCTTTGGCTTAGTAGACCCACACGTTGACCACTCACCCACCGTGGCAAGCATGCCATAAATCTATGACATGGGACCGCCGGCTTTACTTCCCCTCCGAAGGAAGGCATACTGAGGGATTTTTAACGTAACTAAATGTCATAAGAGGATTAAGTCAATCATAGCAAATACTAGATCTACAAATCCTTATGTATGCACATTTGTGGGCATTTTATGTAATGAATTGCAATACGCAAACATTTTTTGGAGTTCTGTAATATCCTATATGGTTCCTGTTACCTTGTTATGTGAATACGCTTCCCATTATACGTCGCTAAATGCAGTAACAATTGGATTGCGATCTGATTACTGTGGTTATGTTATCATGTGCTGGCTTCCGATGATGGTGCGAATTGTGGTTCCCCCTGTGTGTGCGACCTGCTGCCTGCTGTTGCTAGTAATGGCTCATTATTTCATCCCATGCCACGACCAGAGCTACGAGTCCCTCCTCTCCGCACATTAGCCACAGGGACTGGACATGTATCATAGGCAACAACAACAACACCACATGGTATTGACCTGCACGGTGACATACTGCTCTCCCAACTCAGAGTAGTGAGGGTAGTGAGGGTCTTCAAACCTTTAAACGTGGACATATTTGTCTCGTCGAGTGGCAAAAATTGAACGTCTCCAGTACTTACTTGAATTAAAACAGATAACACACACTAATACAGTCATCACTAGGGCCCGGATGTTGATGTTCTTAAAAAGTTTAAAAAATGCACCTAACATTTTCAAAAATGACAGTAATAAATGACCTATAAATTCGAAAAATGCACAATAAAATGGTGAAAAAGATCTTATAATAATAAACTCGCCGATATTTCAAAAATGAATGTCTTGAGATTTTGCATAATATTTTATACCCGGCGTTTTTGTCCTGCAATGTTTTTAGTTTTGACGCAATACCCGCAGCAATTTCGCCACAATTGTTGCTAAGAATAGTTTCCACCCAGTTGATTAAGGAAATGGAATCAACCATTTCTTCACCCGTTTTCTCCATCGATGTGATTGTTGCTGTCAATAGCGCTACTAGCTTCTTCTTAACTCTGAGAGACGTAACTCCCTCATATAAAGTCGTGACATGACCAAATTGGATAAAAATGAACTTAAAAGGCCTATTTCTCTAAAATATGACCCAAAAAATCTACCAAACTAAAAAAAAGATCTTAAAATGAAAAATAGCAAAAAAAAATGCAAAAAGATGCAAAATAAAAATGACATATTTGAAGACGGGGTGGCACATCCGGAGTTTCTATGTACTTGAGCATTGCTTTAGACAGCTCTGTAAAAATATGACATGCCATCAACATCCGGGCCCTAGTCATCACAATTAACTCCGGTTATCAGACAGATTCTACACACACCCAAAGTACACGGGGCTACATGACCGCGTTGTCGCAGTCCCTAAACTGAGTTGTCATGATTACCATTGGCGTCGGGAAATCCATGATGCTGAAATAAATCAGGAACCCCTATGGAGGTCAAATTGGCAGATGAAAGGCTAAAGAAAGTAGGAGACTTCTGTTTCTTAGGAAGCAGAATAACCAGTGATGGACGAAGCAAAGAGAACATAAAAAGTTGATTGGCTTAGGCAAGGAAACATTTCTACTGAAAAGGATTTTTTGACATCGAATATAGATTTAGGTATTAGGAAGTAATTTTTGAAAGCCTTTGTCTGGAGCGTGGCGCTCTATGGAAGTGAAACTTGGAATGTTGGAGCATCAGAAAAGGGGAAAATTGAAGAGTTTGAAATGGTGTTACAGGAGAATGATGAAGATCAGATGCAGAGATAGGGTTACGAATGAAAAGGTATTAAGACGAGTGGGAGAGGAGAGATGTTTCTGGCGACTGAGGACTTAGAAACATCCCCCACCCCCCGCCCTCTTCGGTTCCTTTAAATGAAAAGAACAAATGAGTCGTCAAGTTGCAAAACTCGTTTAATCCACTTGTGAATAAGAATCATTTTCATGAGAAACGTTTCTCTGGACTTTGCCTCACGTATCTTTAGTGTTTGTTGTTTCCTACTCTTTGCTTTGTGCTTTTGCTTTTGAATTTTACATTTTGCTTTTCTTTCTTGGTTTTGATTTTGCGTTTGTTTTCTGCTTTTGATTTTTTTTTTTTTTGAATTTTGCTTTTTGCTTTGTGTTCCTTGTTTTTTGTTTTCTGCTTTTGCTTTTGTTTTTGAAATTTGCTTTTGTTTCGTGTTTTTTGTTTTTGTTAGTTTTGAGTTTGTTTTCTGGAAAATCAAAATAAAACAAAATAAAATAAAAAATAACAATTCAAATTAAAAGCAAAATAAATTAAAACAAAATAAATAAATAAAACAAAATCAAAACAAAAATAAAACAAAACAATTTAAAATCAAACAAAACAAAACAAAATCGGAAAACAAAATTACAATAAATTAAACAAAGAAAAACAAAATAAAGGAAAATAATGTAAAATAAAATAAAAATATATAATTAAATAAATAATTTTACGACATGAGTTTTGCAACTGAACGATTCAATTCAGGGCTTTGTTCTTTTTTGAAATTCTGAATTTTCGTGTTCCATAATTTTGGTATATTATCATTATTATTATTATTGTTATTATTATTAGGTTCTTTTGTTTCATTAATTTTAGGCATATTTTTTAAATTATCCAAATTTCTGTAAAACTAAAGAACGCGGCTTCGGTGGCTGAGCTTCTATTCCCAAGGTCGCGGGTTCGTCACATTTTTTAAGAGAGTTAAAATCCCTCAGTATGGCTTCCTTTGGAGGGGAAGTAAAGCCGGCGAGCCCATGTCATAGATTTATGGCATATAAAAAACCTTCCACTAACTACAGTTGTGTGGAGGTAAAATATGTAGGTTAGATTTGATTAACGCTCTTTAAGTTCCAACGTTCGCCACCAGGTGCAGGTTGTGGTGGCATCAAGTAGCGAAGTTCACAGCTAGGTGTCGTTGACGGTAGCATTTGGTAGAAAAAGTAGGAATTACTTGAAATTGATCGTCTGCAGTCCTTACCTGAATCACAGATAACACACACTAATACAGCCATCACAATTACACGGGTTATCAGACAGATGCTTGCCACGGTGGGTGAGTGGTTGTCGTGCCGGACTGCCAACCCCAAGCTTGCAGGTTCGCCCCTGGCCGTGGTAAGTGATTTTTGAAAGGCGACTAAAATCACGATACGCATGTCATACGTTGTTGGCATGTTAAAGAACCCATTTGAATTCAGTAGGCCGTGTTCATAATGACAAAATTAATCTCAGGATTTTCGCCCAACACAAAGTTCCTCCTTTCTATACTAGAAAGCGCTATAGTGTCAAGGGGCTTAGATATCTAACCTCCCTGACTTTCATAGTGCTCCAAGGAACGTCAAAATTCGACATGCAAGCTGCCCTCTAGGCGTCACATAACAAAGCCTAAACCCGGCACCCTAGACCATACGATATTATTATACCTTACATCCGAGGCAATGTGTTTTACATATTCTAACCTTGGTCTACCCCTACAGCTCTTGTTCTGGACCTTTCCTTCCATGACTAAGTCTGCTATTCATGGGTGTCTTAGTATGTGTCCTGCCAACCTAACTCTTCTCTTCATTAGCAGACGCCAGAAACATCTCTCCTCTCCCACTCGTCTTAATCTCTTCATTCGTAACCCTATCTACCCATCTGATCTTCATCATTCTCCTGTAACACCACATTTCAAACGCTTCAATTCTCCTCTTTTTTGCTGCACCAATAGTCCAAGTTTCACTTCCATAGAGCGCCACGCTCCAGACAAAGGATTTCAAAAATGACTTCTTAATACCTAAATCTATATTCCATATCAACAGATTTATATTCTGTAGAAATGCTTTCCTTGCCTGATTCAACCTACTTTTTAAATCCTCTTTGCTTCGTCCATCACTGGTTATTTTCCTTCCAGAGTAACAGAAGTCTCCTACTTTCTTTGGCCTTTAACCTGCCAATTTGACATCAATACGGGTTTCTGACTTCTTTCGGCTGCATTCCGTCATTTTTGTTTTACATTTATTGGTTTTTTTTTATCACGAATTCTATTCTCAAGACGGCGTCCATACCATTCAAAAACTCATTCAAATCCACTGGTGAATCGGATAAGAGGCCAACGCCATCAGGAAATCTCAGAGAAGAATTTATTTCGCCTTGAATTTTTACTCCTACCATAGCGTATACGCTATGCTCCTACTTAAAATTTTCTTGAATTTCCTTCACAATTTTATTAATTTTACGATCTTAAGATTGAGATAATTAAAATAATATAAACATTTAAATTATAAAAACAAATATAATTATTATTAAAGAAACTCGCACAAGTTGTGCATTAAGCATACAAATACATTAAATTTACACTTCATTCATTATTTTATATTTTACTTTGTTTCAGTATTATGGTTCTAAGCAGGTCTCGATTATTGACTTGGATAGTTTCTAGCATCTTGTAATGTGGTATCGATCACATGGGCGTTCACAAAGATCACATACACATGTTTCGTTCTGCTCGTGATGGCTCTTCACTTTGCACACTCTGTGGTGATATCCGTGCGTTGCCAAAGAGTTCACGAAATGACGCAGGTCTTGGTTGGTTTCCATCCATGATCTATTCACCATGGCCTCCGTTGCATAGAAGTCAGCCCATTTGTTTTCTTATTTCCACTTGTTTTTCCCAGTTTTTAGTAAAATGTAGATTATATTTGGTCCTGAGATCTTCGATCAGAAAGGTTTCTCTTGCTAGGACATAGACGAGTCGTGAGCGGGTGTATTTGGATATTGCTAGGGTGGACTTCAGGAACCGAGCTTTGACGGCTTCCATGGCTGATAGATCTTTCATTCCTAGTTTTTCCCAGGTTATTTCTATTCCATACGTTAGGATAGGTACGATTTTTGCATCGAATAGTGTCATGGCAGTTTTTAGGGATAGTCTAGGTAGTGATGGTATGTCAAATCTTGCCTTCTTGGCTGCTGATGTTCTTGTTTTAGTGTGAATCCTAAAGGATCTTACGGTTGTCTGGAGGGTCATGCCCAGGTATTTGTAGGCGTTAGCCGATTGGAGTGGTTCGTTTCTGAAATAAACCTTGTCGTGCGGGTTTTCTCTCCTGCCTATTCTGAAGGTCATCTGGACTGTTTTCCTGGCGTTAATCTGGAGCTTGTTTTCTTCAGCCCAGGTTTCTAAAGCCTTGATTGCTTTGAAATGTAATAATAGAAAATAATCATATAAATTACGCTAAAATATTTAAATTGAATTTCAATAAATACACATTACCGTATCCTTAATAATATTCTGCCCTATAAAGGGTTTATAATAATAATATCGTACAGAGAAAACTTAGGCACCAGAAGTTAGAGCAAACTCCCAAAGAGAGACAACCAGGAAAGAAGTGGACGGAGGAGAGAAAGAGGAAGCATAGTTTGTATATGAGAGGATTTTGGGAAGAAAGAAGAAAGGGCCAGAATAAAACATGAACATTCATTGTGTTGTAACGCTCTCCTTATGGGGAATTAACGAATAAATAAATAAATAAATAATAATAATATCGTATGGCCTCGGTGCTTGACGCAAGCTTTGTTATTTGACGCCCAGAGGGCAGCTTGCATGTCGAATTTCGTTGTTCCTTGGAGAGCTATGAAAGTCAAGGAGGTTAGATATCTGAGCTCCTTGACATTATAGCGCTTTCTAGTAGAGAAATGACTAACTTTTCAGTTGGCGGAAAATCCTGAGATTAATTTTGCCACTATGAAAACGGCCTACTGAATTCAAATGGGTCCTTTAAAATGCCAACATCGTATGACATGCGTATCGTGATTTTTGTCACCTTTCAAAAATTACTTACCATGGGTAGGAACGAACCTGCAAGCTTGCGGTTGGTAGTCAGACACGGTAACCACTCACCCACCGTGGCAAGCTTATAATGAGTTAATTTGGCATTATACGTGCCTCACTGACAACAAACCTTACAGAAAAGAGTCTTTATGTTTGACGATGTCGAAATGTAAATAGTATATGTCAGAAAACTGTATCATAATGAGGCTCATTATAGTAAAAGTTTTCATTATGAAACAGTTTCTCTCACCAATCAGAGCTCAAGAAACAGTTGTGTCACCAATTAAGTAAGGATAGCATCACACCTGCGCTGACTTCAACGGCCTACTATATAAATTTCACTGCATGGCTAACAGTAGTGTCATAGTGGAGTAATCGAGGAGGCCGTGGAATTCTCTGCGTCCCATGCACTCTGATCAGTACATAAACCTGGCAAAATCTCCAAAGATATTTATGAATATTTATGTTCGAACACAAAATAGTTATAATTATCGTCGAACATAAGCAGTCGTATGCAACTCGCATATAATGGTAATTAAGACACTCGTATGGAAATTATAAAAATCGCTACGCTAGTTTTATGAACATACTCGTGTCTATATATTGCCATTATAGAGGCTCGTTGCATAATGTACTATTTTAACCATTAGCTTGGAGACAGCAATGGCTCTGTTCAGAAATAAAATCATGCCTATTCTAATATATGGCATTGAAGTCATTTGGCAACACCTAACAGAAAAAGAACCTTTCCTCACCAGAAAGAGTGAAGGCATTATTCATTTAAAAAAAAAGCAATCGGAGTGTCAAAAACTACCAGGTCACGATTCGTCTACCTCCTGGCACGAGAATAATTTCTTATAGAAGACCTTAGAAACTATTTACCTCTACCAAATACCAGAGCCTCGGAACAGCTACTAACATCATTGAAGAAAAAACGAGAAGACATACGTCAAGAATGTTAAGGAACCGGAGCCATGATTGACCGGAGGTGGACAACAGCCAACTTCGAGTTGAGGCATGTGTTTACACGTCTGGCGGTCCATGGTTTTCACCACCTTATTTGTGTTAGCAAATATTTCCATGAACCTACAGTGACGTGTGTATGCCAACTATGTGGACAAGCATGTGATCGCTACCACTTAAGAGCTCTGTAGGAAAATGACAAAATCAATCAAAGAATATGCAACTCAAAGTGTCACAGTGCAATTTTAGAGTACGTTTTTTCCCTTTATTTTCAATGGCTATTTGGCTGCAATAAAAGTATTATTATTAACCATTAGACACTATTCTAACAGCCAATGAGATATGTGCAGCGCTCAGCCAATCACGGAGTGCATACATTAGGGCGTGGAAGTGAAACCTCGTGGACTTGGTCCAGCCCGGCAACAATACTCTAAGCCCCCTGAACGGACGAGAGTAGCGCTCCAGCGATCGATAACTACTTCTCCCAGCTCCCGTCTGGCGCTGCCCATTCCACAGCCATCTTAACAGCGGAACCGAGTTACCCTGCCCATTGATTTCACATACGGTGGGGTCGCGCCAACTGACATGAGGGAATCGGGACTTCCCCTCCCCTCCCCTTCCACCTTCCCGCCAATATCAGATGGACGAGAACATGCGGGTTCAACACAATAGCCTCCTCCATTTTATCTTCAAAACGAGACATGTCACAGGCAGACGTAACTCATTCTGTGAGTTCATTCAACTTTCCAAATATTCCTTTAGCGGGGAGGGAAGCGTTGTATTTCTGACTAGAAATGGCAAGTTAAGAAATTAATAGGAAGCCTTTTGATGTGTAACATCTTTCCACTCGGTTGCTGGATATTTTTGTGGGAGTGATTTTGAAAAATGGGACGGAAGTGGGTAAGACGGACTGCCAACTGGATCGTATCATTCCTGGACATTCATCAACACACAAAAATCTATTTTATTTACACACCAATAATACATAACAATCCCAAGACTCTCTTATTTTCTTCACTGCCTTCTTGATATTTATACTCTCGCACTGCCTTCTTGATTGTTCTCGCACTGTCTTGTTAATACTCTGCTGCTAATCATATCAATATGACTCATTTTAACAGAATCCATATGAAATTACGTGTTGGTCTGTGAATCAAGAGGTTCGGGAACAGGGCAAGCCTTTCATGATCTACTGCTGTGCACATTGCATTTACTCGCAAGGTGGCCTATTTATAAGGAATTTAAGGTTATGAGCGGTGTCGCGTCTATTAATCTAGTTGATCCATATCGTATTCTTTATTTAGGCTAGTGCTGGTGGAAGCTACAAATCATCTAATAAAATGAGTTCCCATACAAGATCCACCCACTCGTATCTGATGAGAAGGGAAGACCCCCCACTTTGTAACTGTGGAGCCGTTTTCACCGTGGCCCACATTTTCACCGAGTGTGAGGATCTTGCTGACTTACGAAGAAACCTTGGTTTGCAGATGACACTCAGACTTATATTAGCCGATGACGCGGTGGTTGCTGATCGCGTTATCCGCTTTATAAGTGAGAGTGGGTTAGGGCCAGCAATCTAAATTTTCCAGTATAAATTGACTCAACGACTTGTTCGTTTTTGAATGATAATTTTTTGTTTTTCCGTAATTTTTGTATATTTTTATTTAATTTTTGGTTTTCATTTGATTAATTTTTGGTCTTTTTAAATTTAGGTGTCCACCTCAAAATTTTAAATTCAATTCCAAATTTGTATTCTTTAATGTGTGTTAAGAGGGGCACATGACCTCGTAGTTCCTCCCCTTAAAACAACAATAACTAACTAACTAAAATGAGTTCCGTATTATAAACTACAATATCTGTAAAACACTCCCTTTTACAATAGATTAATATTTGTGCCAATAATAGTATAAAATACCGGTTTATCAACAATTTCACGTGAGGTTTCATCTATGTCAGATGTTAGACTACACATCATATGCGACTACTGTAAGGTTCGTAAAATCGAAAGAAGAGAATTTTAGAGGCGCGTAGAATCAAAACCCGCTAAGTCCACAAAACAAACTTTGTGGGAAAATGAGAAAAACTGAAGTTCATGCACAATTAAATTAATGAATATGCATGCAAAAATGCTCTAATATTCGGCAAATATGCGTCACGTTTTCACAAATATGCTCTGTGAAATAACTACAGCAATTAATTTAGTGTTTCAATTTTGAATATCAAGAAAATATGAACAGACAGACATAAAGACTTAACTACCACATTTGTAAAATATCTCAACTTAGAAACAGTTCTAAATAGTAGGAAATGGTATTTTATAAAACTTCAAGTGGCGTTGACCATCAATAACTATTTTATTATGTTAATTTTTAAGTGTGACTGATTTACAATTTTAGTTGGTTGGTTGGTTCCTTAGTTTAGGGGCTGCGACAACGCGGTCATGTAGCCCCGTGTACTTTGGGTGTGTGTAGAATATATCTGATAACCGGTGTGTGTTTTTTGTTTCCAATTCAAGTGAGGATTGCAGACTTTTAATTTCAAGTGGTTCCTACTTTTGTCGCCAAACGCCACCGTCAACGACTACTAGTTCAGAACGTAGTACCAGACGCCAACGAACGTAGGAACCTAAGAGCGTTGTTTACATTCTTAACCTATACAATTTAGCTTCACACGGGCGTAATTAGTGGAAGGTTCTTTAACATGCCATAACTCTATGACATGGGACCGCCGGCTCTATTTCCCCTCCGAAGGAAGGCATACTGAGGGATTTTTAACACTCTTAAAAATGCGACGACTTTGGCCGGATTTGAACCCGCGATCTTGGGCGTAGAAGCTCAGCATGCTACCAACTACGCCACCGAAGTCACCATATACAATTTAAATATCCATTAATTGTTTTTAAATGAAAATAATTTTACTATATTGAGTGAATGCTGAATAAAAATAAATAAAAATATTACCGGTACCCTAAATTGCAAAAAGGACTGAAACGTACTAGGTATCATCTATCTTATTATATAATACGCTAAGGTGTGTGTTTCACAAAACTCAAGCTCCTAAACCAGAGGGAGTTAGAAGGTGTGGTTTGTACCAACATCTTACAAATCGTCTCAATAGTACAGCAAAAATCTTGAATTTCGTGAAAAGTCGACGGAAATATATTTATTTGTTTATAAAGTGCTTTTAAACAAATAAACAAGACGATAGCCCCTGGCAGAACTGTGTCGCGTACGACTGCATAACACTAAAGCTGGGCGGGTAGTCTGTGCCCATGGGACACACACAACCCATTGTGCAACCAGCAGCAGTGAGGAATCGCACTCTTATTTCATAAACATTGACAATTTGTTTAAAAAGTGCGTTTAAACAAAAAACAACAAAAAAACATATTTATTGAAGCCCGCATAACAGTAAAGCCAGGCGGGTGGTTTATACACTTGTGAGAGTTTTCGCGAGGGTCCGCTAGTTAAAATAATTTCAGTATTATTCTGAGATGGAGTCCGAATCGAAATAATTTATACGGCTTTAAGAACATAAGTAACAAAAAGCGCTCCTCAAGCAAAGATATGCACGTAAACAGGCAAAGAAGAAAAATATGATTCATTGTGTCCAAATAACCAAAATATGCATAAATATGCAGAAATATGATTTTTCGTGAACTTCCGGGCTTTACTGATTGCATATGAAAAGAAAAAACATCCTTGGATAATGAACATTTCGTTTATTAATTACTTTGTCATCAAACGATGCATTCCTACAAATTAGAGGATTGTCCCTTTATGGAAAGTAACACAATTCTTAAGTTTAATTAGGAGTTAACTGGTTTAGAAAGTGAAATGTACACACATCAAAAAAAAGTTTTGCATCACCTCGGTTCCAAGAGTTCCGGAACCGTTAAATACAAAGGGAATAGAGATCAACACAAACAACATTTCAGCTCGTTTTATTGCTCATGAGACCCACACATTGCATGTTGTACCATCATACAGCTAGACTTTCAGCATTTGTGGTCCAGATTGCAGTACACACCACTACCTCTAATACCCAGTAGCACGTCCTCTTGCATTGATGCATGCCTGTATTCGCCGTGGCATACTATCCACAAGTTCATCAAGACACTGTTGGTCCAAATTGTCCCACTCCTCAACGACAATTCGGCGTAAATCTCTCAGAGTGGTTGGTGGGTCAAGACGTCCATAAACAGCCCTTTTCAACATATCCCAGGCATGTTCGATAGGGTTCATGTCTGGCGAACATGCTGGCCACTGTAGTCGAGCGATGTCGTTATCTTGAAGGAACGCATTCACAAGATGTGCACGATGAGGTCGAGAATTGTCGTCCATGAAGACAAATGCCTCTCCAATATTCTGCCGATATGGTTGCACTATGGGTCGGAGGATGTCATTCAGGTATCGTAAAGCCGTTTCGGAGCCTTCCATGACCACCAGTGGCGTACGTCGGCCCCACATAATGCCACCCCAAAACATCAGGGAACCACCACCTTGCTGCACTCGCTGGACAGTGTGTCTAAGACGTTCAGCCTGACCAGGGTGCCTCCAAACACGTCTCCGACGATTGTCTGGTTGAAGGCATATGCGACACTCATCGGTGAAGAGAACGTGATGCCAATTCCGTGGGGTCCATTCAGCATGTTGTTGGGCCCATCTGTACCGCGCTGCATGGTGTCGGGGTTGCAAAGCTGGACCTCGCCATGGACGTCGGGAGTGAAGTTGCGCATCATGCAGCCTATTGTGCACAGTTTGAGTTGAAACACGACGTCCTGTGGCTGAACGAAACGCATTATTCAACATGGTGGCATTGCTGTCAGGGTTCCTCCGAGCGGCAATCCGTAAGTAGCGGTCATCCACTACAGTAGTAGCCCTTGGGCGGCCTGAGCGAGGCCTGTCATCGACAGTTCCTGTATCTCTGTACCTCCTCCATGTCCGAACAACATCGCTTTGGTTCACTCTGAGACGCCTGGAAACTTCCCTTGTTGAGAGCCCTTCTTGACACAAAGTAACAATGCGGACGCGATCGAACTGCGGTATTGACCTTCTAGGCATGGTAGAACTACAGACAACATGAGCAGCGTACCTTCGTCCTGGTGGAATGACTGGAACTGATCGGCTGTCGTACCCCCTCCGTCTAATAGGCCCTGCTCATGCATGGTTGTTTACATCTTTGAGCAGTTTTAGTGACATCTATGAACAGTCAAAGGGACTGTATCTTGGATACAATATACACAGTCAACGTCTATATGCCGGAGATCTGGGAACCGAGGTGATGCAAAACTTTTTTTGATGTGTGTATATATGGACGCTTTTGAAAGTAAGAAAAACAGTTCTAACAATAAAAACAAGGGAATAAGGAAAGCATTTAAACGTGAACCCTCCAAATTATGTATGAAATGAAAACCTGACCTGAATTATGATTATGCATATATTAACGCTTAACAAACACGAAACCACACTACAAAACACAAGACAGCTGAGGAATCCTGGGTAATGCAATTCTATGTGCTGATTGGCTGGAAGCGACTTGGTGGTTTTTGAAACTAACAATGACGAAAGATCAATTGAAACTAGCGGATTTTGAAATTAACCCCAAGTTTTGCCCGCCATTTTCATAGGGAAATAGCGTCTTTTGAAGGAAAATCATGGCACCATTGAATTGCCCACGTGAAAGTTCATATAGAGGCAACTTCATCTCATTTTTAATGTTCCATGAACCTGGCGGGTTTTGATTCTAGGCACCTCTAAAAAAAAGTTAGTCATGGAGTTCACTCGAGGAACAAATTGATTAATCTACACTCTACAGGGTAGCGAAAGTTGGAACTACTTGAAATTAACGGAACTTGTGGGTGTCCGCATTGAAGCCTCTGGCGAGCCGAACATGTCCTCTTACACTCCCGGCACTAAATAAATAAATTACGATATTGTACACAGTCTACTTATATCATCATCAGGGCGCGGCTTGCCACGGTGGGTGAGTGGTTAACGTGTCGGTCTACTAACCCCAAACTTGCAGGTTCGCTCCTGGCCGTGGTAAGTGATTTTTTTTTGAAAGACTGCAAAAATCACGATACACATCTCATACGATATTCGCATTTCAATGAACCCATTTGAATTCAGTAGGCCGTGTTCATAATGGCAAAATTAATCTCGGGATTTTCCGCCAACACAAAGTTCCCCCTTTCTCTACTAGAAAGCGCTGTAGTGTCAAGGAGCTTAGATATCTAACCTCCTTGACCTTCATAGCGTTCAAAGGAACGACGAAATTCGACATGCAAGCTGCCCTCTGGGTGTCAATTAAAGCTTGCACCCGGCACCCGAGGCCATACGATATTATTATTATTATTATTATCATTATTATTATCATTATTATTATTATTATCATCATCAGGGTGCGGATTTTGAAAACCTAAAAAATGACCTATAACATGTCCACAAAATCTTGAGAAAATGACCTCAAATTTAAAATAAATGACTTAAAGATCTTTTTAAAAACCTAAAACAAACAAATTCATGTTATAAATTGAAAAAAAAAACCTTAATAGTACTGTGCCCAACTCTAGGAATGGGTATTCCAAGTTTCAGACACCTAGATATCAAGGGAAAGGCTGTAGCCGCTTTTGAAAGTTCAGATATTTGAATATCGCGCTACATTGCTTCGAGAAGCATTTCGAAGAAAATTACCGATAGTTGGATGTCAAGTGACGTAGCGAGTAATAGCAGAGGTGGAGGCAATTTATTGATTAAATAGTTAACTATGGAGTAGAGACTTGAGACTGGGATCAGATTACTGGCACGGCCAAATGAAAGAGAATGCAATTAGTATCAAGTACATCGGACCAGGGATTCAAGAGATATGAGGATTTCTAGATATCAGGCGATGACGCGTGACCCTGACCGTTTTGAATAAAAGCCAGCTGGAGCAGGCATGGTTAGCTCATTCTAACTCAAGCACTTGGCAAGCAAGTTGCGTCTACGCTGAGCCAAGGCACATGGTTGCCGCATCTACGCAGAAGTTCTTTTCAAATCGTGATAGTCACGAGAAGTGCTGCGCTTCGAGTTGAAACTTAGTAAGTTTCTGGTGAGGAGAATCACTGAGGTGATTGATATTTCTACACACATTGGTGGAAATATTTATATTTCTAAAAGGACATATGCTAGACTTTGTCTAGAAAATAGTTTTGTCACAGTCCAGTAGTAACTTAATACTTGGATGTTTAAATCCATATGAAGTCAGTTTTCATTCTTGTAACTAGTTAACCACTTCGATCTGTCAGTACACTGAAGACTAGTCTATAACGGTGGCGTTCATTAGTCTACGCAAGGGAAACTGCAGGTTGCTTAGCGCATGGCAGATGGTGATATTAATAAACCATGCCCAGGGAACGATCTTCAGAACAGCCGTTAATTGCTTAGACTGTCAATGTTTTTCTTGTACTGATGAGATTACAGTGAGTTATGTTACAACTGACATATCTAAGAAGAGATCACTTAGATCTGACCCTATTTCAACAAACTGTTATGGCTTTGATAGAAGCTCATATTAAAATGGAACCACAGTTTATTCAAACGTCGAAAGATACTACCACTATGTCTGACTAGACGAATTGTGGGTCTACAATGGCGGCCGATACAAGGATTATACGTGCTTGTCCGATAGGGCATGTCTATGGATAAATCTGGTACAGACCAGGTTTACTACGCTTCAAGACCATCAAGAAATGTAAGCCACATTTGAATTATATTATGCTTAGCTAATTGGAACAAACTATTTTTTCTGCAGATGACCAACACATTTTTTTCGTCGTATTTAAATCTTGCAATGATTTACGCAAGACTTGTTAGAGTTATTCTGAGCATTTTCAGCACTCAGAACAGTTTAGGATCGATGACCGAGCATTTCGAGCATTTATTTGAATTTTTCATATTTTAAGGAAACCACGGAAAACCCCCGATGTAACTGTAAAAGTTAATAATTTATTTTTGTTGAGGAATGGATATTTTTTCCATATTCGAAGATTCGAACATGTGGATTCTCACATAATGAGATGATAATTAAACATATTTAAAATAATATAAATAATAATAATAATAATAATCCACTAATAATAATAATAATAATAATAATTTTTATAATTTTTCTAAATAATTCTTGGATATTATATTTTCTAATAATCATATGTATTGAGAAAGAGCCTATGAAGTAGTTTAATCATTTCTAGTTTGGAACAGGAGATTTTCCGAAGGAGAGTGGTTAGCGCAAGCCCGCATTCAACCAACATTTCAGTTCTGGTTGAACAGTTGATATTTGCAATGAGCGAAGTATATGTTTCAGATAACACGGAGAGGCATGAAACGGGAAGCAAATGATATTTGTATCAAATAGGATATTTTTGTATTTATATAAAATCATGACGTAAATACACTCGAAAGTGAAATAAAGCTTTTCATAAGTATGGTAAATTCACGGGTTGAACTGAATGGTAAAATAAAATAAACTTGTAAGTTTATTAATCTTCCAGTGTTGATAACAAGCAGAGGCTTGATTTAAATTTTGGGAAGAAAATTTATGTGTGTGGAGTAGTTGAAATGCCATTCCCAGGTGCGCATGTTAAGTCGCAGGAATGAAGGTTTTTTCGAGCATCAATCAAATAGCAGGTTCGATGGCTCAGGTTTATAGTAGGAGTATTGGAGCCACACATTTCGTCGTATGAATAACCCGAAGGTTATTTCTTTGAAACCATCAGTTCTTATTTCAACCTTGTTTTACGAATTCCATTTAGACTTTGATTTTGCTAGAACCCGGATTTGTCATGATAGTAGTTTATTCTTCTTCAGAGGAAGACCTTTGCCGTTGTTGTTGTAATATTGTGTTCTTACACAAATAATAGAATGGGCCACTGCCAATTAAAAAATAATTCTTTAACCACGAATAATTTGAAGGATATTTTCAGTCCTAGTGCCATGAACTAAATGAATTCATTATAAAACTACAATTCTAATTTCCGCATTCTGTCGAAGAATTGCAAGTTGTGAAAGTTGCTAAAAATGGCCATGAATATAAATATTTTTATAATAATCGATTCCAAGTGGATAATTGAATAGTTGAATGGTTCAACCATTTATTGATCAAGTTGATGATTCAGAAATCATATATTTTGTTTGGAACTTGAAGTTCATAATCGAGTCACTTCTCGAATGTTTAATGTCAGAAGAACAATTAATTGTTGTTGTGCTTCGCACAGTTCTTCGATGCTATGCTCAAGGTCAAATTCTTTTCAGATGTTATTAATATGTGTTAATAATTTGTGTTGCTACGATGATAATAATATTTTCGACGATATATTTTTGAAACTGGAAAAACAAGTGAAAGTTTAAGAATTCTATAAACATTTATTCTACGAGTGTTAATATCATGTAAATAGTCAAACAGTGATCTACGTTATTTCCAGTATAGACAATTAATTTTGAACTGGAATTAAATATTAATAATTTTGGAACACAGTCCACAGGACTATTAATCGGACTTGTGTTTCCAAAAAGATTGTCAAATGTGTTTGGAAGATTTCTGTATATTGTGTGTAAATAAGGGTGTGGATCGCCACACGTGGATGATGCTGCTTTGAGCATTCTTGCAGTCAGATTTTAACTTCAAAATAAACTGAGATAACTTTACCTGATGTGTTTCACCCAATTAAATCTCCTTCTATCCTTATTGTTGCATTGAGCCAAAAATCAGTAAAGCATTTTTTTAATTTGATGTCGTTTTTGCGATTTGCTTTAACCCATCTGGCGCTCCGGGATATTTTGACTCTCGTGCTGACTGATTATTGGTAAAATGCATATGTGGTCGTGCGGACTCCGGTCTAAACGGGCACATAAAATAAGATAGAGAGAGAAATGGCTTCGAACGTGGGTCCCGATTTAGACATGGTCAATCGCATGCCGATTTGAAATTGTGATAATTTTTATAGAAATATTTTGGGAGTTGAAAGATGTCTGGTTTGGATGAATAAATTAGTAGGAAACCCAATTAGTGGGGAAAATTAGAAATTTAACTTGGTTAATAATTAGAATAGGTTTGATTAATTTTGATAATGGCTTAACCATTAGGGCATCAAGTAAATTCAGTAGTAAACGTTCGATGACTGGACATACACATTATTAGAATCCAGGTGGAGGATATTTGAGAACTTGCATATTTTCTTGTGATATTGTGGTAAATGTAATTCGTAAAAGTAGAGAATTTTGTTTTTCCATCACGTCTACATTAGGACAAATCTCATTTTATTATAGTGTTCCAATTAGCTATTTATATTTCTTGTTCTAGTTATAAGCTTGAGTTTGCCACTGTTGTATACCCCTAAGTTTTGAATAATAATTGAAATTATGGAAGAAATGATGAGGATGATGAGGAGTTTGGAGGAGAGTTCAAAAGAGGCTGGACTGCGTGTAGCAGCCATTATGAAAGAAAATACTGAGGCTTTGGAAAAGAAACTTAAAGAAAATTCTGATAAACTTAAAGAAAGTTTAAACGATAAACTTAAAGAAAATTCTGATTCTTTAGAAAATAAACTTAAAGAAAATTCTGATTCTTTAGAAAGCAGGTTAAAAGATAACTTGAAGGAAAATTCTGATTCTTTAGAAAATAAACTTAAAGAAAATTCTGATTCTTTAGAAAATAAACTTAAAGAAAATTCTGAGTCTTTAGAAAATAAACTTAAAGAAAGTTTGAAGGATAAACATAAAGAAAATTCTGATTGTTTAGAAAATAAACTTAAAGAAAGTTCTGATTCTTTAAAAAGTAATTTGAAAGAAAATTTAAATAGTAAATTTAATTCAATGGAAAGTAAATTTAAAGAAAATTCTGAAATTTTGAAAATGACACTTGAGAGTAAAATGAATAAATTATGCGATAAAACACATGAGCTCGAAACTTCATTAGCTACTAACGCTAGTTTAATGGACGATAAATTTCGCGATGCCGATCTTCGATCTCAAAGCTTAGCTGATAGGATAGAACATGGTCTTAGGAAAGTTGGTGAAGACATGGTCAACCTGGAAGTCAGAGTGAAGAAGGAGAGTAACGAGATGGGAATTCTAGTTGTTCAACGTTTAACGGAACAATTCAAAGAACTTGTCATGGGAGAAATAAGAGAAGGTGTGATTAGTGAATTGCAAACTGAAATTAAAACCACAGTTGTCAATGAAATTAAAGACACACTCAAGCTGGAGAATCAAGAGGGAATCAAGGAGATTAGGGAATCTTTGTCATCCCACATTGAAGTAATTGCCAAGGATATCCAAGCAACTCAGAAGGACATATCAGATATGACAGGGTCACTGAAAAGTCATGAGGCTGTTATGAACCAGATATCCAATGATGTTAAAGAAAATTGTAAAGAAACTGAAGCAATCAAGAAGATGGCAGAAGAAAACCAGAAGGAACTTGAGGCTATGAAAACTCAAATCAAGGATGAGAAACAGTCTGATCATCTGTTGAAAATGCCAAATGTAAGGGGAAAGGAACAGATACAGATAAATCTAGGAGCAGCTAGAGAGACTGAAAGACAGGATGAGGTCAGGACAGTATTTCAATCCAACCCCATAACTGTATTTAAGAATATAGAGGATAAGCCTTCTAAATTTTCAGGGCGAGATTCTGTGACACCCGTGGAATTTTTGAGAGAAGCAGGTGATTACCTGAAAGATTCTAAGATCCCTAAAGAAAGACAGATCCGAGTGATAGGGAAGTTCTTGGAAGGTCCTGCACTTCTGTGGTTCAGAGCATTTAGATCCACTCTAACCACTTTTGAGGAGTTTTCTCGTGGGCTATTGAAGAAGTTTTGGTCCCCGGAAACCCAACAGCAAGTCAGAGCAGAGTTATATTCGAAGATATTCTCGACGTCACAACCTACTCGATACTCTACGTACTTTTCTGGACAGCTGTCTAAACTCCAACATTTAGATCCGCCGATGCCAGATAACGAGTTGACTACTGCATTGATACGTCAATTTCCAGCAGACGTCCAGAGGACTTTGATCGCTGCTGATATCTATAATATGGAACAATTTGATGAAGTATTACAGAAGCTGGATCATACAAACGCTCAATTCTTCCATCAGAAGGGAGTAAAGAATAACAACGCTGTGTATGCTGTTATGGCTGATAGTTATTCTCAGACACCTCGAGAGATTCGAGAGGAGCGAGAAGAGAAAACGCCGAGGGAAGATCCGAATAAGAGAGGATGGAACCAGTACAGTAACAGATACAGTTACAAGCCATATGCGAGACCGGATGGTGGTAATCGATACAATACTCGATGGAGAAGACCACGAGATACTCAAGGAAGGTACCAGGAAAGAAGATATTATGGTAGAAACAACTATAATAACAGAGGGAATGTAGATACTCGTCAGTCCAATGAAGAGTTTAACAAGGAGACGAGGAAAAATTTGGAAGCAAGACACCAAGATAACTTGCAATTTGTGGAGCAGAGGCCCAATGATCCAGGTCCATCGGGAACACAACAATCCCGGGGGAAAATGAAAATCCACAGCCTGCTTCCAGTCTCCGACCGGGTCAGGAATGGAATGAATGAAGCCCCCCATCTAGCGGCGAGGATATTAACTGTGCCGGCTGCCGAGGCCTGACGCACTCCTCTGGGGCAATGATTAAATGAATGACAGATGAAATGAAATGATAGTGGAGAGTGTTGCTGGAATGAAAGTTTGACAGGGAAAACCGGAGTACCCGGAGAAAAACCTGTCTGCCTCCGTTTTGTCCAGCACAGATCTCACATGGAGTGACCGGGATTTGAACCACGGACCCAGCGGTGAGAGGCCGGCGTGCTGCCGCCTAAGCCACGGAGGCTCATAATCCCGGGGGAATGGTAATGAAAAAAAAAACTTCGAATTCACAGTAGAAGATAGAATTTTGAATACTTTCACTTCCAGAATTATTAAATGGCAAGCAGAGGATGATGACTTAATTCAACAGAATGACGAACGAAAAGAAATGGGTACCAGAATTAGAATGCCAATCATATCATGCGAAGTATTTGGTATGCCTGTCGATACTTTGATCGATACTGGGGCTATGCTTTGTCTGGTGAGTGAGAAGCTTTATATTCTGTGGAAGCTCAAAGAGAATTTAGAGGAAATTCCAGTATCAGGAATTAAGATCCAAGGAATAATACCCAATAAAATATCTCTGTGTAAAACACAATTATACTTATGTATTACGATTGGAGGACATGATTTCCGACATGTGTTTGTTGTAATGAAGGACATGGCTTTTGACATGATATTGGGAGCAGATTTCATTCAGAAATATCAAGCAGTGATAGATATGAAGACAGAGACGATTAGATTCAAGAATACCGAAGAGATAAACTTCGAGGGAAAAGAAGAGGAAGACATCGAGGGAGATGCTCAATGGTCTCTGATTTTTCATGAAGCTGAAGGAAGAGAAGTCTACACTGAGGAGGAGTCCCCAGAGCTAGGGAAAATTTTGGAAGAGTATCACGATATTTTTGATATTAAACCTGGTGAAATTAAAGATTTTGAATATCGTATTCGTGTAAATGATGATGCACCTTTTCATGCTAAATTGTATCCAGTAGCAGAAAAGCATCGAGAAAGAGTAAAAGTGCTTATCAAGGACATGGAAAGCAACAATGTGATTGAAAAGTATACTACATCTTATGTCAATCCATTAGCAGTAGTGTCTAAGCAAGATGGAAGTCTGAGACTATGTTTAGACGAGCGAAATTTGAATTCAAGATTACTGCCAGAGTATGACAGACCACCAATCATTAGGGAACTGTTAAGGAAATTCCAAGGCAAGGTCTGGTTCTCTAATATTGATCTCACTTCGTCCTACCATCACATTAGGCTTAGTGAAGATTCTAAGAAGTTTACAGGATTTATGTTTGACCAGCAGACATATGTATTCCGCCGTTTACCATTTGGAGTTAAAACATCTGGATCAGTTTTGATCAGAGCCCTAGAACAAAATTTGAGTCCTGAAGTAAAAGAGATAGCAATTCGTTATATTGATGATATCTTAATTGCATCTGAGACTAAGGAGGAACATTTGCTACATCTTCAAATGTTATTCGCAGATTTGAGAAAAGCGAACTTCAAAGTAAACCTTCTAAAATGTCAGTTCTTTCGAAAGGAAATAAAATTTTTGGGTCACATTTTGGATGGAGAAGGATACCGTCCCAATGAGACGAAGATACAAGCAATTGCAAATTTCCCTAGACCTACTAGAGTGAAGAATGTCCGCAGTTTTCTCGGGACATGCCAATTCTTTGCAGGGCATTGTCCAAACTTCACCAAGACAGTTGCGCCATTGCAGGAGTTGTTAAAGAAAGGAAATAAATGGAAATGGGATAAAGATTGTGAACAATCATTTCAAGATGCCAAGAGGTTATTGGTAAACAGTGTGAAATTGGAGTATCCTGACTTTACCAAGAATTTCATCATAGAATCTGATGCATCCACCGTAGGGATTGGAGCTATTGTACTTCAAGAGGATGAAGACCACAAGAGACATTACCTGGCGTTCATTAGCAGGAAACTTCGTCCATCAGAGAGGAATTATTACACCACAGAGTTAGAAGCACTTGCTGTAATATTTGCATTGGGGTCGTGGAAGAAAATGTTAATTGGACATTCAGTCATTGTGAGGACTGATCACCACGCATTGGAGTTTATTTTGAGAACAAACTTTGCCAGCGATAGAATAACTAGATGGTCACTTTTTATTCAGCAATTCAACCTAGTTATTGAACACACTCCTGGAAAGTTTAATGTGGGAGCTGATTTGTTGAGTAGAGCAGTGGAGTCTACATCTAAGGTTTTTCAAGTTAACCTGACGCAGGAGGATGAAGATACCTTGAGAAGGTTAAGGTTATTGCATTTATCCCAGAGGAGAGACCGACGTCTTAGGAACATTTTTCGTTTTCTACAGGGAAACATGGATCCAAATGATGATGATTTTGTGGAAACTGAAAGAATTTCAAGAGATTTTATGATGTTAGATGGTTTAATCTACAAGTTTTCAGATCCCGACCATACGAAGCTGAGAGTAGTGATACCTCCACGATTGCAAAAACCCATTATTTGGATGGCACATAGAATCGCAGGTCATGCTGGAGTAGATAAGACAGTCAACATGATTCAAGAGAAATTTTCGTGGGAGCGAATGCGACAAACTGTCAGAAACACTATTCGAGAATGCGACTTATGCCAAAGGAGTAAACATAATTCCAGATTATTGAGAGAATTACCAAGGCCTATTATTCCTTCTAAGCCTTGCGAAATCTTCGCGACTGATTTATATGGTCCTCTCCCAAAGTCTAAAAGAGGTAACCGATATATTTTGGTGACTATGGATGTTTTCAGTAAATACACCATGTTACATCCAATTCAGAAGGCAAACGCAAAGTATTGTGCGAAGAGAATTAGAGACAGCGTGATTCCGGAAGCAGGCAAACCGGAATTCCTTTTATCAGATCGTGGACCTCAATTTACATCTTTGGAGTTTCGTACCATCATGAATAATCTTGGGATTATACAATTGTTTTGTTCTATTAGACATCCAGAAAGCAATCCAGCGGAACGCGTGATGGCTGAGATAGCAAAATTTTGCCGCCTCTATTGTCCAAATGAGCATTGGAAATGGATGGATGTTCTTTCTTTAGCATCCGAATCCATCAACTCTACGATTCATGAGAGTACTGGACAGATTCCCATGTTACTTCATCATGGAATTAAACCAACACGATTGTGGGATCGAATCATCTCTATTCCACCTGAGATTGAACCAAGTCGTCAGATGAGGGAAACTCTAGCTTTAGACAAGTTAAGGAGTCAAGCTGAGAAGAGAGAGCGCAGAGTGAGAAGAAAGCGTTTTCGCAGACCCTTGCGCGTAGGAACTCTTGTTTTAGTGAAAAGACCTACACCCTCTGACGTGCAAAATCGAGTGTACTCGAAATTTGCAAGCCTTTATGCTGGACCCTACCGTATTGTGGAAGTAAACAATAATGGAAGCTATGAAGTAGCTAATACACGAACTGGTCACATCGTGAGAACTTACAATGCATCGAATTTGAAGATCTATTATTCAAGAACCAGATGATTTAATGTGTAGATAGGAAAAATAAAAATTTTTCAATTTTTACTTTTTGCTAGGTGTGGGGTGGATGTGCCCAACTCTAGGAATGGGTATTCCAAGTTTCAGACACCTAGATATCAAGGGAAAGGCTGTAGCCGCTTTTGAAAGTTCAGATATTTGAATATCGCGCTACATTGCTTCGAGAAGCATTTCGAAGAAAATTACCGATAGTTGGATGTCAAGTGACGTAGCGAGTAATAGCAGAGGTGGAGGCTATTTATTGATTAAATAGTTAACTATGGAGTAGAGACTTGAGACTGGGATCAGATTACTGGCACGGCCAAATGAAAGAGAATGCAATTAGTATCAAGTAAATCGGACCAGGGATTCAAGAGATATGAGGATTTCTAGATATCAGGCGATGACGCGTGACCCTGACCGTTTTGAATAAAAGCCAGCTGGAGCAGGCATGGTTAGCTCATTCTAACTCAAGCACTTGGCAAGCAAGTTGCGTCTACGCTGAGCCAAGGCACATGGTTGCCGCATCTACGCAGAAGTTCTTTTCAAATCGTGATAGTCACGAGAAGTGCTGCGCTTCGAGTTGAAACTTAGTAAGTTTCTGGTGAGGAGAATCACTGAGGTGATTGATATTTCTACAGACATTGGTGGAAATATTTATATTTCTAAAAGGACATATGCTAGACTTTGTCTAGAAAATAGTTTTGTCACAGTCCAGTAGTAACTTAATACTTGGATGTTTAAATCCATATGAAGTCAGTTTTCATTCTTGTAACTAGTTAACCACTTCGATCTGTCAGTACACTGAAGACTAGTCTATAACGGTGGCGTTCATTAGTCTACGCAAGGGAAACTGCAGGTTGCTTAGCGCATGGCAGATGGTGATATTAATAAACCATGCCCAGGGAACGATCTTCAGAACAGCCGTTAATTGCTTAGACTGTCAATGTTTTTCTTGTACTGATGAGATTACAGTGAGTTATGTTACAACTGACATATCTAAGAAGAGATCACTTAGATCTGACCCTATTTCAACAAACTGTTATGGCTTTGATAGAAGCTCATATTAAAATGGAACCACAGTTTATTCAAACGTCGAAAGATACTACCACTATGTCTGACTAGACGAATTGTGGGTCTACAATGGCGGCCGATACAAGGATTATACGTGCTTGTCCGATAGGGCATGTCTATGGATAAATCTGGTACAGACCAGGTTTACTACGCTTCAAGACCATCAAGAAATGTAAGCCACATTTGAATTATATTATGCTTAGCTAATTGGAACAAACTATTTTTTCTGCAGATGACCAACACATTTTTTTCGTCGTATTTAAATCTTGCAATGATTTACGCAAGACTTGTTAGAGTTATTCTGAGCATTTTCAGCACTCAGAACAGTTTAGGATCGATGACCGAGCATTTCGAGCATTTATTTGAATTTTTCATATTTTAAGGAAACCACGGAAAACCCCCGATGTAACTGTAAAAGTTAATAATTTATTTTTGTTGAGGAATGGATATTTTTTCCATATTCGAAGATTCGAACATGTGGATTCTCACATAATGAGATGATAATTAAACATATTTAAAATAATATAAATAATAATAATAATAATAATCCACTAATAATAATAATAATAATAATTTTTATAATTTTTCTAAATAATTCTTGGATATTATATTTTCTAATAATCATATGTATTGAGAAAGAGCCTATGAAGTAGTTTAATCATTTCTAGTTTGGAACAGGAGATTTTCCGAAGGAGAGTGGTTAGCGCAAGCCCGCATTCAACCAACATTTCAGTTCTGGTTGAACAGTTGATATTTGCAATGAGCAAAGTATATGTTTCAGATAACACGGAGAGGCATGAAACGGGAAGCAAATGATATTTGTATCAAATAGGATATTTTTGTATTTATATAAAATCATGACGTAAATACACTCGAAAGTGAAATAAAGCTTTTCATAAGTATGGTAAATTCACGGGTCGAACTGAATGGTAAAATAAAATAAACTTGTAAGTTTATTAATCTTCCAGTGTTGATAACAAGCAGAGGCTTGATTTATTGTATAAATTTTGGGAAGAAAATTTATGTGTGTGGAGTAGTTGAAATGCCATTCCCAGGTGCGCATGTTAAGTCGCAGGAATGAAGGTTTTTTCGAGCATCAATCAAATAGCAGGTTCGATGGCTCAGGTTTATAGTAGGAGTATTGGAGCCACACATTTCGTCGTATGAATAACCCGAAGGTTATTTCTTTGAAACCATCAGTTCTTATTTCAACCTTGTTTTACGAATTCCATTTAGACTTTGATTTTGCTAGAACCCGGATTTGTCATGATAGTAGTTTATTCTTCTTCAGAGGAAGACCTTTGCCGTTGTTGTTGTAATATTGTGTTCTTACACAAATAATAGAATGGGCCACTGCCAATTAAAAAATAATTCTTTAACCACGAATAATTTGAAGGATATTTTCAGTCCTAGTGCCATGAACTAAATGAATTCATTATAAAACTACAATTCTAATTTCCGCATTCTGTCGAAGAATTGCAAGTTGTGAAAGTTGCTAAAAATGGCCATGAATATAAATATTTTTATAATAATCGATTCCAAGTGGATAATTGAATAGTTGAATGGTTCAACCATTTATTGATCAAGTTGATGATTCAGAAATCATATATTTTGTTTGGAACTTGAAGTTCATAATCGAGTCACTTCTCGAATGTTTAATGTCAGAAGAACAATTAATTGTTGTTGTGCTTCGCACAGTTCTTCGATGCTATGCTCAAGGTCAAATTCTTTTCAGATGTTATTAATATGTGTTAATAATTTGTGTTGCTACGATGATAATAATATTTTCGACGATATATTTTTGAAACTGGAAAAACAAGTGAAAGTTTAAGAATTCTATAAACATTTATTCTACGAGTGTTAATATCATGTAAATAGTCAAACAGTGATCTACGTTATTTCCAGTATAGACAATTAATTTTGAACTGGAATTACATATTAATAATTTTGGAACACAGTCCACAGGACTATTAATCGGACTTGTGTTTCCAAAAAGATTGTCAAATGTGTTTGGAAGATTTCTGTATATTGTGTGTAAATAAGGGTGTGGATCGCCACACGTGGATGATGCTGCTTTGAGCATTCTTGCAGTCAGATTTTAACTTCAAAATAAACTGAGATAATTTTACCAGATGTGTTTCACCCAATTAAATCTCCTTCTATCCTTATTGTTGCATTGAGCCAAAAATCAGTAAAGCATTTTTTTAATTTGATGTCGCTTTTGCGATTTGCTTTAACCCATCTGGCGCTCCGGGATATTTTGACTCTCGTGCTGACTGATTATTGGTAAAATGCATATGTGGTCGTGCGGACTCCGGTCTAAACGGGCACAGTACATTATGCAACGAGCCTATAATGGCAATAATTATGACACAAGTATGTTTATAAAACGAGCGTATGCGAGTTTTATAATTTCCATACGAGTGTCTTAATTACCATTATAGGCGAGTTGCATACGACTGTTTATGTTCGACGATAATTATTATAACTATTTTATGTTCAAACATAAATATTCATAAATATCTGTCGAGATTTCCCCAGTTTTATGTACTGAACAGAGCGCATGAGACGCAGGGAATGCCTGACCATGGCCTCCTCGATTACCCTACTATAACACTAGGCCAGGCAGTGAAATTTACATTAGAAGGCCGTGGAACTCAGCGCATCTAATTATCTAATTGGTCAAACAACTGTGTCTTGAGCTCTGATTGGTGGGAGAAACTGTTTCATAATGAAAAATAGTGTTATAATGAGCCTCATTATGATACAGTTCTCTGACATATAATAGTCAGGGTCGAATATAATAGTACATTATGCAATGAGCCTATAATGGCAGTAATTAAGACACGAGTTTTATAATTTCAATACGAGTGTCTTAATTACCATTATACCGGGTGAGTTAGCCGTGGTGGTTACGGCATGACTGATGGCAGTCGCTCACATCCGGGAGGCGAGGAGGTTCGAATCCCCCCGCCGGCAACCTTGAAGATGGTCTTCTGTGGTTTCCCATCTTCCTTCCAGGCAAATGCCGGGGTTGGTCCCTAACTATAGGCCACAGCCGCTACCTTCCAACTCCTCGTCCTTACGTTCCAACTTCCCTCCTTCCCTCCCCAACGGTACTTGTAGCTCACCCATTGGGTGTCCGTCTCGAAGCAGCTACAAAACTGGCGAGCCGAACATGTCCTCGGACACTCCCGGCACTAAAAGCCATACGCTAAAAAAAAAAAAAAAAAAAAAAAAAAAAAAAATTACCATTATAGGCGATTTTCATACGACTGTTTATGTTCGACGATAATTATTATAACTATTTTATGTTCGAACATAAATATTCATACATATCTGTCGAGATTTCGCCAGTTTTATGTACTGAACAGAGCGCATGAGACGCAGAGAATGCCTTGTATTGACCATGGCCCCCTCGATTTCCCTACTATGACACTAGGCAACGCAGTGACATTTAAATTAGAAGGCCTTGGAACTCAGCGCAGGTGCGATGCTATCCTTATGATCAAACAACTGTTTCTTGAGCTGTGATTGGTGGGAAAAACTGTTTCATAATGAAAACTAGTGTTATTATGACCATCATTATGATACAGTTTTCTGACATATAATAGTCAGGGTCAAACATAAAATTAATTAACAGTTACCCTCTCCATTGGAGTAGAAGACTAGAGTGTGAAGGAACGGTGGATGTCGGTGAGGACATTGTTGTGCATTGAATAGCTTCTTTCCAATTCCGCTGAGACCGTTGGAGCGTACGTAAACAGCGACAAATCATTGGATGTCAATGCCTCGTTTATCTCCACAGTTTTAGAACTATCTCCTGAAAGTGCTTTGACTATCGTGCAAAAGGTTTTGTATCCTGGAATTTTGTCTAATTGTCTTTTTAGTCAGTTTACCCTCCAGGTTGGCTATTCCCTCGGACTCGGCGAGGGATCCCACCATTACCACCTCCAGGGTGGTGTCCTGGAGCTTGAAACATCGGGTCAGGGGATACAACTGGGGAGGTGGGACAAGCACTACGCCCAGGCGGCCTCGCCTGCAGAGCGAACAGGGGCCTTATGAGGGATGGGAAAAGTGGGAGGGATAGGCAAGGAAGAGGGAAGGAGGTGGCCTTACGTTAAGTATCCCATCCCGGCATTTGCCCGGAGACGAAGTGCGAAACCACGGAAAACCACTACGAGGATGGTTGAGGTGGGAATCGAATCCTCTCGACTCATTTGGACCACCCGAGGCTGAGTAGATACCGTTCCAGGCCTCATACTACTTTTCAAATTTCGTGGCAGAGCCGGAAAACGAACCTCGGACCTTCGGGGTGGCAGCTAAGCACGCTGACCACTACACCAGGGAGGCGTTTTTGTCTAATACGTTTCTAAATTTTTAGCCAATATCACCAGTCATCCTGTGCTACGAGTAATTAATAATTGCCGCAAGTGTAAAAAGGAAAAGATCAGAAAATTTCGTAAAATGTAAAGAAAATTACCTAAATAGTCCTGAAATGTACAAAAATGACCGAAACCTTTAAAAATACAGGAAATGTCAAAACAAGTAGTTCCGTGAAGAACTATACAGCCTATTTTCATTTATCCTACTTAGTTAATTGCCCCTATCAACATACAACATTTCAGTTTGATTGGTGTAATAGATTCGTAGATATTGAGAATCGTCTAAATATTTCAGATGGTCGCCATGTTGGATTTTTATATATGTAGGTCCTAGAGTTATGTACAATTACATGAAGATTATTGTGTAGGTGTAGTATTCAAACTTCTATCGCATGATTACGACACAAGAAATAAAAACGAGATCTTAAAATTTCGCACAGTTGGCATCTTGTGGTTATGAAAACAATTGAAATAAATTAGATGCCAGTGGATTAACATTTGTATAAGGATTTACTGTATCAAGTTTCACTGCACTCGGATGGTTAAATTGCGAGAAACGTCCTTTTAAATATTTATATTTCGCGTCGCCGCCATGTTGGATTTTAATATATGAAGGCCATAGAGTTATGAACTATCAGATGACGATTATTGCGTAGGTTCATTATTCAAACGATCACTTCAATCGGATGTTTAATACACAAGAAATAAAAACTTAATTTTAAAATTTCGGACAGCCGCCATCTTGATATCATGTAAACAATTGAACTATATTCAAGCCAGTTCATTACAATGTCTTATAACATTTACTGTACCAAATTTCATTGCGCTCAGATGGTTAAATCGCGTGAAAAGTTTATTAAAATGTTTCAACTTTGCTTAGCCGCCATGTTGGACTGGCGAGATGTAATACAATTTGAAGGACACGGTCGGGAGGGCTGAAATAGTACTAAGGCCTTACCGAGTTTCATTGAAATCACTCTAGCCGTCTAGAAGTTAGTAGTGGGGGACGCACACTCACACACGCACACACACGGACAAAAGGTGATCTCATAGCACTATTTTTTTCATAAAATGAAAATAGGCTAAAAATACCCTAAAAACTTTGCATTTCTGTGATCAGAGACTCGTATACGGGATTTATATGTTTGCGGTCATTGCGTAGGACACAAAGAACAAGAAGTTCCGTAACGAACTAAAGAGCCCACTTTTCTTAAAATTAAGATTAATGCCAATGATTAATCTACAGTATATGAACCTATCTAGAATAATGACGGAATTAAGTTGGTAATATAGAAATCTCTAATTAATTCGAAATATACCTGGTACTATGTAGCCTAATAGAGCACTACAGTTGGCATCTCTGGTGACTGAATATATTCTTAGTTCCATCTCTTAAGGTACAGAATACAAAATTTGGTTGAAGTCCAATGGACGTTACATGCAGTTAGACATTGGATCCATCAGCACGCGTTAAAGCATTTTGGCAACAATGTCATGCGTGTGCTGGTCAGAAATAATCTGAAATATTATGATATCTTGTTGTGCCAATTTTGGATGAAATCCAAATGATAGTTTTCAGAGGTTGGTAGCACTGACATCATTTTCAAATATGGGCTTGAGATATTCTGGTATACATCTTTACTCATACTAAATTTTCGATTGCTGCAGCCGTTTTAGGAGTTGATAGGGGAGGGGGGGGGACACACAGCCAGACAGACAGACAGACACACATTTTCCGGATCGATCTCAAAAGTCTACTTTTCCCTCATTTTTGCAAAATGTGAAAAGTAGGCTAATAGATGACATGTCATCAAACTCCGCGCCCTGATCTTCATTCTCATAGTTCACTTGGTTTTTAGATTTCACTCTTGGCTATGCAATAACTCAAACAGAAGCACGTTCCGCCCCGTGACAACTTGTACCATGCGTATTAAAGACTAAGGAAGTTGCTCGCGATGGAAGCCAATAACATCAATAATGTAGGACAAGTTGATTGCTTTCTCTATAAAATACTTTAAAAGTCTAATTTATTACACACCCTTGGTACGGTATCCAATTAACTTCACCCGCGAACTCTTCAATCACATGGTATTAGACCGTCCCGTAATTTGCATTAGCGTTCGCACCAAAACACAGAACACTTGGAAACTTACTACGTTCCTTGGTTCGTTAGTTTAGGGGCTGCAACAACGCGATCATGTAGCCCCGTGTACTTTGGGTGTGTGTAGAATCTGTCTGATAACCGGTGTTAATTGTGATGCCTGTATTAGTGTGTGTTATCTGTTTTTTTTTTATTCAAGTAAAGACTGCAGATGATAATTTCAAGTAGTTCCTACTTTCGCTACCAAATGCTACCATCCACGACACCTAGCTGTGAACTTCGCTACTACTAGATGCCATCGCAACCAGCGCCTGGTGATGAACGTTGGAACTTAAGAGCATTAATCAAACCTAACCTACAAAAATGGCTTCGGTGGCGTAGTTGGTAGCGTGCTGAGCTTCTATGCCCAAGATCGCGGGTTCAAACCCGGCCGAAGTCGTCGGATTATTTAAGAGCGTTAAATAATCCTCAGTATGCCTTCCTTCGGAGGGGAAGTAAAGCCGGTGGGCCCATGCCATAGATGGATTTATGGCAAGTTAAAAACAAGAAGTTCCGTGAAGAACTATACAGCCTACTTTTCATGCCAATGATTATTCTACAGTAAATGAACCTATCTAGAATAATGACGAAATTAAGTTGGTAATATCGAAATATCTAATTAGTTCAAAATATACCTGGTATAATGTAGCCTAATAGAGCACTACAGTTGGCAGCCCTGGTGACTGAATATATTCTTAGTTCCGCCTCTTAAGGTACAGAAAACAAAATTTGGTTGAAGTCCAATGGACGTTACATGCAGTTTGACACTGGATCTATCAGCACGCGTAAAAGCATGTTGCCAACAATACCATGCGTGTGCTGGTCAGAAATAATCTGAATTATTATGATATCTTGTTGTGCCAATTTTGGATGAAATCCATTTGTTAGTATAGAAGTTACATGCATTTTAAAATTGGACATATCAGCAGGCATAGAATCATGTTGGCAGCACCGCCTTGTATTAATTACTCCAAATTAATCTAGAATATCAGGTGCTATACGTGTGCAAAGTATAGAGCTGTTCGCTTGCATACTTTCTGATATATTGATATTAGGCTAAAAAAATATAGACAGCATTTATTAACAGTTGGCAGCCCTGATTGCTCCTAATAATACCTATAGTCATACCTATTATGGTACACATAGCACATACGAAATTTGGTTGAAATCCAACTGATAGTATAGAAGTTACATGTATTTAAAAATTGGTACTATCAGCAGGCTTATAATCATGTTGGTAGAACTGACGTATATAATATACTCCAAATTAATCTAAAATATCAGAATATACGTATGCATAGTTTAAAGCTGTTGGCTTGCATACTTTCTGATATATTGGTATTTGGATTTAAAAAAATAGAGAGAACAATTATTAACAGTTGGCAGCCCTGGTGGCTCTTAAGAATACGCTCAGTCATATATGTTTATGTACAGATATTACATACAAAATTTGGTTGAAATCCAGTTGATAGTGTAGAAGTTATATGCATTTAAACATTGGACCTATCAGAAGGCTTAAAATTATTTTGGCAACACTGTCATGGTTGGCCTCCTGTAAATTAAACTGAAATAGTATTATCTACATGTGTGCCAATTTTGGAATAGCTCCAATGCATACCTTGCAAGATATCCAACATGGAGCTCAAATTTCTAGTACGTTTTTTCAGCAGCTGGTAGCACTGACATCATTTTCAAATATGGACGTGAGCTATTCCGGTGCACATCTTTACTCATACTAAATTTGGTTTTGATTGCTGCAGCCGTTTAGGAGTTGATAGGGGGGGGGGGCAGACACACAGACAGACAGACAGACAGACACACATTTTCCCGGATCGATCTCATAAGACTACGTTTTCCTCATTTTTGCAAAATGTGAAAAGTAGGCAAAAAAACCGTCCACTAATTACAATTGTGTGGAGCTAAAATTTGTAGGTTAGATTTGATTAACGCTCTAAGTTCCAACGTTCACCACCAGGAGTGGTTGCGGAGGTATCTAGTAGCCAAGTTCACAGCTAGGTGTCGTTGACGGTAGCATTTGGTATCAAAAGTAGGAACTACATGAAATTGATCGTCTGCAGTCCTGACCTGAATTACAGATAACACACCCTAATACAGCCATCACGGTTATCAGACAGATTCTACAAACACCCTGTAAGTGTTTGTCACACCATACGTTGAATATGGAAACCTCTAATGTATCAACACCCACTGCTACGTGTCTTACAGGTGCTGAGGTGCGCTGCCTGACTGACCTTTTAACCTAACATTCAACTACGAACGATAATTACAAAATACATGATTAATGACCAAGAAACAACTACGTACACCTGATCAACCCAATTAATTCAATAACTGCTAACATATATGTTGTTTGAGTTTTCAGTCTTTTGACTGGTTTGATGCAGCCCTCCATGCCTCCCTGTCCTGAGCTAATCGTTTCATCTCTACATACAGTAACTACCACACCCTACATCCGAGGCAATCTGTTTAACATATTCTAACCTTGGCCTACCCCTACAGTTCTTGTCCTCGACCCTTCCTTAACTACGCTTGCTATTCCTGGGTGTCTTAGTATGTGTCCAACCAACCTATCTCTTCTCTTCATTAGCAGTCGCCAGAAACATCTCTCCTCTCCCACTCGTCTTAATACCTCTTCGTTTGTAACGCTATCTACCCATCTGATCTTCATCATTCTCCTGTAACACCACATTTCAAATGCTTCAATTCTCCTCTTTTCTGCTGCACCAATAGTCCAAGTTTCACTTCCATAGAGCGCCACGCTCCAGATAAAGGCTTTCAAGAATGACTTCCTAATACCTAAATCTATATTCGATGTCAACAGATTCCTTTTTTGTAGAAATGCTTTCCTTGCCTGAGCCAACCTACTTTTTATATCCTCTTTGCTTCGTCCATCACTGGTTATTTTGCTTCCTAAGTAACAGAAGTCTCCTACTTCCTTCAGCTTTTCACCTGCCAATTTGATGTCCATAGAGGTTTCTGATTTATTTCGGCTGCATTCCAGTATTTTTGTTTTACATTTATTAATTTTCATCATGAATTCTTTTCTCAAGACGGAGTCCATACCATTCAAAAACTCATTCAAATCCTCTGGTGTGTCGGCCAAGATGACGATATCATCAGCAAATCTCAGAGTTGAAATTATTTCTCCTTGAATCTTCACTTCCACTTTAAATTTTTCTTCAATTTCGTTCATTGCTTGTTCAATGTAAAGATTGAAAAGTATGGGCGATAAGTTGCAGTCTTGCCTTACACCTTTCATAATACCAGCTTCTCTCTCATATCCTTCAGCTCGAATGACTGCTGTCTGGTTTCTGTATAGATTGTTGATCACCCTCCTATCCCTGTACTTTATTCCAATAGATTTCAAAGTGTCAAACAATTTAGTCCAATCAACGTTATCAAAAGCCTATATGCGGCGTCTATATATGGGATGCACCGCGATGAATAGAAGAAATTCAAGTCGGCGGTGGTTTTACTTCTTAGATAATTATGACAAAGGGATTTTACCCAGATTTTTAATATTCTTTAATTACTTCATTTATTTGATTTTAATTGTATTTGACGACTGTGAGAATCTTAAATTTTACTGAGAATGTCACACTTACTAATTTGAGATTGAACTGTGAGAATTTATTGTGCCATTTCACTGAGGAACAAATGAGCCGAAACATGTTTCAATTGTAAAAAATAGTGATTGATAAACATTGTATTGTAAAGTGTATATTTATTGCATATTATTATTATTATTATTATTATTATTATTATTATTATTTAATCGAATAGCCCTTAATAGAGCACGTTAAATCAATACATGAAGTTTTGCTGTATGATTTCTTCTTGGTCACCCAAAATTGCTTCATTCTTTGAGATTGTTGTTGCCGGAGCTCCTCAATGTTGTGTGGCTGTTTCCTGCTTCTCTCTAGTTCCTCCTTGAAGGTGACTGTTTTAATTTTGTTCCGAAAGAGTTGCCTATTAGGTATGTCTTCAATTTGTATATTGGCCTCTTTAAGGTCATTCAAGGCCTGTTGAAACCAAGCTGGCTGTATCTTAAGTTTCATAATTTTATTGAAAATTTTCTTTGTCAATCTATCAACGTTCATTCTTTGTAAATGTCCAAAAAAGGATAATCTTCTTCTTCGCATGGTATGTAGCATGTTTTCTACATGCTCATAAATTTCAACATTTGGTCTAGGTCTGTTGTAATCTACTCCTACTTTTCTAGGGCCAAGTATACATCTAATTATTTTCCTTTCCATAACCATGATTTTGTTAATTTCGCCTTTATTCATTAATTTGAGCGTTTCAGATCCATGTAAGGCCTCTGGTTTCACAACAGTATCATAATATTTAATTTTAATAGAATTAGGTAATCATTATTATTATTATTATTATTATTATTAATCTTGAAGGTCACATTGGACCACTTGAGTCGTTCCACAATCACTTCTTCTTTGAAGGTAGTACTGCTTGGTTCTTGCGCTCTTTCCAGTACTTTTTCATTCTTTCAGATCGGGATTTTCTCAACTCATCTGAAATCTCCATAGACTTTCTATGTGTCATTTCTGCAAAAAAAAATTGTGAGTTTTAAGAATGGCGTTAATTTTATTTTTCTCCTCGGCATCTGTTATCTTGAGTTCAACTGCTTTGAGATCTTGTTGGATTTCTTGGACCCATTTTCCTCCAGTTTTCTTTCCTAGATTTCTCATCACTAGTTGGTGTACAATTCTGTTTTCTGGAAGCCATAAATGTGAAAAATATTAAATTATTTTCCTCTTCATTGTGGTGGTGATTGGATCAATATCACGATAGACAGTTTCATCGGGAGAACCCTCCAGACTCCCTCAATCTGATACTTTTTATTTATGCACGTTCTAATGATTCTTCTTTCCGTTTTGAGGAGCTGATCAGTTCTTTGTTCATTTTTAATTTGGAACAGTGTTTCACAAGCATAAGTGGCTTCAGGGAGAGTTACAGTTTTATAATGTTGGATCTTAGTAGCTATTGATAGGCATTTTTTATTATATGTTGACCAGGTTAGAGATTGTGCCTTTTTCATTTTATTTGTTCTATTTATCCAAACTACTTTTTCGTTTAAGTTATGTGTGATTATTTATCCAAGATACTTAAATTGAGGAACTAGGTTAATTTTATGACCATTTATATAGACTTTATTTATATCTAAGGGTTTCATAGGCATGATCTCAATTTTTTTCAGAGGATATCTGTAATCCTATCCCTTGAGCAATTTCTTGGAGACTAGTGATCTGAGTACAAACGTATTCCTTGTCTAGTGCTAAAAGAGCCAAGTCATCTGCAAATCCTAAGCAGTTTATTTTTAGCCTACTTTTCACATTTTGCAAAAATGAGGAAAAAGTAGACTTATGAGATCGGGCAAATGTCTGTCTGTCTGTCTGTCTGTCTGTCTGTCTGTCTGTTCTTCTGTCTGTCTGGCTGTGTGTGTGTGATTTCCCCTATCAACTCCTACACGGCTGCAGCAATCGAAACAAAATTTGGTAGGAGTAAAGATCTGTACCTGAATATCTCACGGCTATATTTGAAAATGATGTCATTGCTACCAACTGCTGAAAAATCGCAATTGAATTTTGAGCTCCATGTTGGATATCTTGGAAGGTATGAATGGGAGCTATTTCAAAATTGGCACACGTATAGATAATAATATTGCAGTTTGATTTTCAGGTGGCCATACATCGCAGTGTTGCCAAAATGATTATAAGCCTGCTGATAGGTCCAAATTTTAAATGCATATAACTTCTACACCATCAATTGGATTTCAACCAAATTACGTATGTGCTATGTGTACATAAATAGATATGACTGAGAGTATTCTTAAGATCCACCAGGGTTGCCAACTGTTAATAAATGCTCTCAATTTATTTTAACCAAATACCAATATATCAGAAAGTATGCAAGCCGGCAGCTTTAAACTATGCACACGTATAGTACCTGACATTCTATGTTAATTTGGAGTAACTTATATACGTCAGTGCTACCAACATGATTCTAAGCCTGCTGAGAGGTACGACTTTAAATACATGTAACTTCTATACTATCATTTGGATTTCAACCAAATTTCGTGTGTGCTATGTGTACCATAACATATATGTCTATGCCGTTTCTTAAGAGCAACCAGGGCTGCCAACTGTTAATAAATACTGTGTCTTTTTTGTTACCCTAATATCAATATATCAGAAAGTATGCAAGCCAATAGCTCTAAACTTTGCACACGTATAGTACCTGGCATTCTAGATTAATTTGGAATAACTAATATACGTCAGTGCTGCCAACATGATTCTAAACCTGCTGATAGGTCAAAATTTAAAATGCATGTAACTTCTATACTATCCAATGGATTTCATTCAAAATTGACACAACAGTAGATCATATTATTTCAGATTATTTATGACCAATACATGTATGTCATTGTTGCCAACATGATTTTACGCGCGCTGTTAGATCCAATGTTTTACTGCCTGTGACGTCCATGCTATCCATTGGACTTGAACCAAATTTTGTATTCTGTACCTTAAGAGATGGAACTAAGAATATATTCAGTCACCATGGCTGCCAACTGTAGTTCTCTATTAGGCTACATTATGCCAGGTATACAGTATTTCGAACTAATTAGAAATTTCGATATTACCAACTTAATTTCGTCATTATTCTAGATAGATCCATATAGATTAATCATTGGCATGAATCTTAAATTTTAAGAAAAGTAGGCTCTTTAGTTCGTCACGGAACTTCGTGTTAATTTTATTTTTCTCCTCGGCATCTGTTATATTGAGTCCAACTGCTTTGAGATCTTGTTGGATCTCTTGGATCCATTTTCCTCCAGTTTTCTTTCCTAGATTTCTCATCACTAGTTGGTGTACAATTCTGTTTTCTGGAAGCCGAAAGATGTGAAAAAATTATGAAATTCTTTTCCTCTTCATTGTGCTGGTAATTGGATCAATCTCACGATAGACAGTTTCATTTGGGAGAATCCTCCAGACTCCCTCAACCTGATACTTTTTGTTTATGCACGTTCTAATAATTCTTCTTTCCGTTTTGAGGAGCTGATCAGTTCTTTGTTCATTTTAAATTTGGAACAGTGTTTCACAAGCCTAAGTGGCTTCAGGGAGAGTTACAGTTTTATAATGTTGGATCTTAGTAGCTATTGAAAGGCATTTTTTTATTATATGTTGACCAGGTTAGAGATTGTGCCTTTTTCATTTTATTTGTTCTATTTATCCAAGTTACTTTTTCGTTTAAGTTATGTGTGATAATTTCTCCAAGATACTTAAATTGAGGAACTAGGTTAATTTTATGATCATTTATATAGACTTTATTCATATCTAAGGGTTTCATAGGCATGATCTCAGTTTTTTTCAACGGATATCTGTAATCCTATCCCTTGAGCAATTTCTTGGAGACTAGTGATCTGAGTACAAACGTATTCCTTGTCTAGTGCTAAAAGAGCCAAGTCATCTGCAAATCCTAAGCAGTTTATTTTTATTGATGATTTTGTTCCAATTTTGATCTTAGGAAGGTTTTCCTTTTGCCAAACCTTCATGGTATAATCAAGAGCCACATTGAAAAGCAGAGGGGATAATCCATCACCTTGTCAGAGACCGGTTTTTACTGTGAAAGCTGTGATAATTCTCCACTAAATTTAACTTTAGAATTTGTGTTTGTTAATGTTAATTCAATGATTCTTTTTATCAATTTAGGATGGAGACCGTATGATCTGAGGATTTTTAGCAGTGTCAGTCTATGAATACTATCATAGGCTTTCTTGAAATCTATAAAAGAGATAAAGAGTTGCTTATTTCTGTTTTTGTAATATTCCATTATTAATTTTAGGCTAAGGATTTGGTCTGGACAACTTCGATATATTCTCCAAGTTGTGGTTCCAGAATGTTTTAATACTGTTGTAAATTATGTTGTAGTATATTAAAATGTTAAAGAATACAACAATTAAAATTTTTAATAATTACAATTAGGCTAAAATAATTAATATGAAATTAAAATAAGTAAAATATCTGCAATAATATTCTGGCCTATAAATTGTTAAGACTCGTGAGTTTTGAGACGACACGATTAACTTAGAGATTGTGAGACACGTGCCGCTACTGGTAAATCCACGAGAATATCTCATCAAATAAATAAGATATTGAGATTATTTTCCTGCTAGTCTGTTGTCTTGGTTGGTTTTGTTTTGACAGCCTGTTGTTTGCAGATGTTTCTCGGTAAACAAGTCTCAGGGTGTGTCCACGACAGCTCGGGGAGGAGTAAACAGTGACATGTATGGATGTGACACTCTCACTTCCTTCTGTTTCTCATAATAACATTTCTCAGCAAAACACCTTTACATTTTATACGAGAGAGATTCTAAACCATTCTTAAACCTTTATGGGATAGTGGTCTCTATATTAATCACCTGCTTTCAAAGATGCTGATAGTTGAATCATTCAGCCACATTTTGGAGAATTTTCATGCCGAAATATCTAATATTATATATATATCTACTTGACGTAATGTGTTGGATAAAATTAAAAAGAAACAAAAAATTAAAATCATTAAAAATATAATTATAATAATTAAAGAAATATAAAAATTAAAACAAGATGTTCAGTAAGGAACATATAGCCTTCTTTCTCCTAAATGCATGGGTATTGTTATAACTCTTTATCCTTTCCAAGGATGGGGGCGTGGTGGCTCAGCGGTCTAGCTGTATGCCTCTCACCAAGGCGGTCCGGGTTCGATTCCCGGTCAATGCATGTGAGATTTTCGAAGTGAAATGCCATGTCCTGTGGTTCGGATTCCACGTAAAAAGGAGGTCCCGTGGCTCATGATCTCAAGATTAACGGTCACGTTAAACTACAAGCTTCCTTTTTCCTTTCCAAGGAGTATAATTGAATGTTGGTTATAGTAGCTTGTTGAAATACAACGTGCTATACGGATATTAAACATGAATATGAGGTGCCCTTTGCTAGTGCTACCTCTGTAGCAAATTTCGTTCAATTCGGTTTCACCGTGTTTGAATTGATAGGGGGAATCGATTTGTACACATACTGGCCACCATCTGCAAACTATTAGGCAAATGATATTGCAGTTTGGTCAGAATATGCTTCCTACATAAAGATATGTTGTCGAAAAATTTGGTAGAGACTAGATTATTAGGTTGGTCGTAATTACATTTTAGCTTTTAACATTTGGGTGGCCGCGATTACGTTTCCGTCAAGATGGCGGTGATATAAAACATGACACTAAGGTGCCCTTTGCTAGTGCTACCTTTGACCAAATTTCGTTCAATTCGCGTTCACCGTGTTCGAATTGATAGGGGGAATCGATTTTCACACAAAGATGGCCGCCATCCGCAAAATGTTAGGCTAATGACCTATTAGTTTGGTCAAAGGATGCTCCCTCTATAAAGGTATGTTGTTGCCAAATTTGGTAGAGATCGGATGATTAGGTTAATCGTAATTTGATTCAAGCTTTGAACATTTGTGTGGCCGCCATTAAGTTTCCGTCAAGATGGCGGCGATATAAAACATGACACTGAGGTGCCCTTTGCTAGTGCTATCTCTGTACCAAATTTCGTTCCATTCGGTTTCACCGTGTTCGAATTAATAGGGGGAATCGATTTTCACACAAAGATGGCCGCCATCCGCAAAATGTTAGGCTAATGACCTATTAGTTTGGTCAAAGGATGCTCTCTCCATAAAGGTATGTTGATGCAAAATTTGGTAGAGATCGGATGATAAGGTTAATCGTAATTTGATTCAAGCTTTGAATATTTGTGTGGCCGCCATTACGTTTCCGTCAAGATGGCGGCGATATAAAACATGACACTGAGGTGCCCTTTGCTAGTGCTACCTTTGTAACAAATTTCGTTCAATTCACGTTCACCGTGTTCGAATTGATAGGGGAGGACAGTCATTCAGAGTACACACACACACACAGACAGACACACACACACACACACACACACACACACACACACACAGACACACAGACAGACTCACACACACTTACACACACACACACACACACACAGACAGACTCACACACACACACACACAGACACACACAGACACACTTTTTTTCGCCCTGTGTTGATCTCATAAGTCTACTTTCATTTTTTGCAAAAATCGAAAGTAGGCTAAAGATAAACATAATTATAAAAAAATATGAAGATAATTGTAAATGTCAATTCGAAATTAATTAATTCAATAAAAATATCAAAATTAAATCTATAAGAACTAAAATTGAAAATTAAATATAAACATATAAACATTAACATTACAGAAACAAATATAACATTATTAATAATTATAACAATTAAAATAAGTTAAAATGTAGAAACACATAAAAGAAAAAAATAACTTTGCCCTATAAAGTGTTAATCCTCTATATCACTGGTTCCCAACCAGTGGTCCGCGGGATAGCAATGTTCGTTGAACGAGAATGGTCTATGCCGACTACTATTAATATAAATAATTTTCATACCGTAACTAATGTTTAAATCTGGCTAATCCCCCAGGAGCTCACAAATTGCGGGACGTGGGTTGGCGACCACGGGACCCCAGCTGAGTCCGGCATTGCTTCCACTTACTTGTGCCCGGCTCCTCTCTGTTAACTTTCTTCTCGGCCTCCCTTGGCCAACTCTTGTTCTTTTCCGACCCCGACGGTATTAGGGTATCCGAGGCCTGGGGAGTCTTTCCATTTCCCGCCTTAATTGGCCCTTGTCTCATCTTTTCTGATCCCTCATTCTTCGACCTCTTGTTTTCTTTTTATTATCTTCTGCCTTCTGCTCAAGGCCCTCAATGGGGCAGGGTGTGTGTAGTCCCACCACTTCTGGTGCACCCTGGATATTGCTCCACCCTCAAGGGCTAACATCTGGTGAGTTCAGGAGTTGGCGTCATCACACCCGCTGTTCATGAGGCAGCTTACTCTGTGGACTGGGCCGTAAAGCTCGCCAACAACTTGAGTGTTGTGCAACCCTGTGGCAGCGCGTAGAAAGAATGTGACTTAATACGCATATATTTAACTTTCATCACAAAATGCACATTATGAAGTCTTACATTATAACGACTGAGTAATTATAAAACAAAAAGATATAAAAAAAATCAAGCAAAAATATCCCACCTCACTGGGATTCGAACCCCGGCCAACCCTGTGGCAGCGCGTTGAAAGAATGTGACGTAGGCCTAATACGCATATTATATTTAATTTTCATCGCAAAATGCACATTATGAAGCCTTACATTATAACAACTGGGTAATTATAAAACAAAAAATATTTAAAAAAATCCAAGCAAAAATATCCCACCTCGGTGGGATTCGAACCCCGGCCAACCCTGTGGCAGCGCGTTGATAGAATGTGACGTAATACGCATATTATATTTAATTTGCATCGCAAAATGCACAATATGAAGCCTTACATTATAACGATTGAGTAATTATAAAAAATATATAAAAAAAATCCAAGCTAAAATATCCCACCTCGCTGGGATTCGAACCCCGGCCAACTCTGTGGCAGCGCGTTGAAAGAATGTGACGTAATAGGCATATATTTAATTTTCATCGCAAAATGCACATTATGAAGCCTTACATTATAACGACTAGGTCTGGTTTTCCTCCATTTTCCATTGCCTTTGGGGCGGTTCCTTTCCTCTTTACCTTCCCTATCTAACTTTCCTGGCTCTCCTTTCTTCCAAGTCCCTTAATTCTCATTCTTCGAGGGTTGAGGGCATTTCCTTTCCTCCTGTCTTTTGTTTCACTTATACCTATTTTTGTTTTCCCTTTCCTCTTATAGTTTGTAAGTTTGTAGTTAGTGTTAGGTTTAGTTCCATTTCATTACATTCTCACTATCACCCAAACCGTTAGGGGCCGATAACCCAGATGTTAGGCCCCTTAAAACTACAATTATCGTCATCATCAAATGTGGCTTATAATCCTTCAGGACAGGTTGGTTGGTTCCTTAGTTTAGGGGCTGCGACAACGCGGTCATGTAGCCCCGTGTACTTTGGGTGTGTGTAGAATCTGTCTGATAACCGGTGTTAATTGTGATGGCTGTATTAGCGTGTGTTATCTGTGATTCAGGTTAGGACTGCAGACCATCAATGTGCAAGTATTTCCTACTTTTGCTACCAAATGCTACCGTCAACGACACCTAGCTGCAAACTTGGGTATTAGATGCACCGCGCCCGGCATTTGGCGGTGAACGTTGGTACTGTGCCCGTTTATACGAACCTAGAAATTTAGCTTCACACAATTGGAGTTAGTGGAAGGTTCTTTTACATGCCATAAATCTATTACATGGGACCGCCGGCTTTATTTCCCCTCCGAAGGAAGGCATACTGAGGGATTTTAACCCTCTTCAAATCCGACGACTTCGACCGGGTTTGACCCCGCGTTCTTAGGCATAGAAGCTCAGCTTCTACGAACCACGAACCGAAGCCGCCTCGTACAGAAGGATTCTCGATCTATTGTTGATTAAAAAACACGAAAATTTCGCCTAGGTGATTTGAGGTTAGCTCTGAGGATGAGCGTGACGTCTAGAATTTCACAGTCCGTCCATAAAAATCGTGCACAGATGTTAAACTCAGAAAAACATTGATTTAAAACAATTCCAGCGTCTTTTTTAAACAAAATAGTTGTTTCAACATAAATGTGTAATTAAGTTGTACTGTACACTAATTATAATAATAATATCGTATGGCCTCGGGTGCCGGGTGCAAACTTTGTTATTTGAGACCCAGATGGCAGCTTGCATGTCGAATGCTGTCGTTCCTTGAAGCACTATGAAAGTCAAGGAGGTTAGATATCTAAGCTCATTGACACTACAGCGCTTTCTAATAGAGAATGGAGGAACTTTGTGTTGGCGGAAAATCCCGAGATTAATTTTGCTATTATGAACACGGCCTACTGAATTCAAATGGGTTCTTTAACATGCCAACAACGTATGACATAGCCTACGTGCCGTGATTTTTTGTCACCTTTCACGGCCAGGAGCGAACCTGCAATATTGGGGTTAGTAGACTGACTCACCCACCGTGACAAGCCATTATTATTACTAAAAGAGCAAGATATCAACGCCAAGAAAGTGTATGAATTCCATTACCGTTTACAAGTCAGTACCTTGTTTGATTGGGCTAATTATATCACCGTTAAGTCAATTAACTTACTGAGATGGCAAGAAATCACTTTCCTCACGATTGAGCGGACAAACGGCTTTGCTCCATCAGCTGTGAGAGGCACATCAAAGGAACGCACCCTCCTTGAACATTCGAGAACATTCTGTAGGTGGCGAGGAACATTGTGACATTGGAAGGAAATTGCCAAATGTCCTTGTTATCAGCCAAAATAAATGAAGGGTGCAATGCCCATTGTTAATGGTTTTTAATGTGAATGAGGGGTTATTTTTAGCCTACTTTCGATTTTAGCAAAACATGAAAGTAGACTTATGAGATCAACACAGGGCGAAAAAAATGTGTCTGTCTGTCTGTCTGTCTGTCTGTGTCTGTGTGTGTGTGTGTGTGTGTGTGTGTCTGTGAGTGTGTGTACTCTGAATGTCTGTCTCCCCTATCAATTCGAACACGGTGAAACCGAATGGAACGAAATTTGTTACAGAAGTAGCACTAACAAAGGGCACCTCAGTGTCATCGCCGCCATCTTGACGGAAACATAATGGTGGCCACCCAAATGTTCAAAGCTTAAATCAAATTACGACTAACCTAATCATCCGATCTCGACCAAAGTTTTCAACAACATATATTTATACGGCGAGCGTCTATTGACTAGACTACAAGGTCATCAGCTCAATAGTTTCCAGATGGCGGCCATGTATGTGTGCAATTCGATTCCCCCTATCAATTCAAACACGGTGAAACCGAATTGAACGAAATTTGGTACAGAAGTAGCACTAGCGAAGGGCACCTCAGTGTCATGTTTTATATCGCCGCCATCTTGACGAAAACGTAATGGCGACCACCCAAATGTTAAAAGATTAAATCAAATTACGACCAACCTAATCATTTGGTCTCTACCAATTTTTGCAACGTTATATCATTATGTTTGAAGAATCTTTTGACCAAACTACAAGGCCATCAGTCCAATAGTTTGCATATGGCGGCCATGTATATGTGCAAATGGATTCCCCCTATCAATTCAAACACGGTAAAACAGAATTGAACGAAATTTGGTACAGAGGTAGCACTAGGAAAGGGAACCTCAGGGTCATGTTTTATATCGCCGCCATCTTGACGGAAATGGAGTGGTGGCCACCCAAATTTTAAAAGCTTAAATCAAATTACGACCAACCTAATTATTTGATCTCTACCCAATATACCTTTTTGTGGGAATCATCTTTTGACTGAACTACAAGGTCATCTGCCCAATAGTTTGCAGATAGCGGCCATGTATGTGTGCAAATCGATTCACCATATCAATTGAAACATGGCGAAACCGAATTGAATGAAATTTTGTACAGAGGTAGCACTAGCAAAGGGCACCTCATATTCATGTTTAATATCTGTATAGGCTAACACGTTGTATTTCAACAAGCTACTACAACTAACATTCAATTATACTCCTTGAAAAGGACAAAGAGTTATAAAAAATACCCATGGATTTAGGAGAAAGTAGGCTATATATTCTTTACTGATCATCTTGTTTATTATTAATATTAGTATTAATATTATACAGTTGGCAGGAGGCCATGATAGGATGCAATTTGCGATGAGGTGCATCATAGGCCTATTTCTTTTTATAATTGGTTTTTAAGTTGTTTTATAGGGATCATTAAGTGTATTCAATGATCATTGATGTTTTTCTAGTGTGTGAGTATATTGGCTTCAGGACTGATGATGTCTTTTTGGAGTGTTTTAATCAATTGAATCGGTCGGAGCAAAAATCATTAAATCAAAAATGGTCATTTCTTAAAAATTAGTATTCTGAAGTATTGACCCAATGGCCTTGGAACGGCATAGGAAAGAATTAAGTCAGCCTTCTGTTAAAGCTTCACACAAAACATTTTCATTTTACCAGCAGGAGAAAATGCACGGAAGCTCACTGGCAAGGCAAAATCCATCACAAATCAATTTGCTTTATGTGTTTAAGCCAGAAACCACTGCTACGTGTAGTGCGATCAGAGGAGAAAAGCATTAAATCAATGTCTTGGTGCCTTTCAGCGCCGTATTCCGTAGCCTACTTAATGTTGGCTGCACTGCAAGATCCCCGCGCGGCTTCGGTGGCGTAGTTGGTAGCATGCTGAGCTTCTATGCCCAAGATAGCGGGTTCAAACCCGGCCGAAACCGTCGGATTTTTTAAGAGCGTTAAAAATCCCTCAGTTTGCCTTCCTTCAGAGGGGAAGTAAAGCCGGCGGTCCCATGTCATGGATTTATGGCATGTTAAAGAACCTTCCACTAATTACACCTGTGTGAAGCTAAATTGTATAGGTTAAGAATGTAAAGAACGCTCTTAGGATCCTACGTTCGTTGCCAAGAGCCGACTGCGGTGGCGTCTAGTAGCTAAGTTCTGAACTAGGCCTAGTAGTCGTTAACGGTGGCGTTTGGCGGCAAAAGTAGGAACTATTTGAAAAATTCAAAGTTGCAGTCCTTACTTGAATTAAAAAACAGAAACACACTCTAATACAGCCATCACAATTAACACCGGTTATCAGACAGATTCTACACACACCCAAAGTACACGGGGCTACATGACCGTGTTGTCGCAGCCCCTAAACTGAGGAACCAACCAAAGATTCCCGCGTGTTACAGTGCTACTGTAAATTACATTTCTACAGGGTTTAGATGTTTTTTATGTTACAATTCCATTTTAATATAAAATAACAAGTGAAATATTCATTCTGGACGGCTTTATGCTGCACTAAACTGACTATGGAGCTGAAAGGCATTAAGTCACGTTTGCAAAATTGATTTGAAATATGTTTATTAAATTAAAATTGATATTCTGCTAACACAAATAGGCTATAACCTGAATAGTTGCTTCACAACATAGATGACTAATATAGTGTGTTTATTAAGTTCTGTTCTGTCAATGACGTTTTCTCTGTCTCTTGAAAAGTAGTGAAAATTGACTCAATACTTTTCAGCTCCGAACGATTCAATTTGTGGAGTGTACTACGATGTCTTGGATAGCTGCCAGGTTGTTTATAAAGCGATGATTGGTTATTTACTTTTGAAGTGACTTACTTCAACAGGGGCATGCCTTGGAATTTCAAAGCCGCATATAAAACGTCGTTGATGAAGAGCACTCAAGCCTACACCGCTTTCTATAAAGGGTGTCATTTATGTACTTGAGTACCCTTAAGGGGCGTTTAGGGGAAGGGTATAGGATCAATTTGAGAGAGGGAACCTGGGGTCGGAATGGCCTCCTAACCCCAGAAAACAGGTTTGTTTCAGGCCCTCCGCCCCTGTAAAGTAGTGAAGCACGCCATGTGTTACTCGGAGGTCAGGCACTCTTTCGCGCGACCACCACTCAACGCTGCGTTAGCCGAGAGGATGGCGGCGAGGCGCGGTGCCGCGGTGACTCCGAATTCGTTTCTCCTGGGGTGGCATGCCTTATTTTTTTTTAATTTATTTTTTAGAGCTCTCGGCTGCATTCATCTTGCCAATTGATAGTTCCGTCGTCTTTAACTCTTACAGAAACACACGTAACTCGTTGATACTAATAATCAAAAGGCAATTAATTTACAGAATCAACGATAGTTTAAAAACATCAGCTCAGAATAAACACGCACTGTGAAATCGCCCCCCGCCTTTCCCTTCTAAAAAAATAAAGAAAACGATAAAGAAAAATATGAAGGGATGGCACCCCAGAAGAAACGAACCCGGGACCATCGTGGCACCGTGCCTCGCCACTATCCTCTCGGCTAACGTAGCGTTAAGCATTGGTCGCGCCAAGACCGTTGACAGCGTAAGAGTGCCTGACCTCAGACTAACACATGGCGCGCTTCCCTACTTTACAGGGGCGGAGGGCCTGAAACAACCCTGTTTTCTGGGGTTAGGACGCCATTCCGACCCCAGGTTCCCTATCTCAAATTGATCCTATACCCATCCCCTACCCGCCCCTTAAGGGTACTCAAGTACATAAATGACACCCTTTATAATGCTCGTTTATGTGAGGTGTCCGATATTTCCACTAGTCATCAATCAATTACCATTTTAGGTTATGCACACACCTTTCTCCTTGAAGTAGCTGGTGATTCCTACCTTTTGTACAGATAGTTTCTGTTTTCCCGAGTGATTATCAAGGGTTGGCGCCAGGAAGGTCATCCAGCTATAAAACATGGCCCCCAAAACCAATATGGCAAGTTCTTTAAGTTCAGCCTTGGAGGACGTATGGGACCGAGGAAAATGCAGAAGACTCCCCAGGAACCTCGACCCCACTTCAGTGGGAAAAGACGAAGGAAAAGAAGAAGAATTAAAATTATACAGTACAGTTGCCGATAGGGATAGATGAGCGCTAAGTCCGGGCCATAGGGCATGAATATCTACGGACTGGAAAAACATATGGGTTAGAATCCCTCTGTCGGACATTTTTGAAGTGGTTTTCCATGGTTTGTCGTTTTCAAATCCAGGAGAAACTGGGATGGTGTCTTCAAGTACGTGAGGTTCTATGCCCAAGGTTGCGGGTCGAAACCCAGCCGAAGTTGTCGGATTTTTAAGGGCGTTAAAATCCCTCAGTATGCCTTCCTTCTGAGGGAAATTAAAGCCGGCGGGCCCATGTCATAGATTTACGGCATGAAAAAGAACCTTCCACTAACTACACTTGTGTGAAGCCAAAATTTGTAGGTTAGAACTGATGACGCTCTATTAGTTAACGTTCGCCGCCAGGTGCTGACTGCGATGCCATCTAGTAGCCAAGTCCGCAAGCTAGGTGTCGTGGACGGTAGCATTTGGTAGCAAAAGTAGGAACTACTTGAAATTACTGTCTGCAGTCCTTACTCGAATTAAAAACAGATAACACACACTAATACAGCCATCACAATTAACACCGGTTATCAGACAGATTCTACACACACGCAAAGTACACGGGGCTACATGACCGCGTTGTCGCAGCCCCTAAACTGTGGAACCAACCAACCAACCGTGGAAGCCCAGGTTAGATTACCGGCTATGTCAAGAAATGTAATTCTAGTCTGAGTGCTGGAACGGGGTACACTCACAGGTGGGTTCCATTCCTACCTCAGCCATCCTGAAAGTGGTTTTCCGCGGTTTCCCACTTCCACTCCAGGCAATTGCCGGGACGGTGCCTAACTTAAGGCCTCGGCCTCTTCCTTCCCAAATCCTACCTAAATTCCAAATATAGTACACACACTAATACAGGTTACACAGTGACACAGGTCATCAGACAAATTCTACACACACTTAAGTACACGGAGATACATGACCACGATGTCAAAAAGCCCTTAAATAATCAACAACAACAACAGTAAGGTATGTGCACTATTTTATTTATATTTCTCAGTATGTTCATGGTTTAATTATTTTAGGACAGTCCCACCTCCGTTATCCGGAAACCTGTCATTTACGGGAAAATGTCCGGCTCCGTGGCTAAATGGTTAGCGCGCTAGGCTTTGGCCCAAAGTGCCTCGGGTTCGATTCCCGGCCGAGCCATAGGGATTTTAATCTCCTGGGGTTAATTCCCGTGGCTCGAGGACTGGGTGTATGGGACGTCTTCATCATCACTTCATCCTCAATACGACACGCAGGTCACCCGCGGGCGTCAACTAGAAAGACCTGCACTCTGCCTCTCCGGAGACCACACGATCATTATCACGGAAAAATGATGATGATGATAATTGTTGTTTTAAGGGGCCTAACATCTAGGTTATCGGCCCCATCACGGAAAAAAATGCGAGTCCCGTTCGTTTCCGTTGAAAGGAGATTTTACTGCATTAAGGGACATTGGTACTGAGTTTTTGCCAAGCATCTGTTGAAAATCATAAATCTGTTTTTTTTAATTGTATTTCTTGATCCTTTCGGAAATGTTGGATTCCCTAACCCTACTTCCAATGGACGGGGTAGCCAGTTTTAAATAGCGGTAGTCCAAAGAGGTTTACTGGATGCTTTCTAAATATACTTGTCTGATACTGTATTTTAAAAACGTTCCAATTTTGTGCAGAAATACACGATAAACTATGTTAGAAAATAAATATTCAAGTTTCATTGTTTTGAGATTTTTAAAAAAGTATAAAGACTTCTATTGAGCCTCCGTGGCTTAGGCGGCAGCACGCCGACCTCTCACCGCTGGATCCGTGGTTCAAATCCCGGTCACTGCATGTGAGATCTGTGCTGGACAAAACGGAGGCAGACAGGTTTTTCTCCGGGTACTCCGGTTTTCCCTGTCAAAATTTCATTCCAGCAACACTCTCCACTATCATTTCATTTCATCTGTCATTCATTTAATAATTGCCCCCAGAGGAGTGCGACAGGCTTCGGCAGCCGGCAGAGTTCATATCCTCGCCGCTAGATGGGGGCTTCATTCATTCCATTCCTGACCCGGTCGGTCGACTGGAAGCAGGCTGTGGATTTTCATATAAAGACTTCTATTACTTAGGAAGCAAAATAGCCAGTGATGGACGAAGCAAAGAGGATATAAAAAGTAAGTTAGCTCAGGCAAGGAAAGCATTTCTAGAGAAAAGGAATCTGTTGACATCGAATATTGATTTAGGTATTAGGAAGTCCTTTTTGAAGGCTTTTGTCCGGATCGTGGCACTCTATGGAAGTGAAACTTGGACTATTGGTGCAGCAGAAAAGAGGAGAATTGAAGCGTTTGAAATGTGGTGTTACAGGAGAATGATGAGGATCAGATGGGTAGATAGGGTTACAAACGAAGAGGTATTAAGACGAGTGGGAGAGGAGAGATGTTTCTGGCGACTGCTAATGAAGGGAAGAGATAGGTCGGTAGGATACATACTAAGACACCCAGGAATAGCAAGCTTAGTTATGAAAGGAAGGGTCGAGGACAAGAACCGTAGAGGTAGACCAAGGTTAGAATATGTTAAACAGATTGCCTCGGATGTAGGGTGTGGTAGCTATGTAGAGATGAAACGATTAGCTCAGGACAGGGAGGTATGGAGAGCTGCATCAAACCAGTCAAAAGACTGAAGACTCAAACAACAACAACAAAGACAACGTTTTAAAAATCAAAAAACGATATAGATTGTTGTTGTAATAATTTTTAAAAATAAACACATCATCTCAAAAGTTTCTTGAGATACCTTGTTATAAAGTTGTTAACGATGTTGGAGGGCAAGAAGCCTAATATCAAAATACACAATTTTTTACAGCAATGCTACAGTGTGTGGAAGGATTTCAATTTTGGATTTTCTGCATAAATATTTTACGGAAAAAGACGTATATATTGCAAACTAATTAAACAATTCCAATGAAATTTGGTGTATATGTTAATTTCTAAGCTGTAAAATTTTCAGAAAATTATGTTCATAAATAGAAGAGTTTCTCAGTGCCCCTTAAATGTTTAAAAAAATGTGCTCGAGTTTAATAATAAAACCCGGTACTGCATAATAATGTTAAATTAATTATCTGTCATTCTTGACTTGTGCGCTGTGAATGGTTAATGAAAGCATCTGTTCGCTGTGAGAACCAGCTGAGGAGTCGCGCTCAATATTAGCGGCCAGTTCAGAATACTAATTAGTGAGAAGACCTTCATCACCAAGTCAAATGCCATATCCTCACTGCTAGCAGGAATAATAATAATAATTGATCAGTGAAGACCTCAAGAACAATAAAGCATTTGAAGAAAGGATTCTGAAACTGAATATTGCATACAATCGATGCAGAAAAGTTTACCAGAAGAAATACATATCCTTCAATGCGAAATTAAGGCACTATAACGCTATAATCAGGCCCGAGGTCCTCTAACCATCCGAGTGGCAAAACTTATACAGAAACTAGAGGTCAAGGAAAGAATTATCTTGAGGAAGATCCTTGGCTCAAGGATCATAAATGGAGAAAGGTATCAAAACCTAAAGCAAGAACCTCTAAATAATAGACACAATCATCAAGACACGCCTCAAATTCTACGGACATCTTGAGAGAATGAACGAGTCAAGATTGACCACTGTAATCCACAGGGCCAGTTCCTGCAAGAAAACATCACTGTGGTACCAGCAAGTTAAACAAGAGCTGCGAACCTTTAACATCTCTGAATCCGTTATACAAGACAGACAAGCTTTCAGGAAAATGTTAAAAGAAGATTCAGAGATTAAACTTAAGAAAGGGCAGAGACCAGAGAGGTCAGAAGCAGATAAACAACTACAAAGTCAGAAAATGAAGGAGATATGGGCTAGGAAGAACCAATCCCAACTCATCAAGCTGAAAACCATTTTGGTTAACCTACGTAGTCCATAGTTGGCTCATTCGAAGAAAGAATGTAAGAAAGAAGAAGAATATCTGTACAACTACAAAGGGGATCTCGAGAACATCAAGAAGGTGGAGAGAAAAATCTTCCGGAATATCTTGGGTCCTAAACTCACAGCTGAAGGATATCGTCTACAATCTCACACAATCACAGAGAGATACTCCAATATCGAGGCAGAACTCCGCAAACGACGACTGAGTTTTTACGGCCACATCATGAGACTGAATGACGACCAATTAACAAAGAAAATTCTGACATGCGTAAAGAAACTTGAAGTGACAACAGTCTGGATTACACAGATCAAAATTGATCTCAGAAGTGCCAATAGACATCGAGAATCGAATGACATTCAGGCATAAGATTCACAGTTGGGAAGCTACGCCTCAAGATCGATCAAGGAAATGAGGGAAAGGTTGGATGGAGTTTAGTTAGTTATTGTAGTTTTAAGGAGAGAAACAGAAGAATGGCCGAAAGAACGTCGATTTGACATAGCGAAACAATGAAGGAGTTTTGGAAGAACAAGGAAAATACCAACAGCAGATCATAATTTGTTTTATGTGATCCTATGGGTCTAAACAACTTACATAAATAAATAACATCTGTACAGAATGAACGGCAAATGACTAGCCTAACAGATATTTAGTTACTTCTGGAGAAAAGAGAGCAAAACAGTATGGATTAAGTTGCCATGGTTACCATTGGCGTTGGGAAATCCATATGCCGGAAGAAATCAGGAACCCCTATGGACATCGAAGTGGCAGATGAAAGTCTAAAGAAAGTAGGAGACTTCTGTTACTTAGGAAGCAAAATAACCAGTGATGTACGAAGCAAAGAGGACATAAAAAGTAGATTGGCTCAGACAAGGAAAACATTTCAGCAGAAAAGGAATCTTTTGACATCGAATATAAATTTAGGTATTAGGAAGTCATTAGGAGAATGATGACGATCAGATGGAGAGATAGGGTTACAAACGAAAAGGTATTAAGACGAGTGAGAGAGGAGAGATGTTTCTGGCGACTGAGGACTTAAAAACATATCCCACCCCCCGCCCTCTCCGGTTCCTCTTAATGAAAAGAACATTTGAGTCGTCCAGTTGCAAAACTCGTTCAATCCACTTGTGAATAAGAATCATTTTCATGAGAAACGTTTCTCTGGACTTTGCCTCGCGTATCTTTTGTTTTTGTTGTTTTCTACATTTTGCTTTGTGTTTTTGGTTTTTGGTTTTGTGTTTGCTTTGTGCTTATGCTTTTGTTTTTGAATTTTGCTTTTTGCTTTGTGTTTCTTTTTTTGTTTTCTGCTTTTGCTTTTGTTTTTGAAATTTTCTTTCTGCTTCGTGTTTTTTGTTTTTGGTTTTGTGTTTGTTTTCTGGAAAATCAAAATAAAACAAAATAAAATAAAATAAAAACAAAATCAAAATCAAACTAAACAAAATGAAATAAAAAAATAAACAAAACAAAATAACAAATAAAATAAGAACAAAATAAAATAAAGTAAAATAAAATAAATAAATTAATTAATTATTACCATTACCATCATAGGCTCGTTGCATACGACAGTTTATGTTCGACGATAATTATTATAACTATGTTATGTTCGAACATACCGACAGTAGTGGCTACGCTGGCAAACGCGCAGCATTAGGTCATGGGGCCAAGCTCTCTGCTGACTCGGTAGACGCGTGGGTTCGAGCCCCACCGTCGGCCGTCCTTGAAATGGTTTTCCGTGGTTTCCCATTTTCAACACCAGGCAAATGCTGGGACGGTACCTTCTGACAGGCCACGGCCGCTTCCTTCCACATCCTTGTCCAGTTTCATTCACCATCATTAATTTCATCTCTCATTAACTCCTCTCATGAGGTTGGCGTCAGGAAGGGCATCCGGCCGTAAAAACCATCGCCACAAAGACTTCCATCGCATCTCATCCCCGACCCCGTTGAAAAACGGGAATAATAAGGGGTAGACATACATACATGTTATGTTCGAACATAAATATTCATAAATATCTGTCGAGATTTCGCCAGTTTTATGTACTGAACAGAGCGCATGGGACGCAGAGAATACCTTGTATTTGACCATGGCCTCCTCGATCAACCCACTATGACACTAGGCAACGCAGTGAAATTTAAATTAGAAGGCCTTGGAACAACTGTTTCTTGAGCTGTGATTGGTGGGAGAAACTGTATCATAAGTGTTATAATGACCATCATTATGGTACAGTTTTCTAACATATAAATAGTCAGGGACGAACATAAATAATTTTACGACATGATTCTTATCCACCAGTGGATTAAACGAGTTTTGCAATTGGATGACTCAATTCAGCTCGATATTTAAAAACAGGTCTCAATGTAAAATAAGTTAAGGACTTCCTGATTTCTTCCACCTCTCGCTAGAAATTTCCTTTTAGTCAGAAGTGATGAGCAATAAATTGAGAAGTGACACGACGTTTCTAATTTATTTGAAATGTGAGCCAATTGAAGACTGACATCTGTCATTCCTACAGATACTGAGTTCCTCGCAGTGAACTTTAATAAGACTTATTAAAGAGCGGTTAAAAGACTTTTGAAAAAGAGCCAGGCAGTTCAATTATTCAGGCCCTGGCAAATTTTATTTTACCCTGCATAAAATTCTTCAATTCTATATTAAAATCCGACACACAGATATGTAGGATATTCCCGAACTGACTGTTACGAGGGCCGTTTTTTTTTTTCTTTTTCAAGTTCCCATGGACTGTATAAAAATAACAGACTGACATACCAAACTGATTTTACTACTAAATGTTTGCTTGATTTATTCTTATGTCTCAACATAATCGCCAAAACGATTGAAACATTTGTCGTGCCGTTACACCAGCTTTCCAATGCCCTCGGCAAAAAGTTCTGCCGCCACTGAGGTGGGTAAGTCTGGACAGTCTCCTGAGTGTTTCTTTTCTGGCGAGGCGTTGCCGCCCAACCATACCTTCAATTCTCGAAAAAGTTGAAAATCATTCAGTGCTGGTTTGGACTAAACGGCGGATGGTCCACAACTTCACACTCGAATTCTTTGAAAAAGTCTCTCGTAACGTTCGCACAGTGCGATCCTTGTAACTTTATGCACTTTTGCCATCGATGTGTGTCAAGTCTCTCCAGACCTTCCTGAAACCATTCTTTCGGAGTGCTGCTGTGTCCAGAGGTTTCTTCATGTTCCCGAACAGCTGATAATCACTTGGTGTCAAGCCGGGAGAGTATGGTGGGTGTGGCAGCACCGTGAATCCCATTTGATCAATGGCAGCGGTGGTCTCTCGGCTAGTGTGTGTGTGTGTGGGGGGGTCACGGTGAAGAAGCACACCTTTAGCGCATTTTCCTGGCCGCTTGGTTTCAATGGCACAACGTAAGCGCTTAAGGGTTGTCACATTTTCGGCACTTTTAATCGTGGCCCCCAATTCTAGCCAGTCAATGAGGATGATGCCCTTTGTGTCCCAGAACACTGTTGCCATTCGCTTGCCAACTAATGGCACTGTTTGACATTTATTTGGCGGTGGACTGCCCCTATGCTTCCATTGCATGGTCGCTGTTTTGTGGATTTTGCAGAACTGGACACAGCTGCCAAGACATAGGTACGCAACACTCCGAAAAAATGGTTATTATAGGAAAGTCTGGAGAGACTGACACATCGATGGCAAAAGTGCATAAAGTTACAAGGAGATTCTGTTGAGAAGGTGGACGTAACAACTGATGTGTAACGTACTTCATTTGGGTAGAACAAAATAAAGTGTAAAACAATGTAGTACGTTCTTCCTACATACACCAGTACAGAAAAATCCCGGCCGAAGTCCTAAGATTTTTTATGAACGTTAAAAATCCCTCAGAATGCCTTCCTTCAGAGGGGAAGTAAAGCCGGCGGTCCCATGTCATAGATTTAAATTAATTGGTATTCTGCCCGAAGGCAGGTACGAGCCTCTGAAGAGGCTACCCCCAGCCGGAGTTTACTTGCAGTAGGGTGGTCAGAGCCTTTCCACTCCTCCTTATGTTGGCCAACAGCGCGCAGTGCCTAGAACCTGCATACCATCCAAGTTCCGACTGCGCCCAATGTTGCTTAACTGCGGAGTTCTCATGGGATCCGGTGTTTCAACACGGCTAGGCCTGTCATAGATTTATGGCGTGTTAAAGAACCTTCCACTAATTACACCTGTGTGAAGCTAAATTATATATAGCTTAAACATTTGACTAACGTTCTTAGGTTCCCACATGCCTCCGTGGCTTAGGCGGCAGCACGCCGGCCTCTCACCGCTGGGTCCGTGGTTCAAATCCCGGTCACTCCATGTGAGATCTGTGCTGGACAGAACGGAGGCAGACAGGTTTTTCTCCGGGTACTCCGGTTTTCCCTGTCAAAATTTCATTCCAGCAACACTCTCCACTATCATTTCATTTCATCTGCCATTCATTTATTCATTGCCCCAGAGGAGTGCGTCAGGCCTCGGCAGCCGGCACAGTTCATATCCTCGCCGCTAGTTGGGGGCTTCATTCATTCCATTCCTGACCCGGTCGGGGACTGGAAGCAGGCTGTGGATTTTCATTTTCATTTTTCTTAGGTTCCCACTTTCGTCATCAAGAGCCGACTGCGGTGGCATCTGGTGATTAAGTTCTGAACTAGTTTGTCGTTGACGGTGGTATTTGACGGCAAAAGTAGGAACTACTTGGAAAAATTTAATGTCTGCAGTCCTTACTCGAATTAAAACAGATACACACACGAATAGAGTCATGACTAGGGCCCAGATGTTGATGACATGTCATCTTTTTACTGGGCTGCCTAAAACAATGCTGACGTACATAGAAACTCCGGACGGGTCACCCCGTCTTCAAATATGTCACTTTTATTTTGCATCTTTTTGCATTTTTTGCTATTTTTCCATTTGAAGAGCATTTTTTTTAGTTTGGTCGATATTTTGGTCATATTTCAGAGAAATCGGCCTTTTAAGGTCATTTCTTTCCAATTTAGTAATGTCACAGTTTTATATGTGGGAGTTACGTCTCTCAGAGTTAAGAAGCTAGCAGCTGATACAACATACTTTAAAATATTGAAATAAAATAAATATTAATGCTATTAGTAGAAAAATATACACACATCAAAAAAAGTTTTGCATCACCTCGGTTGCCAGATCTCCGGCATATAGACGTTGACTGTGTATATTGTATCCAAGATACAGTCCCTTTGACTGTTCATAGATGTCACTAAAACTGCTCAAAGATGTAAACAACCATGCATGAGCAGGGCCTATTAGACGGAGGGGGTACGACAGCCGATCAGTTCCAGTCATTCCACCAGGACGAAGGTACGCTGCTCATGTTGTCTGTAGTTCTACCATGCCTAGAAGGTCAATACCGCAGTTCGATCGCGTCCGCATTGTTACTTTGTGTCAAGAAGGGCTCTCAACAAGGGAAGTTTCCAGGCGTCTCAGAGTGAACCAAAGCGATGTTGTTCGGACATGGAGGAGGTACAGAGATACAGGAACTGTCGATGACAGGCCTCGCTCAGGCCGCCCAAGGGCTACTACTGTAGTGGATGACCGCTACTTACGGATTGCCGCTCGGAGGAACCCTGACAGCAATGCCACCATGTTGAATAATGCGTTTCGTTCAGCCACAGGACGTCGTGTTTCAACTCAAACTGTGCGCAATAGGCTGCATGATGCGCAACTTCACTCCCGACGTCCATGGCGAGGTCCAGCTTTGCAACCCCGACACCATGCAGCGCGGTACAGATGGGCCCAACAACATGCTGAATGGACCCCACGGAATTGGCATCACGTTCTCTTCACCGATGAGTGTCGCATATGCCTTCAACCAGACAATCGTCGGAGACGTGTTTGGAGGCACCCTGGTCAGGCTGAACGTCTTAGACACACTGTCCAGCGAGTGCAGCAAGGTGGTGGTTCCCTGATGTTTTGGGGTGGCATTATGTGGGGCCGACGTACGCCACTGGTGGTCATGGAAGGCTCCGAAACGGCTTTACGATACCTGAATGACATCCTCCGACCCATAGTGCAACCATATCGGCAGAATATTGGAGAGGCATTTGTCTTCATGGACGACAATTCTCGACCTCATCGTGCACATCTTGTGAATGCGTTCCTTCAAGATAACGACATCGCTCGACTACAGTGGCCAGCATGTTCGCCAGACATGAACCCTATCGAACATGCCTGGGATATGTTGAAAAGGGCTGTTTATGGACGTCTTGACCCACCAACCACTCTGAGAGATTTACGCCGAATTGTCGTTGAGGAGTGGGACAATTTGGACCAACAGTGTCTTGATGAACTTGTGGATAGTATGCCACGACGAATACAGGCATGCATCAATGCAAGAGGACGTGCTACTGGGTATTAGAGGTAGTGGTGTGTACTGCAATCTGGACCACAAATGCTGAAAGTCTAGCTGTATGATGGTACAACATGCAATGTGTGGGTCTCATGAGCAATAAAACGAGCTGAAATGTTGTTTGTGTTGATCTCTATTCCCTTTGTATTTAAAGGTTCCGGAACTCTTGGAACCGAGGTGATGCAAAACTTTTTTTGATGTGTGTATATCTTGGATGAAACTAGTTACCTGCTCTGTTGACCAAGGTCAGCTGTGAGGGGGTAGAAAGGGGAAGGGGTGAATATTCTTGTCTCAGTTCCGCATAGTTCACGGCGAGAGATATCGTTCATTGCCGTTTTCAAAATGCATAAAATAAAATCGAGTGTGTCAGTGCATTTAAAACAACTAGTTTATTATTATGAGATCATTTTCTCCATTTTATAGTGCATTTTTCGAATTTTTTAGGTCATTTATTACAGTCATTTTTGAAAATTGTAAATGCATTTTTTTAACTTTTTTTACGGCATCGACATCCGAGCCCTAATCATCACAATTAACACAGGTTATCAGACAGATTCTACACACACCCAAGTACACGAGGCTACTTGACCACGTTGTCGCAGCCCCTAAACTAAGGAACAAACCAACCTAGTACAGACATTACAGTGACACAGATTGTCAGACAAATTTTACACACACCCAAGTACACGGGGCTACATGACCATGATGTCACCAAGTCGCTAAAGAATCAACAACAACAAGTCACACTGGAGGATAGTTTTTTCCCTAAACAGTTCAGAGTGTATGTGTGTGTGTGTGTGTGTGTGTACTTTGCATTTCCCATGCATCTTTATGGGATTGTAGATCTTTGGACCGAAAGGCGACAATGGAGTAGTAAATATTCCCTTCTTTTAAATTGTTCTCTTTGGAACGATCGCGTCTCCTCGTACATATTTAACAGGTGGAGGCTCTCTTGTGATATATTATTGAAGAGCGAGTGAGAGTATCAATGGAACAGTGAAACCATTCAAATTGATGCTTCACGTATTCAGACATGTTCCACACATAAATCTCCATCCTAACAGATGGGAGTTGTATGGTAGGAGCGTGGTGCACTGGCTCAGGTATTAGGTGACTGTGAGATCGAATCCCGGCACAGTCAGTTGACACCTGCTATGTTGTTGTTTGAGTCTTCATTCTTTTTGACTCCCCCCAGGGGCTCACATCTAGTGGGACGTGAGTTGGCTACCACGGGGCCCCAGCTGAGTCCGGCATTTCTTCCACTTACTTGTGCCGGGCTCCTCTCAGTCTTCTTTCCTGTCGACCTCACTTGGTCAACTCTTGTTCTCTTCCGACCCCGACGGTATTAGGGTATCCGAGACATAGGGAGTCTCTTCCTTTCCCGCCTAAATTGACCCTTGTCTCATCTTCTCTCATACCCTCCTTCTGCGAGGGGTCAGCCTTCTTTTTCTTTTCATGTTATCTCCTGCCTTCTGCTCAAGGCCCTACATCCATTTAACATATTCTAACCTTGGTCTACCTCTTCCTTCCATAACTAAGTTTGCTATTCTTGGGCGTCTTAATATGTGTCCTACCAACCTATCTCTTCATTAACACCCCCAGTGGCTCATGAGTAGTGGATTGGCCCCAGCTGAGTTCGGCAATACTTCCACTTACTTGTGCCAGACTCCTCTCTGTTATATTTGCTGTCGACCTCTCTTGGTCAACTCTTGTCCTTTTCCGACCCCGACGGGATTAGAATATCCGTGGCCTAGGGAGTCTTTCACTTTCCCGCCTTAATTGGCCCTTCTCTCATCTTTCCTGATATCCTCATTCTTTGAGGGTCAGCCTTCGTTTCTTTTCATGTTATCTCCTGCCTTCTGCTCAAGGCCCTCAAGGAGGCAGGGTGTATGTAGCCCCACCACTTATGGTGCACCCTGGATATTGTTACACCCTCTAAGTTCGGGAGTTGGCGATCCCGAGGGATTCCTGAGCTGGGTCCGTTTTTCCCCTTTTTCCACTGACTTTGTGACGGGTCCACTCCTCTTTCCCCTTTCTTATCTGCCTTTCATGGCTCTCCTTCCTTGCAAGTCCCTCAGTCCTCACTCTTCGAGGGTTGAGGTCATTTCTTTTCTTCTTGTCCTGTATTTGCCTTATCCTTTATTTGTTTGCCATTTCTTCTTCTAGTTTGTAAGTTTGTAGTTAGTATTAGTTATAGTTTTCATTCTTATCTCATCTCTCACTATCACCCAAACCATTAGGGGCCGATAATCTAGATGTTAGGCCCCTGAAAACACCAATTATCATCATCATCATCATCATCATCAACCTTTCTTCGGCCCACTTTGGTCTCTGCGCTGTAGGTGCTGCTCTCTCGGACAACACTTCCCTCTTGTATACCTTGTGTCGAAAGACGCTGTTGTCTAAGACGTCTTCTGGGTCGACCTGTGCTTTTACTAGATCAATTTTGACTTGCATCGTCCAGGGTGTAGTAATCTTGAGCCGCTGTATGTATCTAAGAATTTTGTTGGTGAGTCTGGTTTGTGGGAGTCTGTGAAAGCTTAGTCGCCTCTTTCTGATGTCTGCTGCGAGGTTGGACAATTTCTCTGTGGTGTCTCTGGAGTGAAGGCTGTATCCTTCATCGGTGTGCTTTTGTCCAATAATTTTCCTTATTATTTTTCTTTCCTCTGTGAGGACTTTTTTCCAAGTCGTCCTTAGTGTGTAACGTCAATGTATCACTGGCATAAAGCTCCTCAGGTTTAATAACCGTGTTGTAATGACGAAGTTTAGTGAATGTGGACAGACATTTTTTGTTGTCGACACCCTGTGTCTTGTATAAGGCTCTCTTCATTTTCATCAACCTTGTGTTCTGCGCGATTTTCTCTTTTCCCGTCGGTTCAAGCACCTCACCTAGGTATTTAAAGTGGGAGACTCTACTGATCTTGCCATATTTCGAGTTTAAATTCTGTATGTCGAATTTCGTACAGAAAAACTTTGTATTTTGGAACATTATTATTAGTATTATTATTAATTATAGGCTATATTCTTTAATCAAAATTATCATCATATTGTAAAGGCTAATGCAACCACACTCCTCTGTCTTTGGCGGTTCGTTTCAGTTCCATGTAATTGTCACATCCCATTCAATTCTTGATGTCTTCCAAATACTTCGTCCTCTTCCTTTTAGGTAGATATAATTAGAAAGCTAACTATTGCAATGGGTACCATGTTTCGACTTCCGGAAAATTTCGACATATCTTCGCGTTTCACATCCCCAGACCCCAAAACCACCGTCAGTTCAAAATTTTATATATAATTTATGTATATATATATATGTATGTATATGTTTTATATATATATGTGTATATCAGTTTCTTGTGGACACGATAACTCCCGCAATTTTGCACCAATCACTTTGAATTTTTTACCGAATATGTATATCTATAAAATCTCGGTCGAGTTCGTTACTGGGCTAAATCGGTCGAAGGGGGTGAAAATGGGGGGCTTTTATCGAAAAAGTGAAATATTGCTATAACTCTCTTAATATGTGGAATATCGAATCCGTTCAAAGTTCATACTATGTGTCGGATAAAGCCCAAAAATTTATGTTTGAAGAGTTTTTTGATAGCACTAACTATTGACCAAAGGGGTGGGAAAAAGTGGGTTTTTCTGGAAACATTAATCATATCTCTCTTAATAGGCACAATATCAAAACCGTACAAAATGGACAATATTCCCCTAATTATTACCTAAAACTTTTGTCTGAAAGAATTTTTGATATGACCCACCATTACGCCAAGGGATGAGAAAAATGATTTCGGAATTATAAGAAAATGCCAAGAGCTATCAGTGGTTGCCATGGCAACACTACTATATTGATGAGGGATGAGCCATCTGACGTTGCCATGACAACGCACTTGCACGTGATCAGATTCAGATTTCCATCTGACTAAGTGTGAAGCGGCTTCGGTGACGTAACTGGTAGCATGCTGAACTTCTATGCCCAAGGTCGCGGGTTCAAAGCCGGCCAAAGTCGTCGGATTTTCTTAGAGCGCTAAAAATCCCTTAGTATGCTTTCCTTTGGAAGGGAAGTTCCAACGTTCGTTGCGAGTTTCTGGTTGCGGTGGCATCTAGTACCCAAGTTCACAGCCAAGTGTCGTTGACGGTAGTATCTGGTAGCAACATTAGGAACTACTGCTTGTAATTGACCGTCTGCAGTCCTTACCTGAATTACAGGCTAATACAGCCATCACAATTCACACCGTTTATCAGACAGATTCTACACTCACCCAAAGTACACGGGGTTACATGACCGCGTTGTCGCAGCCCCTAAACTGAGGAATCAACCAAAATCTCTGCGGGAGATATAATTTTGCGTGAAGAAGTAACAGACCGTTACATAGTTACACATCAGTGTCGAAACCTTGCATAAGGACAGTGTGACCACAAGTATAAAAATGGACTCCAAATGACAAGAAGGTTACCGTCATCATAAGACAATAAAATGTTTAAAATATGCATAAAATGACGAAAAAAAAAGTTAATTAATCTCCAATTATAAAATACTTTCTCGCAATAAATGAGGTCTGATCCTTCTACGAAAACCTGCATATTCTGCCTATTTTAGACTATCCCCAAGTTTGTCCGGTGAAATCTACTTCCGCCTTCCGGCGTGCCGAGAGGACTTTTTTCCCCAGCATTTTCCCTTCAACAAGTTAACGATGAAAGTGTTGTGTCTGATGACATGTCCAATAAATTGTATTTTTCTCTTTCCCATTTCCTTCATTAATCTTCCCCCTTCTTTGACTTCCCTTAAGACTTCCAGGTTGGTTTTTCTTTCCATCCTGCTCGTTCTTGTCATTTTCCGTCATATCCACATTTCAGCAGCTTCAAGTCGATTCATTTCCAATTTACCCAGAGTCCAACTTTCACTTCCATAGAGGAGTGTACTCCATACAAAGGATTTTCTTACATCTATTGTGCCCGTTTAGACCGGAGTCCGCACGACCACATATGCATTTTACCAATAATCAGCCAGCACGAGAGTCAAAAAATCCCGGAGCGCCAGATGGGTTAAAGCAAATCGCAAAAACGACATCAAATTTAAAAAATGCTTTACTGATTTTTGGCTCAATGCAACAATAAGGATAGAAGGAGATTTAATTGGGTATGACACATCTGGTAAAATTATCTCAGTTTATTTTGAAGTTAAAATCTGACTGCAAGGATGCTCAAAGCATCATCATCCACGTGTGGCGATCCACACTCTTATTTACACACAATATACAGAAATTTTCCAAACACATTTGACAATCTTTTTGGAAACACAAGTCCGATTAATAGTCCTGTGGACTGTGTTCCAAAATTATTAATATTTAATTCCAGTTCAAAGTTAATTGTCTATACTGGAAATATCTTAGATCACTGTTTGAATCTTTACATGATATTAACACTCGTAGAATAAATGTTCATAGAATTTTTAAACTTTCACTTGTTTTTCCAGTTTCAAAAAAAATATCGTCGAAAATATTATCATCATCGAAGCAACACAAATTATTAACACATATTAATAACATCTGAAAAGTATTTGACCTTGAGCATAGCATCGAAGAACTGTGCGAAGCACAACAACAATTAATTGTTCTTCTGACATTAAACATTCGAGAAGTGACTCGATTATGAACTTCAAGTTCCAAACAGAATATATGATTTCTGAATCATCAACTTGATCAATAAATGGTTGAACCATTCAACTATTCAATTATCCACTTGGAATCATTATTATAAAAATATTTATATTCATGGCTATTTTTAGCAACTTTCACAACTTGCAATTCTTCGACAGAATGCGGAAATTAGAATTGTAGTTTCATAATGAATTCATTTAGTTCATGGCACTAGGATTGAAAATATCCTTCAAATTATTCGTGGTTAAAGAATTATTTTTAATTGGCAGTGGCCCATTCTATTATTTGTGTAAGAACACAATATTACAACAACAACGGCAAAGTAAGAATAAACTACTATCATGACAAATCCGGGTTCTAGCAAAATCAAAGTCTTAAATGGAATTCGTAAACAAGGTTGAAATAAGAACTGATGGTTTCAAGAAATAACCTTCGGGTCATCCATCCGACGAAATGTGTAGTTCCAATACTCCTACTATAAACCTGAGCCATCGAACCTGCTATTTGATTGATGCTCGAAAAAATCTCCTCATTCCTGCGACTTAAACATGCGCACCTGGGAATGGCATTTCAACTACTCCACACACAAATTATCTTCCCAAAATTTATACAATAAATCAAGCCTCTGCTTGTTATCAACACTGGAAGATTTATAAACTTACAAGTTTATTTATTTTACCATTCAGTTCAACCCGTGACTTTAACATACTTATGAAAATCTTTATTTCACTTTCGAGTGTATTTACGTCATGATTTTATATAAATACAAAAATATCCTATTTGATACAAATATCAATTGCTTCCCGTTTCATGCCTCTCCGTGTTATCTGAAACATATACTTTGCTCATTGCAAATATCAACTGTTCAACCAGAACTGACATGTTGGTTGAATGCGGGCTTGCGCTAACCACTCTCCTTCGGAAAATCTCCTGTTCCAAACTAGAAATGATTAAACTACTTCATAGGCTCTCTCTCAATACATATGATTATTAGAAAATATAATATCCAAGAATTATTTAGAAAAATTATAAAAATTATTATTATTATTATTAGTGGATTATTATTATTATTATTATTATTATTTATATCATTTTAAATGTGTTGAATTATCATCTCATTATGTGAGAATCCACATGTTCGAACCTTCGAATATGGAAAAAATATCCATTCCTCAACAAAAATAAATTATTAACTTTTACAGTTACATCGGCTGATTACCGTGATTTCCCAAAAATATGAAAAATTCAAATAAATGCTCGAAATGCTCGGTCATCGATCCTAAACTGTTCTGAGTGCTGAAAATGCTCAGAATAACTCTAATAAGTCTTGCGTAAATCATTGCAAGCTTTAAATACGACGAAAAAAATGTGTTGGTCATCTGCAGAAAAATAGTTTGTTCCAATTAGCTAGGCATAATATAATTCAAATGTGGCTTACATTTCTTGATGGTCTTGAAGCGTAGTAAACCTGGTCTGTACCAGATTTATCCATAGACATGCCCTATCGGACAAGCACGTATAATCCTTGTATCGGCCGCCATCATATACCCACAATTCGTCTAGTCAGACATAGTGGTAGTATCTTTCGACGTTTGAATAAACTGTGGTTCCATTTTAATATGAGCTTCTATCAAAGCCATAACAGTTTGTTTAAATAGGGTCAGATCTAAGTGATCTCTTCTTAGATATGTCAGTTGTAACATAACTCACGGTAATCTTATCAGTACAAGAAAAACACTGACAGTCTAAGCAATTAACGGCTGTTCTGAAGATCGTTCCCTGGGCATGGTTTGTTAATATCACCATCTGCCATGCGCTAAGCAACTTGCAGTTTCCCTTGCGTAGACTAATGAACGCCACCGTTATAGACTAGTCTTCAGTGTACTGACAGATCGAAGTGGTTAACTAGTTACAAAAATGAAAACTGACTTGAAATGGATTTAAACATCCAAGTATTAAGTTATTACTGGACTGTGACAAAATACTATTTTCTAGACAAAGTCTAGCATATGTCCTTGTAGAAATATAAATATTTCCACCAATGTCTGTAGAAATATCAATCACCTCAGTGATTCTCCTCACCAGAAACTTACTAAGTTCCAACTCGTAGCGCAGCACTTTTCGTGACTATCACGACTTGAAAAGAACTTCTGCGTAGATCTGGCAACCATGTGCCTTGGCTCAGCGTAGACGCAACTTGCTTGCCAAGTGCTTGTGTTAGAATGAGCTGAAGTTGCTTCGGCCAGCTGGCTTTTATTCAAAACTGTCAGGGTCACGCGTCATCACCTGATATCTAGAAATCCTCATATCTCTTGAATCCCTGGTCCGATTTACTAGATACTAATTGCATTCTCTTTCATTTGGCAGTGCCAGTAATCTGATCCCAGTCTCAAGTCTCTACTCCATAGTTAACTATTTAATCAATAAATAGCCTCCACCTCTGCTATTACTCGCTACGTCACTTGACATCCAACTATCGGTAAATTCTTTCTAAATGCTTCGAGAAGCAATGTAGCGCGATATTCAAATATCTCAACTTTCAAAAGCGGCTACAGCCTTTCCCTTGATATCTAGGTGTCTGAAACTTGGAATACCCATTCCTAGAGTTGGGCACATCCACCCCACACCTAGCAAAAAATAAAAATTGAAAAATTTTTATTTTTCCTATCTACACATTAAATCATCTGGTTCTTGAATAATAAATCTTCAAATTCGATGCATTATAAGTTCCCACGATGTTACCAGTTCGTGTATTGGCTACTTCATAGCTTCCATTATTGTTTACTTCCACAATATTCAAAATCTTCAATTTCACCAGGCTTAATATCAAAAATATCGTGATACTCTTCCAAAATTTTACCTAGCTCTGGGGACTCCTTCTCAGTGTAGACTTCTCTTCCTTCAGCTTCATGAAAAATCAGAGACCATTGAGCATCTCCCTCGATGTCTTCCTCTTCTTTTCCCTCGAAGTTAATCTCTTCGGTATTCTTGAATCTGATCGTCTCTGTCTTCATATCTATCACTGCTTGATATTTCTGAATGAAATCTGCTCCCAATATCATGTCAAAAGCCATGTCCTTCATTACAACGAATACATGTCGGAAATCATGTCCTCCAATCGTAATACATAAGTATAATTGTGTTTTACACAGAGATATTTTATTGGGTATTATTCCTTGGATCTTAATTCCTGATACTGGAATCTCCTCTAAATTCTCTTTGAGCTTCCACAGAATATAAAGCTTCTCACTCACCAGACAAAGCATAGCTCCAGTATCGATCAATGTATCGACAGGCATACCGAATACTTCGCATGATATGATTGGCATTCTAATTCTCGTACCCATTTCTTTTCGTTCGTCATTCTGTTGAATTAAATCATCATCCTCTGCTTGCCATTTAATAATTCTGGAAGTGAAAGTGTTCAAAATTCTATCTTCTACTGTGAATTCGAAGTTTTTTTCATTTTTTTCATTACCATTCCCCCGGGATTGTTGTGTTCCCGATGGACCTGGTTCGTTGGGCCTCTGCTCCAAAAACTGCAAGTTATCTTGGTGTCTTGCTTCCAAGTTTTTCCTCGTCTCCTTGTTGAACTCTTCATTGGACTGACGAGTATCTACATTCCCTCTGTTATTGTAGTTGTTTCTACCATAATATCTTCTTTCCTGGTACCTTCCTTGACTATCTCGTGGTCTTCTCCATCGAGTATTGTATCGATTACCACCATCCGGTCTCGCATATGGCTTGTAACTGTATCTGTTACTGTACTGGTTCCATCTGCCCTTATTTGGATCTTCCCTCGGCGTTTTCTCTTCTCGCCCTTCTCGAATCTCTCGAGGTGTCTGAGAATAACTATCAGCCATAACAGCATACACAGCGTTGTTATTCTTTACTCCCTTCTGATGGAAGAATTGAGCGTTTGTATGATCCAGCTTCTGTAATACTTCATCAAATTGTTCCATATTGTAGATATCAGCAGCGATCAAAGTCCTCTGGACGTCTGCTGGAAATTGACGTATCAATGCAGTAATCAACTGGTCATCTGGCATCGGCGGATCTAAATGTTGAAGTTTAGACAGCTGTCCAGAAAAGTACGTAGAGTATCGAGTAGGTTGTGACGTCGAGAATCTCTTCGAATATAACTCTGCTCTGACTTGCTGTTGGGTTTCCGGGGACCAAAACTTTTTCAATAGCCCACGAGAAAACTCCTCAAAAGTGGTTAGAGTGGATCTAAATGCTCTAAACCACAAAAGTGCAGGACCTTCCAAGAACTTCCCTATCACTCGGATCTGTCTTTCTTTAGGGATCTTAGAATCTTTCAGGTAATCCCCTGCTTCTCTCAAAAATTCCACGGGTGTCACAGAATCTCGCCCTGAAAATTTAGAAGGCTTATCTTCTACATTCTTAAATACAGTTATGGGGTTGGATTGAAATACTGTCCTGACCTCATCCTGTCTTTGACTATCCGTGTCTCTAGCTGCTCCTAGATTTATCTGTATCTGTTCCTTTCCCCTTTCATTTGGCATTCTTAACAGATGATCAGACTGTTTCTCATCCTTGATTTGAGTTTTCATTGCCTCAAGTTCCTTCTGGTTTTCTTCTGCCATCTTCTTAATTGCTTCAGTTTCTTTACAATTGTCCTTAACATCAATGGATATCTGATTCATAACAGCCTCATGACTTTTCAATGACCCTGTCATATCTGATATGTCCTTCTGAGTTGCTTGGATATCTTTGGCAATTACTTCAATATGGGATGACAAAGATTCCCTAATCTCCTTGATTCCCTCTTGATTCTCCAGCTTGAGTGTGTCTTTAATTTCATTGACAACTGTGGTTTTGATTTCAGTTTGCAATTCATTAATCACACCTTCTCTTATTTCTCCCATGACAAGTTCTTTGAATTGTTCCGTTAAACGTTGAACAACTAGAATTCCCATCTCGTTACTCTCCTTCTTCACTCTGACTTCTAGGTTGACCATGTCTTCACCAACTTTCCTAAGACCATGTTCTATCCTATCAGCTAAGCTTTGGGATCGAAGATCGGCATCGCGAAATTTTTCGTCCATTAAACTTGCGTTAGTAGCTAATGAAGTTTCGAGCTCATGTGTTTTATCGCATAATTTATTCATTTTACTTTCAAGTGTCATTTTCAAAATTTCAGAATTCTCTTTAAATTTACTTTCCATTGAATTAAATTTACTATTTAAATTTTCTTTCAAGTTCCCTTTTAACCTGCTTTCTAAAGAATCAGAATTTTCTTTAAGTTTATTTTCCAAAGAATCAGAATTTTCTTTAAGTTTATCATTCAGACTTTCTTTAAGTTTATTTTCTAAAGAATCAGAATTTTCTTTAAGTTTATTTTCTAAAGAATCAGAATTTTCTCTAAGTTTATCACTCAAATTTTCTTTAAGTTTATTTTCTAAAGAATCAGAATTTTCTTTAAGTTTATCATTTAAACTTTCTTTAAGTTTATCAGAATTTTCTTTAAGTTTCTTTTCCAAAGCCTCAGTATTTTCTTTCATAATGGCTGCTACACGCAGTCCAGCCTCTTTTGAACTCTCCTCCAAACTCCTCATCATCCTCATCATTTCTTCCATAATTTCAATTATTATTCAAAACTTAGGGGTATACAACAGTGGCAAACACAAGCTTATAACTAGAACAAGAAATATGAATAGCTAATTGGAACACTATAATAAAATGAGATTTGTCCTAATGTC